>OX377201.1:73905641-73956458 GCA_947396885.1 Heligmosomoides polygyrus polygyrus | reverse complement strand
CGCAGCGGTCGTCCGAAATCTGAAAAAGTCGTGTCACATATGCCCAACCTGCATTTTCGCACCGCGGTAACCTTGCCAATTCGTAAGATAATTTGCTGTGCTTTGGCGCTTTACTAGGCCATATTACTGCCTACGGAATCCACACGTTCCACCCAGAAATGGTATATCGAATGGTATCTCTATCGAATGGTATCAAGCATGGCACAATTTGAAGGTATCGCTTTTCGATAACGTCACCGGCCGCCTGTCGCGAGCCGCGGTCTCGAGCGGCCTTGTCCTCAACGGGAAACCATCAAAAAATCGATGTTCCCGAAGTCGGTCGAAATTGACACTATTCGATAGCACTTTTCATGGTGAACAGAGTGGTACCATTGCGAGTGTCGAAAACTCAATGTTGGCTGAGTAAGAGCGCAAGAAACTCTAACTGCTATCTTCTGCCGCTTCAAACTGGCAGCTGAAGCTAAGGCAGTTTACGCAGCTGAGGTGTTCTGAGCATGTAATCGTAAAGCACCCTTAACATCCTGTTCGCATACGCGTTTTGAGGCTGTTAGCTTGCCGCGTTTTCCCGCAGTGGTCCACCGAAATCGGAAAAAATACGTCACACAAGCCTCACCTTCATATTCGACCCCTGTAACATTGCCGCTTCTTAAGCTACCCCGCTCTACCTTAGCGTACTATTAGGCCGTTTTACTGACTACAAGACCCAGGACTTGCACCCGAAACGATTCGAATTTGACAGTTACTGCGCTCTGAAAACGCCCGCGCGTGCAATCTGCGAGCGGTTGCCCCACTCGATTGATAGGTTCCATTCCATATGCATTGCTCCCGGCGCACTCCTTAGTCTCGCCGGACAGGGTACAGCAAATCCTGAGTAGGGCGGCTGCGAATTTCTGATAAAAACTCTCCAAACGCCCACTCTACGAGCTGTCGCGCCCAGTCGATTGATAGGTTCGATCCTATATACATTGTGCGCAGCGCACTCTCAGAGAATTCCTGGCATGAGAAAACACTTTACGCCATGCTTCAGATGCTCCGAGAACATGCAAGTCCTGAAATATAAGCTTCCCCAGTGGCAAAAAGTCTCCTCCAGACATTTTTGACCAACCACTGCGAAAATGCGGTGGTTTGGCGAACTTGTATACATGATTGTGTAGATCTCGAAGAGGCGAATCGAACGGCACCATCCGTTTCTCAAAACACCTCAAATTAGAGGAATTGTGGGCATGTAACGGTTTTCGACGCCTTGCGGCCGACAACTCGTCCGCGGCTGGCCTTCTCAATGGAGCGCAAGTTTTCAATTTTGGCCATTTTTGATCTTTCGTATGAAATGTATATACCAAACGATAGAGCTCAGTCTCCTGAGCTCAGACGTACCCTTGGTTTTTCAAGTGAATGACTTTCGGCCGAGTTATAGCAAAAAGACGCGTCCGATACTGTATATCATCACCGAACTAGCACCAACTCTCAAACTATCTGTTGAAAAATTAGAAAAAAATCTCGATGCTCACATTCGGATCGCTCAACCCACTTCCGTTGTCAGTCACACACCACACACTCGGGATTCAAACATCTAAAGGGGCTCACATCCTTTCTGTTAACGCTCTTCAAAGGTGGCCACGATCACGGAAGAAACGGAGAACTTCATCAATCTACATACGATATCTAAAAAACCTGACATTCTTATTGGTACAGATTACTTTTCGGATGTTCTCCTGTACGACAACTTCCATGTGAAGAACTTATTCAACGGCCATCAGCTCGTGCATTCCTCTATTTGAAATATAATCACTGAGAAACCCTTCAACCCATGAAGCTGACCGAATACTGTTACAGCTTGTCGTCTTGCGACGATTGGACACTCGATGCGCAAGGCACATTAGACAACGTCGTCTGTTCCGGCGATGAAATTTGTCTAAAGAACTTCAGTGAGGCTATACACTACGACAACGCCGAAAGAAGATACGTTGTTCAACTTCCATTCAAAGGAGAAAAAAAAACTTCCGTCCTATATTCAACTCGCTTACGCCAGACTTGTCCAAAACATCAAAATGTTGAGACATAAACCTGACCTCCTCGAGGAATACCACAGAATCATCCAGGATAAACTCACACGAATAATCATAGAAGAGGTTCACGAGAAGCAACTCCCTTGCTACTGTCACTACTTGGCACACCATGCCGTCATCTCCGAGTCGAGTACAACAACAAAGGTATGCTGCGTGTACGATGAATCGGCTGGAACGAAGAACAGCCCTAGACTAAACGATCTACTGTTTCGCCTACCAGTACTACATAGACAGGGGGTGTGAAGTAACCACTATACTTGTGCTTTTTCAAAAATTTTCGAATGGACGAATAATCGAATAACCCAATTTTTTCGGTTATTCGAATTTCCGAATAATCGAATAACCCCATTTTTCGAAAACTCGAATGAGCGAATAATCGAATAGCACCATTTTCAGTTATTCGAATTTCCGAATAATTGAATAACTCCACTTTTTGATTATTTGAATTTCCGAATAATCAAATAACCACATTTTTAGGTTATTCCAATTTTCGAATAATCGATCATTCGAATAAATCAAATAATCGAATAAACGAATAAACTTCATTATGACTTAATACACCTCGGTGCAAAAGGTTAGGTTCACCAACACTCTATAGAGAAAGAGAACTTCTATAAAATAATTCCAAGCAGTTTATCTTATCAGTGCAGGATACCACAAACTTTAGTTGAAAATTTAACAAATGGAGACCAATGCAAAATATAAGTTCGCTTCATAGCAAACCTGATTAATCACCAAAGTTCCTACAGACAAGGTTCGTCTTCGTCACATCACGTCTGTTGTAAACAGTTTCGAAAATTCTATTTGGCATACTACTGATAAGGTTATCAATAACAGCTTGCTTCACTTTCAATAAAAGTTCTTGGTATCCTGAACTGATAAGATAACCTGCTTAGAATCTTCTATAGAGGTTTTCGATAGTGAGGAACACGACGACATCATCGCTGAGGTTCACCCACGATTTGTCCATTCGGGTACTAATGGACAAATCGGGGGTGAACCTATAATTTTGCACTGGGGTGTATTAATAAGGATGATGAGATTTTTGTGTTAGCCAATTTCGTTTGATGTTTATTCACTTCAAAAGCGCATTGTATAGGTTCAAGTTAGTGTAGTAAAGTAAGTCAACGACAACATTCGCCAGAGACAAAATAAAAGAATAGAATTCTTTTAAAAATTGCAAATAATGGAGATATTCAATATCTTCTAAGAACCGTTTACAATGCGCTCGTTAAAACGGCAAGATATGAGAACTTTTTTCCCCACAAAAAAAAATTCTACAAAAAGAATTCCTGCGGAAATGCTTGTCTAAAACATCTACGCACAAGTGGAAAAAATTTTGCGAAAAAAGTTCACTCTACTTGTTCAGTTCGTTATCCACAGGAATCGTTAACCAATCAAATCGTGGAGATATATACCATTCTCAGTCGAAAATCAATGTTCTTCTGGAATCTCCCCCGTGTAACAACGTTGAATTTGATTTGAAAAACCTTGAATTTCAACTGAGATGGTATATAGTCGTGCAATAACGATTGTCATCAAGAGATTTCAATCAAATTATCGATTTCTTTGTGAATATCACTCAACAAGCTCGAAACTTTAAGACTGAGGTACTCGAGGACTACGAAACTGAAATAAGTTTTTTAACCTTTCGTCGAAATTTATGTTTATTGTGCAAATTTCGTAAAGAATTCAAGTGTATGACACTGATGATAGTCGTGGTAGCAGAGAATGCAAATGCAAATATGCAAAAAGTTAGATTTTGAAAATATCGACCAAGACTGGTTATTAAATTGATTCGCCTCAACGAATTCCCCATAGAAAGTCAATAGCTCGACCAACTTCAACCGATAATTTCAAAACGAACTTCAAACTTGTGTTCAGCGAGATCAACTATCCAAGGGCTGAAGTTTCGGACCGCAGTCGATCGCCATCAACTGAGTCAGTTTATAGTAGGATATTGAATGCGTTTTCGTAATGGTGAGCTCTCGACAGTGTGCTATCAAAAACAATCGTCACCGGAATGAACGTCGCTTACATTCGAAACAACCACGTATTCGAAATTCAAATATTCGAATTTTCGAACCTCGAATAATCGAATTTGAATAATTATTCGGAATTGCAAATCTCGAATAATCGAATTCGAATAACTATTCGAATTTGCGAAACTAGAAAAATCGAGGTCGAATAATTATTCGAATTTGCGAAACTCGAATAATTGAATTCGAATAATTATTCGAATTCGATTATTCGAGCACAAGTATAGTGAGCGCTGTGTAGCTCTATTCAGTCAGTCTGGCGTCATTTAAAAGAATGTTTTAGATGTAAGGCGATTTGCATAATAGCGAAGGGATCTCGCCCACCATGGAGCAGACGTCTCTCTGAAGCAGTGCAGTCAGTGTTGAAGAATGCGCAGGTTGATCACGACATGTAAGGTCATTTCTGCCATTACGAAACTCGAATAATCAAGTAATTGAAAATTGAATTCGAATAAATTATTCGAATAATTATTCGAATTCGATTATTGGAGCAGAAGTATAGTAACCACCAACGTTAGTGAAGCGGAACGAGTACTGTGCACGAGGTGTTGGCGTAAGTCGTCGAGTAACAGCTAATCTGGCAGAGCTAGGAGAATACTGCGGACGAGGTGGGTACGTGAACCTTTGGGAAACGAATCTGACGTCGGCAGAGCGGAGTGAATATTGCAGAAGAGGGGATACGTGGACGATCGGCCAGAGAATCTGACGTCGGTCGGCACTACTGACTGCCATATTCTGCAGCTGTCGCCGTTTGTTGGAGAGCGATTTGCAGAACTCTGTTAGACGAATAAGAATGAACCTCATGAATGAGTGGTGGCGCTTATATACGTATTTTCGCCGGCAATTTGATGCTTGATATGTCGTTGCAGATAACCAGGTGCATGTCTGACTATGTGCAGTAGGCTGTATTGCCAATGTAGTTGCAGAGCACGAGGTGTATGTCTGACCATGTGCAGTAGAATGTAATGCCAATAAAAGCTGAGCGTGATGAATTACTCCACTTATTTCCGCAGAATGCAGAAAAGCCATCCAATCGCTACCACCATGCGAATGAGTCACTTGAGAACGAATGTACCCTGAAGCTTTGTCTAGGAAATGTTGTAAATTATCATATTACTATAATTATATACTTTAGTTTGAACTACAGACCTTTTGTATTCTAAGTTCTGAGCAGGGCAGGGCCATTTCAGGTGTCAGTTAAGCCTTAACAGCCCTATCTGAAGTGGTTCCATTTTTGCCATTTTCGGTCCACCCAGTGGCCCGTAACACATTGAAACACATTTCTGTGATCCACGTCCTTAATAGGGTTGTCCAGGAGTGCAGTTGTAACAAATTGCTCGAACGAATTGCCGCAGAAGAGCAGCCACTGAGTTCTGATGATCTCAACCCTTTGGACTCTTCGGCCCGGGCAGTTTTGGAGAAAGAAGCATGTTTTAACAACGCATCAATTTGATTTCCCATTAGGATGCTCTACTCAAAGCCTGGGATGAAATCGATTGTAGCTGCCTACGGCAGACTGTCAGTGCCAGACTATCAAAACGCTTTGGATGTGTATTCTTTAGAGGGGCAGTCAGACCAGTCAATTTTAGACCTGTTATGGTTTGTAGTATGTTGGCTCTTCAGCAATTAATTGGTCAATCAAGGTGGTCTAGATTAGAAGTGATAGATCTGTTTCAAACAGTCTGTGTTTATCTCGCGCTTTGTGGCTGCCATTCGCACTCATTTTTGAATCATTTCAAGATGTTGCTGGAATTGAGAAAATTTCAAAAATGTCTGAGCGCCCACCCCCTTTTTTCTTTGTGTACCCTAGTGCAGAACAGAGCTTACGTTCCCCTTTATGGTGAACACAGTTCGGCTCTTTTGTTTGTTACAGATACATTCGCAATCAGAGGCAAGGGTTGACTTCACTAGTGAGAAGAAGCTGTTGCATTTTTCACTCATGTAGACATACAAAAGCGGAGAGTAAAGAGATTTAAAAACACTTTTTGTAGTTTTAGCAGAGCCTAGCACTTACGGTTTTCCAGTCATCTTTGCTGGTTATAGCAGCAGCTTGCAGTATAAGCTTGTGTTGAGGGTTATACCGATTGCCGACGAGCTCGATTGTGACCTGGAATGCGCAGTATTTTTAATTCCTCAATACAGATGTACACATTGCTTTTTAGTCCTTACTTGAGCTTTTAGCCCTTGACAAAATATTCTTCAAGGAGGTATCAATTCTCTAGCACTTTTTTCATCATACACTTTGTATGCACGTTGTACGGAAAGCGGGGAGCGGTAAAGATAGCGAAATATTTGAGGCGTAACGCGTTCCTACTTCTGTGCACGATTCAGCATTGTGGAGGGTTGAAGACAGCGGGATTAGTGACGAAGAGAGGCGTGTTGAAGGTTGACAGCTAGAAGGAGAAATTGAAGGCGGCTCTATATAGCGTGAAAGACTACGACGACGGGTTAATGGTTTGACTATGATTCTCTGTTGTTGGACTCTGGTTTCTTGCTCTAATTCTACCATTTTGCGAGTAGGCTGGAATACTTCTACCCGTTCTTTGGCTGGTGCCGTGAAGAGGAACTTCTCAAATTTTTGCTCACGTTCGTGCACAGACTGCTATGATGTCGTTTACAACACTGAAAGCAGTCGGAGCTTTGACACAAATGGCTGGAGTGGTTGGTTGAATAACATTTCCAGCACCTTCTACCATCTGTTAGTTTTCTGAGGCGTCTTGCTTAATCGCCGACCGTTCTGCAAGTCATTGAGTTATGATCAGCCCTATGGCAAAACAGACACTGAGGAGTGACAAAGTACCGTCGCTGTATGAGGCACTTATCTTTTGGAAAGCTAGGCACTCTGCTGTTACAATGATCCAGTCTGTTCTCCACGAACACTTTAGTGAAAATCTCTCTCTTTATATGACCTTTGAGGTCACTGATTGTTTGGCTATCTTGCGAAAGGTTTTATGGGAGAACTGGTCTGACCACGTCGTGAGGAAGTTGGAATTCGGACGGTTTCAGACCATACTGGGCCAAGTTCTCGGACATCATAGCCTGCGCATACCATCTGGTTTATCAGTATTTGAATTTGACTTAAAATAAACTAGCATTTTTCTGCAGAATCGTTGGCTAACTTCGAACTGATCAGTTTGTGCACAATATGTGACCGATTTACAGACAGGGTAAAGCACTTTTGCCGTAGAGTTTATACCCATAGTTTTGAGGGAAAAGTTTTATCCCTTTTAATGAGTCTTTTGCAGTTTCTCTCAGGCTTTTCTTGAGCAAGAGTTTTTCACCACAACGTCAAGCTCCTTACTCTTGTGAACAATGTCTCAAAAATTGCCCAGAATTTCGAGAAATCTTCAATGTTGACATAGAATTTAGGCATTGTCGCTTGGGGAGGTTTACTGCACGACATGGTCGTGCCTCGTTTTCAATTACGTCATCAGCAACCGTATCCAACGGTGAGAAAGATTATGCAATTTCAATCGGCTCTGTTTGGTCAGCCTCATCTCCCTGCGGAGCAGGCAGAGCAGTGCTGCACCGTGGAGCGCTCTGCAGTATTTGGGTTTTCTGTGATATGTGCCCTAATTTTACGCTCATTTCTCACGCACTTAGATTATGACGTGCAGTAAGTTTGAATATCAAATTATCCGCTTCGTCCGTTAGCAGATACTCTACTCTTACCGTGTACTCTGTGTACATCAGTATAAGGCCTTTCAGCGTTGAGGCGCTGCTCATAATTGGGGTTCTGTGAAAATGCAACACCATTGTATGCCGGACGTCTCGTGGGTTTCTTTGAGTTTAGGAGATGTAAGACCCTTAGTGTCTTGGACTCCGGAGATTTTTTTCGGTGGTGAAAGAAATGTTTGCAGTGTTACATGCACAGAAATTTGGTCCTTGTAGTGAATACAAGAGTCTTGCAGTCTTTTAATTAGAAGCTGTGGTCGTAATTAGATAAGACTCAAGGTGTGAACCAAGAGTAATTCTTTTAATTAGAGCATGCGATCAAAGTTGTGATCGACTTGCGGCTCAGGTGATGTACACGAGAGGCTTCTTTCTTTTTAGTCAAGGGAAGGCGACCTGCAATAGGTCGACTTGCTGCTGAGGCGGTGTACGCGGAGACTTACAACGTGGCTTATTAGGACGACACACCAAAATATCCCCATTGCACGGAGAGTGGGAGCGGTGGAGATAGCAAAATGTTTGAGGAGTAACGCGTTTCTACTTTTGTGCACGATTCAGGATGGTTCAGTGGTTACCAGCCGTGACAACGACCTGTCGTCCGCACAGACAGCTTCTCAATGGCTTCGTTGTAGTAATAGCTTCTCACCATCAATTGTTGCTGCCATCTATGTTTCTGTTTCCACAGGAAGAACAGCTCAACTACATCGTGCGGAGCAAGTGAGAAAGGGTTGCAAAGAGGGGCTGCTATTCTAGAGATTATAAATATAAAACATTCATCGCCTACCCTTCAGCGAGCTCAACTACCCCAGGGCTAATATTTCGGACCGCTTGGATGACAACCACAAAAATCGATAACTTCATCAATATCGATTGACGGCGATCGAAGCTTCAAAAACGAACTTCACAGTCGTGTTCAGCGACGACATGTTCAGCAGGGCTAAAGTATCGGGTACTGTTTAATGCCATCAATGGTTGAGTCTCGCCAATACCGTGCCCCCACTCCAGCTGCGACGGACGGACGGTTGGACGGATGGAAACGCATATACACAGACACGCACATGAACACACACTACGCTTGATGAAATGCCTGCAGCGCCTGCAGGATCTCCTGTCTCGTGTCATAGTGCTCCAATGGATCCTCCTCTCTTGAGGGACACGAAGAGCGTCATATCGTTCGTTCAGTGCTTTCATCAAGAAGTCCGACAAACGCGTTGGTAGGCGTCTTGGAGCCGGATTCATCAACGACGTACAGCAACTGAAGGAGAAAATACAGCCGAAATTCCTGGTTGCGCGGCTTATCAACAAGCGATATGGTAAAATGTTGGATCATATCGCTTCATAAGCCGCGCTATGGGGATTTTGACTGTATCTTCTCTCTTAAATTGCTGCAGGTCGTTGATGAATCTGGCTACTGGTGTTCTCTTGACATCCCGCGGAATGACGGCTCTCGTCCAGCGGGTGTCGAAGCGCATTACGTGGTCAGCCCTACTAATTTTCGACGACTTGGCCCATGCGACAGTATCTCTGATACATGTATCTTACGTATATATACCATTTTCAGTTCAAATTCAACGTTTTCGAAAGCAAATTCAATGTTTTCGAAATCAAATTCAATGTTTTCGAAAACGAATTCAACGTTTTCGAAATCAAATTCAATGTTTTCGAAATCAAATTCAATGTTTTCGAAATCAAATTCAACGTTCTTCTGGAATCTCCCCCGTATCATATTAGCCGTCCCTTCCACTCTGCAACAGTGCCAAATTTTGCAAGTTCATTGAAGAGCTTTTGAGCCGAATTCGCGACAACGAAGAGATGAATGGCGCGTGGCTGATCATGGACAACGCCAGGATTCACAAAGCGGGCGACCTGCGGACAATTATGGGACAATCGTACACTTTAAAGTTTTTGTCGCCATACTCTTACATGCTTAATCCTGCGGAAAACGTTTTTTCAAAAGTGAAGGCCACGGCGAGGTGCCTCCTAAGTAATCCTGTCGCGGAGAGGACGCTGGCCAAAGTTATTGAAGAGGGTGTTCATTCAGTATCGCAGCAAGAATGTGCAAACTACGTCCTCCACATGATGGCAAACATGACAGCAGCTGTAGCAGGGCAAAGATTCAGCAGTACATGACCTACTTTCACTTGCTCATTGTGCTATTTTGAATAGTTATTGTTGTATTGCTGTATTGTTTATCATACTGTATAGTTTATATAATCGGCTAATGTTGCGTGTCCGTCACCCAAATTCAATATATATTCAGCGGGCAGCGCGTCAGAATACATATGAATGGGGAGCAAGTGCGAAGCGTAGGCATTCAGAAGACGTGTTGAAGACGTCGTCCAACGTGCGTAGGGATTCAGAAGACGTGCCGAACACGTCGGCAACCGTGCATGGCGAGCCGGCCGTAGACGTGCCGAATACGTCGTCAACCGGCCTGGGCATTTAGATGATCATCGACGGGAGGCGTTCACAACAGGTGAGGCAATCGATATCGATCGATATTATCGATTTTTGTGAATGTTGTTCAAGCCCCACGAAACTTCAGCCCTGGGGGTAATTAAGGTCGCTGAACACGAGAAGTCAACCATCGATATCGATCGATGTTATCGATTTTTTCCGGGTGTCGTTCAATTGGCACGAAGCTTCAGCCATGGGGGTAGCCGAGCTCACCGAACACGAAGCTGAAGTCGACCAGCCGGTACCGATTGATATTATCGATTTTTTGCTGTTGTCGTTCAAGCGGTACGAAACTTCAACCTCGTGGTAATCGAGGTCACTGAACACGAATCAGACGTTTGTTTTTGAGGTATCGATCACCATCAATCGATATTAATCAAACTATACATAAATGTCCCACGGATCTCCCTCGATAGAGAGCCTTCGGGCTCTCTTGTTAAGAGGGATCTCGGGCCGCTTGTCGCAGGGCCACGTGGCGCGTCCCCGGGTGGTGGATAGGGGAATTAAACGCGAACCAAATGCGACCGTGTACTGCCCAGAGACGCAGGTGGGATGCAGGGGATGGACTCCTTGCTCCTGCTGTGTCGGGTCGACGCGTTCCTTGTGCGTGGGAGCGGCATGTTCGTGCACAGAGTGCGTGGATGTGTCCGTGACTGTGCGGATTGTAACTGTGTCGGCTCGGCCAAAAGCTTGCACTCGGTAGACTGGGAGTACATCGTAAGGCGATTCGAGGCCGCCTTAAGTCTCGCCCCGTCCCTTCGGGCAGTCTGGCTGGCTGCCCGGAGTACCCCGCCCGCACGACAGAGCCTGACTAGCTACCCGTGTTGTATACCAGTCAAACACAGCAGCACTAAAGGGCCTCATTCCCCTGACCCCGAAAGAGCCCCCATTTTTGCAGCGATGGGAAGGACGAGTACGGAGAGGCTGCTAAAATCTCAGGGCCTAACCAGGCTGCGCAAACTGAGAAGGACTAGGATGACGATCTGTACTTACAACGCCCGCACGCTTGTGTCGGAAGCATCCGTCGAGGACCTGATGATGCAAGCCAGGAAGATCAAGTACGACGTCATCGGACTGACCGAGACGAGAAGACACCACCCCCTACACGCCGCCTACGACTCCGGAGAAGAACTGTTCCTCGGAACATGCGACAGCAGGGGAGTAGGCGGCGTTGGTGTCCTCGTCAACACGCACTTGGCCATGAACATCGATTCGTACGAGTCTCTGACAAGCCGAATCGGACGTCTGCGACTGAAGCGATGTGGTTCCGTGCCAGCCTTGACTGTGTTCGTCGCGTATGCCCCAACATCCGACTACGACGACGAAGACGTCGAGGCCTTCTACGTGGAGCTGGAGAAGTTCTATAAGGAAGATCACACCTTCTACAAGGTGATCGTCGGCGACTTCAACGCCAAGATCGAACCACGAAGGTCGCCGGAAGAACTTCACATCGGAACCCACGGTTTGGAGTGGATCGAGCAAGGTGAAAGGCTGTCTGAGTTTATCATGTCGACCAAGACCATCCATGGAAACTCGCAGTTCCAGAAGCCTCCCTCCCTACGATGGACCTGGGAATCCCCCGGTGGCCAGTTCCACAACGAGATCGACCACATCATCTTCAATCGCAAGTATTGCCTGACCGATGTCTCCGTTGTTCCCATGTTCTACACGGGATCGGACCACCGCCTCCTTCGCGCGAGGTTCCGCTTTTCGCGTCAAGGAGAGAAGGCCGCGAAGTTCAAGAGGAGGAATCCCAGAACGACCATCAACTGGGATCTCTACACCTCTCTTGTCGGCCTTTGGGAAGATGCCGTCATGGACAACGTCGACGAGGAATACGATCGCTTCGTGCACCATCTCCACGATAGTGCTAAGGGAGCCGAGAGCTTGAAGACCACCAAGAGACGCCTGTCTCCAGAAACTCTCGAGCTGATACGCCAGCGTGGAGCAGCACGAGCGTCAGGCAACTACCAACTGACGTCCGAGCTTGCAAAGCTATGCAGAGCGGCGATAAAGGAAGATCTCAAGGAGAGAAGGGCGGAAGTGTTGGCTGAAGCAGCAGAGGCAGGGCTGAGCATCCGCAATGCCCGCCGGAACTTCGCCAACTTCAAGACCAAGATGATCGCTCTCCGACGTCCTGACGGAACCATCACCTCTTCCAGAAGGACCATGGAGAAAGTCATCCACGACTTCTACTCCGATCTCTTCGATAGCCACGTCCACCTGCCCCCATGCCATCTTCCGCAGGATGGATACGTCGTCCCCTCTGTTCTCTCTTCCGAAATCCGACACGCCATCTCGTCGGTGAAGAAACGTACAGCACCCGGTTCTGACAGGATCAGAGCTGAACACCTGAAGAACCTCCCGCCAGCGCTCATCAACACCTTGGCGCGGCTCTTCACACGCTACCTGTCCGAATGCAAGGTTCCATCTCAGTGGAAGACCAGCAAGACCGTTTTGCTGTACAAGAAGGGAGACGTGCACGACGTTGGCAACTATCGCCCGATCTGCCTGTTGTCCGTAGTCTACAAGCTGTTCACTCGAGTCATCCTGAATAGGATTAGTAGAACGCTGGACGAAGGACAGCCATGCGAACAAGCAGGATTTCGGAGAGGATTCAGCACGATCGACCACATACACACCATTACGAAGCTCATCGAAGTGTCGCGAGAGTACAAGCTGCCGCTGTGCCTTACGTTCATCGACCTGAAGAAGGCATTCGACTCCGTCGAGACTGAAGCGGTCATGGAAGCCCTGCTCACCTAGGGCGTTCCTACTCAGTACATCAGAGTCCTTCGAGAGCTGTACAGTGGATTCACGACCAAGATCTCACCATTCTACAACGACGTCGTCATTGACGTGAAGAGAGGGGTTCGACAAGGGGATACCATATCCCCGAAGCTCTTCAGCGCCACCCTCGAAAACGTCATGCGCGAACTAGAATGGGAAGACATGGGAGTGAAGGTCGACGGCCGGCAACTGCACCATCTTCGCTTCGCTGACGACATCGTGCTCATAACACCGAGCATCAGTCAAGCGGAACGAATGCTGGCCGACTTCGATCGTGTATGTGGAAGCGTTGGACTGCAGCTGAATCTTACGAAGACGATGTTCATGAAGAACGGATGGGTTTCTGATGCCCCATTCTCGCTCAACGGAACGAACATCTCCGAATGCTCCAGCTATGTGTATCTGGGTCGCGAAGTCAACATGACCAACGACCTAGCACCAGCGCTGAGCAGGAGGAAACGAGCGGCTTGGGGAGCTTTCAAGAGCGTCGAAGAAGTCGTGAAGAAAACGAAGAACGTCCGACTCCGTGCCCACCTATTCGACTCTACTGTTCTTCCTGCCCTAACATACGCCTCAGAGACCTGGGTTATACGAAAGCAGGATGAACACGCGATCAGCTTCGCGCAGCGTGGAATCGAGAGGACGATGCTCGGAGTGACACGACTCACGCAAGTGAGAGAAGGCCTCCGGAGTTCCGAGCTTCGCCGACGTTCGAAGATCAGAGACGCTGTCGCATGGGCCAAGTCGTCGAAAATTAGGTGGGCCGGCCACGTAATGCGATTCGCATACACCCGCTGGACGAGAATCGTCACAGATTGGATTCCGCGGGATGTCAAAAGAACACCAGGACGCCCACCAACGCGTTGGTCGGACTTCTTCGTGAAAGCCCTGAACGACCGATATGACTCTCTTCGTGTCCCTCGAGCGAGGAGGATCCATTGGACCACTCTGGCACGCGACAGGGACGAATGGAGACGCTGCTGGCGCCCGCTCGAGCAAGTCGATGATCAACGGGACGACAGGTGATACAGGTGATACATAAATGTCGTTAATTTTTTCTGTTTCTTTCTAACTTGCCGCAATCGACCAGTTAAGGTGTTATTCCTTTGGAAGGTTGCAGCTAAAATTGATGATGAGAAGTTGTTACTGCGGCGAAACCGTTGAGAAGGCCGCTCTGACGGCTGTACTCTATATAGTAAAACCAGTTCTTTATCGTAATTAAAGTATGAAGGTCTGAAAGTTGGGAAAAAAGATGGTCGGGGCGTTCTCTTCTCGGGGTTAATATCGATTGATGGTGATCCCAAGCAGTCGTCGGCGGCCGCTAGGCCGCTGCACGACTGGTAGTAGGATAAAGAGCAGGGAAGAGAAGTAGGAATATATAGGACCATTCGTCACAAGCGCATAAGGAAAGTCTAGCGTACGCGTCCGTTTCCTGGCTAGTGGGGCCTCTTCTGGTAGAGGCATCGTCGTTGCCGACGATACTTTGACTCTCCCTTCTAAGCAACCGTCTGGGGCGCGTAACATTTTAAAAGGCCTTTGATGCATAGGGCCTGCCATTGAGTGAGTTTGTCAATCGCTTGCTTAGATGGTCGTAGAACAGTGCGTCTACAAAATCCGAAGTCTGCAACACGTATTTTTTCGTTCAGTATGGCGCTTACTCTGACTCCAGGAAATATTGCTTAGCCGAACTGCTGCTTTAAAAATTGTCTTTCTTCTTAGCTTTTTTTCTATTGGTGTTCTCGACTAAAATAAACATAAACCTAGACACAGACGTGATACGGGCCCACAAATTGTGAGAGCATGATTACTTCCAGTCTTCCCAAATTGGTGGACCCAGTAAGGATGAAAAAACGAGAGCCTGAGACAATAATTTCCAAAAATGCAGCAGATATCCTATTTTTTCAGAGAAGATTACTGAACCAAATACATCTTACAAAAATGTACCGGAATGGGATTGTCGTCTTTAATCAAACCACGATTAGGATTGACGATATACCTCGTTGGAGCATTTGTCTGAAACAGCAAAACTTAAACGGCTATCAAGCTTTAAAACACAGTTGATGAACACCTTACTAGGGAACGAATAAAGATAAACGTTCGTAATCTACTTTCATAATGGACAACATGTTCTACTGTCACTTGACTTTGTAGCATGTGAAATCGTTCTAATCTTCACTGTTGGGCACTATTAGCTGCACTCAACATCCACGAAAGTGCTTCCACTGTTCGACGCAATACGTGATGGGTGGTGCACTGCTGTGATGATGACTTTTACTATTCCTTTCTCCTTACATTTGCTTCATATTATTTGGCAATCCATGGACTGGGGTGGACCAAACAAAACTGTGGAGCCTACTGTGAATTTATTCGAAGCTAGTTCTGCAGTTTAGAATTGCGCATTGACTGTTCCGTTGTGACGAAAATTTCAATTTCATGCACTCACCTCCTTGTTAGTAGAATTTTAGTCAATATGACGTACTTAACCGATTACAGTTGTCCTACTCACGGCTTGCTCGTGTTTCATCAGATGTTTTGCGCGCATGATAATAGCTCGTTGGAGCTAGCGATTCCAAGGGAAAGCTTACACAAGATATTGCAGCCTTTCACGCGAATATCTTATGCTACGAATTTATACAGAAAACCACGTAGCAAAGGATAGAATGCTTTTCTGAACTTCGGATGGACGTTATTCGTGTCTTTTATTATCTTCTACTTGTGTTATCCAAAATTGCGAGATAAATAAAAGGGAACTACGACCGATTCTAACTTCTAGAAGAAGGTGCGAAAAGGGTTGTTTAGAACTTTAGGGCAGATAGATCTCGACACGACATAGTGGTTGACTTCCAAATCTATTCGTCGCATCACACAATCGACACCAAAACTTCTCATTTCGTCCTGCTGTGATATGGCTGTGAATGGCTTCCTAATGAGGAATATGTGTTAGAGCCCGAGTGTAAATTGCTTCTATAATAGAAGTACCATTTATTTCGTGAATTTATTCCTACATTTCATCTCGATGGTGCATCCAGAGCCATTTTCTATCATCTGAATGTTGCTGTGTGACTACCTCATCGTTCTGATCTTCGGCGATCGAGTCTAACATGTGTTTCGTTAATGCCCACATCCAGCGTTAGAAAATAGGAAACCTCTATATATAATATGAGGCCGCAACTCTCCCGGTTCATCAGTTCTCTCGCTCATTTTTTTCGACATCTATCGTTGCAGCTACACAACTCCTGTCAAACATAACTGAGCAGTAAGCGAATCAGCTAAAACAGCTACTCCGTGTTATAGCTGAACCAGGCGTTTAGCGGCGTAGGGGCCGCCAACCGTCTGGTTGGAGGCTTCGCCTCAAGCCCCGAGAAGAGGACAACCCAATCTTCCTTCATTCTCCTTTAGCCCTTCTTACTTTTATTAAGTAAAAAAACCGGATTTACTATATAGATTAGTGCAGCGAGATATGGTAGGGAAGAATCTTCACTGCTGCCATGAAGCTCATCCACCCTGTACGCGACTTATTCTCCGAAGTGCCCGTTCTCTACGTGGCGAGAAACAGACCATGAGAGTCTCAATCCGAAGAGCTTATTCTGCGGAAACATAATTAAAATTAATTGGTATTGGTTGACAGGTCGACACCGTTTACTGTCCGACGGCAATAATAAAGGATAAGGATAAAGGACGGCGTTACTCAATCCCTTTTGGGATGCGCCAGCGCATTCTACTTCTACGGGATGTCGTGGAGGCGACATGAATGCGTATTTGGCCATACAATGACTTGCGGTGGCCAGCCGATGAACAAGTCAGCGCTTTATCCTTCCCAGACAAGTCTGGTACCAACGGCAATAATACTCCTCCAAATCCCATAGTCACTCTCTCTATCTCCCTCCCCCCACCGCTAATACTTCCTTACCTATGTGCTGGCAAAGAAACAGAGTGAGTGTCAAGCGCGCACTTGTGACAATAAGTCTCGCGTCTCATGCACCACTTTGCCGCGACGCCTATGTCTCACCTTCTGCACCAGGACACACGTACCACAACTTCTGTGAGCCGTCTTCAGAAGCCGGACGCACATTGGAGGGAATCCACTGCTCTCTTATTCATATTCTTCTGAATCTTGACGCACGCTGGATGAGGTCTTCAGCACGTGTTCTGAATCCCTACGCTCTGTGTTTGGTCCCCATCGTTACCTGACGTGTTGCTCGCTGAGTATATCGTAAACTTGGACGCTCCGTCGTCAAGGATATAGTTCGCCAGGAATCGCCCATGGTTAGGCTCAGAGAAGGCCTGAATGGCATATGCCGCACTGTCGCAGCCATCTCTTGGCTTCAGCCCCCCTCCCCGTGATGGCCACGTGACATTAGCCGATTGTACATACAGTAAGATATCCTGTGCCATCTACTCCGTCTGCGCTTTCATGTTGTCAGAGGAGGCGCCGGCTCTTTCTTCTGTCTGATATGGGTGGGCCGGCGGACTGTGGACATCCATGTTTTTGCTGCTGGATTTCCGATACAGTTTGTTGATATAGCTATTCCCTGCTAGCTGAATCTGAACACTGAGGAAAAGGAACTACTTCCCGCAAAGCTTTTCCCTTGTTAACGCGATGTGTTTGAAAAAACCTTCAAGAACTTGTGCATTTCATCTCGCGTGGTGCAGACAATGAGGCAGTCGTCCACAGATGAGCAATATGGAAAGGGAGGAAAGGAAGGACATCATCACCGCTGCTTTAATGCTTTCATAAAGGCAATGGCCAGTCTGTACAAAATACCTCCCAAATCACCTGATGACATTGCACGATAAACACCTTGAGAAGTGTCATCAGACAGATACTACTTAGGGAGCGTCATCAATTTGTTTGTGGAGAACCCATACATGTTAATTGCTTTTTGGTGCTGGCTGAGGAGCTCCCACTGGAATCGTTTGCTCAAAGTTTTTTAAACCGAAAACGGCATAAAAAGCACACTATTGACTTCTAATCTTTGATCCTCTTGATATGGGTCTTACCAACCTAACCACTTTCTAGCGTTTCGGTCATGTATTGATAAGCAGCAGGGATGAGCAGATAATAAAATTTTGAAATTCGGATAACGGATAACGGATAATTTTGCCCAAAAATGGCCGGATAACGGAAAAACGGATAACGAACAAACAACAAAGATTGAAACTACATTTAAACCATTCTTTCTCCACTGGTAGCTCGGTAATTGTAACACTGTCCGTGTCACATGTCAAATAAGCCACTTTTAACATGCTTATTGGTGTTTTTTCTTCAAGGAACGTGGTAGTACAGTCGGAAGTGTCGCCTGTCGCATGCTCTCCGACTCATGTTCTTGGTTCGGATTTCCCCTCCAGGTCAACCAACCTTCCATCCTTTCGGGCTCGATGTATTGGTACCAGGCTTGTCCGGGCAGGATAATGCACTGAATTGTCCATCAGCTGACCACCGCAAGTCATTGTATTGGCCAAATACGCATTCAAAGTGCCTCCAGCATATCACGTAAGAGTAGAATGCTTTTCGCATCTGGTACTGTCGCCGTCGTCTTATATATTTTATTTATTTCTCAGCTGCAATGGAGTTACTATGGCTAGATCCCACGGGAATTTCTGTGTCTGCTTAGGTGGGGCAGTCGTAAAAAGAGTCGCTTTTTATTTACACTTCAATTGATTTTAACACTAATTCTTGCCCAGATCGAATAAAACTCTCTCTATTGCATTGGAAGGGGTAATTTGTAGATTGCTGCTAGTGCCAAGCATAGTTTTAAAGAGCGCTAAAAGGTCGTGTAGATACGGAGTATCTGGCACATCCTTAAAACGAAATGATTCGCATGGACGTTTGTCTCTTTCTCCACTGATCGACTGATTTTTTCCAGATCGTACATTGTGCTAGAGGGAATTTTGGTGAAAACCCCACAGATACAAGTGAGCAAGGCAGGTTCAGCATTTCAAAACACGCTATGAGCAATTAGATAGTTTAGTCTAATTATAGCATTGAGAACTCTGAGAAGGCACCGACCTGCCATTGCAAGCGTATCTCGACTGCCAGTGGGAAAAACACAAGACAATTTTCAAAAAGTCCTTATATTCAACTAAGTAATCCCAAGCTTGCCACATTTTGTTGTTCTTTATCCGGCAAAAAATCCCCGGATAGCGAACAACAAAACGGATAGGCCAAAAGTCACCAGAAACCGGATAACGGACAGCGGATAACGGTTAATCCGCTCATCCCTGATGAGCAGGTTTGCGGGATACTGTAGGGGGCTGCTGCGTCGTGGATTGCGTCGCCGTCCACGTGGGTATTCGATCGATGTCTTTCTTGTAGGCCCGCGATGGCGCTCCCATCAAGCGGGTCGCGGGGCAGTGGGTAGTATTGCTTCATGCGAGGGAGGTCGACGGTTCGGTTCTCCTGTATATACGGATTTTCGCATTTCAATTGAGTGATTGAGATTTAGAGGGTATTGACATCTACATAGTTCGCTGGCGTTTTCTGTACATATTCCAGTTGTATGGATTTTTGCAGAATTCAACTGCAGACACCCCCGAGCGACGAAAATGGGCTGGGATGATGTGTAGGTCTGGGGGATACTGTAACAGGCGCTGGCACATTGCCATGGCAGACCGTCGTTAAGTCTAATGGCTATCCCTGATACGCGCCAGTCCGCGGCGTTGGTGCATTTCACACCGTCAACCGGAGGGGTTCGCCACATTGGCTTTGCATCGTTTTCTCTGACAAGAACAACTCATCCGAAATGTCCGCGTACGGGCGCGAATCATGCCAGGATCCCCCACCTGGCAAATCGTCGCGCCCCGCCATACCCGCCGTCCGCGGATCGCCGATGATGGACAATGATGGGGCTGGTATGGGGAACAGTAGGTGGTGCAAAATACGGCCAGACTCCTCGCCGGGTCTTCATACAATCTTCCTCTCATCCCCTTTGCTCACCTAAGGCTCCAGGACGTAACTCCAACGCCACATAGCGGCGCTGAAATGCGGACGTGCGCTCGGTGACGCTCGATTAGCCGCGTAGCGCAAAATTTTGCCAGTGTTAAAGCAGCAATTGAACTATGAGATGTGAGTTGGAGAAAGGTGACGGTCAAGTGGTGAACAAAGGTAGAATTAAGGGAAAAGCTATGGATTAGTGCGCCCTTGACCTCTCTTTGAATCCTAGCAAAAATCTCATGTCTCCTCAGCAATCCTTGAAAACTTTAAACGTTTGATAACAAGGACAACTGTTTAAAGGAAATTTGTGAAAAACATTTGGGAACTTATAAGCACTTGCTTCCAAAACTTTTACTAAATTATCCCGGCCCAGTTTTTTCTCGAATTTTCCTCACCAGGTCCTTGGACGTTTCCCTTCACTCATTTGAAATAGATTGAGTCCTAGTCTACCTCGTTAACAAACGCTCCCACTTCAAGAAGGAATCTTCAAGTAGATCGTGATCTCACGAGTAATAGGCAATACTTGTAAGTTCACGCGCGATAGACACGTATGGAGATATAACAGCTAACTTCGCTAGGATTGGACGCACTATAATTTGCTACCGGTTAACAAAACACTAGTACGAGCGTGGTGCGCATAGAATTGGCCATAGAATTCCCTACTAGCACGCATAGAATTCTCTTCCAGGAGACATCTAACGTGTCTCACCCAACTACTTTCCTACATCTACGCGAAAAACGCGATCGACAGCCGCCAACACATACATACTTCCGCGTTCTCGCGCGAGCCACCAGCCATCCCTGTCGGAAGCGTTACTAGCCGTTCCTGTCGGGAGCAGTCGGTCCGCGACAACTCGTCCAATTTCGTCGCGCACCACGAGCGATGCCAGGGAGGGTTCGTGTGGCGTTAGAGTTATGTCTGCCCCCCCCCCTCCCCCCTCCTCACCCTCACCTAGCCCCCTAGGCTTCACCATCATGAGTCCAACGACTACTTTGCGACAAGATCTTTGAGACGCAAAACAAGTTTTCCCGGTCGGCTACGCCGTTTCAAGTCTCACGCCAAAAACCTGTTCCAATGCGACGCGAGCCTGCTGCGAAAGCTGTACCCTATTCATTTTCCTATGTATTGTACTCTTAATATTGAGTTAAGGCGGACCTACCTCACCTCTAGACTTGCATTGGCAACCTTTTCAAGTGTGTCGGAACTCCTCTACATCAACACTTAATGCGTCACGCTACGACACACACACCGAAGCCTGGCTTCATAACTCACCAGAAGAATGAAAACGAACCACATTTCAGCAGTTACTTTGTTTGCTCATGTAAAGTATTTGAAGGACCAACCTGAAATCGGAAAGAAACTAATCCAGTTTTTGGTAAACGGGAAATTCGTATAGTCTGTGAAGCATTCTTCCTTTGTTCGACGTCAAAAACAATAAGTGTCTGAAAGGTTCCTGCAGTAAGGGAACTGATTGCTTCGAAGCATTAGCAGTTGTCTAGTGTTCCTTAAAAATGTGGTCAGAAGTTTTCAAGAGAAACCTGATCTAGTGATACTAATTGAGGCGTCACTGGTTCATCTGAGCCTGCTGTGTTCAACTTAACTGGAATCATAAGTGAGGCATACTGCTGAAAGATGAGGTGTTTGTCTAAAAGAGTCATATCACCAGCATTTCTGTGGTATCTACAGGTTTCTCAGTTCAGTGCAAGCAAGTTTTGACAACCAACTTGTGATCTTCTTCCCCAGCAGCGTTTGGTGTAACGGTGGTGGCTTATGGTTAGTAGAAAGGTGACGCAGTAAAGCCGTACGCACACTTTTGCGGCAACGCGACAACCCTATCTTTAAGCATAGGGCAGAGACGTAGAATCGCCGCGCGAGGCAAAACTGCCCAGCCCATACTGCCGTTGATGTGCCGCGTAAGCGTATGTGTGTACTGTATACCATTTTCCGTTGAAATTCAACGTTTTTCAAACCAAATTCAACGTTTTTCAAATCAAATTCAACGTTTTAAAAATCAAATTCTACGTTTTCAAACCAAATTCAAAGTTTTTCAAATCAAATTCAACGCTTTTCAGATCAAATTCAACGTTCTTCTGGAATCTTTCCCGTATCATGTAAACGAATCCCTCCACTGTTTCTTGTCATTATGCCAAGTTTGCAGGCAACATAGGCAACGATCAACAAGACGTTCAACAAAGCCAGCGACGCGGCCGATACAGTCAAGTGGCTCGGAGTCAGAAGGAGATCTTGGTCAAGCTGGTGTTCGTCAACGAAAGGACCACACACAAAGCTGCTCAGCTTGCTGGTGCCAATGAGAACACTGCACGAAGCAGTATCAACTCGTACAACGAAAAGGCGAGTGGTTGAGAAGGCGAAATAGAAGACAAGGCGAAATATTTATAATTAGTAGAGAAATCGAAATAGTTCTAATTTTCTCCTTTAAAATATTCGTTCTAATTTTCTAATAGTTTTAACAGTAGAGAAGACAAATGGCCCTAACTTTCGTTGGATAGCCTTTAGTTCTAAATTTCTTCCTCAAAAATAGTTCTAATCTTCTAACAGTTCTAGAAGGCGAAATAGTTCTTATTTCCGTTGGATAGCCTTTTTTGACATGATGGAATTTTTTGAGAAAAAATAAACATTGAAACGTACAGCCTTCAAAAAGGACGTGTAATTTGACTCGGAGGTCGTTGAATTAGATTTGGAAAACGTTGAATTTGCTTTGAGAGACGTATACCATGCCATATACCATTTTCCATATAAACCATATAAATGGTATATACCGTTTTCAGTTTAAATTCATGGTTTTTAAAATCAAATTCTACGTTTTCAAACCAAATTCAACGCTTTTAAAATCAAATTCAACGACCTTTGAGTCAAATTTCACGTCTTTTTTGCAAGTTGTACGTTTCAATGTTTACTTCTGTTCAAAAAATTCCAGAATGTCAAAAAAGGCTATCCAACGGAAATTAGAACTATTTCGCCTTCTCTACTACAGAAAATCAGAACTATTTTTTTGAGGAAGGAACTGAAGGCTATCCAACATACAAAGGAAGGAAATTAGATTAGAGATTCCAGTAGAATTAAATTTTAAGGAAGAAAATTATAACTGAAGGCCATCCAATGAAAACTAGAGCTGTCTGGTCTTCTCTGCTATATTAGAACTATCAGAAAATTAGAACAATTTTTTAAAGGAAGAAAATTAGAACTATTCCGTCTTTTCTACTAATTAGAAATATTTCGCCTTGTCTTCTACTTCGCCTTCTCACCCACTTGGCCTTTTCTTTTGCAAGAGTTGATAATGCTTCGTGCAGTGCTCTCATTGACACCAGCAATCAGAGCACCTTCGTGTCTGGTCCTTCCGTTGACGAACAACAACTTGACCAAGATCTCCTTCTGACTCCGAGACAACTGACTGCATCGGCCGCGTCGCTGGCTTTGTTAACGTTTTGTTGATCGTTGCTTATGTTGCTGTTGCAAACTGCTGATGTTGCTTATGTTGCTGTTGCAAACTTGGCAAAGCGCCCAATGACAAGAAAGAGTGGAGGGATCCGTTTATATGACACGGGAAAGATTCCGGAAGAACGATTAATTCGATCTGAAAAACGTTGAATTTGATTTGAAAAACGTTGAATTTGCCTTGGAAAACGTCGAATTTGCTTTGAAAAACGTTGAATTTCAACTGAAAATAGTATATAATGTAATATTACAGGATATGGACGGATGTTATGCGCTCGTTATTTTGGGAAGTGCAAAAGCCTATGGTATGAAAAGAACTAGCATTTCTAGTGTGTGGAACGAGCGCTTGTCTACCACTCTTGTTCCGAATGCGTTTATAAACACCGATCCTGTCTGCTTGTTCTATGCTGTCGGTATTATTTCGTGTAATGATTCCATAAGAATCCGATGCAGTGGTTGTTTGAACCTGTTTAAGGTCTATGACCTTTTGATTTCTTTAGTTCAGCATGCATTTTCTTGTCCCACTATTGTTCCGTTTCTAGTCTTAGGATTCGACTCACAAAATTATAGAAATCAAACAGAATTTGTTTAGGTTTGTTGCTTAGATGAAGAGACACCCTACTGCTGTATAAATCAGATACCCCAACGGAAAGGGGAACGAGAATTGGAGGGAATGCAAAAATAGAGAAAGGCAAACTTAGTCCAGTAGCCAGATTCATGAACGTTCCAGGGAACGCGGCTTCCCACGGGAAGCGATCAGGTAAGAAAGCGAGGCGAAAGAATGGGACGAGAGGTGATAGATGAGGTGAGAGAGCGAGGCGGAGGAGAGAGGCGAGAGATGATATCACATATCTCCCGTTCCCGTCGCTTCATGAATCCGGCTACCGATGTCAGGGTAAAGGTAAGAAAGGTTTGAGATGTTCTGCCCCCAACAAGGAACGACATAGACCGCACAACTGATTAAAATACCCGAACTAATTAACCGAACATGCGAGGATAAAATTTGAAGCTGCTTAGCCAGAGACTAACACAAACGATCTGGCTCAGTTTAGATTGAGTCTAACACATTTAACTAATTGCACCCTGCTCAACCTGTATAACAGGCAACAAGTTCTGGTTGATTTAGTAACGTAAATACAATTTCAGGCAACCACCGCCCATCCACGCCCCACGGCAGTTCCGCGCCCCTTAGTCAATACCGTGCTCGGCCTGAGGCGCGAGTTTTCCCGCCTAGCCGATCGACATCCTTTGGGCCTAAATTTGTTTCAGCTTCGCTTGTCCTGGCACCGTGAGGCGGCCGCTGTTGTCCGTTAGTTAGTGTTATTTGTCCTTGCACCGAAGAGCGGACGCTGTCGTGCGTTAGTTAGTCTTGTTTTCCTTGCGTCACGGAAGGAAGCCGCTGTCCGCCAGTTAGTTCAACCGCCGTGGCGTCGCCGTAAGGGCGACGCCCTTGATTCTTTCGGCCCCTGATTCCTAAGGCGTCGGACGGCCGCGCCGCCCCTGCTATACCTTTTCGCCGCTGTTCAGTTAGCTGACGAAAGCACCGTCCCCGCCAGCCTCGTCCCTGCCGTATTTTGTGGACGAGCATCGTCCCTAATTTTTGTGCTACTTGCGCCGCAAATCGGGCGAGGACGGTCGCCCCGTATAACTTTGCAATCTTTTTTTGTGTTGCACCCCTTTTGTTGCTAGCCATCACTTGCCTCAACCTCGGTTCCTTTTCTTTGTGTTGTTCAGACCGATGTCACTAAGGGCTCGCAGCCGATTTCGTTCTGAATCGTTGTTTGTGACGTTTGGTGCACCTGGTAAAACTTTTGTTTAAATCTGCTCACGCTACATGTTCACATCGATTTCGCTGGTCGACGGCCAGGAGTAACTACTGCGCACGTGGATAGAAACCGCCATAATTTATACATTTCAGTTTTCGACTCGGGTGCTTTGAGGTGCGGTTCGTCACACTACTCGAGTCCTTGTCGGTAGAGCAGTCAAATGCTGGGCTGCATGCATTTGAAGTGACACATGCGAAGGCTGCGATGGGACAAAAAGTGTTGGTGCTGAACAGGTACGGTATCATACTTTATAATATTCCAGTAATCCGCTAAGAGCTATCGATTGGTGAAAATAGAGGGGGAGAATTATGGGGCTCGAAAATAGCGGAAAATATCCATGCGTCTTCTGCGTGCCTGGGGATTCAGGAGAGTGCCAAAGACGTCGTCCACTGAAGGAGATCATTGAGAGAGCCAGTCCCAGCAGGGGGGCAACTAGTGGGGGACCAGTACCAGTATTGGGGGAACAGTTCCACCAAGGGGGACCAGTAGTTAGGTGATTATGACCGTCGACCGAACTGCATCACAGCAAGTGAAACATTCCGATCCGAGGCCAATACTGGTCGAGATCATCGAATGTAACTTGAAAGCGACGTTGTCCTGCTCATTTCCGCAGGCACCGGTTAGCACAATAAACGACATCCCTGAACCGTATAAAGTGCGAGAGGCGTTTTAGGGCCTTTTCCGTGTGTTTTCTAAGGACTTCGGTATAGAGAGGCAATGCCATCCAACCAACCTCGTTGCATTGCTTTTGGTGGTCTGTTTGGGTGCCGCTCTCGTCGTCAGAAAATAACGCTTCCAGGACGCAGATATCAGAATCCGAATGAGCAGTGAAGTCAACGTTGCCTAGATCTACGCTGGGCCAAAGGCGGTTGCGCAGGCTGGTATGTTCTAAAGGTTTAATTTCATTTTTTCGCCACTGTCGATATTATATCATGAAGAGGTACGCATTCTGTAATATTTCGCAACGTCTCGTCTTCTGACGATAATTGCTTCCCCTTTTTTCATTCTAGAGTCCATTTTTCTAGGCTCTGCGCCCAATCCTAGTATGGGAATGAGCCACAAGTGGACGAAATCACGCTGTAGTTACAGCTTTCAGTCGCTGCATCTCATTCTTCGATTTTCCAGTCGTTGCGCTACCTGCGATTCATATACGATACCTACTTCAGTGACAGTTACTCAATGATTGACATTCTGCGGAAGTAGAGGTTTGTTGAAGAAGCACTTTGAAATGCAATGGTGTTCGCTGCTGATTCAGAATCCTGCTGCATCATCTACTTATTTATAGTTGCATTTGTCGTTCTTTATTCCAGAATTTGCAAAATAATGAAGCGTGTGAAGCCCGACTCTGATAGGATAGAAGTTCTCACAAGAGGAGAGAAGATAGTACTCGTCGATTTCGTGCGAGAAGAGTTCTGCCTATGCGATGACACGTGCGCGGCGTACAAAAGCCATCACGACCGAAATCCAACGTGGCGTAGGATCGCTATTATGATAGAAAATGAATTTTAGCGACATTACGAAGGTTAGATTCTCTGCCCCAAGCTTAATTCCTTTCTAACTTAAGAGGCTTCCGTGGGCACCATCCAGAGAGTATTTAAAAACCTTCGGGACACGTATGTGAGAAAATGCAGAGAGCTGCGTTGTCTTACGACAAGACTAACTGGAGCAGGGACGAGTGAGAATCTGGCCCAAAAGACGGAGCCAACTGGCCTTACTGGAAAGCCTTCTGAGTTTCTTGATCCTATTCTGGATACAGGGTTAATCCAATCTTATTGCTTCCTTGGTATTCGTCCCGATTGATGATTTGATCAGGGAGCGCTTAGTCAGCACGTCTTCCATGTCCAGTTTCCAGACGCAGCATTGGAGGAAATAACGGACGACGATGAAAACATCATACCCGAGGTAAGGAGGTGTGGTAAAGGGTCGCTATGTCAAACTAACTATTCTTCAGTTCCGCTCTTAGAGCGAAGAAACACAAGAGGAATCGGTCCTGGGATAACGCCCGAAGCCAAAGCTCTATGGCGACAGTGGAGCAACTAGCATCATTCGCGAAAGCGACAGAGAAGACGGAAATGGATTGTTATGAGGTTTTGTTCGTTCTTCTAGTTCTCACGTTTTTTGTTTAGTAGACATTGTGTTCAGTTTTCTGAATCATGCTCCTTCAGGTATGAACATGGCGAGCACGCTCAAAAACATAGCCAACTGCGATGACGGACTAGCGCTTGAGTTTAAGACGAAGGTCGATCAACTGCAACTCGAGCCTACTCAAAAAGTGATACGTTTCAAATGCGCGAGAGGATCTCAGGATTGACTCAGGATGTCTCACGATCTCAGGATGGATCAGAACATTCTTCATCGTCCTGTTTTTTGGAGAACACAAATAAGGGATTGTAAGAAACAGGACAGTAAAGAAGGCTGTTGCTGATTTTCTTTTGTCAAAACATCACTATATTAAGCACGCTTTATTTGTCGATAAAAAATTTGATGGTTACAAGTGCAGTGCGGGAGAAACACTCAGTGAGTCGAAGTCTCTGCACTCGAGCTTCATCGGCCTCAGAGTACATCATTATCCGGCTTCCCATCGGAACTGGTTCCAAGTAATTTCTCACGGGAGGGAAACGTGCAGCTACTTCGCTTCTTTTGCTACAAATCAGTTCTACGTAATCGCACTTAGAATTGCTGCGACGATCTGCAGTGTGCAATGGTGCGCTGTGCCTCTCAGCGGTCGAGTAAAGAGCCGGAAACGAGAAACGAGAATTCCAAAAGCACTTCCCACTACTCGGCGAGCACTGAATTATGGAATATTAGTGTCCACATCTAAGACCCATAGGAACGCTTCAAGACTCACGAGCTAAGGCAATTAATGAAATGCTATTTTTTCAATAACGTCGCAGCTTCAACCTTGTTGAATGGCTTTTGCATATACGCCGTCAGCGGAAATCCTCCATCGCATAACATGTGGTAATGGACTATGCCACAGTCTTCTAATGGCTTTGGGGAAAATCTCTGACCGCTTTGTCGAGAGACAGCTTCATGTAAGAAGTGCGAAGAAGTCCTAAATTTAAAGGTAGATCTACACAAGGTGAGGCAAAGGCGTAATTCTAGCCATACGCGAATCAGATATTTTCCTCTTCTTCCGCAACTGAACATTAAAAATCTGCAATTTGCATCGGCAACAGCAAGAAGCACAATGGAGAAGAATCTCTTTGAATTGAAGTACGCACTACTCGAATCATTAGGCGACTGAAATGACGCCGCTTCTCAAGCGCCTCTTAAGTTCTAAAGGTGCCCGAAAAAGATTTCACAATGCAACGGAAGTGCTTTCCATCCCCTGACGCCGCTGCACTCGGATAACCGATGCGGGCGAACCCCCCCCCCCCCCGCCCTTGCGCTCTCTTCCTACATTGCTCTGGTGGGCACTGGTAGTGCCTCGCTCAGGTATTCTGAACAACAACAATGTATAAAGTCGCCTCCTTGTTTTCTTCAGAGTAAACCAACACTCAATCAAAACGCTGCAGCATTCATAAACAATAGAAGCAGCTATTGCTTTCCCAATTTTCATATGTTGCGCCAGACAGGTGAACGAAATTCCATGGCCGAGGTATCTACAAGAAAAATTTTAGTAACTGTTTTCTGATAGAAGCACAGAGGGTTTACTGAAGAAAGACGATGACGAGGGCAAATCACTGCTCGATGACGGCGATTACGTTCCAGTTTTAGAGCCAGTCTGCGGAGCAATTCCTCGAACTCTTCAATAACTGTCCTCGGGTATGTAAGGAAGCTCGAGACGCTCATGGAGGCCGTGTAGTCATCGAAAGTTAGAAATCGTACATCAATTCGCTCCTCGTGTACTGGGTCCGTGTGCAGCCCTGTACGTTTGGAACTGCTATCAATATTAATGGCAAAGCGGATGCATTTCACTAGCCTGTGAGAACAGTACTGCCTCCTGCAACAGCAGTTTTGATATCTTTTTGCAGCATCGTGACAATCCCTCACCGTGCGGATTTGCAAGCCATGCATAACTTGCCGCTCAGCATCTGGTAAAAAACTCCAAAACAGAGATATTCCAGAGACCTTTATCAAAAATGCGGTTTTAGTGGCGCATGCACCAGTTTATGCGAAACAATTTCTCACATTTCTCGTTTTTCATACACATTTCGTACAGTGACGGCAATTGTGGTCTCTGTAGGTGGTATCTACCTGCAAAACGAGTTTTTGGCATCAGTTCAGAACTTGTTACTCCTTTATCTTTTCTAGGTTTTAGTAACATAGTTTTCTTACGGTTGAGTTTTCTGGTCGAGCATAACCGGCCACAGTCAGACACTACGCATGAAAAATAGGTTGGACCACCCGAATAAGCCACTCTTCAAGTGCTCAGTAAATTAGGCTGATGTGCTAACAACTACTTAAAATTGGTGATGGGGAGGCAGATGTCAGATTTTATCTCCTCAGATTAATCAGCAGACATATAAGTGTGGGCACTTAATGACAAAGCATGAGCGGATCACTTTCACTAGTAATTGGCTTTCAATATGCCCAGCATCATCTTACAACAGGAAGACCCACCAGCACCGAGGGCAGAGAAGGAGTACTCCAAAGAACAACATAGGAAAACACTCATCAAGTGAAATAAAAGGAGGACGAGTGTCAGCAGAAGAAACGAGCTAAGTGAGTGACAACCGTTTCTAGAACTACGGGGACATGCACCTGTTCTAATCGCCTCAGTGCTTATAAGCGGGTTAGGGACTGAACTTACTGATTTTACAAATCAAAAAAAGTTATAGCACCTCCCTCTTCACTGATGAGCCACCGGGAAGGTGGTATAACAAAAAAAAAGGTTTCGTCTGAAGAAAGGTGGCGAAACGGACCTAACATATAGTTGACATTTACTCATATTATTCATTTAAACTTTAAGTTTTATGCTTCGATTACTTCTGTGCCGAACGAGGTTGTTAGGTGGACCAGTATTTATTGAGCGGCCTAACGTTTCGACCCGTTCGTCGTCTTCGGAGGCCTAAAAGTGGCTTGAGGATTCGGATGTTGCTATCTATCCGACCAAACGCCTCATCGACTCTAGCCTTTCGGATATCGTCTTGAGGCATAGCGAGAAATCCCGAACTCATGAACGATAAACTCACCCGCTGATCCACCGTTTGCACGGAGCGACGCCGCTGCCGCAGTTAGTCGACAGATGGTGACTGAGACTCACTATACTGTTCATTCCACACTATGTATACTGTGTATACCAGTGTCATTCCTAACCATATCCTTGTCACCACCGGTCGCTCTATAACTCACAATGCGAAATAAATGGCAGAAAGTCATCGGTGACCGAAGGACAAGCGCTTTTCTAGACGAAATATCTGCCTCGATGGTCAAAATCGTGCACTTCACATCAAAGTCGTTTCCGTCATGTTCCTCCACTTTATGCTTGCCCAGAGGATTCGTTAAGATACCCCGCCACGCTAGATGTTCATTCACACGAATAGCAAGTACCCTTCCGGTTTCCCCAATGTATGTCTGACTGCATGTCTGGCATTCAAGCTCATAGATAACGCCAGCTTTGGCGCAATCCCCTACTTTCCCGTAAGGACATACATCACAGTTTTCCGTTACGAACTCCCTATCGTAAAGCCTATTTCGAACCAGCGGCGTCTGATGCTGTCGTTTGGAATGTTAACTAAGACAACATCATCCTCCAACTGGGCCCGTCTTATGGTTCGTTGTAGAGCTGAAGTGACGTTATCGGAAATGGAAGGGACACACAAGGGTACTTTATCTCGGCGTGGTACAGCTCGCTGATTAGAGTGGGATCCCCTGTGGTGATGTGGTACCGTGTATCCATTCTGAGCAGATATTTGACATGTAGTTGCACAGACTCACGTCGTTCTTCAGCACCAGTGCATACATCGTTCGCAGTTCTGAACATATTCTTCACCACCGCACGTTTGACTGCGTTAGGATGTGCAGATGATGCATGGACCAAGATGTTCTTAGAACTTTCTTTGCGGTACCACTTCACTCGGATCATTCCACCGGATAATTTAACCTGTACATTCAGATAGGGGAGCCAACCGTTTTTCGGGGTTTCTCTCGTCATCTTGATGTACTGCGACTGATGATTTAGAAGATTGAAACACTCATCCATTTCGGATTGTGTTGAAGTTATAATGAAACAATCATCAATATACCTGCAATACATCAGTGGAAGTTTAAGTTTTATTTTATTTTATTACGAATGTCATCGCTTGCGGCGACTTATGGCGCAACGCGGTAAGTCCGCGGCTTCGTCTGCCGACTCTCCGCCTTGACCCGCAGCCAGCGCGACGTCCTCCACCGCAGCCGTGACGACATTCAGGTCTGTGGAGCAGACGAGAGGTGAAGAAGAACCAGGATAGATTTCTAGAACACATTTTAAGGGCGTGCGAATCTTTGAGATCAGAAGGTACTCTCATTAGGTCTCCTTGGAGTCATTCTGATTACTTCTATCGGTTCCACTCCCTTCATTTACCCTCTTCAGGATTATTTTCAACCGTTCTTATGCCTGCTTGCAACAGTTTGAGGACATCTTAACTTTTCTCCTTAGGCTTCCCTCATTAGTTTGGATTTATTTTTCAAAAAAATATTTTTTTAATTTTAAGTCCTACACATCACTCCATGGTATTCATTCGAAACCATCTTTAGCGTCCTCTCCTATTTTTGTCCAGCTATGATAAGTTATAGCCTACCCGTCTTCTTTACGACTCAAAAGGCAGTCAGTGGCCTTTCTGACGAAAAAGCCCCTCAGTTGGCTAAATGGCTTGGCAAGAACCACTGTGAGATTTAAGCAAAGTCCCAAGAAGTAGCTAAATGGCTGGGCAAGAATCACTGTGAGATTCAAGCTAAGTCCCATGAAGTAGCAGACGGGTTCGCGTCAGCGGCTTCCGCACATGCGACGGTGGTCAGTGGCGCCGCAGCAGCGGCTAATTAAGGTGCGGCGGTGGCTGCCGCAGTCGCGATGTCCATTCGTAAGTTCGATCCACTTCCCCTTTCAAGCTTATCTGATGCAAAGACGAACACATGAAGATGACTGACCAACCGAACGAGCTCACTTTAGCTGAGTTTTGGCCAATCGACCAACCATTGGAGTTGCTCTTTGATCACGGCGAAAATTCCACAGACACCAAATTTTTCGGTTATTGCTGTCTACGACATGCTCGACATTGAAAAGCTTGGAGACACGAGCTGATGAATTCGGTATTACGACGTTTTTCAGAGTGTGCTGCACACTCTCGTTTTCCTATTTCTTCTGCATAAGAGGCCACAAAATCCGTTTTCAGCACTTGATCTCGATGAGACCAATTCTGGATGACGAGGAATACGCAGAGCTGGAGCATCTATAGGAGATATTCCGGAAGGGTGTTGGGCGTCGGCTACAGCGGTATCTTGCTCTTTTTGAATTTTTTTTTGCTGCTGTTTGTTCTTCTAAGACGGAATAATTTTCTGAATCCTGCTAAATCTTTAATTCACTGAAATTTTTGCACTCAAAAAGCCTAAGATTGAAGTGCAACCATCGGGTATTTAACGATGAGTGTAGGTTCACTCTCATAGACGAAGTTATGGCGCTGCCATCATTATGGAAGATCGACAGGAGTTCGTTCAGAAACACGCAGGCCGTACCTTTTGTGGCAGAAAGTAGCGAAGTGGTCAACACAAAACAGGGGACGACATTTGATGGTTGGTCAATAGAATGTTTTTGTTGTTGATGCATTTTTTGACGGTTTGCTGCAAATCCAGCTTTAGTGGACGCCGTCAAGAAGCAGTGGAAAACTTTGCGCGACCCTTTTGTCAAAAACAACGAGAAGCCGAAAACAACAACAGGACAGTCAAGCGACGATATCGCAGTGATAAGATAGAAGTTCCTTGTTCCAATGCAATTTCTTTTAGGAACTTTGGACTCCGGGTGAGGAAATCGAGAAATGTCAGTTCCTAGGAAGTGCAGAAATCGTTTCATTTAAAGGAAATGGATTTGCAGTGTTGGCAGTTCCAGTGTTGACACCAGCAGCTCCGCCACTGCCAGCTCCGCCATCACCGACCCCGATCTAGGCAGCAGCGCAGCCGACAGCACGTTCTGGGCAGCTCCTGTGTCGCCAGCTCGCGCTTTATCAGCCTCGATCTCGGTAGTTTCGACGCTGGTGCCCTTGGCGGCGATAGTTCTGACGCGGGCGACTCCAGTGCAGCCTCTAGCAGACCTGGAAGTGCAGCGCCTCGTGCTGAAGATATTCAAGTTCGAATTACACATTAGGGGCGTTCTGCACCTGCTTCATCCTTTACCTATCTCTAGCATTTCTCACTTTCAGTGACCGAAGCTTCGACGCAAAAGAAGGTATTTTCACGTAGGAAGCGCTCCGCAGCAACGATGGCGCAGGATCAAGGTGGATCCCATTTTAGCCTTCTGTCCAAGTAGTGTTAGGACTTCTGAAATTTTCAGCTATGATGAAGTTGTGTGAGACGCTGGAAACATTGGAGAAGAGACGTCAGGAAGAGAGGGACAGAGAGATGGGGAGAGAAATGAAGAAACAGAGGGAGAAAAACGGATACGAAGACCACGGTTCGTCTTTTCAGCGGGCGTTATTTGTCGAAGTTCTTAATTTTGAAGACGTTTTGTTCCTGAATATATCGTGTCAACTTTGCGTAGCATGCACGAAGACAACCCCATTTACGCTAAAGAGGTGAAGAAAGAGCTTTGCGGTGGTGCTCAATGAGGCAGACAAAGCTTACCACTTTTCCCAATTGACGCCTCTATTTGACGCTTTGTTTTTCTCCGTTTTCATTGTTGCGTTGTTGTTCTGGAAATAAACTTCTCATATGTTTTTCATATAATTTTTCTCATCTTTTTCACGAAGCCAAATACTTCACTAACATTCGATGTTTTATGAACAGCACATCTTCAGTGTGACTCCGCTCAGGTCTTGCTTTGTCTTCAGTCGTGAACTGTTATTTCGATTTCAGTTGAAGTGACCGACTACTATGACATTATGATTAAGGTCATCCTTTAAGCGATGATTTTGGTTTTGCTGTCGATGAAGCGTAGGCTGTACATTGGTGAGGCCGGTTTCAAATGTTTGATTCTTACTTAGCCAGCAAGTCCACGGATAGCTTCTCTCGCCACGTGCAGCTCTGCCCTAGTGAGTTTGACGCCCTTCGCGATCGGTTGGCCGGAAGTCTGTCGCATCTAGGCTCACATCGGCCTCCCATATCCTCCAGATATAGATTGTGCCTACTTTTGAGGTTGGTTCATATCATATATGCTATTTTCGCTCACTTTTCTGTCGAATGTTGTGTTGCACCACCGAATCTTAGGTTTATCTCTCATGGTACCTTGTACTCCCACACGTCGGGTGAATACGCAATAGGGGTCTCGACAATGTGCACAATTTCTCAGGAAGTGGCTCAAGCAATTACTGAATGTGAATGCAAAACTAATCATTGTGTTATCTAGGTCAACTCAACGAGTATCATTGTTTCAGAGCTTCACGACTTCGCGTTTCCCACACCTACTGCTCAGACATGGGCAACTTCTGTGAAATAATCTGCCGAATTTGGGATTACCCGGCAGCAATGGGAGCCCTAGATGGAAAGCACACACTGCCTGTGTGGTAAGTGGTGTCATTCGTAATTTAGCTACTAACCGTTGAATTGTTTATGCTCATTCATTTATTTCAGCCCGAGCAACACCGGTTCGAGGTATTACAACTACAAAGGACTCTACAGCGTGGTCCTCTTAGCCTTGGTTGATGGCAACTATAAATGCGTCATTTATGACCTAGGTACAGAATACTCCTACATTATTTTTAACCATTGTTTTTTCAACCACCATAGTTTACGTTTTTAGGTGCGTCGGATAGGTCATCAGACGTCGATATTTTTATGACCAGAGGGATGAGGACATTCCTTGTGGAGCACGAAGGAGACTTTCCTGCCTGATACAACTCGCCAACGTTGGGAATGTGAGTATAACGGTATTTGATAACTCGCACCACATATTTATGTACATGTCAGGTAGATGGGCAGCATTGCGCGTTGGGAGCGCTTCAGCCAGTCAGATACTATCAACTTGGCGCGCCACTCAGAGAAGGGTTGAACGGTCGGTATTCTGATTGGCTAGCATGTGCTCGGTCGGTGCTCTGCTTTGGGCATATCTCGAGCAGCATTGGTAGGTGGGAACGCCTAAACCAATTAGACCGCATTAAATGAGCATGCCGTTCAGAGACGGCGTATTCAGTCGATACCCTGATTGGCTGGCATGTGTTCGGTCTGTGCTCTGTTCGACATTATAGGCTAGCGCGCTTCCACCCAGCAATGCTGCTCACCTACGCGACATGTACCCTTCAAATAAAAGTTTTGAAGGTACTCTGCTCATTTATTGACGTATTAAAACTTAGGTTGCAGAGGTTTCCAAATTTAGGGCAACAAGAGTGGTTGAGAACTGCTTTGGGATGCTGGCCAGCAGATTCCGACTCCTGCTGAGACCAACACACGCGACAGCGGAAAATGTCAATTCGATAGCAATGTGGAGTGGAAGGAAATGTGAATATTGAAATGAAGAAGGCCTATTTTTGTCATAGAGACAACATTAGATAAAGAAAACCGATTATTATTTGTTTTTCATAAGTTCAGCATCTTCCTTCATCGTTCCTATCTCATTTTCTAATCAATACGTTGCGCAATTATTCTGTTGGCATTTGAACTCCTTTAATCATTGTTGTCCCTTTCACGTACTACCTCATCGCGGTGAAGCGGTGAGCATCACTTAGTGATGGCTAATGGCAGAAACGGTCACGCAGTACGCGATGCTTTGTCGTGTATGGGAGGCTCTCATGTTGGCCAGATATGAGTAAGCAGACCACCTCAATGGATCAAACAACTGAACCCGCGCCCCAGTCATCCGCGCGCCGGAGTGGACTTCTACGACGTCGGTTGAATCTACCTCCGTCGAGGAGCCATCTAACCTCGGAGCTAAATTATCGGGACGTCATTGGAATCGGACTACTGGAAACCACTCCCACCACGGCACGGAAATTGCCTATTCATCTGCACTTATAACTGCCGTACGAACGCATCTGAGCAGGGTCTTCGGACACTGCTTTACAGAAGCCGCAATGTCAAATACGACGTTATCGCCCTGTACGAAACGAAAGGCAGAACGAAAACCAAAGGAAGGACCGACCACAACGACCTCCTCGTTATCGAAGCAAGGATAGACAGAAAGAATATTGGCGGAGTTGGATTTCTCGTCAACTCGACAGTGCACCACCTAGTAGCTCTTACAAAGTCATCAGTCCGCGAGTAGGTGTTCTGCGTCTGGAAACCAAAGATCAAGGAACCATCTCCATTATAAATGGATATGCTCCAACATCTGCGGCCACAGACGAAGAAAAGGAGGAATTTAGCAAGCTATTGGAAAGAGCTGCCAACGACGAGAAGAGCTACAACAAAGTTGTTTTGGAGACTTTAACGTTACCGTCGGCACGAATGACGGAGACGAATGAAGGCTAGGACCACATGGAACTTCCTCAAGTAACGAAAATGGAGAGCGCCTGATAAACTTCCTATCCGCGTGCCGTCTCTTCCATGGAATTTCTATGTTTAAGAAGCCTTCAAATCGGCGATGGACCTGGGAAAGCACAAATGGAGAAACACGTTCGGAGATCGACCATGTTCTTGCAAACAGACGCTGGAGTCTGTTCGACGTCTCCGTGCTGCCTTCATTTGACACCGGCTCGGATCACCGTCTTGTCTGTGCGAAGCTGACTCTCAAAAAGAGGATGTTCAAGCGTGACACTCATAAACCGGCACCGACGAGGATCCCCACATTCAAGTCTGAGGAGTTGGAATATACAATAAAGTCGTATGATTGGAATCTTCTTGAAGATCCATCGGAAGACTACGACCTTCTCTCCAAAGGACTGTTGAAATGTGACAGCAGCTCTTGCGGAGCTACATCACCGTGACTGTCTCACAACTCATCGAAAGGGGCCGCCAATACCACATCTCACATGGCCTTGTCTTCGTGGATTATCGTAAAGCGTTCGACTCTGTGGAAGTCAACGCCATTCTGAACGCGCTTGTGCATGCTGGTGTACCATCGGCCTACATCCGAATTCGCGATGAATGCTCCACGGACACATCGGCTACCATCCAGTTGTTCGATCAAAAGCTTAAAATTGCAATCGGGAAACAAGTACGGCAGAGAGACACAATTTCTCCTATACTATTCACAGCGGCACTTCAGGATGTCATGAAAGACTTGAACTCGGACGATAAAGGCTACCTTGTCGAAGGTAAACGGATATGAATATGTCCAAAACATTATTTATGGTCAACCAGTGGTGTGACACGGAGCTTGTAAGGTTAAATAGAGTCGCTCTGCAACAGGTCGAATCCTACGTCTATCTGGGAAGAGAGCTGAACATGGTTAACTACCTCACTTCTGAAATCGCCTACAGGAGACGCGCAGCATGCGCAGCCTTCTGTTCGATTCGCGAAGTCACCGATCAAGTCAAGAATGCCGGCCTGTGGGCCTCGATATTCAACGCTTCTGTACTGCCTGCGATGTATTACGCGACCGAAACCTGGCTCGACAACAAGATAATCGCCAGAGCATTGCAAACTACGCATCGTGCACTAGATAGATGTCTTCTGAAGACAAGCATTCGTCAGCAATCGCAAGAAGGCCTATGAAGTTCGGAGCTAAGCGAGAAGTCGCAATTAGCAGATCAGCTGCAGTACATGAAGAATCCAAATATCGCTGAGCCGGTCACCTGCTTCGACGAAAGGACGATAGATGGAGTCTACGTGTCACAGAATGGCTCCCGAGAGACCATAGGAGACCACTGAGACGACCGCCAACGCGATGGGCAGACTCATTCTAAGATCTTTCAGAGGGCGGAGTCTGCCTCACTGGATGCAAGCTGCCAGAGATCGAGCGGTCTAGAAGAGTTGTGGTCCCCGCTGAGAAGACCTAAAGCCGACAAAAGGACCATCAAATTATCAATGTAAAGTAAGCTATCATTAAGTAATGTTACTTCCTCTTCGAAGAATAAAGTTTTTTCAAACAAATCATCATCATACAATAAAATGGCTACATTAGCGTCATACAACCAGACTCATCACAGTGCACAATCAAACAAGTACAATAACAGTTGTGCAGTAGAAGAGTAAATAAACGTCTCCAACGTCTCTTGTCTCTGGAGAGGGAGCGGGTTCTCAGAAACCAATTTGTGGGCCAATTGGCTGTTTACGTCGGGGTACAGCGGCAGCTAAACATATAAATATGCAGCAGCTTCAAAAAACTCTATCAGAAATATAGGCAGAGCAATTATGAAACATCCCGGTTACCTCACGTTCACTTTCAAACAAATTCGAAAGTGAAAAGTAGGTTCAATTTAGAGAGATCTTCAAAGCCAGTTCAAAAAGGAAAAAAGCGCTTCGAGGCGGAAGAAAGGCGATGTCTCAAGGAAAATACGTTAGTACAAGCGCTAGACGCGGAAGAACGGCGATGTCTCAATGGCAAATACGTCAAAAGAAGCGTTAAATACGAAAAAAGGCGATATTTCAATGGAAAATATGTTAAAAGAAACGCTTATAGATCGCTTGAAAAGCATCAAGGATTGCGTTGTCCCGTTGCCAAACTGCTGCGCGAACGCGGGCACCAAACGGAACTTGCGCTGGCCCCGGCCACCCCTAGCTAGGGAGAAAGGACTCCGCTCCACTTGCCGCTGGAGCGGCGGCCGCCATCGCCGCTACCACTGGACCGGTCTGAAAGAGGCTTAAGAGTTCCCTCATCCAGCCATCTCTTCCGTGGCTGGCTCCTATGCACAGTCCTGTTTGCAAGATCATTGTGGAGGAAACTGAAACTGCTCTGAGGTGAATGCGAGCGGGCACGGTCCAGATGACTTCCCAGTTAATTTGTTGAAGTCTAAGTTCTGATATTCTGCTGAGTGGTTGGCCAAACCAAGTTTTTCAAGCATCATGATTTGGAAGAAGAAGGACAGCACTGCTGACTGCTTAGATTACCTTCCGATTCGCTTGCTTTCGCACAGCATGAAGATCTCCGGGCGAATCGGGAAACAAGTTCGCGAAATCGTCAAGCTTTCTGACAACCAGTGTGGCTTCGTGGCTGGTTGTGCCATCAACGATGCCATACATGCCGCCCGCCTTCTAGTGGAGAAGCATCACGAGAGACAAAAGCCGGTGCATCTTGCCTTCCTCGACTAGGAGAAGGCCTTCGATTTCGTAGGGCGTCGGGTTATATGGTGCAGCACAGCGTTCCTGAAGAACTTGTAGAGGGAGTATGTATGCTATACTCTTGTCCGAAGCGTCATGTGTAAGCTGCAGCAGGAACCTCGATGGAGTTTCCTATGTTCGTTTGGGGTGCACTAAGGTAGTGCGTCTTCCCCACTCCTCTTTATTGTCGTTACTAAGCAAGATCTTCAAAAGCCTGTGTATTGCACGTTTTTATATGCTGGTGGCGTAATGTTCGCTTGTGTAGATAAAGTTGAACTTGAGCGGAAGGTGCAAGCTTGGTGCTTGGAGATGTTTGGGCTCAGGCTGAACGTCAAGAAGACCGAGTAACTAACGACTGACGTAAACGAGTGCGGCTCCATTAAGAATAATGGACTTGAACGCATTTCGGTATTGTAAATACTTGGGATCAGCAACAGCTCTTGATGGCAGTCTGATGGTTGAAGAGAATTGACGGGTGATGCAGATACCTTACACAAGGACTTTAAAATAGCCACTGTTCACCCTAACCTAGCACGGTATGGGGAATGATGACAACATGACATCAGAAGAGCGGCCTCCGCCACGTAAACGCCGAAGAAGAAGAACTCGCTCCAATGCGAAGATTTTCAATCAAAATGTTCACCAAGGGATTCATCACATTTATGCCAACGAGAAGGTGGTTTAGTTGCTCCAACCATGTAAAATTCTAAAGTTCTGGATTCAGTGCGCTCTGCTATTTCGAAGAAGAGGTGGGGGTGTTGGGGCATAGGACAGAGGGGCAATTGTCCCAATTGTAGGTGGCTATCTCCCTAACTGGGTTTGCTCGCAACGATGGTAACTATTTTTGGACAAGGTAGTTAAAATCTATCCTAGTCGGAGAGGAGCATGTTGTGTTTTGCCTCTCCACCCCTCCTTGAATTTGCTGCAAAGCTTACTGCCAAATGATAAGATGGCCCTCAAGCGAAATCAAGCGGTATGTTGTCGTGTCGTGGTATGCTGGAAGCGAGTGTCATCGGAGCGCTGCTCCTCTCCACTACAGTAGATCCGATAGTTATGTTACTGGATCGTCTGCATGTATCTGGTAGCGACTGTGATTTGCTGCATGTATTCAACAGCGTTGTGATAACTTGTTCACACGATGGAACCATTTTGGGGTGGTTTCTAATTGTTTGCTAGGGTCGCCCGAGCGGCTGCTTGCACAACTAGCTACTGGTAGACTTTCTCATGAGAACCGTATAAGAGCAGTCTCACATGCCTTCTGTGCTCGTCGTCAGCCTGGTTCCTTCTACCGTTTTGGTATTGCTTGAAATAGGAAGTTCAGCTTCTGGTAAGTTTTTGTTTCTTTATTACTACGCCAGTTATAAAACTGTCCATTTTCAGATGCTCCTGTGAGGCATTCATCACATCCTGGGGGTAAATCGCCGGCTAAATCCGTTTAGACACCAACTTCCCTACTGGAGACTTTTCTGTGGTGTTGGATCGAAGTGCAACACGCGTTTTTACGCGCAAACCCCATCACGTTAGTATGCTGCGTTGGTGTAACACGTCACGTCGTCTGCATGTCTTGTAGACGGCCGCTAGCTGCATGACTAGCGGTCGTGACCTGCTTAGTAGTGGACTACACGAAGTTAGCTGGGCTCGGATCTATACCAGGAGGAACGGGGAATAGGAATTCTCTAATGCGGTGTCACAAATGCTGCGAAATTCAGCAATTTATATTGTGCTGGTTTGTAGCACTCTTGAGCTGAATAATACTGAAGCAGTTCCAATGTAGAGAGGCATTCGGCTTTCTCGTATACATATCGAACCTACAAGCTCCTTCAGGTAAATCGGTAATCGACATAGTGTTTTAAAAACTCCTGTCAGGAAGACACTACCGTGGGTATGCTCAATCCAGTTTTCCGACCGTGACAACCACCTTCATCAACTGAGATATAAACTTGATATTTTTAACGTCTTTTTCACCGCGCTGTTAAACAAGAAACTCGTTAGAATGAGAGCGCTCTCGACATATTGAACAGGATAAACCTTCGGATACAATAGATATCGAAGCCAGGCGATTCACTTCCAGTTTTTTATCCATCTACTCTGCAGTGCGTTTCTGTTTGTGTTCTGTGATGATTTTGCAGAACCTTAGATCGCAGTCCCAGTTAGAGTTCTGCCAGGTCCGACGTCCAGGCATCGTCAAAACTGTCGCTCCAGAACGTCTCATACCTCTTAATTACGACTGCACTTGTGAGAAAAGATTTTTTAAAAAGAAAGGAGCGAAATCTCCAACGTGTGCGCCTAAGGCTCCGAAGGTTGGTGCAGGTCTAAAGCGGTGGATCTACACTCATGCTCCTTCACGACATCCATATTGCCCAAAGAACTGCGAAGCGAACGCTAAATACGCTGACCTATTCAGACCTATTCAGAATAGACCTAGAAGGATACCTCACTTCGATTCTATGGGGTAAAGCTGTCAAAAATAGGAGAGGAACAGTTTGGACCGCACTGTCTAGGCTTGCATTCGAAAATGAAGGTGCACCATCCATCAAACCTATAAAAACGTGTTGAGTACGTGGTTTACACCAGTGCAGCGTTACTAACGTAATGGAACTTGCGCGTGAAAACGCGTGTTGGGCGTGGATCCAACACGCCAGAAATGTCTCCAGTTTGGAAATTGGTGTCCAAACGGATTAAGCCTAAATCGCCACGCTTCTATCTGTAAATTCAAATAGTCAATTTTCAAATGAAATTACTCAACTGTTATGAACTATGAGTTATGAAAATTGCTTAAGCATAAATAATTGGGTTTTCGCACTTACCCGCTACTCGGTTCGTGCGATTTTGACAGTTTGCTCTCTCTCACCTGAAATCAGTATAACCAACGAGGGAAGCCCATGAACTTCTCCAAAAGATTCTCAATGGGGATAGCCATTGGACCTAACCAGGCGCTGAGTGCCAACGTCCGCTCACGGCATCAGATCGGTTGTCATTGGAGCACGTTTTCGTCGCCCAGTGATAGTCGGCAGCTGGGTTCTGGGCTCTCCCAGCGCAGAACCAGGCTAGGGGAGGGACTCCAGGGTCTGTGCCACCAAAGCTGCTCGTGTGGAAACTGCTTTCGTCTCCCTGTGGGAGTGGGTAGCTGGGTTCTGCGCTCTTCGAGCGCAGAGACAGGCTAAGGAGGGGACTCCAGGGTGTAGCGTCCGAGCTGCTCGTGCGAGAACTGCTCCGTCTCCCGAGAATTGCTAAAATCTCTAGAATCAGATCGGAATAGACGCGTGGCGTATGAGAGCGCAATTGGTGTAGGGGAACACTTGTTCGGCGCGAATGCACACGTGAGCTGCGTCAGTGCCCACGTTGGCATTCGATCGATGCGCATCGGTCTCTTGTGCGCCCGCGGAAGGACGAATTCCAGACGGATCATGACGCAGTGGGTAGAAGGTCGGGTTCAGGAGATAGAAGTCGGAGGTTCGGATCCTATGCATGCTGGCGTTTTTGCATTTCATTCAACTGACTGGATGAGGTCCAGGGGTTTACCCGTCTACACAATTTTCAGGCGTTTTCTGCTCATTTTTCCAGCTGTATGCTTCTGCAGAACCCGGCTGTCGATCTTCTCCTGCACGACGAAAGCAGTTTCCACACGAACAGCTTGGATCGCTCGAAGAGCGCAGAATCCAGCTGCGGATTCCCCCTGAGCGACGGAAGCACTTTCCGCACGAGCAGCTTGGATCGTACCCACCCTGGAGTCCCTCCCCTAGCCTCAGCTGCGGACTCCCCATGAGCGACGAAAGCAGTTTCCACACGTGCAGCTTGGATCGCACCCACCCTGGAGTCCCTTCCCTAGCCTGATTCTGCGCTCGAAGAGCTCAAAATCCAGTTGCGGACTCCCCCTGAGCGACGGAAGCGCTTTCCGCAAGAGCAGTTTGGATGGCACCCACCCTGGAGGCTCGAAGAGTGCAGAATCCAGCTCCGAACTCTCGCTGAGCGACGGAAGCAGTTTCCACAAGAGCAGCTTGGATCGCACCCACCCTGGAGTCCCTCCCCTAGCCTCAGCTGCGGACTCCCCCTGACACGAGCAGCATGGATCGCACCCACCCTGTATACAACCGTGCTCGAATGCCAACGCGGCGCCCCGACGCAAAAATCTAATCCGATCTGATTTTAGCGGCCATAGTTCCATTCCCGTCTCCCAGGACTCTCCTGTAGCGGCGGTCGAAGAGCCGCCATTCGCCACCGACCGCTCGAGGACCCTCCTCCATATCGACTGACCGTGGTGTCGGTGGATATCGAAAATGACCACGTCGATACGACGCGACCGCATGAGGCTTGGCGGAGGAAAAAGAGCCGCCACCGAGTGCATCAGCAGAATTTGGTTAGGTCTAAGTAAGACCCTCAACGAGATCTATGTGGTCTTGTACAGCATCGGACGAGGATCACAGAACTGTGTTTCGTTTTTGCTACGGGCCACTGGGTGGTCCGTAAATGGCAAAAAATTGTACCGCTTCGGGGCGGGCTTATAAGGCAAAAGTGGCACCTGGGATGGCCCTGTCGTGCTCAGAACTTAACCTACAAAACTTTGGAGTTCAAATTAAAGTTTGATTATTGTAATATGATAGTTAACCCATTGACGACCGCGCGGCCCAATTTCGGCCCGCAGTTTTTCTGCCGCGTGGGACAGCGCAGGCCAATTGCAGCCCGCGTTTAAAAAAAATGTTCGTTGCTGCCCACTTTCTCGATTTTTCATAGTTCACCAGTATTCATTAAGATACGTTGGATCCTACCAATGCTTCCCGCACAGTGGTCCGAGAGTCATTTACTCCTAACGAAAGCTTCGATAAAAAAAAATCGGCACTACACACTATTCAAAACCTCGAAGAAACTGATACTTCTCCCGAACAGCTACTTATATCCTACAAAAATGGTCCTCGTTAAGACATCCAGCCAAATTTCTTGCGAAAAACTTAAACCCAATTTAGGAAAAATATTTCAAACACTTGCTACATCGTGTGTTCACCTTGTTTGCACGATTCGTGACGAACGTACGCCCTTTTCTGGGCTGACCTTTTTATAGCAGCAAATACATCTTCTACTTTTTGCCTCGAACCTGTTCCGGCCTTCTTCAATACGTGGCTCACCCACTGGAGAGGGAGCTTCATTCGGAATACCGCGAAGTAGTGAATGCACGAGATTCGAGCCTCCGGTCGGTCCCAGCGCGCAGTTCCACGCGCCAGACACGCGATTTGCCGCGCGGTCGTCAATGGGTTAGCGACGTTCCCTAGACAACGCTGCAGTGTACATTCAAATGATTCATTCGCAACGGTGTGAGAGTGAATGGATGGCCGAGTGGATAGCGAGTCGGATTTACGGGAGGGGTCGAGGGTTCGATTCCGGAGTTTGGTTTATGCGTTCCTAGGTGGACTGTTAGCGTTTATGGGAATGAAGATTACATTTTGGCTTTAGTAGGGTACCTTATTCGCGTCCTAACCCCGCTTTCAACCTGATGTCAGATGTGGAAGAAGCTGGTTTTGTTGTGTGGAGCGGTATCGCGCGTCCACTAAACGAAGCCTTTCTCGCTGAGGAAGCTCTCGCCAGATGCTCTCTCCATATGATCGCTTTCGAATGTTCTCAATTAGTTTTGGAAATGTTTCTTGCTGTCACCTCATTTGCAGACACGATCGACAAGTATTGATTTGACCCATCATCAAGACACGCTCATCGTTTTTCCGATTTCTTTATAGACTGCTTTTTATTTTATCCACCCCGTGTGACTGGACGCCTTGTTGTGTACTTGTTCCTCACCACTCTCGTATACCTTACGGGAGACGGGTCGGAGGCATTGCAGATTGGAGCATTTGCATTCACTCCCTCGACTCTAGAGGTCGAAAAAAATTCGTCCGAAATTCATCTCTAGGGTATCTGGGATTCAGATCACCAATCTGGCAACCATTTTCGTTGAAGGTTACGATGGCAGAGGGGTATGTGTAAGTAACGGGGTGTACGCAGAATAACCGGCACTGCTGCCTTTCACGACTCTACGGTCGAGGAAAGGACGAAAGAAAAAAGTTTGCCCAAACATCACCCACGAGGGTTATTTGAGGTGCTGATCACGGACATGACACCTGTTTTTAAAATTTTGGCATATACGCAGGTTACGGTAGATATGGGTGAGTAAAGGTGTCCACATTAGTGGGATCGCTTCCTTCTCCAATGTGGTCAGACTTATTTTTCAACCTTCACCATGAACCTTTGATGGAATTAGTGCAAGCAAAGTGATAATTTAGAAAAAGAGTGACAGATTCGTAGTCAGCAGCTTAAATAATTCCCATAGGCGAAGTCTGGGCGAAATCGATAGTCATAACTTCTTCACCCTTATTCTCCGCTACCCAATAATACGGTAGCCTACAGCAGCCAAAATGTACTCTTCAGATGCAAAAATGTGAGCAGACCACAGAAAAATTCCGTAACCTTCATCGGAGTCGAACTCTAAACCCCCTTTCGCAAGTTCGCATCGCATAGACTCGGCCATCCATTCGCTACCGCCGCCGTTGCGAATGAATCATTTGAATGTACCCTGCAGCTTCGTCCTGGAAACGTGGGAAATTATCATATTACTATAATCAAACTGTAGTTTGAGCTCCAAAACATTGCGGATTAGGTTCTGAGCACGACAGGGCCATTCCAGGTGTCACTTTTGCATTATCAGCCCGCACTGAAGCGACACAATTTTTGCCTTCTTTCTACCACCCAGTGGCCGGTAACAAAAACGAAACACAGTTCTCTGATCCTCGTCCGATGTCCTACAAGACCATATACTAGGTCTCGTTGAGAATCTTTGGTGGAAGTTCATGGGACTCCAGGGTGTGGCTTCCCTTTCAAGAAGCGTCTCAGGCGCTATGAACTCCTATGTACCTAGGCGTGTATTTCGCTCAGCCGCGTGCGGGTATGCCGGCATTGGATGCGCCACACCCTGGAGTCCCTTACCTAGCCTGGCTCTATGCACAAAGAGCGCTGAACCCTGCTGTACACTTCACCTGAGCGCTCACGGCTAGGGTGAAAGGATTTCGCGCTCTATCGATAAGATGGTGAGAACGATCGCGCGGATGTCAATTCAAATATTGCGACAGGTGCGTGCGTGCGATGAGGGCCTGGCGGAGAAATGATAACCGCGATCGAGTATGAAGCTGCAGACAAACAAAGGAGTAGGAAAAATCGTCGCAACAGTGCACCCCCTAACACGCATTATGCCAAGGTTTCTCGCAAAGCGCAGAAGTGTAAGGATTTTCCGAATCATCTTGACGAGGACTTTATTTGATGTCTTCTGTGCTGGCAGCGATGGAATACTGAGACTCACCTCGGTGCGTTGCTTCCAGAGGGCGAACTGTGTGGCATCTTCTGATTTCCTGGAAAAGGAGAGAGTGATTCATTTCTTGTTCAACCCTTATCTCATGTAGTGTTCCCCGAAATTAATAATTCATTCAGGGCTCATGTGTTACCTCCCACGCAAGGTAGAACATAGGGCAAAATAGCAGCGTTTCTCTTGCTGTTACTCTCCCTAAGGGCCGTTCAGAGCATCACGGTGCGACGCTATGATATGATGAGTGGATCTATGGCCACTAAAGTCAGATCGGATTAGATTTTTTGCGTTAGGGCGCACCTTTGGCATTCGAGCGCGGTTGTGTTAATATAACCGCTCTATTTAAGCTCTTTGGTCGCTCAGAGGAGTCCGCAGCTGGATTCTGCGCTCTTTGAGGCTAGGAAAGGGACTCCAGGGTGGGTGCTATCCAAGCTGCTTGTGTGGACACTGTATTCGTCGCTCAGGGCTGGCCGTAGCTGGAGGGAAGGGACCCCAGGATGTGGGGCAAAAACGCCGCAACGCAGGAGAACCAAACCCCAAAGCTCACTCGTGTGAAGCAACCCCACTACCCACTGCGCCACGACCCGCTTGCCAGTGGCGCCATTGCGGGCGTACAAGAGGTGGACGCGAGCCACGACACATCGGCAGCAGGCGCACGCTACAGTATCCAGCGAACATGCCCATCAACCTACGTGTGCCAATTTGATGTGGCTATTCCGATCTGGTTCTAGTGGTATCAGCAATTCCCCAATATGATAGGTACCTCTATTGATCTATACATCGCAAATAATAGATATGGAAGCTTATTATTACGTTGCGTTCCGCAACGAAGCTCCGAACGTAGCCTAATACTTAACTATGACGCTAACCCGTAGTGCGAGTGAGAGTAGCGATGTGCGATACCTAGATGGGAAATGCATTAAGTCTCTATCTGTTAGTGGTCTACCCTAAGGTAGGGTGCTGTCTCCGTTCTTGTTTTTGCTGTACACATATGAATTGCCGGCGCCTTACGCAGAAGAGAGGCAGCCCATCAGTACTCAAACACACATGCAGTACCGGACACGCCGCTGCGTCCAACAAGCACAAGCGGCGCAAAAGGGCGCCGGAGAGCGCCATTTTCCGCTCGCACCGCGCCACTTCTGAGGCAAGTCGCGTTAGGGCGCGGCACCCTCAACTTCTGGACGTTAGGTTGAATGAGATGAATGTTTGCTTATCCATGCGTTCGGACGAGCATGGCCTACTGTTTGGAACTAACTGCGGGCATGGCGCGCTCTGAACAATGCATATAGGCCCGGCAGAATCAATCGAGTGGGCGCGACCGCTTGCAGAGTGACGTTAGCCTGATGGGCTGATGGAAGGAGCCTATCCATGCGTTCGGATGATCATGGCCTGCTGTTTGGAACTAACTGCCGGCATGGCGCGCATATAGCCACGGCAGAATCAATCGAGTGGGCGCGACAACCTGTAGAGCGAGCGACAGCTTGAACATTGGGCGTATGGGAAGTTTTAACGAAAATTCCTGGCTTTTCTACTCAGAAATTGCTCTAAGACTGTAGCGAGCCTTTGGAGTGCGCCGTGCACAATGCATATAGAATCGAACCTATAAATCGAGTGGGCGCGACAGCTTGTGAGTGAGAGTTTGAGGAGTTTTACAAGAAATCCCTAGCCGCCCTACTCAGGAGCTGCTCTAGGACTTTTATCTTGCATCTGGAGTGCGCTGTGAACAACGAACAATGTGTATAGAAACGAACCTATCAGTCGATTGGGCGCGACCGCTCTCAAATTGTACGCGCGGGGCGTGTTTGGAGCGCGATAACTCTGTCAATTGTGAACCCTTCTGGCTGCAGCTTGTGGATTTTGTAGTCAGTAAAAAACTCTAGCAGCTCGTCAAAGCCAGCGATGTAGCTAAGAACGGACAAAGTTACGGTGATGCAAAAATGCAGGTCAGGCTTGTACAACCAATTTTTTCAATTTCAGTCGATCACTGCGGAATGAGGCGATGAGCTGACGGCCTACAAATGCATAGACTAACGGATCACATAACGTGTTTTACAAGAAAGCGCTTACAGTTCACCAGCTGCCTAACCTGCTTTAGTTACAGCTGCCGTTTTAGGGCTGCGGACGGCAACAGTGAAGCTTTTTCCGCCCTTACTCCTTCCGGTTTTGAGTTTTCGGCACTCGCAATGACACCGTTCTGTTCAAGTCGATGAGCTCTATCTCGGCCAGTTTTGGAAAAATCGATTTTTTGACAATTTCGCGTCGAAAAGAGGACGCTCTAGGTCGCGGCAGAGGGCGATGACGACATCGAAAATCGATATTTCCGAACCGTGCCAAATTGGTTAAGATTCGATAGAGCTTTTCGTGCTGAACTGAACAGTGTTGCTACGAGCAGCAAAAAAATCTGGACGAGTAAGAGCAGGGAGAACATCGAACCGTTATTGTGCTAAATTGCACGTGTGGGCGTGTTCAGAGCGCAATCACTCGGTCAAGTTCGAGTCATCTCGGCTGCAACTAGTGAGTCTTATAGGCAGTAAAATTTTCTAGTAGCACTCCAAAGTAGAAGTGGTGCAGCTTAGGAAGAGGCAATGTTACAGAGGTGCGAAGATGCAGATGCGGGTTGTATGACGCATTTTTTTCCGATTTCGATGGATTACTGCGAGAAGACGCAGCTAGCTAATGCGCTTAAAATGCCTGGGCTAACGGGACGCTTAAGGTGCCTTACGATGACGTGCTCAGAACGCCTCAGCCGCCTAAACTGCCTTAGCCGCAGCTGCTAGTTTAAAGCGGCGGAAGATAGCGGATAGAGTTTATTGCGCTCTTACGCCAAGATTTGAGTTTTCAACACTCGCAATGGTACTTTTCTGTTCAGCATGAAAAGCGCTATCGAATGGCATCAATTTCGACCGATTTTGGAAAAATCGATTTTTTGATGGTTTCGCATCGAGGAGGCCACTCAAAGCCGCGGCATAGAGACGATGACGTCATCGAAAATCGATATTTCCGAACCGGGCAAAATTGGTTACCATTCGATAGAGGTTTTCCCGGTGAAGCTAATGGTGTTTTTCGGGGTGTCGAAAACCCAAATATGGGTGAGTAAGAGGGCAGGAAACTTCAACCGCTAAGTTCGCCGCCCTAAAATGGCAGGTGGTGCTAAGACGGTTTAATCAGCTAGAGAGGTGTGAGCACGCCGTCGTAAAGCACCTTAAGCATTCTGCTTGCCTGCGCATTTGTAGAATGTTAGCCCTCCGCGTCTTCCCGCAGGGTTCGACTGAAATTGGAAAAAATCATGCCACACAAGGCTAAAATGCATTTTCGCAGCGCTGTAACTTTGTCCAACCATAAGGTACATTACTGTGTTTTGGCACACTACTAGAAAACTTTGCTGCTTACAAAACCCTCAAGCTTCAACCTGAAAAGTTTACGCTTTACAGAGCAATCGCGCTCAGAACACGCCATGCGCGAAATTTAGCACAACAACGGTCGATGTTCTTCCTCGCTCTTACTCGCCCAGATTACAGTTCTCGCCACTCTATTGGCCAGAATCCAAAGTATTGGTTTTCGTCGTCGGAGGGCGACGTCATCGGCCCTCCGACGCGGCTTCACCACCGATGCGAAATTGTTAAAAAATCGATATCTCCAAAATTGGTCGAGATTGACGCCGTTCGATAGAGCTTATCGAGTTGAATACATTTTACTGCCTATAAGACTCACTAGTTGCAGCCGAGACGACTCGAACTCGACCGAGTGATTGCGCTCTGAACACGCCCGCACGTGCAATTTAGCACAATAAAGGTTCGATGTTCTCCTTGCTCTTACTCGCCCAGATTTTTTTGCTGCTCGTAGCAGCACTGTTCAGTTCAGCACGAAAAGCTCTATCGAATCTTAACCAATTTGGCACGGTTCGGAAATATCGATTTTCGATGTCGTCATCGCCCTCTGCCGCGACCTAGAGCGTCCTCTTTTCGACGC
>OX377201.1:73858934-73905441 GCA_947396885.1 Heligmosomoides polygyrus polygyrus | reverse complement strand
CACACATAGATCCACCAATCTTTTTGAGAGCAATCGTCCTCTGCTAGTAGACCAGTACGAGCGAATGAAACATACCGTGCAGTCTACCGTATAGATAAAATTCATAGACGTGCACGCCTAATAAACTGGTCGTACTACAGTTCGCAGTGTGATACAAAAGGTGTCCGCTGCTATCAGAAAAGCTATCGAAAATGCCCAGCTGCATAATGATGTCTTTTTGGTAGATATTCCTAATGACAATATCAAAAGCATACTGGTTCGTAACAGACTTTATGATAAGCAGTGCCCTTCGAGAAATGCGTTATATGTCCATATGGGAATGTGGGAGATTGCTCCAAGACAGGAGTAATCTATGAAATTGAGTGTGTAGCTTGTAGCGCAAACTATATCGGAGAGACGGGAAGGATGCTAGCGGTGCTCATGAGGGAACACCTTGCTAGTAAAAGGCGCGGATCCTCAAATAGTCCGCTTGGTAAGCATAGGGTTGATGTGCATGATGGTAATGACTTTGGCGTGAAGTGTAAGATTTTCGCTGTAGAGGAAGAGATCACCGCAAGGAAAGCATTAGAAGCGCTCTGGATTTTTACGAAAAATCCAGCAATGAATAACCGAAATGAATGCATGTCCGTGACGAATGAGCTCTTGCCTTTTGTATCACAATGCGAACTGTAGTACGACCAGTTATTAGGCGTGCACGTCTATGAATTTTATCTATACGGTAGACTGCACGGTATGTTTCATTCGCTCGTACTGGTCTACCAGCAGAGGGCGATTGCTCTCAAAAAAGATTGGTGGATCTATGTGTGAGTTTATTTCTCTTCTTACACCTCTAACATTGGGTCGTAGATTTATGTCAAAACCGCTAGAGCGGCTAAGGCGCTTGCGTGGTATAGATTACATAATAAGAACCTTGCACCACATTCAGGCCTCTGACGACGACGAATTAGTCGAAACGTAAGGCCAGAATAAAGATCCACCTCAAAAACCTCGTTGGCACATTATTGACAACAACATATCGAGAAGTATATCTCAACGGTATAGAACCGCCTTGACAAAAGACCGATTACCTCAATTCCGCCGTATCTCGCCAGTGAATTACAAAGGGGAAGGAGTGTACAAATGTTGACGTCGAAAGAAAGTGGCATCGTTTTTAGAAACTCTGAAAAGGAAAGATACAATAACCAGTCTGCGTATTTTCTTAAGTTTAGAAACCTATAATTTTTGATGGGGATGGGGGAAGCATATAGCCCACCTGGCGGAAGAGCCGGCTGTCATTAACTACTACTTTCCTTTACACTTCATGCAAAACTGCTCCGAAAAAGATAAATTCAGAAGGTTAGTCTTACCAACAGCAGTTTTTCGTTTCCAGACCGCGGCAAATCAGCAGTCGCTTCTCTTTGATGCGTAATGACGTTCCAAGGGCACAAATAACCGAACGCAGAGTAGGAGAGCGAGAAGAGGCTAGCTGGTTCAAGTACTCTCTCAGGCAGGAATGACGCCAGCCAACTGGAAAGTGATTAGGTCAAGCAAGAAAGCGTTCACTTTCTAATCTCACTGGAATTTCCAAAGCGTCCGTCTACTATATCAAAAAGAGTCACTATCAGACGAACGCATTCGCCACTATATACCCTTACATCTCCAGAATCAGAAGATGCAAGCATCTTAGATTAACTTGATGACATTCGTCTTCTGAACAGATACGAACACCACAGAGTTAATCCACGTTCTGTCGTTGATATCGCGAGTGAGATATTTTTGACAACCCGCAAGGCAGTTTGAAATGTCAAAAGACGCACCTGATGAAGCAGTATGTCAGAGCTTGTCAAGCCACTTTGCAAGTGCAGCGGTAGTCTTTCAGCGACTTCACGGAGCTTCTCATGCATGTGCAGAGAAAAGAATGACAAATTCTCACGACGAAACTCATCGATGATCGCCTGAAATGAGGAATCAAAACTAGGATACTACACTACACTATAACTATATTATAGAATAGGCCATCAAGAGTATTGTGTACATTCAGATACATATTAACTACTTATGCTACAATTTATTTCAGCTCGTAGATAGTTTGATACGTACGTACGCGGTGTACGTCGAATGTCAGCGCTGATAGTAAGAGGTGAGATCATATAAGGGAGAAGGAATAAACGACGCGTCACATTTGGGATGCACCACCTCTGAAGGATAGAAGCAATTCTAGTATTAAATCACCAATTCCAGGAGATGAAAGGCTTGGTTGGCCTGAGCGGAACCCCGAAGTGTAAACACTTATTTGGGACGCAGGAGACGGACTGCGCCTCTTCGAATGAGCTGCGATGCTCCCTCAGGCAATAGACTAGATCAATGACATGAAAAGGGGCCAGGGAACGGACTAATGCGGAAAGTCGTTAGACGAGCACTCGTCCTAAAAAACTACATCTATTCCCACACTACGCACTCAAACACCTTTCAGAAGTGCCCTTACCATGGCACAGGAGTGGAATGCATGTGTTCTAAGAGCAGTGGTGAACCAACACGTTCATCCTCTCAATTCCTTCTTTCTCGGCTACGCTGACCAGACACTTCTAGTAGAAAAAGGTGGCAAAAGGATGGGCAGAATAAGCCAACCCATGTAGGGAAATCGATGAAACTAGGAAAACTTCACAAAATTACCCTTAAGGTTTACTACAAAAATTAAAGATCCTGTGTAGAGAATAACCTAATAGCCACCAAATGGACACCCGAAGAGTGGCATTAACACTTTGAGCTTATTTGAATGAATCTAGCAACCCCTCCCCCGTTTCGGAAGGTACTCTGCAGCCACCTGCGCCAGAGCTTGCAGAGGTCTAGCATTTCCATGGTTATCCAGCACACCTCTAGAGTTGGAAAGGTGCAACAACCTGTACATTACCTGCTGAATGATGTATCAATCTGACTGGTGAGAAGCAGGTCCAGCAGAAGACCATCGAGTGAGTCCTTGAACGAATCTCTGCACCCCATGACGAATGGAGTAAATGGATTCCAACAAGGTTCTTCGTACATCTTCGTCACGATGCACAGCAAGTTTTGAACATAGCAGCCGAACCTGCACAGATAACTTGCTGGTGAAAAGGGAAAAGATTATCAACTTTGTAAGCATAGAAGAGCTCGAAGAAGGAAAAGTGCATCAAACCTTAGTAACGACAAACCATCTTTCTTATATTTTCAGACGTGACACGTCTCCAGTCCTCGTCTCGTTGAACATATAGCTCGCGTATCGACGAATTCAACTCTTGCAACGTACTCCCGTTCTCGGTATCCTGTTCAGAATTAGCCAGGCAGATGCACACTGCTAGCGACATCACCTGCAGAATAGCATTAGTAATATACACTCGGTGGCTCTTTGAAAATAATTACCTTGATGGTTGCATTTGTGGAAGGTTACTTACCTTTAAACAAGAAGTAACTATGAAAAGGTGCTCATTAACAGAACTGCAAGCAGTATTAACCAATGTCGTTGCAAGTCCAGGCAGAACGACAGCCAACGAGTCGCCATTTTCCTTCGAAGACTCAACAACTGCCTCAAGTGATAGCATTGCCAGTTCCCTAGAAAGCAGACGATGCTGTACAAGGACGTTCTCAGACAAAAGTCGGTTAGTAACCGAGCATGAAAGGGTTTTAAACAGATTTACTGCCTCGGTTTGGAACCCTGCCGAGTCTCACCAGGAGACTATCTCAACGGTAGGTCGGAACGGCGCAAGTGTTGTATATGGGCAGAACCGCCTCTCCCTGGGAAGTAACAAACTGCAGGTATCTCGACCCCAATACAACTCTGCGTAGAGTTAGGGGGGACGGAAGTCGCCTAGTGGCGCCCTGTTGATTCACGTGCTCCGCAGCTGACGGGCGCGCGCGGGATGATGGCTGGTATCGAGGATCGGCGCAGTGCAGAGGTGGCGTAGTAGGGAAGAGCTCGGGCTCGTGAGCGAGGGGTCGGGGTTTAGATCCCGCATACTGTGTTCCTTTTGCACTTTTGCAAAATCCATGTTTATCATATAGGTAATCCACCTAGGGGTATTATAGTGTGTTATAGAGCATGTTTACATTTAACATACCACCCATACCGTTAACAATGGTGGTCCAAGCAGAGTCACCGATTTCGCTGAAACTTCGTTTAGGGGGGGGGGGGGTTATTTGGGGTGCTGATCACGAATCTGATATCCGTTCTTCACGATTCCGTCGGAACCAGAACTGAACATTTTAGCTAATCTGTAGTTTGAAGCACATTGTTTATTATGTAAAAATGCTCTATGACACACTATAATACCCCTAGGTGGATTACCTATATGATAAACATGGATTTTGCAAAAGTGCAAAAGAGAAACAGTCTGCGGGATCTGAACCCCCGACCCCTCGCTCACGAGCCCGAGCTCTTCCCTACACCGCCACCTCTGCACTGCGCCGATCCTCGATATCAGCCCTCATTCCGCGCACGCCCGTCAGCTGTGGAGCACGTGAATCAACATTGCGCCAACAGGCGACTTTTGTAGCTCCTAACTTTGCGCAGAATTGTATTGGGGTCGAGATACCTGCAGTTTGTTACTTCCCAGGGAGAGGCGGTTCTGCCCATATATAACACTTGCGCCGTTCCGACCTACCGTTGAGATAGTATCCTGGTCAGACACTAGGCTGGTTAAAAAGAGAAGCCAGGCGTTCGGTTGCAGAGGTGCAGTCTGCGCAATTAATTTACCCTTTATCCTACGCATGTTCCGTTTGCTATCTAATATACTGGTTTTAGGAAATGTTCCCATATTTGGCCACGTTCGCGAATACAATTGACAAATACAAATTATTGGGCATCAAAAAACTAGTAACTGAGTTAGCAGCACAACCGCCTCACTTAGTGAAGCATTTCTCCAAATTTCAAGTTTAAGATCAGAAATAGCGACCACGAAATCAAGAAATTGATAACCTACAAAACACCAAAATCGTAATCCGCTCCCCAAACAACTCCATTAGACAAACATAAGGAAAAAACTGCCCCGTGAACTGCGAGCAAATTACTAGGTATCCAACTGCATGGCAAATAACACTAGTCTGGCCAGGGTGGTCATCTGTCACTTTTTTCTCAAAGGTTCCTCTAGCGGAGTTAATTGGGCAGCTAGTCACCGAAACTAGTTTTTAGCGCTATGATACTTGGGGAAGTAGACATAGGCATAGTAATAAAAACAAACAAACCCTGCTTTGTTCTGGGCTCGGGAGAAAGGACTCAAGACTGTAGCCCGACTAACGCACCCGTGTTAAAATTGTCTCATCATGGAGTTCCCAAATAGCTGTAAACAATTTGCGCAACTTTTCCTACCTCTAGAGTCATGAAAATACGATGGTGTTAAGACTCCTGCATAGAGCTGGACGTATAGTGCTGATGGACCAAATCTGTTCCTATTGATCGTGTTTGCAAATGAGACCACACATAAGAAATGCTCCCAAAACCGTCACAATAATTAACACAAGAAACTACGTTGATAACAGGGTGAAAAACGGAAAGGTCAAAGTTACTTCATTGACCTCACTAGTCGACACCGTCATCCATATGTACAGCCAGATCCATAACGATGCTCACCTACACCTGAAGTCCTTCTCGCGATCGGATACCACTTCCAAGCAGATAGAAATCAGCTTCCCATAAAGACCCACGTGTTTGATAGCGATGAATTCTTGAAAAGAACACTGTAAACCACCAAGTAAGCCAGTAGTTCGTGATAAAGTGCATTTCGCTACAAATAGCAAAGACGGAATATCCTAATTGGAGGGGGCACTGCCTAAAAACCGAAACAAACGGTAAAAAGAGTGGCTTCTCCCGCCTAGGTAACTGCAAAGAGAGGTGCTCTCGAAGGCTAGTTCAGGCTGTTGCTTTTGCGAAGCAGCTTACTTCCAGTTCTGCCATTGTTGTCGAGGTGTCGGAGCACAGTGCCCTCCCCCTCCTATTAGGATAGATCAGGAAAACAGCTACCACAGCAAGTTGGTGAGACTATTTGCAGAAGGAAACCCCACGGACCTACAAAACCCCTTGTTCCCTTCAGCTTGGCTGCTTTACGTCCTCTCTTTACTACAGAGATATACAATATTATGTGTTATATACTGATGCTGCGCAATCTACTAGACAGAAGCACTGCATAAAATTAATTACTCTCTTTGAGTGAGTATTGAACATCAACATTTAAAACCAAACGGTACTGAACAGAGTACACCCACATCCACCTGCACATCTCTCGGCCGATCACAGATAACTGCTTCTCTTCTCCGCTGGTGTGGAGAAGGGGACAGAACAGGGAAAGAGAAAAGCTCCGAGATATGGGTAATCTCCACTACAATTGTTACGATGGTTCGCCGGGCCGATGGGGCGCAAAAAATCACTTCGCTCAAAATCAGAAAGCATGACCATTGACCGAGCACACACAATTCGGTCAAACATATGTCATCTTCTACCCACCTTTCTTCAACAATTTGCTGTGTTGAATAAACACGCACAGGTCGTTCACAGCTTGAAGCAACGCATAAAGGGTGACTGAGTCTCCGTTGGTATTAGATAACAGTCCAGAAAGCATAGAATAGATGTTAGAGAACAAAACTAAACGGCCCTGAAAACAGGTTCAGCACTTCGCTTTATTATCTGAGTAATAGATTTAATCACGTCATTACACAGCAAAGCTTCGGACCTTAGACTGACTTACTAAACTTGAACATCTGCTCGACTGCACCACTTTAGAGCAAGAGTGAATTACTGTAGCATAGCCAACACGATCTCGTTCCCATGTGCCAGTCACCATGGAAGACCCGATACCAACCTATAATGAGGAATTAATCAAACAAATAACGAAGGCATAGAACCTGCAGAGGTCCAACTTTGTGCGCCAAACTCTATCAATACAAATACAAATATGATATCCAGCCCGAACAAGGGTTAAACAGTTATTCGACAGGCGTCCCCCTCCAGGAAACTCAGAATTAGAAGCATTGGTAATGGAGGGTTTAGCCGAGTTGGATTTACCGTTTAGCATTTTCATATGCGTCAGCATGTCAATCTAGAGAAGAAACAATATAACACAGCAAGGTAAGCAACTATCATAACAACAAATAGAATTACAAAGCAAGAGAAGGAACCAGGTAAGCTTCATAGCCCTTGCAAGTTCCGATAAACAACTATTTCGAACTCGTTAAAATTGTCTGGAAAGCGTTTCTTTGTAATAAATTTAACAAACACTAAAGCTCCGTGGTGACACGCGATAAACTGCCTCCTAGGTGTGCTTTGTGGTCTAGAGAAATTTAGTTTGAAACTGCTCCATCTTGTGAAGGCCGGCGTATTGAAAAAAGCTTGAAAAAAGAAATACTAGACCGTACGAAAGCACAGCCAAAAAGAGCTTTATATACCAGAAACGGATGATTCCTTCTGCTCTAACCTCCCTAATCGTAAGACGGCAATGTCAACCTCATATTGCAGTTGAATAATAAACTCACCCGCAGTGCCAGGAATATCGCAGCTATATAGCTTGAACACTCTTCATCAGAAAGCGACTCTGATAGGCATCCATCTGAAGTAATAGCTGATATATAGGTTTCATGTCTCGACATAGAAAATGATTGCGCACGTCTAAGTACAAACGTTGACTATGATGCGGATCGTATAATGAATTCATGGCTACCTCTTAGTACAATAGGTGCAGCCGTAGCTTTAGGGAACCAATCCTCACTGGGGCACTAACTTCCCTTCTTATGTTCCACCGCCTGTTCTCCTAAAGTTTCCCAAAATCTTTCACACAGTGAGGTAGTTAACGGGCTATCTACTGAAGGAATGGTGACACAATTTCTACCCCTCCCCAAACCAGGTCTCCATCCATAATTCACCACAGCGAGTTGGGTCCTACACGAATTAGGAAGCACTTGCATGCAGACGAAAGGAACAGCAAACTGAGAAACAGATGTTTAGGTGAAAGGACTGACGATTGTACAGGGTTAAAGTGTTCGAATAGGTGTCCGACAGGTGGCAGTACCAATCCATATGGAAAAATGAGAACGAGGAATTGGTACTTGAGGATGGATGTGCATTCAAAGGATCAGCTGGCGAGATCAATTAAAGTGCCTAGCTTCCCTGATCTCCTAACGAAAAACCTGGTCAAGATTTGACTTATGCTACACTAGCATCGCATCTAACGTTCCTGACTGTGCGTAGCTCAGGAAGTAGTCCATACTTAGCATACATAATGACTTACCGTCCAACAACAAGTTGATAGCAGAAAGAGTTGTCTTGATTTCGTGTTTATTTTTTTGGAACAGCAGCAGCTGCTGCAGAAGAGCATGAAGACGATCGGAAGTGAGTTTCACCATTGTAGTCGAGCTCTATAAATCGACAGATGAAGACGATTTGATCGGCTGTTAATCACTCGTATGATCAGCTCAAAGTCTATGTCTCTGAGCTCATTAATACCTCTTGTGTCCCGGGTTTTCATAAACTCACTCATAAAACACCCGACTTTATGTTCGCTACTGGAAACATAAAAAAACCAGATCTTCAGAAAGCTATCGACCGCCAAACACCTGGTTGGGTCTTCGCCCCGATAGGATACCTCCAGACAATTATAAAAATCGACCAAAATTTGCTGCCCCCCCCCCCCCCATAACCCGGTGTCTATTTGGGAGCGATAAGTTCGTTAAGTTCTCGCGCCTCTACCACGCCGTTCCATAGCGGATTTTAGAAAAGACTGGACAGGATGAACAGGGCGAAATTAATTTTGAGTGTTAGTCTTGGCTTAAATTTCGCCCAGCATTGACCGCAATCTCAGCCTTGGCAGCTTTGTCATTTTCCCCTTGATTAAGTCTACTATTAGAATGACAGCGAATACCAGATCGTTTTTCTCGGGCCCTAGACACCATATCTCTCATTAACAGTACATACTCTTTTGGGTTTGCCATCCTCAACTAGACTTTTATTTCAGTTTTTATTCAGCTTCCTTTTGGAGTATATTTCACCTCCACACCAATGGGAGTTTGAGGGTATTTTGATAGGTCACTTAGGCGAGCGAACGATTCCCTCAAACTCCGTTCTTTTTCAGTTTCTCCATTTCAACCCAAAAATCTAATCTTCTTATGTCACTTACGTTAAGCGATAAAGGTATTTTGCGGATCGTGCTCGTCCAGTTATTATTATTATTATTATTATTATTATTATTATTATTATAAATACCCATACAGCTGTGGCAACTCAATGGTTCTAGTAGAACATGAACAACACCAAGAAACATAAGAGAAAAAAAACTTAATGGTCAGATTCAACATAACGAGAGCATTGAGAAGAAAGGCTCACCATGAGTGAGGCACACCATCAAAGGTAGTTCAAAAAATCTACTGAACCGCTGCACTTCTGAAATGTGGGTACTACAGTCAGTCATTAGATGGATTATTGTGCTGGAAGAAATAGCGACTGAACATGTGTACAGACTTTGCTTTATTCTGACCGTAGCCCGAAAACTACGTAAAGAAATTTTGGAACGCTTCACGAATTTGCGTGTAATCCTTGCGCAGGGGCCATGCTAATCTTCTCTGTATTGCTCCAATTTTAGTATATGTTCAGGAATGAACAGACTGTGTAACTGTGCCGCAGAAACGTAGCAATCACGCTCAATCGCAACCTGCGTTAAGGTGGTAGCAAATTCTGGTTGAATCTTGTAATTCAATCACCTGCAACGGTTCCTCCTAAGGCATTACATCCATTACGGTAAACGGTAGTCACACACAATAAAGAATATTAGGATATGGTAGGCAGTGGGATGTTCAAAACGGCTGGTACGAAGTGTGTCCTCCCCCACTAGCATTTATTCAGAAATGTTCAATTTTTTCAAATCATTTTTATTCAGAAAGACTGAAACCAATTTGAATCATTCTACCAAGACCATCAGCATAACTGGTTCCGTAAATAGTTAGAAACCTATGTAATAAAGGTGAAGTTCATTACAAGGTGCTAGTATTTATATCCTGTTTTACCTCTCAGCCTCATGCTGATATCAGCGGCCGGCTCATCCCGATTACGGGCGCGTGCTGGTGGTGGATATTGCGTGCGGTCAAACAGCGCCGCTAGTGAAATGGCGTAGAGCATTCCCGCCGGTCAAAGGGACGTGCGAGTTCGAGTCCCGCCTGGCGCTAGAAGTTTTGATCCCAACAGAATATCGCTATGAAAGCGAGAGACATACACAACAGCAGCTCGCCCTTCTTATAAAGTATTGCGTGATTTTCACTTCGTGTTTAACCTGTTGAAAGGTGGATAAAATCAATTGATATCGGCGTGCTGATCACTACTGCACGACCACTATCCATACTCCATTTTCTGGGTGCCAGAGATACATTAACAGCTGCCAAGGCATAAACTCGGCCTGGATTAAATTCAAAAACATGACCGGCTGACCGGATTTTCACTTAAACATCGCCTAGACGGGCTTGGGGGCTGACACCAATGTGATGACCGCTTTTAAAACTTTTGCCGATTTCGGTAAGTATCGGCAGACAAGCGCGACGGGGTCGTGATTACCGACTTCGCTAAGACCCTGCCTGAGGGGTTATTTAAGGCGCTGATCACGAATGTGACATCCGTTCTCAGTATTACGGCATTGACTCCCTAGTAGTTGAATGACGCGGGCAGTGCAGAGAACTCTACCAATGGCCTCGTTTTCTCTTCATGTCATTCAACTTGTTCTCAAACTTCCTACCCTGAGGTGAGGAATAATGCACAAAAAAATTGACAGCTTAAAAAATGAATGATGGGTTCGTGAATGACACTTTAAATAATGCATTTGATAGGGTCCAGGAAAACGTATAGGCCCTGAACTAGCTCCTCTTACCCATCCATCCGTAAACGGCTGAGATTCCCGGAACAGGCGTGATATTCGTGACCACAGGGACACAAATACCCACCCCTTAGCGAATCTTGGGAGTATTTTTTGGCCCGTCCTCGACTTCTGGAGCGGGAAAAGAATAATAGTGCCCAACCGGCACTTAATCTAACTTGCTCTACGGACGCTGCAATTTCGTTATCCATGATGGACAGGCTTGATGGGCTTTCTTAACCTCGCTATGGTGACTTCATCTCCGTACTAGGTCTACGCTCGGTCCAATTTGGTATGCAAAACATCCGCTTGCATTTGACTGTATTTATGCCGTGCTTAGCCAACGAATTCTTTAACCAACCCACCAAGCCTCTGCAGATATGGCTGACCTGAGCGAACGGAGACGTCAGCGCGGAAGAGCAGTCGTTGTAGGAGAGCCAAGCGACCTTATTCCTGCCATAGGCCAAAAGCGCAAATGAAACTTCCAAGGAACCGAACTTCGCCTCACACTAGCAGTGTTCTTCGGCGCCGCGCTCGGTCGTGTAATTGCAGTAGAGACGTGCAACACGACGCGCAATTCTGTCGACGGGACCGACTTGACAGAATTGGCCAGCGGGAGAGGCACGTAGTTCGGGGGCGGATCAGACGGAATTAGGGGGGAGGGCCATAAATTTAGTAGATATCATTTTGAAAGGTTTTTTAGCGAGAAATTTTAGCGGTCAATGTAGTAAATAGTGGCAAGGAGCGTATAGCGCAGTTTCGGGAGGTGTGGATACCAGGTTCTTTGTTCGGATTTCCCGCCCAGGCCAACCAAGCTCTCCATCCCTCCTGGGTCGGAGAACCAGACTAGCTACCAGACTTGTCTAGGAAGGATAAAGCGCCGAATTTTCCATCGACTGGTCACCACAAGTCATTGTACGGCCTAAACGCATTCAAATGACGTCCTTGATCTCCCGTAAGAGTAGAATGGGTGGCGCATTCCAAAAGGGATTAAGTGACGCTGTCCTTTATCCTTTATTCTTTAAATGCAGTAAATCCGTTAGATTAGATTACACTAAACGGGGGGCGTTTGACGGAGTAGGAATAAAACTGTGCCATCTTCCCCATCTACATTGGCGAGAAAATGAAAACGTGAAGGGAACGGTCGAGAATAAGAAAAAACGGCACTATTGTACTTTACGGACTCCAGAGCACGAGGAGAGGTCGAAAAAAAATTTTCGCCCAAACTTCGCCTAGGGGTGGGTTATTTGGAGTGCTGATCACGAATTTGACATCCGTTTTTAAAATTCCGGCCGATTACGGTAGGTTATGGTAGGTACCGGTGACTAAGGCTGTCGAGGTCATAATCACCGATTTCGCCCAAACTTCGCCTATGGGGGTTATTTAGGGTGCTGATAACGAATCTGACATCAGTTTTTCGTTTTACGCTGGAGTTTGGGCGAAATCGGTGACCATTACCTTAGTCACCGGTACCTACCATAACCTACCGTAATCGGCCGGAATTTTAAAAACGGATGTCAAATTCGTGATCAGCACTCCAAATAACCCACCCCTAGGCGAAGTTTGGGCGAAAACTTTTTTTCGACCTCTCGTCGTCCAGTGGAGTCCGTAAAGTACAATATTGCGGAAAAAACTGATCTGTAACAATCAAAATACGAGAAGCAGCACGCGGCACAGAAACGATAAAATGTGAAAGATGCTAGAGAATCGGAAATACGCTAGCAAATAAATTTTTCAGAAAAAGAAAGAAAAATTTCCTTTTACAATTTCCTTCCCTCTGAAGGAAACAATATCAGGGAGTGAAATTGTACCCTGTAAAATTTCGAGGTGTGGTTATTATACAGTAAAAACCAAACTACTCTGCAGCGATCTTTGGTATGATTACGGGAGGGGGAGGGGGTTCGATTTTTTCAACATTTTTTTTTTGGCAAGTGATATCAAGTCGAGACCTCTTATAACCGTCTACGACGACAACAGGCGTGGCCAGAAGCAGACGTATACCCACTATACATTATATCCGAATGAATGATTTTCGGATATCCCGATCCGAATCATCCAATTATCCGGCACAGCGAAATTGCCCTTATCCGAATAATCCAAAATCCGGGGTCCTCAAAATCGCCCTTATCCGAACCATCCAAAAATCCGGGTCTGCGAAATTGTCATTATCCGAATCACCCGATTATCCGGACCCTGGATGATTTGGATATAATCGTATAACTTTCGGATAACCCGTTCAATTTCCTGGCCTCATTTTGAAGTTGCGCACCCTGGACAAAAGCACATTCCAAGCGAATTTCGCGGGACGCTGCTAGGTCATACGTTTTCGCGCCCCACTGTGAAATAGTGTTGCAGTGACGTTGGATACATTTAACACGCTGCTGAGCGTTACGTCGATTTTGGCATCTTTTCCTTCAAGTACCTTTCCTTTTCCTTGCGCTGCCGGTGAACAGCAAGGACGGGACTGAGGGAGAGAAGGGATTAAGCATGCTGTCGTGACGCGGGGAGCCTCCTCCGCCGACGCATCGGTGGAGGCGGACGAGGACTCCCCACGCCGCGGCTATAAGTATATCGGATCCGCCGCTCGCCTCTTTTGCTTGCCTATGAGCCACGCGGTTCCCACCTTGAAGAAGGCCCTAGCGGATCCTATGTGGCCGCAACGCTTTAAGGAACTTAGAACCGTTTGCCTCATCGAGGCTGTATGCCATGCTGCAGTGCTAAGGCTGCATTGATCGAGTTCAGACCCCGCCGGCCGGAGCGTCACCCGACCGGCCGGGTGCGGCTCCCAAACCGCGTTGGTCCACCAGACCAGGTATTGATTGGACAAGGTTTGGACCTCGCACCTTTCCTCCCACCGACGAACACGGTGTTGATTATATTTTTTATGATTACGAACATGTACGATTTAAGGCACAACAACACACTAGGAACACCTACGAGTTAAGGGCAGGTCGCCCCCCTATCCTACCAAAGGGTGCCATAACCAAAGCCCGCGGACCTTGGCCTGCTCCGCCTCCGTGGCGTGTGCCAAGTCGGAGGTGAAGGAGCAGGCCAGGGGGTCCGCGTTACCTGCCTGGTCCAGGATAGTGACGAAGACGACGACATCGACGACGTTGACGATGGACCACGAGACGAACTACGAAGGCGATGGCGTCTGGTATCCGCAGGGCGACGACGTCTGGCTAAGGCGAGCCAATTGCCAAGGCGGCGACGAAGGACGTGGCCGTCCCCAGGCCTGGGGACGGCAGGTGGACTTAGTCGTCCACTCGACTGCTCCTGGCGACTGCACACACGAAGACTACTTGCCGGAGGGCCGGGGCACCCGTCCTCTGCGTCCCTGGCTGGTTTCAGAACCTTCCGAGGCGCGTGGACGTTCCGACTGGCGTGTCGATCCTGTTGGTCAAGGCGTTGAACACGGCGGCGGCATACGGTAGCGCACGACGGCAGTGGCTTGTCGTACGCAAGTCACGACACTGGGGGCCGCGACAAGGACCGAGCAGGCAGCAAAGGTTTTGGTGCTTACCTACGAAAAATACGGACATGTTAGACACCGAAGCCTACGTTGGTGAAGACGTGTTCGCGACGCGGTGGCGGGCGATGCCACCATTTAGGCGTGGCTACGGGTGTGACAGAGGCGACCTGGGGTGATGTGAGCATGGCGATGACTTTTTGGGGTCTGATCGTCCTACGAGTTAAGTAATATGATGAGGAAAGAAGAACAAAAAACTACAAAAACACAACATAACATATAACGTAACAACAGGCTAAGTGATGAGAAACACGTAGTAGGTAAAGCGAACCGATGGAAGATCTTCGGGAGGTGAGTATCGAGGTAAAACTATCTGTAGGTAACATGGCGATGATGTCGATAGGCGATGAAGCTTGACGTAACGGCAACGTTGAAGCGATGTACAGCATATATACAATGTCGACGGCGGCAACCAGACTTTTTTGAATGCTGCTCGATGAGTTGTGTGTCTGATGGCGAAGTGCGAACACGAGCTAAGTTGCCGAGACCTGAACATCGCTTGCGTGGTCGAATAGTGGATAAGGGTAAAGAATAAAACACATTGGATTGTATTTTTGTATATGATGAAAGACGAAATTATTGCATTGTGGAAAGTATTTATTGTGAAAAGTGAAAGATAATAAAGAATGATGAAGTATATATGTGTATGTAATAAAAGGAATAAGAAATTGTAAAGTACCTTACCGTTTAAGACGTTTTACTCCCTTGCATTGTTGTGACGACGGTCGATGTGGCAAGCAGCTTCTTCTTGCTCGATGCGGCGTGCGAGCTCAGCCGCCTGGCGTGCCCACCTCATGTGCTGCTCCCACCTGTCGGGGGAACGTCCCGGACCGCGTTTGCGTTAAGCGCGCAGAAAGAGGTGTGGTGGTCGCGTCCGAGGCATGCTCTGCAACGTGTTCGGACTTGACAGTCCTCATCGGCATGAATGCCTCCGCAGCGGAAACAGCGGCCTGCTTGCGCGTGCATGTTGATGCGTGCGGAGATTTGTGGGACGACCTGGCATGAGGAGTAGTGGTTGTCGCCACAGAAAAAGCAGTTGACGCTTGCGGGCACTGGCTGGATAACGATAGGCTGTGCAGGAATAGGAAGAGGATGAGACTGATTAGGACGAGAAGGAAGGAGGAGCCTAGGCTGTGGTGAAAGAGATGGAGGAGGAGCCTGGCCTAAGCGAAGAGAAGGCGAGGCTGGACAGCAAGCTGGGGTTGGGGAATAGGCTGAGGTTGTGCCAGTGGGGGCAATTGAAGAGGAGCAGCTATGGGCCGAGGAGAAAGAGGCCTAGGCTGTGGAGGAGGAAGAGGAGGCCTATGTGGAGTAGAAGGCCGAGACTGAGGTGGAGAAGCTTTAGGAGGGAGAGAACTAGAGGAAGATTGAGATACCCTCCAAGGAGTGTTAGAAGGCTTAAGAGTGAAGGTGCTAAGAGATAGAGGCTGAGGAGAAGGGCCAGAGAGGGAAGAAGAAGAGGTAGAGGCTAAAGGAGGAGCTAGAAGAGAAGGAGGCACAGCTGGAGAAGCAGGAGAGAGAGCAAGAGGAGTATGGGGAGATAAACCAGCGGGAGCAGGCTGAGCGGGCATGATGGGACGCTGCGGCGTCGGCTCGGAAGCCTGCTGAGAGGGTCCCTGAGAGGATGGGGACTCACGACGCCGAGGCGTATCCGTTTGCATTCGCTCGCTGCCTTGCGGCGGCGAGGAGGTGTGACGGCGCGGGCTTCTCTGTGGAGACGCCCTAGTCTCACGGTTGTCTCTACGGCGTCGCGAGTGGGAGCAATGACCCGAAGAGGAACGATGAGGGGAAGGGCCCCTAGGATGGGAGGTTTCACGCACGTGGTGGTCACGACCATGCGACCGATCGCGACTGTCACGGCGGCGTGAGTGGTGGTGTGAGGTGTCGCGTGAGCGACTGTGTCGACCGTTGCTGTCGACGCTTCGATGGCGTCGATAGGGGCTGCGACTACGGCTGCGACAGTAGCGTTCCCTTGAGTCGTCTCGACGACGATAACTTGTGCTGCGATGATCGTGCAAACAGCAACAGCGTCGATGGCGACTGCGGCTAGTGGATGAAGGCATGTTAGTATGTGGACGGTGTTTGCCTAAAGCGAGCAGAGCCTGGATGGGGATATAGAAAAGAATGAGAAAGGAAAGGCGAGTGCGCGGTGACGAAATATGATCAACGTGGACGCAAGGGCGTAGCAAGATGAATAGAGTGAATAAAATGTAATGAGGGAACAATAACACAGCCGTTGTGGGTGACTTATGTGCATTTGAAAAGAGTTTCCCACAACGAAACGAGTTTATATAAGAAGAAATATTGTTTTAAGTAAAGTATTTATATGAAATGTTGATATAAAACGACTTTTATTTTGATAAAAAGTTGTTTGTATCGGAATCGCGTCGTACGTTAAGTGCATGGCGCGATAACGAAACAAGCTGTAGGAAATATTGGAAAGAAAGGTAGAGTATGAAGTTTTGAGAGGCTTTTGAGAATATTTTGAAGTGAATATGTGGGTATGTTTGTATTTTGGAGCCAAAAGAAGGGTACGATTGTAATGTTGAGGCGCTTTGCAAGTGCATGGCGCGACAATACAATCGTAAGATGGTGATTTGGATGCAAAAGTGATTTGGGAGTTGGAATTTTTAAGGATATGAACAAATAAACAATGAAATAAACAAATAAAGGGGATAAGAAGAAATATATGGACGTGTAGACTTATTTTTGGTCGTGAGCCATCGAAACAGTTGATAAGAAGAGGAAAGAAAACAATAAGGAAGAACTAAAATGGCTCACGAAAGCGGGCGAGGAAGCAGGCGTGCGAGAGGGGTAGCATAAATGAATGAAGAGGTGAAGAACAGGTGTTAAGAACACATGAACAAAAGAAAACATATGTAAAGGAGTAAAAATACAACCTGGGAACAAGAATGAAGTCGCTGCGGGCACGCGAGCTAAGAGAACACGAACAAGTGCACAGTCCTAGCTCGTCTACACGTCAAAAATTTCTAAAGAAGACAAAGGAACTTACCTGTGGGAGCAGTCCTGGACGTTCTAAGGAGAGCCGAGTGGAATAAACTATGTACGATGGAAATAGTAATAGTGACGATGGTGAATAGGCCGGTGTGAGCCCGGCCGCTGCAGCGAGCGAGTCTGGAGTTTCGAAATTGGCGTTGGTGCGCGGTTTCGCGGTGGGACCAGCTCGAAGCGCTAAGTTGCTTCCAAAGCGGCGCGTGTATAGTGGCTGTGAGTCCCGCGCGAACCGGCTACTACGTCAGCGATGCTGGCATCATGCCAGTGTGCTGGATTTGATCACCAGCCGATGTTAACGTCCGGCGCTGACCGCGTCGCATGTCCGGCGCGTCGCGTGCACGAGCTGGCAGGAGTCCAAGCGGGCTCGAACGCCGCAAAAGGCGAGAATTTGAACAGGAAATGAGAGAAAAATATAGGAAGACATGGACTTAACGCCTAAGGCGGGCTAAGTGCCCTAGAGTTGGGGTTGATGAAGGCGTGTTGAGACTTAGCGCGTCTCTGGGGTTGAACGCGAGCTGCTGATGGGAGTGGAGTAGAGTTCTGTGGTGGTGTTATGGCCGAGTTCGCATGAATCTCCAAGGGATAAAGATGCGAGAGCGATCTCTTCAAGCATCTCCCATTAGGAGTGCGGACTTCGGCAGTCCTGACCGATCCATCTTGACCTGGGTTAAGTTGAACAATCAAACCGTAGGTCCATGATCCACGAGGAGCATTTTCGTCTGCAACCAGGACGACATCACCGATTTCTGGAGCGATCGAAGTGGACTTCGGACGTTTGGACGATGCTCGATGGCGTTCTCTGAGCGCGGAGAGATAGTCGGAGTGCCACAACTTCCAAAAGTGATCTAAAATAGACAAAGTCGATTTGTACCAACTCGCAAGATTATGCGAGCTGTCGTAAAGGTCGTCTAATTGAGGTGGTAAGGGTGGAAGTTGGAGGTCCACTTGTGGAATTAGGAAATCTACTGGTCTAAGCACATGAACGAAAGTGTCCTTTTCCCTGAAAGGAGTAATTGGACGCGAATTTAATGTGGCTTCGACTTCGACAACCACGGTTTGAAGCTGGTTAAGCGGCAGGACATTGCGACCGATGGATTTTTTGTACGCGGACTTGAACAAAGCAACTAGGCGCTCGTAAAACCCACCCTTCCAAGACGAAAGTGGCGTGATAAAGTTCCACTTGATTTTGTGGGAAGCCCAGAAGGTGGAAACGTTGCGCCAAGAGGAAGGGGCATAGAGAAGCGTAGTTACGGCTGATTCTGCGGCATGAAAGGTGGTAGAATTGTCGCTGTAAACGACGTCTGGCGCGCCTCTACGCGCGATGAAACGCCGAAACGCGAGAAGGAATTCTTGAGTCGTATTGTCGAGGACGACTTCGAGATGAATAGCTCGAGTCGTCATACACGTAATAAGGCAAATCCATACCTTTCCGAAGCTGGTACCTGTACAAGCGTGCGGACCAAGATAGTCGAGTCCCACGTTCTGAAATGGTCTTGAACGCTGAGTTCTTTCCGGTGGAAGAGGTGGAACGTCCGGATATCGATATGGGACGGCATTGAACTTTTTGCATGTAATGCAGGTACGTAAGGATCTGGAAACACATACGGATAGACGGGATGAAAAATCGAACTCGTATGGTGGCGATGGTATGGTAAAGACCTGAATGGTGGTTTTTAAGGTGGTAATGGAGTACTACAAGGTGTGAAAGCCTATGTTGGGGTAGCAGCAAAATGGGGGCCGTCTCTAACGGTCCTATACGGTACGGACAGCGGATGAGATGATCGGACGCTCGTCTCGCGTTGAAGTTTGCGAGCTGCAAGCGAGAAAGTTCCTGCTCACCCTCGCGATAATGCGCTAGAATGAGCTGGATTTCTGCGTTCTCGATGTCCGATGGCTGAATTGTACCGGAGCTTGAAATTGAAGCTACCTGGGGCATTTTACACCCGAGTTTGGCCTGAAGATGGTTTGGAAGTTTATTGTAAACAGACATACGGAGAAACTTAAGCACGTATGTCGTAATTCTGATCAGTTTGAGATAGTTATTGGTGCGCAAAAATGGTAAGACTGATTGGAACTTACCATCAACCATTGAAATGGTATTGACGTACTCAGATTGGATTTCTTCGCCGGTGTCTGGCGGAACTTGAAAATCAACATTTGTCTGAGGCCATTGCTCTATAGGAGCAATCAAAAAGGATGGTCCAGTCCACCACATGTGATTTCTGGCTTCCTTTGTCGCAAGACCGCGAGTAGCACAGTCTGCGGGATTATTTTCGGAAGCGACATAGTGGAACTGGAACTTGATGTTTTGAGCCTCAAACGCTGCAATGGCGTTGCGAATAGCGGTTACACGGTTTTTGATGAACACTTTAAGTGCTTTGGTGGTATGTATCCAGTGTAACGCTATAAGCGAGTCAGAGAAGATGTGGATGATTGAAATGGGTAAATTGAGTTGCCCAACGAGATATTGCGCTAAGCGAACGCTAATTAATGCAGCTAGTAGTTCCGAGCGCGGAACTGTGAGCGGTTTTGGGCTATTGAGATGGGATTTAGCCATGAGCAGCCTGGAAGACGCCGAATTTTGATTGCGGCAGAGTAAGTATGCGCAAGATGCGTATAGCCGTTTTGAAGCGTCTCCAAAGACGCAAAGCTCGAAAGTGCTTGTAGCTGCTTTGATTGGGATGATAGTGCGCGGCAATGGAGGGATTGGATCGCGAAGATTAGCAAGAAGATTGGACCACTGCTGAAGTTGCGCTTGATCCAAGGGCGTATCCCAGCCGAAATCTTTCGTCCACAAGTCTTGAATGAAGACTTTAAGTGGAGCTAAGAACGGCACTAGGAGGCCTAATGGATCATAAGTTAATGCTAATGCGCGTAATGCAGTGCGCTTGCTGTTTACCGCAATTGTGGTAGTTTTGATGGGGATGAGCAAAGTGTCCTTTGCCGATTGCCATTTGAGTCCCAGAAGGGTAGCGTTGGATGGATTGATGGCGCGATCTACGCCGTATATGGCAGAATTGATTGTTGCGGAGTTGCACAAGAACTCTATAAGGTTTATGTGCATGTTGGAGAAGATGGTTTTGGAAGCGGCATATTTTTGGATAGCTTCCGTATGCGAAGCAGCACCCAAGACGACGTTATCCACGTACGTATTACGTAGGATCTCGTCCCCGAGGGGGGATACTTCTCTACGGAGGTAGTATTGGATGGATGCGGCAAGCAGAAAAGGGGAAGCGTTGATCCCGAATGGGATGCGGGTAAAGCGGAGTATGCGCAAATTAGATGGAGAGGGTGGCTGATTTGGATTTTTAAGCCAAAGGAAGCGTGTGGCATCGTGCTGAGAGATTTGAAGCCTGATTTGATGAAAGGCTTTCTCCACGTCTGCTATAAGCAGAAAACGGTGGGGCCGTGCGCGTAACAAGATTCCCACGAGCTCTGGCAGCAAGGTTGGTCCTTGGTGTATGCAATCATTCAGACTGACTGCGTGTTTGGTTTTGGAGGAGGCGTCGAATACCACGCGAAGCTTGGTGGTGGCTGAGCTTTCTTTGTAGACAGCCTGATGTGGAATGTAGTAGATGTGCGGGCCGTCATATGTGAACTCGTCGACGTCCTCTACGAAGCCGGCTGAATTATGATCGTCGATAACCTTAACGTATTGTTGCCAAGCTTTGGACTGGCTTAAACGTTGAAATTGGCTAAGAAGTCTACAATAGGCTAAGTTTTTGTTGTCGTTTAAAGGAGGATGGTCCTCCTTCCAAGGAAACTGAACATAGAGATAACCGTCTATGAGTTGAGAAGTTTTGTTGAAATTGTCTAAAATGCGCTTTTCCAGCTTGGTGTCGGCAACGGGATCGTGATCATCTGCTATGCCTAAAGCGTCTAATGACCACAGCCGTTGGATGGCTTCGTCGAGCTGTGATGCTGCGTATATGTCAGCGGAGGTTGCACTCTCCGCGGGCCCAACTGAAAAACCGAATTGCCTGAGATGACTGTTCCGAAGCGAGTATGGCAAAGAACCATGCCCGTCGGCAGGCAAATTGGGGCTTCTGGGCAGATGATGTCCCAGTAGTGATCGATTCCGATAAGGATATCGGGCACGATGGTGTCTTCGCGGCACCGCGGTAACTCGAAGCCGTGATGGTGTATGAAGTCGACGTCTTCTTGATGAAGACGTGGTGATCGTTGCGGTAAGGTAACGACTTCCTTGGTGATGAGCTCGAGTTTGAGCTTCTTGCCGAGTGAATCGACGAGCTCAATGTCAGAAATGCCTGAAACTTCTGTGGTGGTTGATCCACCGAAGATGGTATAGCTACGAAGTTTACAGTTTGTGATGTTAAGGCCTAACCTATGAACTGAACTTGTTGCAATGAAGCTATTTTGAGCTCCTGAATCGAGGAGCAGGATTGCGTCCTCGTAACAGGCGCTAACGAAGTTATAGGTTTTGGCTTTAACAAACATTAAAGAGGCAAAATTGTTTTGCTTGGTGTATTGTTATTAATGCAACAGTATTGGACTTGTTCCGCTTCAGCGTCAGGCCCGAGGGCATGAAGCTGAGACGGAAACGGAGATCCAGCGCGACGGTTTGGAGAATTTGAGCGCTCCCTTACGGGAGATTTGAATGAAACGCGCGATGGAGACTGCGGGCGGGGGTAACTGTTGCGTTGATAAGCGTCAAACCTGTTCGGTGTGTACCGGTCCTTTGATGGTGAACGTGATCCCGAATAGTTCGATCGTTGACGTTGTCGACGGTAGTCGTAGGATGGACTTCTCGAAGGGTACCGTCTCGGGAATCGATATCTGTAGTCGTAGCGACTACGACGTTCTCGGCTTCGGCTGCGTCGATCTCTTGCTGAAGCACTGCTGGATCTCTCCCTGCTGTTTGCCCTTCTGCAGAGGAGTCGATGTTGATCTCCTCCGCACAGGCGGCATGCAGGATATATGCATGTATGGGAGGCGTGACCAGATCGCAAACACCTCCAGCAAAGATCTAGCAGACGCGCAATATTGCGTCGAAGTGGTACCGGTGCGTCTGAAGTACAACGTGATGAGCTGTGATTAATGAATTACAGAAACAGCACTGGACAGATGTACTATTAGCAGGTGAAGGGATCGTGTATTGGTTTGTTTACCGTGAGATGTATATACCGAGAGACTATTTTCTAAGGTTGTTGAGTCCTCGTATTTTTCTTTTGAGGCAATGATATAGTCAAGTTTCTGCATGACCTGATCTAAATCAAAGTCCGTCATACTTTGATATTCGAGATCGTGCAGCTTTTGACGAATATCTGATGGAAACTTGCTCTTGACTAAGTCAAGGAGTGGAAGCACAGTTCGAAAGTCTTCGTATTTACGAAGACTGTGTAGTATGCCTGAAATGCGAAACCAAGTGTTGCGGAGATCGGATCCCGTATTACGCGAGAGAGGAATTTGTTGGAGTTGCTTATGTAGTGTGGCACGTGTCTTATGAGGACGATCGTACCGTTTTTTAAGCACTCTCACTAACTCGTAGTAGTTATGTTCCTCTGGACCCAAGTCCTGCAACACCATTTGGGCTTCGCCCGTTAAGAGACTTTGCAAGTATAGGAATTTGTGAACTGGCGCGATGTTGGGGTCATTGTGGACCGCAATTTCGAACGAGCACCAGAAACGATTGAAGTGCGTTATGTCACCGCTGAAAGGTTCCAGCTTAAGTTTACTGAGCTGGATGGGTGGAGTAAACTGCACTTGCGTAAATGGATTGTTGACAGGCGCTAGGGTGTTATTAGCGCAATGCGATAACGGAATGGTGGTGTCTGATTGTTGCTGCTGTGCAGGCAGCGGCGATTGTGGGGCCGTTTGAGGATGAGGCTGACTCGTATGCGACGTAATGGTAGCGTGTGATACTGAAGCCTCTGTGTTGGTATTGGTGGCTTGCGTCACTTCGGAGGGCTGCGATAAGCGGTGCCTCTCGATCAGCAATTGCACTTCATTGAGGCTTGACTGCAAAGTCATGAGAATTGACTCTGCTTCTACCACCGCGTCGTCTACGCATGTTTCACGCATGTATGTTTCGTACGCCGCGTTGTCTGCCTCTGGATCAGCAGACGACCCAACCGTAGTAAGGAATAATTGGCGCCGCTCTTTGACTGTACGTATGGCTGACTGAAGGTCTGCCATAGCTAACTGAATGGCCTTAAGGCGTGCATCAAGCAGCTGCGGTTGGTTATGCTGGTTTGCATCTATTGCTGTAAGAAGGGCTGCCGGAATTTTACCTTTGGTTACTTCCAAAGCCGTAAATGCCTTGGTGAGGTTGGCCTTGCAGGTTGTAATTGATGGTATTGTTTGCAGGAATAGCTAGGAATACTAGTGGCAGGAGGCGGTGCTGCCTTTACCCGAGTCTAAAAACAAGATGGGCTAAGTGTGGTCTTGTTTGAAGGAAGTTTCTGGCCGCGCGCTGCCAGTAGTCTTTCTTGACGCACACATTTGCGTAGAGCCGATTATACGACAACGTACGATAAGCAGTATGGCATAGATTGCAAGACTGAAGGGCAATTGATGGCAAATGTAGAGCGTAGGGGCCTACGAGATATAAATATGCAACGTGACAGAAGATTGTTCAACAGCATGTGCTCTATGGCACAGCGCCAATAGCTAAGGCCAAGGATCAAGAGAAGTTGCGGGCGGAAGAGCGACAACAGCTAGAGCTGCCAAAGGGGTAACTTGCCAGCAAATGCGTAGCCCGTCCGTAACCAGCCTTAGCCAGAAGCTACTATACATTTGTTTCCCTGGGGTGTCCTGTCGGCTTCCGTTTGCATGCTTCTTTGACACAGCGACTTGATCCTTGAGGGGTTTCCTGACCGGTCAGTCCGGTCCTCTGCTCCTTCTATGTGCGCACCGTAGCTCTTGTGTCTCGACATTTAATAATGGCTGTCCCTGTGTCGGCTCGTGCCACTCGAGGCTTCACAGGTAAGAGACACGGCTACTAGAAGGAGGAAGGCATTACCCCAGTTATAGCGTACGCCATGTGCCATCAGCGGCATCTGAAGCAGCCAACCTAACTGTCACTTGCGGTGAGCGTCGAGTAATGGCTTGCAAGTGAGCGAGCTGCGGTGAGGTTCGATCGCCAAGGCCCAACGTGGGTTTCCCCACGGTGAACCTCGGTCCGATGCACCATGTCGTGACGCGGGGAGCCTCCTCCGCCGACGCATCGGTGGAGGCGGACGAGGACTCCCCACGCCGCGGCTATAAGTATATCGGATCCGCCGCTCGCCTCTTTTGCTCGCCTATGAGCCACGCGGTTCCCACCTTGAAGGAGGCCCTAGCGGATCCTATGTGGCCGCAACGCTTTAAGGAACTTAGAACCGTTTGCCTCATCGAGGCTGTATGCCATGCTGCAGTGCTAAGGCTGCATTGATCGAGTTCAGACCCCGCCGGCCGGAGCGTCCCCCGACCGGCCGGGTGCGGCTCCCAAACCGCGTTGGTCCACCAGACCAGGTATTGATTGGACAAGGTTTGGACCTCGCACCTTTCCTCCCACCGACGAACACGGTGTTGATTATATTTTTTATGATTACGAACATGTACGATTTAAGGCACAACAACACACTAGGAACACCTACGAGTTAAGGGCAGGTCGCCCCCTATCCTACCAAAGGGTGCCATAACCAAAGCCCGCGGACCTTGGCCTGCTCCTCCTCCGTGGCGTGTGCCAAGTCGGAGGTGAAGGAGCAGGCCAGGGGGTCCGCGTTATCTGCCTGGTCCAGGATAGTGACGAAGACGACGACATCGACGACGTTGACGATGGACCACGAGACGAACTACGAAGGCGATGGCGTCTGGTATCCGCAGGGCGACGACGTCTGGCTAAGGCGAGCCAATTGCCAAGGCGGCGACGAAGGACGTGGCCGTCCCCAGGCCTGGGGACGGCAGGTGGACTTAGTCGTCCACTCGACTGCTCCTGGCGACTGCACACACGAAGACTACTTGCCGGAGGGCCGGGGCACCCGTCCTCTGCGTCCCTGGCTGGTTCCAGAACCTTCCGAGGCGCGTGGACGTGCCGACTGGCGTGTCGATCCTGTTGGTCAAGGCGTTGACCACGGCGGCGGCATACGGTAGCGCACGACGGCAGTGGCTTGTCGTACGCAAGTCACGACACATGCCATCTGACCGACACTTCTCTATTTGTATAGCATTCGGGGCAAATTTGGGCCGAGGGGGGAGGGGTTACTTTGTAGAACAGCCCCATATAGCACTTTGTGCCGCATGAAATTAAACATGTTATTCAACACTTGTGTGTCTACCATTTTATGAACTGTTTAGACCATTTCTGATGTAATTCGACATTCATGTGCCTTCTTGAAAAGGAGGAAAAGCACTGAATACATTGTGACCCTCCCCCCCCCCGACCCAATCTGCGTCACTTTATAACGGAATTTTGGAAATCTCGGATCTTGCCCTATTATAAATATGGATAAAGGACGGCGTTACTCAATCCCTTTTTGGATGCGCCAGCGCATTCTACTTCTACGGGATGTCGTGTAGGCGACATGAATGCGTATTTGGCCATACAATGACTTGCGGTGGCCAGCCGATGAACAAGTCAGTGCTTTATCCTTCCCAGACAAGTCTGGTACCAATTCACCGACCCCGGAGGGATGGAAGGCTTGGTTGGCCTGGGCGGGAAATCCGAACCAGGAACCTGGATCGGGTGCACGCGACAGTCGCACCTCCTCCGACTGCGCTACACGCGCCCTTGCCCTATTATATCTTGTAATAATTCATCTTGGAATCAGAGATGTGAGGAATTTTTTTTGTTGTTGAGAAAAGCGTAAAACGGAATACTGAACAGAAAAGCTTAAAAATAGGCGGAAGAAACAGAAAAGCGAAACACCGGAACGGAAATGACTCAAAACTCATTACTTCGTCTAATTCTCCATAAATATCCACATATCCATAATTGTAGTAATAATAAATATGCCGTTAACGAATTTAGATAGCGGGCAAGGCAGCATGCGACTCTTTTTTAGCAACATATAACAATGAAAAAATCCTTTTATATTATTATTACTAACAAGGGAACTGTCTGAATGGTACGCCGGAACGCCAAGAATGAGTACTATAGGGAGAATCTCCGTCCTCCAAATAGTAACAGAGCATGTTTTGTTTTTGCCGAATCCTTGAGGCAAACGAGTAGGAGGGTTTAATGGTGAAGGGTCCGCAGAGCGAGCTTAGCGCAAGACGCTGGTGTCCTGGACTGGGTGGCGTAGTGGTGGAGCGGCTGCCTCATGTTCGTGATTTTATATGGAACTTTTACTCCAATAAATTGTTCTCATTGTCAATGTAAGAAATATTGACGCAGGAACAACATGAAACAGCGGAAGAAAGCTAGAAAAATGCTTCAAATGCAATTTATTAGTGTCGGTGAGGCGAGTGCCTCTAGTGTGCTCACAGTATAGGAGGGGACCACATGATCTTCAACTTGACCTACCACCTCGATCAATATTGTCGCCTCTGTTATGCTTACAATGTCGCGCGGTCATAACAAGCTGCTGCCGCCAACACGGACTCTACAATGTCTGCTAACCCTCGAGTGGTCATTCACCTACTGACACTGAAGTCCATTGGATGCTGTCCCTTCGACAGACGAGATGAAGATGGCGGAAAGGATAACAAGTACCCTCCAGGATTTCGAACTGCGACAGCTGGAAATCGACGAAGTGGAGAAGTTGGAGGTTGTGGAAGAAGAGGACCAAGAGTTTCAACCAGAAGAGGATTGTACCTGAGTCACGAGGCCAGTAACCAGTGAAGACACTATCACGTTTTTGAGAGGACAGATCGTTTAGGAGGAAAATATCTGGTTATACTAGAATTGTTATCCTATATAAGTTTGAGAACTGGGGAAAGTGGACTGTATCGCGATTCCAGGCTTCGGCTGCAGCGGAGTACCACTGGGCAGGAACTGCAAAGCAAAGAAGTATTTGTAAATTTGAAGGTTGTGTCACTGGTGTGTCGACTGTTATGCCATCCTAGTCTGGAAAGGCTGACTGAGTTCGCGTGGTACAAGGCTGGCCATTTGACGGCACATCCTGGTTGCTTCAAAAACCCGAGTGGAATATCATTCCCGTAAGACCTCGGCCCATGTGGTGAGTCAGGATGTGAAGAAACTGCAGCCTTCATACGTTGCCCATACTGTGATCGGTCCTACTGTTTTATGTACTTCGTGCCTGTGTATCATTGGTGCTGAAGTTATTTCATAATTATTTCATATATAATCGTATTTGGCATATTTCGGACATTGCCGGTAAATTACAAGATGTCGACAAATAATAGGTAGTAAAAACATATTAGCTAACCATATTACGATATTACCTACCGAACTCCAAAAACAAGTTCAGATATGGAAATCTTTATGGAAATCCGATACTATGGTAAAATTGCCAAAGCGCTGCGTAACATGGGAACCGAACCCTCGACTTCACGAACACGAGGCAGCCCTCTACCACTGCGCCACCCAGCCAACGAACCGGCATCTTGCACTGCTGTGGTAAGCTCGCTCTCCGGACCCTTAACCATTAAACGTTTGCCTCAAGGATTCGGCAAAAACAAAACATGTTCTGTTACTATTTGGAGGACGGAGATTCTCCCTATAGTACTCGTTCTTTCGGTTCCGGCGTACCGTTCAGACAATTCCCTTGTAAGATGAATTTTAAACATTACTAGTGTAACAAATCGAAGGTGCATTATCTTTCTGTAAATAGCAAGGTGTTGAAATTCAGTAAACGCGGCTGATGAATAAGACGCCAGAAATCTCGCCAGTTATAGCACTTAACCGGTCTTATTGAATGTCCCAGATCTATCCCAGTTAGGAGAGGCCAGATTTATTGCTACAGTTACATTCAGCACCACGACACGACACCCAGGCTCTGAATTCGCATGGTTACCGCTGTATCATTTAGCAGTGGCTGAAGCTCTGAAACAAGCTCAGAGGAGGACATTGAAGAGGCAAGACGCCGCATGCCCTCCTCCGACTAGGATAGATCCAATTTCCCCTATGGAGCGCATTGTCAGCAACCTAAGAGTGCTTATAGAACTCTGATCTAGATCTGGTGCTCCCAACCTAACGTTAAGATTACTAGGGAAAAAGATAAGCATGCTCCGGATAAGGAATTTGATTCTTGACTCAAACACTCATGAAATCTTTGTGGGCCTACACTGTTCGATAGCACATCGTTTCAAGAAAAGGAAAATAATCCAATTTGGTTACTGTTTCGACATCAGGATGCACCACCGGTTTGAAAGCAACACAGTCACAAACGCACTATTAATCTCTTTCTTCAGCCTTTCGGTTATGTTCAAGAGGTGAATGAAGGCAGTGCAAAGCAATCAATTAGTGATGATTCACCATTTACGTACCGTCTTCTGGTCCAAGAGAGAAACATGGAACCGAACGGAAGGACTGAAAACGGCCGAAAGCTGGAATTCGGAGCACGGGAAATTTCGCATCCCTGTTTGGAATGATCCAGCTCTTTGATGTTCCTTCCTTGAGGAGAAGTGAGAGTCCTTTGACACATGCACGGTTGTCGTTGTTGTTGTTGTTAAAGGATGGGTTCCTCTTTTAGGAACGGTTGTATTCTGATAAACTGCATCTCGCGTTAATGAGTCGGATATCCGAAAACCGGGGTCTGCGAAATTGTCCTTATCCGAATCATCCAAAAATCCGGGGTTTCAAAATTGCCGTTATCCGAATCATCCAAAAATCCACGATCCGCAAAATCCTTCCTATCCGAATCATCCAAAAATCCGAAGTCTGCAAAATCGCCCCTATCCAATTATCTGAAGGTTTTCGATCAGATCCAATGTATAGTACCCAGGCATGTCAATCAAAGGCGTTGGCCTGGCAACGTTTGCCATTTTTTCCAGAAGAGCAGTCACGGGTCCATGACCTGCAATGGAATGCCAGACAGGGCAATCAGCCATTGACCTCTCACAAGAGAGGTCAATGAGTGTCTCGTAGCAATTTTGAAAGTGACCTATTGAGAGTTGTAGGAGACTGTAAGAGAAGCACCGTAGTGGTTTTCAGATTTCCTGTGGACATCTGGGTAGGACAAAAATTGCAAAAAACTGTTGCACTTCAGTGCGGGCTGACAAAGCAAAACTGACGTCTGGAACTGCCATGTCGTGGTTACTATCTAACCTGTAAAAGGTTTGGGGCTGTTACGGTAGCGGAATTACAGCGATCTCGCAATTTGCTTGTTAGCGGTACAGTAACCGAAGTGTGCAGTGACTGGCCGACTGGATACGGTGGCGGGCTTTCGGGGAAAGGGTCAGGGGTTCGGATCCGGGATGGGGATTCTGCATTGCTAGGCTTACTCGATCCATTTTTGTCGATGTAAAGTGTAACTTGTCCACAGTAGTGTACCATACCGGCATTATAACCTCATTTTAACCTAGATGATACTACTATATAGACACAAAAATAAACGCGCAAAGCAACAGCGTTCATAATACATTCGATTGGCCATTGAGAAGAACAGGTGATTTTCGTTTGCGTACAAAAGAAAGTATTCTATGTGTTGATCGTCTTTGTTAGGCATTGACGGTGGGTCTGTCAGCATTACTGTACTTCACGACTGCAAGGATAGAGGAGAAATTGAAAAAAATTGGATAAAAAAGTCTCCAGCTTCTCTCGTCATAAAACCTCGGCGTTGTAGATAATAGTTGTTAGTGTTTTTACTTTGTGCCGTTCGAGGTTGTTATGGTGGACTTTATTGCCAGGCCTAACGTTTCGACGCTTCCGTCTTCCTCAGAGGCCTGAACGTGGTGCAAATATTAGATATGCGATTTACCCCATCAAGCGCTAGCAACACTCTAGTGGTTCCGCTTCCAGGAGAAACCACTCATGAAAGTCCACTCAAAGAGGGATGAACTTACGTTAGATCCACTAAAGGGGCCGCAGCTCTCTGTTAGTACGACCGGGCGAATGAGACTTACTTTGCAGCGACGGATAGAACGGATAACGACCTGCACATATGCGCCCTTTCCATTCTACAGCTCGCATTTTGGCACAAAAGGCAGAAAGTCATTCGTAATTGACGGCGTTCCTGACGGTCGTTCATGCCCGGGTTTCTTGCAAAAACCCCCTCCAGTGCTTTCCTTGCCGATATCTCTATTTCTACCGCCAACACTTTGACCTAATCTCAAAGTCGCAACCGTTATACTCCTTAGCTCTGTGCTTTCCAAGAGGTGTTCAGGGTGGCTGAAAAGTTCGGGCAATTTTTCAAAGTATTTCAGCAGTACGAAAAAACTACATAAACGCCAAAGATTTACAAACAAAAATAACAAAAACTTCATTAGATCAACAACAACATAATACAACAGGAAAATTCACAACAAGTGCTCAAAATTTCCTCCTTTGGCTTCAATACATTTTCGCAGTCGTTTTGGGAAGTCGCTGATGATGGTCGCACACTGCTCCGCTGTAATCTCGTCCCAGGATCTCAACAACGCCGATTTCAGCTGCTCAACGGTGGCGTATCTTGTAGTGGAGATCTTCTGCTCCATGATCGACCACACAGAATAATCCATCGGGTTGAGATCAGGCGAGTTGGATGGCCAGATGTCCCTGCTCCAAAACCCTGGGAAGAGCTCCTCGCAAACGGGGATCGTGGATTTGGCGGAATGCGCTGGTGCCCAGTCCTGCAGAAGAGAAAATCCGGTTTCGCCAAAATGGCTCGTCGCCCACGGCTCCAGTACGTCGCGGAGGACATATTGCTGGTAGCTGGCAGCGTTAATTTTGACGTTCTGCTCCATGAAGATCAGCGGCGTCTTTCCGGTAGCGCATATTCCAGCCCACACCATCACCGAGGCTGGAAAATGGCGGCGGCTGATGGTCCTTGCGGCCGACGTCTTCTGCTGACCCTTCTTAAGCAGCTGCCGGCGATTCTGATGGTTGTGAACCGGCTGGATCGTGAAGATCTTCTCGTCGGTGAACAGCACCTTCGACAAGCGACCATCGCCGACCAGCTGACGCATTCGCCTGCATTTCCTCAACCTCTCAGCTTTCATCGCGTCGTTGAGGAAGTGAATACGAGCTACTTTGTAGCTGCGTAATCCCAGCTTCCTCCTGGCAATATGCTGGACTCGTTCCCTACTGATCCCGAGATCCGTAGCCATCTTGTTCATCGATACCTCAGAATTCCGGCTAATGCGACAACGAACCTTGTTGATGTTCTCCGGTGTTGTCGCAGTGGTGGGACGGCCGCTGCGGGGACGGTCCGAGGTCCCGCCAGTCTCCTTGTAGCGTCTTACAATCTTGTAGACGGTCCTTTGTTTGAAGCCGGTTGTTCGAACTATGTCCGCGGTCCTCATTCCCGTCTTGTGCAGCTCGACGACGGTGATACGCTCACTTTCACGAGACATAACGCAAACACAACTGAAAACGAGAAAACTGGAGCAACAGATTCTAGATCAAAATTGCGCGAGGAATACAACGGAAACAACAGAAATAACAAAAAACCTCAATTTCAAGGCCAAAAGTAGCGCCGCAAAAAATTGCCCGAACTTTTCAGCCACCCTATATATGCAGTCACATGTCTGACACTCAAACTGATAGACTTCTCCCTCCCGAGAACAATCCCCGATCTTGCCGTATAGACATATAACACAACTATCTGATAAACGTGGTTTTCGTAGAGTCTATTCCTGACCAGTTGACATTTAATATTGCCGTTTGGTATGTTGACTAAAACGACATCATTCTGCAGCTGGGCTCGAACTATGCTCTTTTGAATCGCAGTAGTAACTTTATCAGATATGAAAGGTATGCAAAGGATATTCTCTTATCTCGTGGTCCATTTTGTCTGCGGGAAGCACGAACTCGGCGTTGATACCGTGGCGATACATAGCCATTTTCCATGGCTATATTCGAAGCCATTCGCAGTGACTCTTGTCGCTCCTCTTCACCTGTACATATCTGCGAGGCGGTATGAAACATGTTTCTAACGACGCTACGCTCTATGCTTGTCGGGTGCGCAGAGGTGGTGTGAATCAAGATGTTCTTCGAACTTGGCTTTCGTTACCTCTTTACCCTAAACATGCCTTTGGAAACTTTTATCTGTGTATTAAGGTATGATAGCCAGCTATTCTTTGGAGTCCCCTTGTAAGCCTAATGTACGCGGACTGCTGATTCAATAATCGAAAACACTCGCCCATTTCAGACTGTGTTGAAGTCACAATGCAACAGTCGTCTATACACCTACAGTACATTATTGGTGCTCGCGCAAACACTGGTTCCTCTACTTTGCTCATAAAGCAGATGGCAAGTACGGGTGCTAACCGCTGTCCCATAGCCAGCCCTCTGACTGGTGAATAGTATAAATGACCATTTGAAGATGTTGGATAAAAAAGATTTTTATTTATTTATTTATTTATTTATTTATTATTTTAATTTTGTTTTTATTTATTAGACTTTATTATTATTATTTATTAATTATTTATTATAATTATTTGTTATTTTTATTTATTATTATTATTTTATTTTTATTCATGTTTTATTTATTTTTATTTTTTATATTTTTAATTAATTAACTAGCTAATGTATTCATGTTTGATTTTTTTCGACTCCCATTCGATCGCGCCGCCCGATTGATATGGGAGCCTATCTGTTGCGATCGGTGGCCCCGCAGGCTGAGGCGTTCCTCGTTGCCTTTGCGGCTCCGTGTCGCTCCAAGGGCACCGGAGGGTTCCCAGATCTTACCTAACCCCACAGGTCTCCCACGTATTGCCTCAGTCGCACGTATTGCCTAGACGTATTGATGGAACTCCAGCAGTCCGGACCGGCCTGTCTCCAAGGCCTCGAGTCACCCGGCTCCTCCGCTCCCACTCCGCCTCAGGGGGACAGCCCACTCCCGGGGGACCCACAAGGTGACAAGGAAATATACACACAATACCCATACATGTGACAATGCCCTTGAAACTAAGGGACTCACCCGGCTCCTCCACACACGCACACTGTATACGGCGTAGGATTCATTTCACTCCGCAACCAATAGGTATCCGACAATGCAGTGGCGAGAATACTAGGCGTCCTCCGTGGCCGGCGTGAATATGGCTCCTGAGGCCGCGGGGGTGCGCATGATGCCCACTAGACCCCGCGGCCCTCTCCTGGCGCTCCCGTCCGTATTGTCGGTCGACGAGTGCAGGGGCGAGGCCCCGCGGTAGCCATCCGGTAGAAGGGCGCAGAGCGAGAGGTCGGCAGACCTCGTCGCGGGAGCACGGGACGTCGAATGGCCGCGCGCCGGACAAGAGGAGGCGGCGCGCGCCGATCGATGGTGCCACGTCACCAATTTTCCCATGCGCCCAGGCCGATCGAGGGTGCCTCATCGGCAAGCTACCGTGGGAAACAGCGCGCCCGGGCCGGACACGGACCGAGGAGCGATCGCGGTCGCGACACTCCCGGCCCACGAAGAGTGACCGGCTGGACTTCTTCCCCATGGGGGACTAGCGCTGTCGGCTGCCTCCTACTGCTGGGCCTATTGCCCTTTTAGATGAGGAGGCGGGAGCGTCCTGAGAGGTACACGCGAAGGTAGTGAGGCGATCACTGCCCAACGCCACAACCCCAGATGCAAAAAACAGGGAGTGGCTGACGGGAGGACGCCTTCACACGTATTGACACAAAGGAAGGGGCGAGTCACACATTCCTACCTCTACCTGGAAGGCCTCTTGGCAACATGCCCAGAGACGAGGCCGCTTACCTACTTACAGAATGTGGACTACGCCGATCGTAATGAGTGAAAAGAAGAGAGCCACGAAGGACGGACTGACTGAAGGATGAGCGGTTACCTACTGGCCGGCGAAGGTTAGCTAAACTACGGGATGGATATATAGGACTACTAAACTACTGCGGTAAACCGATCGAACTACTATACTACTATGAGGAGGGAGCTAACACGGAATACAAGAATCTATGGAAGATAACAACTATGGGATGAACCGATAAAACGGACTATGATAGGATAACGGAATGTATAAGAAACTAACATAAAAGGCACACACCGGCATAATCGCCGTGGCTCTCAGACGAGCCTACCCGTAACAATAAACAGTGGAGAAAACATCAACAAAGTATTACACCAATACCACTATAGAAACTACTACAGAAAAGACTACGTAATGACTAAGGGGGACAACAACGCTGATACGCGATTCAGGGGGCGACGAGGGGAGTCAGGGCTGTTGCGGGAGCGTTCCGTCACGAGGACGTACTTGCTCACCCGCGCCCCGACGAGCGGCCATACTCCTGACCATAACCATCCATACGTATCACACCATCACGCCCGTCGAAGCGCAGCCCGACTGGATCGACCCTTCGCATCGCCATCGCCATTGGCTTTCAGCTTACCATGACGCCACTCCTGTCGCTCGTGCTCGTTCTCTGCCGTCTGTTTGCTCTGCCACTCTAGCTTCTACCGCCTCAACTTCCCTGTAATGTCTCAATGTTACAACATTATCGTATTGACTATATACCTCTCGTTGGAAACCGTATTGAGTGAGTGAAACGTATTGACTGCTCAAACGGCTTTTTGCCCCGGCCTACCACGAGCCGCCTCCGCTACTAAGCTCGTCCTCGTCCTTGGGCGAGGCCTCCCGGCGAGCAGGAGAGGGAGCTCTTGGGGGGGGGATCTACAGAAATTGCGGAAGGACGGCCGATGTTGGCGTGGTGCCTGAGGGCTGGCTCTGCTTCCCTGGGGAGGAGAGAATCCTCCTGAGCGGAGCCGTGGACGCGAGTCACGGCGGACGGATGTCGGAGGCTCCTGTTGACGGCGTTGTGTCGATGCCCTAGACGCCGGCCGACGTGCGTAACCGGAAGTAGATGGCTCCTGGTGTTGAGCTGGAGTCGGTGGCCTGTGTGATCTTCTCGTCCGCTCGGTCTCCTGACGGGCTCGCTCCGCTAGCCTCCTGGGCAGCGGGTGCTTCTGCGGTGGTGTTACGTCCCGCGGATAAGGCCTATGGGTGTAGTCCGCCATCTGCTCGTAGATGTGGTCTTTCGTCCCACGAACGTCGATTACGACCGTGGGGTTGTCGATGCAGACAGCTCTATGATGGCCTTCTCTGTTGCACCGGCTGCAGGGATCCCGGCGGACGCATTCCCCTCGATGTTGACGGAGGCAATTACAGCATAGCATGTGGTCCTTGAGGATTTCCACTCGATCCGTAAGGCTGGTATGCTTCGGGCAATCTCCCGAGAAGTGATCGAGGTGGTTGCAGAAGACACATGCAACGCCCTTCGGCGGCTGCGGCAGCGGTGGGTATATGTGGGCTGCCGGTGATTCCTCCCATCTGTACGTATTGGGGGTCGGCCACACGTCTTCCGGTGCTGGCGTCGGTGTTGGTGCTCGTATCCGGCTTGGTCCTGGGCGGTCTTCTTGCGTTGGAGGGGCCGGCCGTCTATGCTGAGTCCTCATGGTGGAGTCCTGTTGCCGCTGCCTGGATGTTCTTCGTTGTGTATCCTCATGGGATTTCTTTGCAGGGCAGGCTTCTTGACTCCGCTGATCCGGCGACGTGGGTCTTGTGCGTCGCTGTCCGCGATGTTCTTGTCGTGCTTCCGGGCGTCCATCGGTCCGTGTCGTAGGCGTCTGCTGGGGTCGTACAAACTGCGGGATGACTACTGGCAGCTGAGCAGACGTTGCAGATTCTGCCGAGCCGAATGGAGCAGAGGACCCTGAAACGGATGTTGCTGGCCCCGTAGGAGCTGGGGCCTGGGTCGTAGTCTGACGTATTGGCTGTGGGGGTTGCGTAGTGGGTGCGGTCATGGTAGACTGCTGGCCGTGTTGCTCCTGAAGCATGCGGTCTACCTCGTGTGTCCTGAGGTAGCCGCGCGTATTGTGGATCATGAGGGCGTCCGAGTAATTCTCGCGCCACCAACGTAGTGTCTCTATGTAGGAGCTAGGGTCCAGCGTCTCCGGCATGTTCGCCTGCATGAGATGGGTGTACTCTGTATCCTCCTCGTCGTGAGGAGTCACCCTATGATGAAGGACCTGAAGCATTTGGTAGGCTTCAAGGACCCTGATCATGCGCGTGGCGTGGGCCGTGACCGCGGACGCGTATTGAAGGGACTCTCTAAATAGGTCCTCTGTAATATGAAAAAGTTGAAGCGTATTGCGGAAGTAGTCTTGATGCGTCGATGGAGTTAAAAGACGCGGTAATACCAGTTCTGTGAGCTGGTCTCGCTGGACGTTAATAGACGTAATTTGATAGGTCAGTTCGTGGATCCAGCCCATCAGAACAGTGTAGGAGTAACGTAGTGGGCTGCCACGGCCGAGAAGAACAGCCAAATTATGGAAGGAATGCGTGGCTTCCGTGGCAGCATTGAGGGTGAGTCGTAGTGAGTGGATAATTTGCGCGGCCGCCTCATGATCCTCCGTCCTCACTAGGGTCGTTTCCCTGTGAGGGACTTTGAGGTACTTGACGAGGTCGCGCAAAATATTATTTGACACTATGTAGTCGTACACGGTACGGAACTGGGATGCCGTGAGCTCCTCAACCGTTCCCGTGTCTCTAGACTGCGCCTGTGGGGCAAGCGAAGGGGTCTGGGAGGATGAAAGGGCTACCCCTATTGAAATGTTGGGTTGAAGGGTGGTGTTGGGGGACCCGGTACCCTGGAACTGGCCGCGAATGGCGTCCAGTAAAATGCGATAGCGAACTTGATCCTGTTCCCTTTCCAGCTGCTCCTGCGGATTCGTCTGCTCAACCTTCTGATCAGTCCGCAATGACCTTCCCTGCGGGGGTGCGGATGTCGGCTGGCGAGCGGGTTCCTGCACTGGGGCTGCAGGACAGGGCCTCGGATCAGTGGGGAGCTGCGGAGCTTGGGGACGTGCGGAGTTGTGCTGGGTCCCTTTTGATGAGCCTTCCGAAGAAGGCGCCCCTGGAACTGTAGAACGACTTTTGACCCCGGGTTTGGGTTGAGAATTGCCCTTAGGGAGGGGTTGGCTCCGCAGTGTGGGGGCTTCGCTTGCCTTCGTATTGACCATCGTATTGGATGCAGCCTCGGACTGCATGTGCTCTGCCCAGGAGCCTTGGATCTGCGGTGGAATGAAGATGGAGGTGCTCAACTGGGCTGCAGGAGCTGTGGTAGAAACCGAGGACATCGTAGTGGATGAGGACGTTACGGCGACGCTCTGCGTCGTCGTCGTAGTGACCGTAGTGACAGATACATCCGAAACAACAACTGAGGACAATCTCGCGGAAAGTCCGCCATCAACCGTAGGATCAAACCTACCTGTGAATCCTCGTCCTCGCCCGCTGCGGCTTCTACTGCTACGTCGACTGTCGCCTCGTCCGCGTCGGTTGCCTTGATCGAACCCCTGACCACGTGAGGACCCTTCGGTTGAACGCCCAGTCATGTTGGAATAAACGCGCTGTGAAAGTGGTTCTGGAAGAAAAGGAGTTAACTGATGTGACTAAGATAGTGCACTACGAGGGTGTTGAAATGAAACTAGAAGCAGAAGAGCGATGTGGGGTTGAGAAGGTGTTGAGATGACTAAGGAGACTAGAAAGGGATGATGAGATTGTAATATGATACTACAGAGGTGCTAAATGGGAGGGAGATAAGGAAGGATAGAAGAGGAACGGTAGGCAGAGGTGAACTGAAGACGTGAGAAGGAAGGGTGAAGTGGCGAAGGAATGTACGACTGCTATTTCACAATGCGCGCGCTATGGCTGGCGCCCAGAGCACTTTCGTGGTGGGACCTGACGCTTGGACTTGAGCAAGGCTTCGTTAACCGTATTGACGGCGTAGCACGAAATGAGCGGTGCGAGCAACGATGTTGAGGGAGCGGCGATGCTTAGGAGGGATAAATGAGAAGATGAATGATCTACGAAGAAGATCTGGCATTGGAAGAGATGTGTATGCGAGAAAAATAGAGGAGGCTAGGGTGACAATGAAGAATGATGAGATAGCAAAAAGAGAGAGTGAAGATGTAGATGAGGGGGGGGGGAAAGGCGTGAAATGGGATAAATGAGCTTACTATGAGGATAGAACTACCTGTGAGAGTAGCGAAGAAGCGCAAGTGAGGAAGGATAAGCTGTGAGAAGATACAGTCGGAGAAGAAGAAAAGGAGGCACTACGAAGAGTTAGTTATGGGAGATAGTAAGAAGGAGACGGAAAGAAGGACACAATTAATAGAATGAAAACAAGAGGAGATAAAACAGGAAGACAAATTAGAAAATTGTAGACAAGAGGGTAAAGAGAGTAAAAACGAGGAAGGAAGAGAAAAGAGTGAACAGGGAATGAATGTTGAAATGCCGCTATTTCGCAATGTGCTTGCTGGGGGTGCACTGGTCTGATGGTTTCGTTGCAGGACCCCTACGCTCGGGCTGACAACAGCCTTTCTGATGACTCTGCCTGCAGCGGGAAAACGTAATGAGAGGAGCTTAGGGATGAGAAATTCGCTTCGTATGAAGCGCAAGTGAACGTAGACTTAGCTACGCGGAACGTATTGAGGCTTGACGATAGATACGTATTGAGTCACACCTTAGCGGTGTCAAGTGGGAGTGAAGCGTGTAGATTGGAGAGCTGGCTGAGCGTCAATGCGGTGGAGGTATGAGCCTGTGTCGCTAGATGGGCGCGACTGACCGAACACGAGCCTTTGTGACCGGAGGTGTTGTAACGGTTGGCACGGTCACTCAGTGACGCCTCTGAGCCTTTTATGGCTGGCCGGAGTGGGGAGAGTCGAGGCGATGGATACATGTGGATATGAGATGAGACGAGTAGGGGCGAGACAAAAGTGAGGACAGAGAGGAATGGAGATTAGATGAAGACTACGATGGGAAGAGTTGTATTGGCTAGAATGTATGAGAGGAACTACCCACTACGGGGCTGTGGAGGAGAAGGAGACATACGACTACGAAATGGATGGAAGAGAGGAAAGAAGACTGTTAAAGGCTACCCGGCTATAAAACTACAAGGGGTGAAATAAGAGCGACTGCACTATGAACTAAATAAAGGAAAGAGGAGGGGATGCTGTTGAATTAGAGCGACTGAAATGAAAATGAAAGGAGCTTGACAGAGACAGAGATGTACCACTACATGGAATTAAAGGAGTCCGTTAAAACTATAAGGAAAGAGAGGTTAAACAAGTGGAATACGAAAGCTACAGGAGAGAGATGAACAAGGGGGAGGTGAAGAAGCGAGTTGACAATTGAAAGGGGAAGCTTAACGACTCATTCCACTTCGTCCCTTGAAGGACATTCTCGCTGCCCATGGCCGGATGTTACTATCCAGATCGACGGCGTGGGCTTCGGCTTCTCGTGAGAGAGCCTACTCGTGAAGCTATCTAGGAACTGCGCCGCCGGTGTTACCCTTGACCAGTTCCGACCACTTCACGTGCCTGCGTAACGACCTGAACGATACTGCCAAGGGCGAACTTCTGTCCAAAGAGGCACTGCCTGTCAGTTCTCGTTGTATGGCTCCGGGCTCAGCCTCTATGATGTTTCTAATGACGCTTTCGGAGCCTGCGGAGCAGGGTAACGTATTGAACGGAGTATGTCACGCAAATCGTAATGGCTGCGAGTCGGTTACACACGACCGCAGGATAGAGTATGCCATTTTGGCCGTATTGCATATCGACAGCAATCGGTTAGCCTCCGAAACGTTCCAGGCGCTTCCGCTGTGGTCCTTTTACGGACGATGTTGACTGCGGAATGTCGTATCGATCACCCGAGAAACATATGTTTAAGGACTCACCGTTGACCTGATGGTTGGCCTTCCTGTCCTCGATCGGATTGTCGGTATCGTCGATCGAGTCCAATGGAGTCCATCGAGGGCATGATCGGTCGGGACTGGCTGGTCTCGCGAATCGGGTTCTTGCTTCTCCGACGTCCTGGTCGACGCAACTGGAACGACAGTACGGGGGCGAAACGCCGAACTATGTGTGGCTCTACAAAGCGTATGACTACGAGTATGAGAGAAAACTAATGCTAACAGGTAGAACTACGTGAACTAAGGACTAAATTGATGTGTATGTATTATACTAACTATGCTACTGTACTACAAACGTTACCGAGATACCGCTAGGTGCAGGAAAAATACGAAGTTGGGGTGAAAGTTTTGAAAAATAGAACCTACGATACCGTTGTCGTCTACCTGCGCGTCGTCGCCCTGCATCTTACGTGGGTGTCTTCGCCTGGGGCTGTCTTGTTGTGGTCCGTGACTCCGTCGTTGTAGGGCTCCATCGCAGTTGATGTGATAACTCTACAGCTTCCGTAGTGACGTCATGAGACGCACCATATTGACTAGGCTCAGCTCGTCGATTTGACGGTTTGCTGTGTGCGTAAAGTCGAAAACCTTGTTTTCGATTGCACGTACCGTCACACGAGCGAAACGAATGTTGCGTCTCGTTATCGTATTAGATGCGTGTTGGATAATATGCGTAATGACTTCTGAACTTTAAGACGATACAATTGGAACTCTTCACGGTAGGTGGATGTTAGGATGTCGGAGCATTTTGCCGTAGCACGCCGGTATAGACCCTTGCGGCTAACTTGACGGCTCCGGGATTCCGTGAAGGGAGTTTCGCCATGTGTTCGGAAGTGTGTGGACTGCCACACCTTACCAAGCGGTCCGGGGCACAGGTCAGCAGCAGCCGCGCCGCTACTGACTCCGCTAGCCGGACGAAGCAGGCTACTTCGAGTGGGGATCTCTCCGCTTGGGGGTGTCTGGCAGCCTATGGCTGACCTGTGCAAGTCCCTCGAGTCGGTTCCTTCCCCATAGGGTTGGATCACTTCTCGACGGGCTTGGACACGTCAGCCCGTATTGATTGGGTCGTGTCTGGCACGGAACGGTCCCGCGCCCCGATGCTGCCCTTTCCGAGCCGTTCCCGCTCCACGATTCAAAATCGTGGTTTGTGAAGGCTCCTCGGATGGACTTCGATTTTTCGCGCCGACATCGATGTTAACGCGGGAGCAGTCGTCGGGCTCTACCGGACGTATTGATCGACCCATGGTACCAATCACACACAATACGCCGGTGAGCGACCAAACGGCTGGTACCTATGGAGAGACAAGATGGAACGTATTAGAGCCATCCGAGGCCACGGAGGAAGAGTGGGAAGGGAATAGGGGAAACTACGGTAAGAGAAAAGGCAGAGAACTACTAAGATAACTACGCAGGGAAGAGCGGAACCTAAAATAAGAGGAACTAGAAGCTACGAAGGGGGGTGATTACCAGAAGAGAGGGACTGACGAAATAGGGGTAAGTGGATGCCTACTGAGCGCAGTGAATAAGTCCCACGGGACGTATACTCCCGTTTGTGGGGATGAGGAGCCGCGAGAGACACCTAGAGTTACAAAAGGGGGGGAAATAAAAGTATACCCAAGGGATGAGGGAAGGTAGGAAGGGATAAGGGGATGATTATTAAACCCGAAACCTGAAAACCAAGGCCTGGACGGAGGGTTGCCGCAGAGTGAGCGGCTGAGGCCAGGAGAGGCCATTGCTGGGAAATACGGATAAGCGTATTGAGATGTTACCAGTGCGACATGGCTTTCGAGCAACGTACTAAACAGAAGGGGAAGTGCGAGCACTGTGCGCACAAGTGAAGGGGCTGTGCGCGTACCTCGCAGAAGAGTACCACCAGAGTGGCAGCGGGGCCCAAGCAAGGACAGAACCAACCATAACACCGATCCACACTACCTCAGCGGATGGCCAATCCGCATGGTATAGGATATGAGCGCACTCCCTAGGTGCGGCCGGAGGAAAGCCGTTCCGGCACTTACAGAATTTGGCGGTCTAGACCTCACTGTCCTTTTGCCCTCTCGGAGCAGCTCTAGCCCCGTCTGCCATCCGAATGTTCCCAACGCTGGTGTCCTAGGCGCCCCGCTACCCAAAGGGACCCCCGGCGCTTCAGATGGCTGGTTGCCACAGTCCAGCCGGACTTCTGCACCGCGGCCAGTGGGCGCGGACTAACCTAGTGCGCTTTTGGCCCCAACCCGCACAAAGACCCCGACCATCACGTTACCTACTTCCCAGGGGAGTGCGGGGGAGGAACACCTCGCACAGGGGCGTGGTAGCGCCGTTTTTACGGTCAGGGTAACAACCACTGACCAACGGGATCGCTTACCAACGGCCGGATGCACCATGTTGCGATCGGTGGCCCCGCAGGCTGAGGCGTTCCTCGTTGCCTTTGCGGCTCCGTGTCGCTCCAAGGGCACCGGAGGGTTCCCAGATCTTACCTAACCCCACAGGTCTCCCACGTATTGCCTCAGTCGCACGTATTGCCTAGACGTATTGATGGAACTCCAGCAGTCCGGACCGGCCTGTCTCCAAGGCCTCGAGTCACCCGGCTCCTCCGCTCCCACTCCGCCTCAGGGGGACAGCCCACTCCCGGGGGACCCACAAGGTGACAAGGAAATATACACACAATACCCATACATGTGACAATGCCCTTGAAACTAAGGGACTCACCCGGCTCCTCCACACACGCACACTGTATACGGCGTAGGATTCATTTCACTCCGCAACCAATAGGTATCCGACAATGCAGTGGCGAGAATACTAGGCGTCCTCCGTGGCCGGCGTGAATATGGCTCCTGAGGCCGCGGGGGTGCGCATGATGCCCACTAGACCCCGCGGCCCTCTCCTGGCGCTCCCGTCCGTATTGTCGGTCGACGAGTGCAGGGGCGAGGCCCCGCGGTAGCCATCCGGTAGAAGGGCGCAGAGCGAGAGGTCGGCAGACCTCGTCGCGGGAGCACGGGACGTCGAATGGCCGCGCGCCGGACAAGAGGAGGCGGCGCGCGCCGATCGATGGTGCCACGTCACCAATTTTCCCATGCGCCCAGGCCGATCGAGGGTGCCTCATCGGCAAGCTACCGTGGGAAACAGCGCGCCCGGGCCGGACATGGACCGAGGAGCGATCGCGGTCGCGACACTATCATTAGGCGTCGCTCGGGGTGAGCGATGGTATGACAAAGGCCTGAGGAGATTGCTGTATGTGACGGCCGTGAGATCACTTGCAATATGGTTTGTTGAGGATGAAAAAGACAGATAGATACTGTTATGCTTTTGCTCCAGAGGTCGAATGGGGGTCGAAAAAAATCAAACGTGAATACATTAGCTAGATAATTAATTAAAAACAAAAAAAAAATAAAAAAATAAAACATGAATAAAAAATAAAATAATAATAAATAAAAATAAAAATAATCATAATAAATAAATAATAAATAATAATAAAGTCTAATAAATAAAAACAAAATTAAAATAATAAGTAAATAAATAAATAAATAAAAATAAAAAATCTTTTTTATCCAACATCTTCAAATGGTCAGGTATACTATTCGCCAGTCAAAGGGCTGGCTATGGGACGGCGGTTAGCGCCCGTACTTGCCATCTGCTTTATGAGCAAAGTAGAGGAACCAGTGTTTGCGCGAGCATCAATAATGTATCACCTGTATCACCTATCGTCCCGTTGATCATCGACTTGCTCGAACCGGCGCCAGCAGCGTCTCCATTCGTCCCTGTCGCGTGCCAGAGTGGTCCAATGGATCCTCCTCGCTCGACGGACACGAAGAGCGTCATATCGGTTGTTCAGGGCTTTCACGAAGAAGTCCGACCAACGCGTAGGTGGGCGTCCCGGTGTTGTTTTGACATCCCGCGGAATCCAGTCGGTAACGGCTCTCGTCCAGCGGGTGTCTGCGAAACGCATTACGTGGCCGGCCCACCTGATTTTCGACAACTTGGCCCACGCGACAGCGTCTCTGATCTTCGAACGTCGGCGAAGCTCGGAACTCCGGAGGCCTTCTCTCACTTGCGTGAGTCGTGTCACTCCGAGCATCGTCCTCTCGATTCCACGCTGCGCGACGCTGATCGCGTGTTCATCCTGCTTTCGTATAACCCAGGTCTCTGAGGCGTATGTTAGGGCAGGAAGAACAGTGGAGTCGAATAGGTGGGCACGGAGTCGGACGTTCTTCGTTTTCTTCACGACTTCTTCGACGCTCTTGAAAGCTCCCCAAGCCGCTCGTTTCCTCCTGCTCAGCTCTGGTGTTAGGTCGTTGGCCATGTTGACTTCGCGACCCAGATACACGTAGCTGGAGCATTCGGAGATGTTCGTTCCGTTGAGCGAGAATGGGGCATCAGAAACCCATCCGTTCCTCATGAACATCGTCTTCGTAAGATTCAGCTGCAGTCCAACATTCCCACATACACGATCGAAGTCGGCCATCATTCGCTCCGCCTGGCTGATGCTCGGTGTTATGAGCACGATGTCGTCCGCGAAACGAAGATGGTGCAGCTGCTGGCCGTCGACCTTCACTCCCATGTCTTCCCATTCTAATTCGCGCATGACGTTTTCGAGGGTGGCGCTGAAGAGCTTCGGGGATATGGTATCCCCTTGCCGAACCCCTCTCCTTACGTCGATGTCGACGTCGTTGTAGAATGGTAGAATGGAGAGATCTTGGTCGTGAATCCACTGTACAGCTCTCGAAGGAATCTGATGTACTGAGTAGGAACTCCCTGAGTGAGCAGGGCTTCGAGGACCGCTTCAGTCTCGACGGAGTCGAATGCCTTCTTCAGGCCGATGAACGTAAGGCACAGCGGCAGCTTATACTCTCGCGACACTTCGATGAGCTTCGTAATGATGTGTATGTGGTCGATCGTGCTGAACCCTCTCCGAAATCCTGCTTGTTCGCGTGACTGTCCTTTGTCCTGCGTTCTGCTGATCCTATTCAGGATGACTCGAGTGAACAGCTTGTAGACTACAGACAGCAGGCAGATCGGGCGATAGTTGCCAATGTCGTGCACGTCTCCCTTCTTGTACAGCAAGACGGTCTGCTGGTCTTCCACTGAGATGGAACCTTGCAGTACGACAGGTAGCGCATGAAGAGCCGCGCCAGAGTGTTGATGAGCGTAGGCGGGAGGTTCTTCAGGTGTTCGGGTCTGATCCTGTCGGGACCGGGTGCTGTACGTTTCTTCACCGACGAGATGGCGTGTCGGATCTCGGAAGGGAGAACAGAGGGGACGACGTATCCATCCTGCGGAAGATGGCATGGGGGCAGGTGGACGTGGCTATCGAAGAGATCGGAGTAGAAGTCGTGGATGACCCTCTCCATGGTCCTTCTGGAAGAGGTGACGGTTCCGTCGGGACGTCGGAGAGCTGTCATCTTGGTCTTGAAGTTGGCGAAGTTCCGGCGGGCATTGCGGATGCTCAACCCTGCTTCTGCAGCTTCAGCCAACACTTCCGCCCTTCTCTCCTTAAGATCCTCCTTTATCGCCTCTCTGCATAGCTTCGCAAGCTCGGACGTCAGTTGGTAGTTGCCTGACGCTCGTGCTGCTCCACGCTGGCGTATCAGCTCGAGAGTTTCCGGAGACAGACGTCTCTTGGTGGTCTTCAAGCTCACGGCTCCCTTAGCACTATCGTGGAGATGGTGCACGAAGCGGTCGTATTCCTCGTCGACGTTGTCCATGACGGCATCTTCCCAAAGACCGGCAAGAGAGGTGTAGAGATCCCAGTTGATGGTCGTTCTGGGATTCCTCTTCTTGAACTTCGCGGCCTTCTCTCCTTGACGCGAAAAGCGGAACCTCGCGCGAAGGAGGCGGTGGTCCGATCCCGTGTAGAACTTGGGGACAACAGAGACGTCGGTCAGGCAATACTTGCGATTGAAGATGATGTGGTCGATCTCGTTGTGGAACTGGCCACCTGGGGATTGCCATGTCCATCGTAGTGGGGCAGGCTTCTGGAACTGTGAGTTTCTAGTTTAGTTTCTGGATGGTTTTCGTCGATATGATAAACTCAGACAGCCTTTCTTCACCTTGCTCGTTCCACTCCAAACCGTGGGTTCCGATGTGAATTTCTTCTGGCGACGTTCGCGGTCTAGAACTTCTCTAGCTCCACGTAGAAGGCTTCGACCTCTTCGTCTTCGTAGTCGGATGTTGGGGCATAGGCGACGAATACAGTCAAAGCTGGGACGGAGCCACATCGCTTCAGTCGCAGATTGATCACATCGTCCGATTCGGGTTGTCAGAGACCCGTACGAATCGATGTTCATACCAATAATGTACTGTAGGTATATAGACGACTGTTGCATTGTGACTTCAAGACAGTCTGAAATGGACGAGTGTTTTCGATTATTGAATCAGCAGTCCGCGTACATTAGGCTTACAAGGGAGACT
>OX377201.1:73620283-73858734 GCA_947396885.1 Heligmosomoides polygyrus polygyrus | reverse complement strand
CATGCTAGGGATATAGTAGGTTGGTGCATAATTTCTGTCCATAAAAGAGCTTGACAAGCAACAATATAGTGTCGACAAATGGAGGCGTATGGAATCCTGCACTCAAACCATCTTCTTCTTCTCCAGTGTTTGTCCCGCTTCGTCCAGGGTCCGTTCTTCTGGTGTCATGACGCCACCTTTCCCGGTCCTGCGCTTGATCAGGGTGGACGACAGTTACTTTCATGCCCATGTGTAACGTATCCGACCAACGCTGCTTCAGGCGTCCTCTAGGCCGCTTTCCTGACACTTCCAACTCGAGGCCTATCTTGCGGACGCTGTCTTCCTTTCCACGCAGAACGTGGCCGTACCATCATAAGCGAGCTTCGCGCATTTTTTCCGCTATCGGCGCGACACCGTAACTCCACCCGTCCAGCGCGGCATCTTCGTCTCCACGACGCTGAGGCGCGTTTCAACTTCCTTAGTGGCAGGCCAACACTCAGCACCGTAAATTGCTACCGGCCGGACGACTGCTCTGTAGATCTTCGACTTCAGGTGCTCTGGTATTTCCTATCGCAGAGCACGCCAGTCAGCGAACGCCACTTGGACCAAGCTGCACTCATGCGCGAGTTCACTTCAACCATTAGACAGCTGCCAAACGCTATTGCTGATCCCAGGTATTTAAATACCGAAGTGCGTGCAAGCTCAGTACCGCTAATCTTAATGGAGCCGGACTCGTTTACGTCAGTCGTTAGGTACTCGGCCTTCTTGACGTTCCATTTGAGTCCGAACATCGCTAGGCGTTCGCACCAAGATTGCACCAGCCGCTCGAGATCATCTTTATTTTCGCAAGCGAGCATCACGTCATCAGCATAGAGCAATGTCCATGGGGCAGGCTTCTGAAGATCTCTCGTAATGGCATCCATGACGACAACAAAGAAGAGTGGGGAAAGCGCAGAACCTTGGTGCACCCCCAACAGAGATGGGAAACTCCATTGAGGTTCCAGCTGCTGCTTGCACTCTACTCTTTGGGCAAGAGCAGAGCATCCGCACCTACCCTATGAGTTGCTCAGGTACGTTGAGTTGTCGTAAGGCGTACCATACAAGCTCACGCGGTACGCGGTCGAAGGCCTTCTCCAAGTCGAGAAAGCCTACATGCACCGGCTTCTGTTTCTCGCGATGCATCTCCTCCAGGAGGCGGGCAGTGTGTATAGCATCAATGGCCCACAACCAGACAGACAACCGCACTGGTTGTCGGAGAACTTGACGACTTCACGAATTCGTCCATCGAGGATTCGCTCGAAGATCTTCATGCTGTGCGAAAGCAAGCGAATCGGACGGTAATTGTAGCAGTCTGCAGGACTGCCCTTCTTCTTCCAATTCGGAATCGTCGTACTGTTGTGCCAACACTCCGGTACTTTCTTCTTCTTTACTGCTTGGTTGAAGAATTCAGCCAACCACTGAGCAGGATACCAGAGCTTCGACTTCCAAATATCGGCTGCCAGATCATACGGTCCTGTCGCCTTGCATGGATTCATCTTCTTCAGAGGCGGTTCTGTTTGCTCCACGGCGATCTTGTGAACGGGACCGTGAGCAGAACCCACAGAAGGGATGGGCGGGTAAGGAAATTCCATAGTAATCACGCCATCGCTTCAGCGCGTTTTTGTGGTCTGTCAGAAGATGGCCGCTCTCATCATTGATGCCAAAGAACTTTTCAATATTCTCGGTATGGCGACGGCGGGTCTTAGCAAGTCGGTACAAATACCGCTCACCATCACGCGACTCGAGCTTTCGGTAGACATCACCATAATGAGTGGCTTTCGCAACAGCCACGGCTTTCTTTGCAGCCTTCTTCGCCTTCTAACACTTCTGCCAGTTGCTGTTCTGTCGCCGAGAAACACATGATACAGCGACTTCTTCTCTCGAACCTTCGCTTTCACACAGCCATGTCTGCTTCTTGACTTTGCGTCGTCCAGGCGTCGTAGTGCCGAGTTCCGACTGTGCAGCTTGACGAATCGCGTCTTCCAAGCTTCGTCGACAGTCGTGACTGTCGGTAACCGCACGCGAGAAATCACAGCTGCTTCCTTCTCTCTCATTCGCCACCACTTCACTCTTGCTGCACCGCATCGCTCACCCTGCTGCACCCTCGGAGGGGTGATCTTAAAGGTGCAGACCAGCGGTCGATGATGTTGGGCGACCGTCTCATACGGCACGATGTTCGCGTCTGTGATAAGACTCCGGTCGCGATCTCTCACAAGGACAAAGTCTGTCTGAGTCTTGGTACTCTCACTGTAGTATGAGATAAGGTGCGAGTCGCGTTTTCGGAAGACGGTGTTCATTATGGTGCGGTTATATGATTCCGCGTAATCAAGAATGCGCTCACCATCTGCGTTACGCGATCCGTATCCGAAACCACCATGACAGCTATACCCGCCTTTCGTAGCACCTACGTGCCCATTAAGGTCACCAGCAACTATGATGACATCTTTTGGTGGTACCTCTGCTGTCTTCTCATCAAGCAGGCTCTAAAACTCTTCCTTGGCTTGATCGGAGCAACCACTCTGCGGAGCATACGCTGAGAAGAAGTGATAGAGTCGCTCCTTCGCGACGACAACGATCTTCATCAACCGATCATCATAGCGTTCGACGCTTACAATCGAGTCACGAAATCGTTCGGAGACGATTATTCCGACACTACTGGTGGACCTGGGACTTCCACATAGAACGGTCTTGAAGCCACGTCCTATGTCCCTTGACTTGCTGCAGGACCGCCTCGTCTCCTGCACCGCACAGAAATCAACTCTTCTACGCTCTAGTGCTTCAACCATCTCGCACGAGCGGCCCGTCAACCACATTCAGCGTTGCTACGCGGGTCCTGCTCAGTTGCGGGACTTTCGGACTAGCTTAGTTGCTCCCCGATGCCGTCCTCGCATCAGGGACCCTCGCATACTTCTCACACTCGCCGGGCTCTGCGAGTGCGCGTCGGCTCCCGCGAACGCCGTAGCATAATCTCGGAAAACGTGACTCATCATACACCATGTGATGTCACATGGGTCCTCGTAGGCCGGCTTGTCACAAGGGCCTGTCGCCTGCATTCGAGTGTCCGTGCTTATCTTAGCTCACAAAGCGAGCAGTTTCGAGTGGCACCACGTGGAGGAACGGACATCGACACCATCCTGCATTCAAAACGTAACACAATAAACCTTAGCACGATGTTAGGTAACCTTAATTGCACTGAAAATCTTCGTGGCCTTCCAGCTACAAGTTAGCCGTGTGAGGTTTAGGAAACCCTTGCACAGAAATGCAACAACAAAGCAGACCGTTTTTTTAGTATGAGCTATAACTGCATCCGACAGACCTCCCTGACTCAGCAAGGCATTGGAGGGAATGCTGTCATCACAACGGGTACCACATTATCTTGGAGCTGCTTGTCAACCGAGGAACTTTTAGCGGATGTAGAACGACAAAATTGAGAGCAAGCGCAAAATGGTGCAGAACTGCTGAGCTATGAAGAGTGTTCTACTAGATTTCGGGTCTTACACTCAAGAACTCCTAAGTTGGCTAGAGAACGCTTCTTCACAAAACAAAAAGTTTTGCTTACTACATCTCTGACATTCTTAGAGGTCGCAATTGTAGAAATACGCAGTATCACGTACAGTAACCATCGCGGCGCCGCACACCCCCAGTTGTCATCGCGGGTCCGCGGCACCCGCAAGACTCTGCTGCCGGCCATACGCGGCTCACCGCCGACGTTGATGAGGGGGCTGGTATAGTTCTCGTCCGCGGGACGACAGCCTTCCGCAGTGCAATGCACGGGGACGGAGTCGTGATAATCGTGCTGTCAGATCGCTGCGCAGTACATATTGCAAAAATTTGAATGTTAGGAGATTTTTGAAATAAATAATTGGGTTCTGCAAAATTTTTTGCGACTTTATTAAAAATCTATAGTTTAAGAAAGTAGATACATCCCTTGAAATCTCATAACATTTTTATTTTTAAGAAAAATAATTGTTTATAGCTTTTCATTTCAAAGTGCAGGGGAGCAGTGATTTTTGACTATACTGCAAGAAGAGCCATGGGTCGACTCGTTCCTTGTGTGTGGGAGCGGCATGCTCATGCACCCCGAAAGAGCTCCATTTCTGCAGCGATGGGAAGACCGGAAATGCTGCTAAAATCTCAGGGTCTAATCAGGCTACGCAAATTGAGAAATACTAGGATGAGATCTGTTTCTACGACGCCTGCACACTCGCATCCAAAGCATACGTCGAGGGCCTGATGAGCTGGAGAAGTTCTATAAGAAAGATCCCAAGTTCTACAAGGTGATCGTCGGCGACTTCAACACCAAGATCGGACCGCGAAGGTTGCCGGAAGAACTTCACATCGGAACCCACGGTTTAGAGTGGAGCGAGCAAGGAGAAAGGTTGTCTGGGTTTATCATGTCGACTAAGACCGTCCATGGAAACTCAGAGCTCCAGAAGCCTTCCGCCCTGCGATGAACCTTGGATTCCTCCGGTCTCCAATTCCACAACGTGATCGACCACATCATCTTCAATCGCAAGTAATACCTAACCGACGTCTCCGTTGTCCCCAAGTTCTACACGGGATCGGACCACAGCCTCCTTCGCGCGAGGTTTCGCTTTTCGCGTCAAGGAGAGAAGGCCGCGAAGTTCAAGAAGAGGAATCCCAGAACGACCATCAACTGGGACCTCTACACCTCTCTTGCCTGCCTTTGGGAAGATGCCGTCATGGACCACGTCGATGAGGAATACGACCGCTCCACGATAGTGCTAAGGAGCCGAGAGCTTGAAGATCAGCAAGAGACGCCTGTCTTCGGAAACTCTGGAGCTTATATGCCAGCGTTCACAGCACGAGCATAAGGCAACAACCAACTAACGTCCGAGCTTGCGAAGCTGTGTAGAATACGATAAAGGAGGAAAGAGAGGAAGTGTTGGCAGCTATTGCAGAGGAGGGGTTGAGCATCCTCAATGCCTACCGGAACTTCGCCAACTTTAAGACCAAGATGAGCACTTCTCCTAGTGGAGAAGTTCACCCACATCTTCTGCCAGATGAAGAGGTCGCGCCATGCTCTTGTCCAGCACATCGCGATTCTCAGTCTGTGTAGCCACGCAACAGTGAAAAGGATAACGGATGAAGGACGCCGTTTAAGAATCCCTTTGTGCGGGAGGCGCCATGGGTTCTTTTCTAAGGGGGGGGGGGGAATAATTTGAATGTGTGTTTAGCCTCCATAATCATTTGCGGTAGCTAACGATCAACAATTCAGACCTCCTTCTCAGACAAATCCGGTACCATTTCATCGAGACTGCAGGAATGGAACGCTTGGTTAGCCTTACCGCGAGCGGAACCAAAAACTTCAATTCGGAGGGAGGCACGCAACAGCCGACACCTCTGCACTACCAGGTTCTATGAAACAGAAACAATCGTCGAGAATACGCATATTTATGCTGCGCAGCTTTTACAGACCACTAATCGGATAAACAGAGAAACGGGTGCATGGCGTAACCTCTTCTTATCAACACTCAAAAATTGCTGCTTTCTTGCTTTCTAACATAAGCTTTAAAGCACTTTTATAGCTAAAAGAATACAATTTTATAAAATCACAGGCACTGTATTCCTGTAAGGGAATCAGAGCTATAAGATTTGAATCTTTAGGCAACCATTCAGTTTTGGTGCTGAATTCAAAACCGGTCCGTGCAAAAACGGTCCGTGTTCCGAGTCGAGACGACCGTCCGCGGACGCACTGCGGACAATCCCGCTGGAGTATAACTAAGGCCATAGTGTTGCTATGTTCTCACGCTCATAGCGCGCCAAGACCCGTTGCCACTCGCAAAGGTGTGGCCTTTGCAAAGAGTAGTGGCAAATTGGTCTTATAATGAAGGTGAAATGAAGGTGAATCGACGGGATACGGAACTTATTATCGTGCTTTACTGCTGACTTGCTCTATTATTCAAACATAAACTGTGGGGGGGGGGGTGGTCCTTGTCCCTTCGAGTCCTATGAATGAAGTGCAAAAACTTGTTAGAGGGGCTTTGAGCTAATCCATCGTGTCGCTTTTTCTGGAATTGGAGACATCCAACGTAGTCTACCGAAATGAGAGTGTAGTACACAGCGATATAAAAAGCACCAGACAAATCTTCATGAGGGATTTAAGTATTTATATTTTTGAAACTGAGGACAGCCTAAGACGTAGAACAAGCATTCGGGACGTTTTCGATCGCAGTCTGAAATTGAGAAATCGGTTGTAGCGAGGGGTCACCGGGGCGTTGTCGGAGCTGGCGTTGAACACTGCAAGCTGGCCTACGCTTGTGCCCGCCACACCGATGCCCGATTTCGGCCGGGAGTACTCGCCTAGTACAAGCCTCTTGGCTTGGGTTGACCAGCGGGTGTATTTGACTTCCACCATAGAATTAGCAATACGTGTAGGCGCTTGCGTCAGACATAGTCATTCCTTCTCAATTTCTCCATATACAGCCATATGTGTTCAAGCAAAAATTTTTCCAGTAATTCTTTTACTTCTTCAAACGACAGGAAAATTGACGATAAGAGCAAGAGGCCAGATTGAAGCGCCACTGTGTCAGTTTTGAAGCGCAGACTGGAAGAGCGTATAATTGTAATTGTTAAAGCGTGATCCTGTCCAGTTCTGTTGTACTAGTGATGCCTAAAGCCTCCGCACACTTTTGCGGCAGCCGCGTACGCGGCAGAGGCCAGAACAGCCGCGTACGCGGCTTCCACTGCCGCGTGCTGGAGTTCACACGGCACTCCTCCCGCTCGCTCAATCACCAACGCGGCAACAATGCCTCGAAGGATTAAGGTTCGAGCACACTTTGCTGCCTTTGCTGCGGCAGCAATGATAAAGGATATCAGAGGCAGCAGCTCGATGATATCCCTTATCATTGCTGCCGCAGCAAAGGCAGCGAAGTGTGCTCGAGCCTTTACTGCCGCTGCCTCCGCGTCTGCCGCGTTGGCGGCACCGCGTCTGCCGCATCTGCCGCGTAGGCGGCACATCAGCGGCAGGCCGCGCGAGGCTAGTTTTGCCTCGCGCGGCGGCTCTGCGTCTCTGCCCCATGCTTAAAGATAGGGCTGCCGCGTTGCCGCAGAAGTGTGCGAAAGGCTTAACATTGATAGCCAGGTGCCCGTGTTGGCCCCGTGATCATGCGAAATCTGCCGCACTACCGTGAAGGCCTTCGCACACTTTTGAGGCAGCGCGGCACACGGTAGGCAGCAAAACTGCCTCGTGGGCGGCAAAACTGCCGCGTAGGAGGCACTCATCTTCAGCTTTGCCCGTGTAGGCGGCACCGCGTCTGCCGCGAAGGCGGCACATCAGCGGCAGGCCGCGCGAGGTTAGGTTTGCCTCGCACGGCGACTCTGCGTCTCTGCCCCATGCTTAAAGATAGGGCTGCCGCGTTGCCGCAAAAGTGTGGGGAGGCTTAAGGCTTTAATGGCAAAGCGGCTGCGGCGGCAATAATGCCTTGAATAATTATTGTCACAGCCGCATTGGCGGCACATCAGCTGCTAGCTCTAGGGGCAGAACGCTTAGCGCTCGGACAGTCCCTAGGGCCCTTATGGCCGTGAAGAACGACTACGGTGAGAACTCCTGTCTCATTGGAGGCAGCGTGCATTATTGGTCAAGTGCCATTGTCGCGCGCGAGTGCATCGGAGAGCCAACCCGAAGTACCGCAGGGCATTTTGATGCACGTGTTGAGCTGCGCGTGCTTAGCGCGTGCTCGGCGTCGAGTAATCGACTACTGAGTCACAGACGCCTTGAGATCGGCGAGCGCGCACGTGTACTTGCGGGCGTTGCATTGCATCCGAGGCACAAAAAAAAGAGCTCACGAGCAGATTCCATGTGAGGGGTTAGTACACTGACAGTGTATGGTGCCTAGAGCGAAACAGATAGAAATCACACAACAATCGCCATGGTGCAGAAATGTCGAACGAGCGAATGGAGATGAACTGCCTAATTTCGAAAGACTGCTGCTGGACAAGCCAACCACAGGAGATCAGCTGTCGCCGATGAAGGCTACCTTGATGGAAATGGCAGACGTTGTAAAGACGCTAGAACAGCAGAACGTGTCGCAGCTGAGGCAAGTAGTGCAGAACTTAAGGGCCACTTGGAAGACATACCGGCAACGGTCCCCGAGGACCTAGACCAAGGGTATACGCGTGCGGTTACCAATATGGTGACCAATGGCGCTTCCTATAACGGAACGCGTCCTGCTAGAATGCGGCGTCATGTCTGCGGAGCTAGGTAAAACGGGGGAGTCGAGAAACACCAAACGGTAACGTGTGAACTGTTGTCTTTTAGATTTTCTTCGCTACTCCGCTCAGTGCTCACAGATACTGAACTTGACGAAAGCTGCATGCGTCAGCAAGGGGAACTGCTCGAGTATGAAGCCAAGAAGTAGTGGACAAGACCACAGTCCTACTCAGTTGCACTCGACAAAATGAAAGAGCGATTTCGAACTCACGATCTGCTCATGCCATGCCATGTGTAGAACACGCAAAGGCTGCGACGAAGCAGGTTGACATTCAAAAGATGAATGTCAAATGACTTCGACATCGTCGAGTAGCACGCTTCACTTGATCCAATGGCGGCGGCCCAATGCGACTACCTTCGTGATGACGTAGCACAAATTCTGGTATCGAAAGGCTCGATTTCAACCAGAAAGGAAGAGCTCGCAGAAGTCGAAGCAGGAGGCGTTGTAACTACCGCCCCCGTCGTAGAGTGGACTGAAAGGTGTGCACCACAGATTTGATCCCAATGCTTATCTGCGCAATGTTTGCCGTGATGTTGCATGACGTTGGGAACTACAAAGACCCTAAGGGCAAGAATTTAAAGAATTTTGCCATAGGGATTAACATGAAATACCGCAACTTGGGGTTGTCGAACGACATGTTAATCCACTTATTCACGACAAGACTGGAGGGCTACCCTAAAGCGGTGGCAGACGCACTGCTGAAGGCTGTCAAGAAGGAAATTCGGAAGGTTCGTGAAGCAGATGAGCGCGAAGTCCGCTTCCAATAACTCTGCGGCACAAATAAAGGCATAAATGGCGCTTGAACATCTCCAGAAGTAAGCAACACGACACGCTATTGTCTGAAACTCGAAACTCTCACCTGGCAAATCAGTTTCTTTAAGCCTCAATTGGCTGGTACCGAGGATGTAAGCTGTTACAACGATGTTTTGTCGCGATCAAAACTTCTTCCCAGGCGGGACTCGAACCCGCACCTCCCTCTGACCGGGCGGGGATGCTCTACGCCATTACACCAGCAGCGCTGTTCGATCGAACGCAACATCCACACCTCGTAGGACCCATCAGCACTCACCCGTATATCGGATGAGCCGGCCGCTGATATCAGCATGGAACCAGTTAAGCTGTAGGTCTAGATAGAAATGATTGAAATCAGTTTCTTTAAGCCTCAATTGGCTGGTGCCGAGGATGTAAGCTGTTACAACGATGTTTTGTTGCGATCAAAACTTCTAGCGCCAGGCGGGACTCGAACTCGCATTACCTTCAGCTTTACACAGCTATAGAAACGGCTCCAAACGAGTTTGCCTACGAGCTTATGAGAAGCATGGCACAAAGAAGCCAAAGGAGCAAGAAAGTGCGTCACCGATATGGGCATCATCAGTGGCTATCCGACAACAGGCAGGAGGAAGCAGGAGGAACCTCCCTACAAAGTCCCTACAGTTCTAACATGAAGGTATTCAGAACCCCTTAGAAGCGTCTTCAGGGCGTCAAAACGACCAACCCAAAGAACAGTGGAACAGTAAGGCGAAACGCTTCAACTGCGAAAACGTTGGACGTCTTGCACAGGAATGCAGGAAATCGACGTCCGGAGGACAAGGAAGGCTAAGTAAAGCTGAGGAAGACCAAAAACCCATAGCAGGGGTAGGATTCTGTGAAAAACTTCACAGTATCCCTTGGAAATGTGGACTTGTAGGTCTACCATTGAAGGAAACGCGGACGATGGCTTGATGGGAAAGCCGAAGATGACAGGAATCGGGCACTGCTTGACTCATGATCACAAGTCAGCATTATCCCACTAGAAACACTGAACATCGCTTACAAACAGGTTTCGACCGCAATGCGTTTGTGGAGGAAATTCCACTGACGAAGAAAGTTGCGGCGTATGATGCTTCCGGAAACCAAATGACTTTTAAGGGCGCCGTGAGATCATGAAGCTACAGGGCGGTATCAAACAGTGGATTGCACGTTTCGTCATGAAAGGTGGATACGAGGTGATAGTGCTAGGCAATCACGATTCCAGAAGCCCAAGGTAAAACTACCGGTGATAAACGACTTTCCTCATTCTATTCAGTTCTATTCAGTTCCGTGGTATCAGTGATGCCTAACATTGTTCGTCTGGTGCCCGCTGTGTGTTGCACGGCAGATCTCGCATGACCCTCGATCTCGAGAGATCTGCTGTGCTACCGAAACCCGTCGGCTATAAGGCGAGTCCAGGTAGCGAGGCATTTATACGATGCCTGTTTTGGCCACGAATGACCGGAAATAAAGTTTCCTGTAAGTAAACATGTTCTCCGGCCATCCCAGCTGGTCGACAACGTTTACTTAAGGGTTATCACACTTTTTCCCTACCCTATTTTTTATCTGACTGCTCGTGCCCCTCAGAGATCTGGGTTATTGGAAACCAGGATGAACACGCGATCAGCGTTGTTCAACGAGGAATCGAGAGGACGATGGTCCGAGCAACACGACTCACGCATATGAGAGAAGGCCTTAGGAGTTCCGAGCTCCATCGGCGTTTTGAGATCAGAGGGCTCTCTTGCATGGACCAAGTCGTCGAAAATTACGTGGGCCGGCCTTCGCAGACACCTGCTACACGAAGGGCGTCACCGACTGGATTCCATAGGGTGTCGAGAACGACAGGGCCCTCGCCAACGCATTGGTCGAACTTCTTACAGGTGAACAATAAACAACAATGTGACGGTCTTAGTGTTCCTACAGCGAGCGTGATCCTTTGGAGCACCCTGGAACACGATAGAATTGGATTAAGGACGATACTGGCGCCCGCTGGAACAAATCGATAATCAGGGGACGACAGTCGGTACAGGTGAAGGTTGAATGTCATGCAACCTTTTCTTAGCCTGCTCTACTGTCACCGTATGCACCCCTCACAAAAACGTCACGTTTGTAAAATTGCAAAATACAATCTCCACACAAGAGGCGAACCCCTTAACTTTCGCTCGTGAGACTGCTATGCTATTCAGTCGCCCGTCCAGTCGACACGCGGTTTCGAGAGAACAATGAACTCGAGAATAACAAGATGTCCACCTTCCTGCTTGCTTCACCATGGTGCAGCTTTCATAGCCCATAACTCTGCTCAAAGTTGTACTCGGCTAAACATTTGCATGTCGATGCTTCTGAGTGCAAGGCGATTCTGACCATATACATCGCATTGGTCAATCAGACCTGCACTCTAGGTAGTTCCCTGGTTGGAGTAAAGAACTTCATCATTCACGTTTGGCAGCAGCGAAGTCGGTAAAAAGAATTGTCTCGTCGCAGATTTTAGTGACATATGGAAGTAAATTCTAAAATCAAAACAAAAAACATGAGATAACCAGATAATCAAATAACTTATGTATTCGGCCTGCACCGCGCAGTTCAGTACATCAAGGACGTGGTGCAAAAGTGTTGCCAAACGTGATTGAAAAGTGTGCTGTTTACTTCACCACAGAAGTGTTCTAGGTAGAAATTAGTTCCTGTTCATATTTTTGTGCATAGCCATGTCTTTGAGTGCCAACATCCCAGATGTTCTTAGATTTATGGTATGTTGGAGAGAAAAGGACTCGTTGAGGTTTCAGAACCACATTTACCTTCATGGGCCAGATTCTTCAACCGTTAACAGGCCGGTGAAGGTAAAGAGTACCATCAAATCCCCTCATATGAGGTTCATCAGCATTAGGTTTGGCGATACATTACACCGTTACCGGCCAGTAAGGGGTTGGAATCTCGCCCCAGCAGGACAAGGCCCGCCAGAAGGTATGGTGATGGTTACTTTTCCGAATTACAACGTATGCTACAGTACACAAGCAATAACCATGAGAAGGCGTATTGTAACCTAAACATTGATGATGGACAGAAGGAGACATAAAACCATTTCAGGACCACATCCCCCACCAGGAGGTCGAGGCCCGCCATTCAGAGGTATGGTGATGGTTACTTTTATGAAATAGGAGGCAAAGTGCAGCACACAGGCGATAGCCATGAGAAGGCGTATTTTTACTTAAACATTGATGATGGAGAGAAAGGGACAGAAAAACGTTTCAGGACCACATTCCCCACCAGGAGGTCGAGGCCCGCCATTCGGAGGTATGGTGATGGTTATTTTTCTGAATTACAACGTATGCTGCAGTACACAAGCAATAACCATGAGAGCGACGAATCATCTCTTAAGGCTGGGGTCGAAGCTGTCCTCCTGGTTCTCAACCTCCTCGTTGTCTCCCTTACTATTCTATCCCACTAAGTTTTCTTCCCACTCTCATGTGTAGAGAAATCAGTAACAAATGGAAGGTCATTTCTCTATAGAGTCCAATACCCGCGTTCTCACCCAGACCTGCTGATGCTCCGGAGTCAATAACAGCGACAGGCGTGCTCGGCATAGGTTACAAAAGAAGGATCACGCTAAACCTAGGCGGCTTGTTTTCCTCCTCCCGCTGACTCGCCTCTGGAGTTCGGCCCCCTCTGAAGCCTTTAGCCGTTCGTCCCTGGATACGCCTTATGCGATTCCTTCCCCTTCCTTACCCATACACTGTGTTGTATGATAAATAAATGCTGATAAAATATTGTCGTTAAAGCATTTCTTGAAGCGCTCAAAGAGACAAAAATCTATTGTATAAGAACGATTTCTTCTGATCGGATACGGGTCCGATGGAGTGCTTAAACGGAAGTGGTTACGACGGTCCTTAAAAGAAGCTTATTCGTTACACATGGCACGAGAACGGTGACCGGACACCCATTGCGCGGCATCTGTCACATCTTCTAAACCCGCACGCTTGGTCTCCGTTACTGGTCCCCTCGTGTTGGATTCACTTGCTGGTCCTCTTTACTGCTCCCACTCATTGGTAACTACTGGTTCCCCTTATTCCCTCGACCACTGCTGGCGCGACCTCATGGCCTGCATTAATGTTTCCCTACTGACCCACATTCTGATCCCTCCTCCAGGTCCTTCCTTCCTAGTCGTTACCCACTCTCGAACTCCCCTTATTACCCCTAACCCCTTTAATGGTCCTGCGCGCAGGTGTTGTTGTATCAAGCAAAAAAGGCTGTGTTTCCCCTGATACAGCAACATCCCACGTTGAATCGAAAATTTTGCCCGCGCTGTAGATGATGAGGCGTATCTATGTACGTAGATTTCTAGCCTGCGTGAGATACTTTCCTTATCACTCGACGGACAGACTCTTTTATACCATTTTCAGTTCAAATTCAACGTTTTCGAAAACGAATTCAACGTTTACGAAAGCAAATTCAATGTTTTCGAAATCAAATTCAATGTTTTCGAAATTAAATTCAATGTTTTCGAAATCAAATTCAATGTTTTCGAAATCAAATTCAATGTTTTCGAAATCAAATTCAATGTTTTCGAAATCAAATTCAACGTCTTCTTTGCAAGCTGTACGTTTCAATGTTTACTGTTTCAAAATAGCACAATGAGCAAGTGAAAGTAAGTCATGTACTGTTGAATCTTTGCCCTGCTGCAGCTGCTGTCATGTTTGCCATCATGTGGAGGACGTAGTTTGCACATTCTTGCTGCGATACTGAATGAGCACCCTCTTCAATAACTTCGGCCAGCGTCCTCTCCGCGACAGGATTACTTAGGAGGCGCCTCGCCGTGGCCTTCACTTTTGAAAAAACGTTTTCCGCAGGATTAAGCATGTAAGAGTATGGCGATAAAAACTTCAAAGTGTATGATTGTCCTCTAATTGTCCGCAGGTCGCCCGCTTTGTGAATCCTGGCGTTGTCCATGATCAGCCACGCGCCATTCATCTCTTCGTTGTCGCGAATTCGGCTCAAAAGTTCTTCAATGAACTTGCAAAATTTGGCACTGTTGCAGAGTGGAAGGGACGGTTAATATGATACGGGGGAGATTCCAGAAGAACGTTGAATTTGATTTCAAAAACATTGAATTTGATTTCGAAAACGTTGAATTCGTTTTCGAAAACATTGAATTTGAACTGAAAATGGTATATATATATATATATATATATAGGTGGTGACGGTGATAACGAGATGTACACTACACAAGCAATAATCATGAGAAGGCGTATTGTTTCTTAAACATTGGTGATGGAGAAAAAGGGACATAAAAACGTTTCAGGACCACACCTCCCACCAGGAGGTCGAGGCCCGCCATTCGGAGGTATGTTGATGATTGCTTTTCTGAAACACAACGCAAGGTAAAGTGCACAACAATAACCATGAGAAGGCATATTGTTACTTAAACATTGATGGTGGAGAGAAGGAGACATAAAAACGTTTTAGGCCCACATCCCCCACCAGGAAGTCGAGGCCCGCCATTCGGAGGTTAATTTTATGGATTACAACGCATGCTACAGTAAACACGGAATATTCATTAAAAGGCGTATTGTTTAATTAAACATTTATTATGGAGGGAAAGAGCTTACAAAGTTTTCAGGACCACATCCCCCGCTAGGTGGTCGGGGTCCGCCATTCGGAGGTATGGCGATAGTTATTGTTCTGAATTACTGATGGTTGTTTTTCTGAATTACAACGCATGCTGCAGTAACAAGCTGCAATCATGACAAGGCGTATTGTTTACTCAAAAATTGATGGTTGAGAGAAAGGGACGTAGCAACGTTTCAGGACCACACCCTCCACCGGGAGGTCGAGGTCCGCCATTCGGAGGTATGGTGATAGTTATTTTTCTGAATTACTGATGGTTATTTTTCTGAATTACAACGCATGCAACAGTACACAGGCTGTAATCATGAGAAGGCGTATTCTTTACCTAAACATTGATGATTGAGAGAAAGGGACTTACAAAGGTTTCAGGACCATATCATCCACCAGGTGGTCGAGGTCCGCCATTCGGAGGTATGGCGATAGTTATTTTTCTGAATTACTGATGGTTATTTTTCTGAATTACAACGCATGCAACAGTACACAAGCTGTAATCATAAGAAGGCATATTGTTTACTTAAACATTGATGGTTGAGAGAAAGGGACCTAGCAACGTTTCAGGACCACACCCTCCACCAGGAGGTCGAGGTCCGCCATTCGGAGGTATGGCGATAGTTATTTTTCTGAATTACTGATGGTTGTTTTTCTGAATTACAACGCATGCTGCAGTACACAAGCTGCAATCATGACAAGGCGTATTGTTTACTCAAAAAATGATGGTTGAGAGAAAGGGACCTAGCAACGTTTCAGGACCACACCCTCCACCAGGAGGTCGAGGTCCGCCATTCGGAGGTATGGTGATGGTTATTTTTCTGAATTACAACGCATGCTACAGTACAGGCTGTAATCATGAGAAGGCGTATTGTTTACCTGAACATTGATGATTGAGAGAAAGCGAATTACAAAGGTTTCAGGACCATATCCTCCACCAGGAGGTCGAGGCCCGCCATTGGGAGGTATGGTGATAGTTATTTTTCTGAATTACAACACATGCAACAGTACACAAGCTGTAATCATAAGAAGGCGTATTGCTTACTTAAACATTGATGATTGAGAGAAAGGGACTTACAAAGGTTTCAGGACCATATCCTCCACCAGGAGGTCGAGGTCCGCCATTCGGAGGTATGGTGATGGTTATTTTTCTGGATTACAACGCATGCTACAACACACAAACAGCACTCATGAGAAGGCGTATTGTTTACATAAACATTGATGATTGAGAGAAAGGGACATAAAAACATTTCAGGACCATACCCCCCACCAGGACGTCAAGGTCCGCCTTTCGGAGGTATGGTGAAGGTTGCTTTTCCAAATTACGACGCAAGGTGCAGTAGACACGAAATATTCATTAGAAGGCGTATTATTTACTTAAACACTGATGGTGGAGAGAAAGAAATCTACTATGCTGTTACAGTATGTTCTGTTGCTTTCAAAATTCTATGTTGTCACAAGATGTGCTTCTGCGACCAAAACTCTGGCGGGACCCGGAGCCGCACCTTCTGTTTTCTGGGTAGCGACGCTGTTTGATGGCAGGTAATATCCGCGGTATCGTCGAGGTGCGTCAGCGCTCACCCGTGATATCGGAATATTGCGGATGTTACGTGCGATCAGATAGTGCCGGTGATGGAAGGCGTGCCCGGAAAGCGGAAGGTGCGGGCTCGAGTCCCGCCTTTCGCAAGAGTTTTGATCTGATCGCAACAGACTCCTGTAACAACATGTAGCCTCTATACAAGCCGCTACATGCTTTAACAATGGTGTTAAAACATTGTCACTAGTAAGGCGTTCAGCCTAAGCGTAGCGTTACCTGCTGATATCAGCTCCATTTCTGTGCTGTCTCCTAGGGAGAGAGCTTACTTTGCTTGGGCGACCTGTACCATGAGCTTCGATTCCAGGAGCAGGCGAGAGCCTCCTTCGACATCGCCACGACGAGCCCTGGACCGCGACAGTTTTATCAAAAAGTCCTGGGAGCTAAAGGGTAGTCACGGCATCTTGTTATGTTAGTATATTTTTGCCTTCCGTTTACAGGGTGCGTAAAAAGTATTCACGCACTAAACGTAAACGTTAGAAATAACAACACATCGTAAAATTTAACAAGTTTATATACAAAATATCAACAATAATCCACCGAACAGAATAGCATAACTTGTACTTTACATAGGCTTCTCTGCTGCGAATGCAGGCGGGAAGACGCCGAGGAGAGCCATCGACGGTGCACCGCAAGTAGTCCACGTCGATTTCGTTCCATGCTTTGACCAGACCATATTTCACTGGCTTCATACTTTTGTTGGAAGTAGCGCAAGCCTTCTTGTCTAAAACCTCCTATATAGAGTAATTCAGTGGATTCAAATCTGGTCTATACAGAGGTCATTCCTCTGTCGAAGTGAAGTCCTTCAAGTTGGCGCGGCACCAGTCCTGAACAATCCTCGACTCTGCGCAGGAGTCTAGTCCTGCTGGAAGACATACGGGTCACTCTCGAGGTGGTATTCAAACCAAGAAACCGGTTGCTTCTTTAGGACATCAATACAGACAGTTCTACTGGATTATCTTCACTCCTGTATCTACGAAAAAGAGAGACGCTTGTGATGAATGCACAAACCATGATACTGGCTGGATCCGCCTCCCTTGCAGCGAGCCTTCCGCAAGAGTTAGCACTTTGAAGGTCCTTTAAGAGTATGCAACACTTTTACAAGTTGAACGCACAAAAGTATCAAGTCACTAAAGGTCAAAGCAAAGAAATAGAAAGAGATCGATATCGACGTGTACTACTATCGGCGCACCGTTGGTGCTTTTCCTCGTCGTCTTCGCCCCTGCATTCGCAGCAGAGAAGCCCATGTAAAGTGCAAGTGATGCTATTTTGTTTGCTAGATCATTGTTGACATTTTGGATATAAACTTATTAAATTTTATAATGTGTTGTTGTTTCTAACGTTTAGGTTTAGTGCGTCAGTACTTTTTACGCACCCATGATTCGAAATGGACGTATGGCAGCGCAGTCGGAGAAGGCGCCAGCTGTCGTGTGCACCGTATTCTTTATTTCTTGTTAGTATATTCCTCCTGGGCGCGTGGAGCGCAGTCGGAGGAGGCGCGACTGCCGCGTGCACCCGATACCAGGTTCCTGGTTCGGATTTCCCGCCCAGGCCAACCAAGCCTTCCATCCCTCCGGGGTCGGTGAATTGGTACCAGACTTGTCTGGGAAGGATAAAGCGCTGACTTGTTCATCGGCTGGCCACCGCAAGTCATTGTATGGCCAAATACGCATTCATGTCGCCTCCACGACATCCTGTAGAAGTAGAATGCGCTGGCGCATTCCAGAAGGGATTGAGTAACGCCGTCCTTTATCCTTTATCCTTATCCTTATATTCCTCCTAGGTTAACCGAGCCTTCCAACCTCCGGAAATGATGAATTTGTAGCGAACTTGTCTGGAAAGGATAAAAACTGAACTTCGCTTGTCCATTGGCTGTCCACCGAAAGTCATAAACCAGAGGTGCACTCCAGTTACTTCCGCGGTACCCCGTTCTGCAGAATGCGTGGCGCATCCTATAGGAGATTGATAGCTCCGTTCTTTATTCTCTACACGCTTCATGCTTTTTCGATGTACAACATCCCAGAACCTTGGCAGACCCTATTGCATTACATCATAGATTTTTCGATATTTATAGGATGGCACCTAATTCGGAGCTTATACTAATGAGTAATGGTATAGCAATATAATATCGTCTGCGCAGATGAGAATAATAGTTTTCGATTTAACTATCATTATGCATGGTGCCTTAAGGCTTATGTCATACCAGCATCACCCCGAGCGAAGCCTAATGATAGGCTCCCATATCGACTCGTCGCTTCGTGCGCATGATTTGGGAGCTTATCATTAGGCTTCGCTCGAGGTGAGCGGTGGTATGACATAGGCCTATCGTATCCAACCAGAATGTAGAAAATACACTATTGCGCGGAGCAGTAGGAGCTTCTCGTGCACACTGGATCGAAGTTCATGGTTCAGATTTTCCGTCCAAGTCAACCAAGCCTTCTATCTCTCCACAAACGTTGGACTGGTATCGGGCTTCTCTGTTAAGGACAAAATACTTGTACATCGACTAGCCACTGAAATTCATCGTTTAAGCCAAATACAAATTCAATGTTCCTTCAGTAGTTCGTGTAGGTACATCGTAGTGATCTTAGAAGGGTTTGATTAAGTCAGATCCTTGACCTTGCTCTTAAATAAATACGCCTATTGTGAAAATCTAATGGAAGACAACAGTCAAACAGAAATGGCAGTCCGGAATGTGGTAGAAAGGCGAAAATTATAAAGGAATAATTGGGAAATCAAAACAACTGTGACTTTGAAGGCGTTATTAAGAGTGAGCGCATTGGGATCGTTTTTCTGGAATGCGCCACGCATCCAGTATGAAAGCGTAGATAGCATAGAATTGAAAAAACAGGCATGTTAAGTGAAAGGGAAGGGTCTTGGTTAACTAAACCTTGTCTGCGGTAGGCCTCGTGTTCTACTTCACCAGCTTAGAAAAATCTATATCGCTCCGTGGAACTACGGTGTAAAGACTCTGGTTAGGAGATATTCAGCGTCCTCAGATCGCGCAAAGGGTCACAGAAACAGGAGAGCGAAGTGATTCCAGAAGCAATATGCTTCCCCCTCTGGACATTTGGCTTCTAAAAAACAGTTCCTCTGAACGAAAAGCTAAAATCGAACCACCGTTCAAGTCAAATTTTACTGCTTAACACACTCGCAGGCTAGTTTTGCATCTTTTAACAATTTTTAAACTTTTTAACTCAACAATTTTTTTTAAACTGTGTGTAGTGGTGCCGATTTAGCAAGTGCCACCAGTGCAGGCCTCACAGATCAATAAATCGCCGTTTGAATTCTCACCGCCAGGGGCGCCAAGAAGGTAGTACCTGCGGGAAGGGGTTTTTGGAGAAATCCAAACCCAATAATAGTTCTGCTTCTAGATAAGATCTCGTCACCCAGAAGGCCCGCGCACACGCGTTTCTTGATTCTGTGGAGAGACTCTTCTACTCGTTCTTCTCCGGCTGCCGCATACCTATCAAAGAGACAGAAGTCCACGACCACCCTCTGCTCACATATCTAGTGTCGTCCTATCTGTTTCTTAATAGATGATTGTTGCCGTGTTTTGATTTGTTTGTTAAAGATAGATAGCTTAGTTTGTAGAAGTCTCGACTATTCAAAGAAGAGTAGGTTGAAACCGTTCACCTAACACCTTTTCCTTCAAATTTTTTTTTGAGATAAAAAATGTTACGTAAGAGGTTCCAACCTTCTTTTCTTTGAACAGTCGAGATTTCTATAAACTAAGCTACTTATCTATATCAAACAAATCAAAACACAGTAAACAATCAATTGTTATTAGGAAGCGGATACGATGACACTATATATATATATATACATATATATATATGTATATGTATATGTATATATATATATCTGAGCAGAGAGCGGTCAACAACTTCGGTCCCTTCGCTAGTAATGCGGCACCTGGGAAAGTACGAGTAGAAGAGTGAGTAAGAGAAGATTCACTCCACAGAATCAAGAAAACACGTGCGCATGGCCTCCCGGGTGACGATCTCCTATCTAGAAGAGGGATTGTTATTGGGCTTCTCAAAAACCCCTTCCCGCTTAATTCACAGGTCCTCCCTTCCTGGCATCCCTGGCGGCGGGATTTCAAACAGTGATTAATTGATATCTGGGCCGATGTCCTGGTGGTACTTGCCGAACCGGCACTACTACCCAAACAACGCTCATTTCGCATTTAGAGTGACTATGATGCGTACATTTCTAGATCGTCTTGTGAGTAGTGATGTCGTTCAGTGTTTAGTCGAAATCGCATCTGTTGAAGACTTCAAGGAATTTTGATAGCCCTCTAGATCTTTATATTTTTTCTTCAAAGAAATGATTTTTGGGCCACTTTAATCACTGGAAAAGTTGGGTAAATGCAAAGAAAAATACCATGTGGGCAGCATTGCCAGCGTATAGTTGTTAACGATTTCAACACTGAAAGCTTCGCCTTCGCAGCTAGATTTGAGCTGTCAGGTTTAAAAGGACAAGTGAGTACAGGCACCCCTATCTTGATAGTTCAAAATAAGGATTCCTAAAGTGGAGACATTTTATGAAATTAATGATGCGTAAATTACCGAATCCTTTAAAAAATATATAATGTGATCGTGAAAAATTAGAGAATCTTAAGAGCTATGTAGTATTATCTGTATAGTAGACACTAAGCTTCAGATTGACCAAACTCTTCTCCAGCTACATAGTTCTACGTTCCTGTTAAGAAAGAGAGAGAGAGAGAAGTAATTTTTAGGCCCCGCTTTTCCACCAGGAGGACCATACCCACCTGGAGGAGGTAATCTTTTTCTTGCTTCACAGAGTGGTGTGTAGAATCATATACCCGATATAAGAGCACAAGTATGACTTAACCCGTTATTGAATCTGAAATAGCTCCTCTCGGAGGTATTTATACCAACTCAATATCACAGCTCTCAGAATCTGCGGGTGTTTCGAATAAGATGCATTTGCTAGTTGTTCGCGGTTATGAAACACCAAACCTCATAGACGATACATTTGCAGAGGTCGACTTCATCACTAACTCAGCTACTGACCTATATTTCTACTAAAACTTTAGGAAGCACCTAATGAAATCCTATTTACTTTGAGAGAGGTATATGGTATATTCTATTTGGTAGGAGCACAGGGTCTTGCATCCTTCTTTCGATAAGCGTCTGCATAGCAGATGTCTCGACGTGCAGACGCTCATCTCGACTTTTCTTATCACCTGAACAAATTCTTCACTGCATTTCCAAATGCGGCAGATTTTTTGCTGCCAGAAAATTGCCTGACGTGATTGCCTCATTTGATCCTAGACTATTCTATTGAAAAAAAATCCTGTCAAATCATGCCTCATCCATATTTTGTGTGCGAATCCTTTTATCGCAAATACTTGTGGAGCCCGTAGATTCGTCCTTTTCATTGAAGTGCCCCTATAGTCACAGAATACTCCATTACTAGCACTTACGGCAACGCATGTGACAAATTTCTTACTTCATCTTCAGCGTTTGTCCCGCTTAGCGCGTGGCCCGCTCTTCTGGAATGGCGGCGCCACCTTGCACGATCAAATGCTTGAGCGGAGTGGATACCAGCTTCCTTTAACTCCATGTGCAACGTATCAATCCAGCATTGGCTAGCCCGTACTTTAGGCCATTTTCGGGGCACATCTATGTGGAGGCCAATTTTCCGAACGATGTCGCCATTCGCACGAAGAACATGATTATACCATCGTAGGCGAACATCACGTAGCTTATCGGCAATTGGAGCAATTGGCAATTTGGTGTGGAAACGCCTGTCATTGAGCGCCATTTAGACCACGCTTACGCGCGAGTTTACCTCGAACGTCAGACTACCATCAGACGCAGTTGCAGGTCCAAATTGAAATGTGTTGCTCGAACGAACGCACTGCCATTGATTTCAATGGACCAAGTCTCGTTTACGTCTGTCGTCAAGTACTCAGATTTTCTGAAGTTCAGCTCAAGCTGGAATGCCGCCAAGCGGTCACACCAAGCTTGCACTTGCCGCTCAAGTTCGGCCTTTTCTTCGCTGGCAAGCATTACGTCATGCATATAGCGGCGTCCAAGGAGTAGGCTTCTGAATGCGATATGGCATCCATTACGACAATGAAAAGGAGCAGGGAATGCGCGGAAACTTGGTGAACTCCGACGGAGATTGAAAACTCCGCCGATGTGCCGGCCGGTGCTCGCACTTGACTCTTACGACCAGAGTAGAGAATGCGCATCCACTCAATAAGTTCTTCAGGAACACCGTGCTGTCGTAAAGCGTACCACATGACCTCACGCCGTACACGGCCGAATGCTTTCTCCAGGTCGAGAAAAGCAAAATGCAGCAGTTTTTGTCTCTTGCGATGTCGTTCTACAAGAAGACGAACAGCTGGCTTCGATTTTGCCACAGCCCCACTAGTTGGTGGAAAGCCGACGATCTCGCGAATACGTCCATCCACAATTCGCTCGAATATTTGTATAGTGTGCGAGAGCAATCGAATTGGACGCTAACTGCAATCCGCCGGACGGCTCTTCTTCTTCCAGATCGCGATAGTCGTGCTTTGCTGCCAACTACCGGGAACCTTCTTCTCCGCGACAACCGGGTTAAAAAAAAACTTTGTCAGCTGGATTTCAGCACCTCAACTTCCATAGGCGGACGCTATGTCGTCAGTGCCCGTTGCTTTGCCTGGCTTCATCTTCTTCAAAGCCGCTTCCGTCTCCTCCACAGTGATTTTCTGCACAAAACCGTACGTAGGACGGACGCAAAGGATAGGCGGATGAGCAAACTCTGCTGTTGAAATTTTGTCGAAGTCATGCCATCGTTTTATAGCCTTTTTACGGCTCATCAGTAGATGACCATTCTCATAGTTGATGCCAAAGAACTACTCGATCTCCTCGCTTTGGCGATGGCGTCCAGCAAGCCGATAAACTTTGTCGTTCACCATCGCGCGCCTCGAGTTCCTCGTTGACCTCATCATAATGAGAAGCTTTTGCAACGGCAACAGCTTTCTTAGCCGCCTTCTTCGCCTTTTGGTATAACGCCAATTGTCGGCTGTTTGTTGCTAAGAAAAGCGTAATATAGTCTTTTCTTTTCTTTGACTTTTTCTCGACGTCGTCAGCCAGGTCAGCTTCTCGATCTTATGCCGCCCAGGCTTCCTCATGCCTAGTTCAATTCAGAATTCAGAACCTGCAGCTTGTAGTATCGAACCGGTTGCACGTTTCCGTGTCTTCTCAATCTTCAAAATAACGGGTAGAGGGAGACGAACACTATTTCGTCAAACTTTTAGACCCGCACTTCTTAACAGGAGGCCGCGGTCCACGAGGGGTACTATAACGATGACTTTTTATGTTTAAAGATAGAGTACAGTACAGGTATATTGACTAAGAGTTTGCCAACAACGGGAACAGAACTTGCGCTTTGTTCCTGTACTGTTCTGGTTGCATACATTCCCATGTCTTCGGAGTTGCTGTTTTCATGCTTATAATAGCAAGTGGAAACTGATGAATGCCTTCTTCCCCTTCTTCAGCGCTTGTTCGTTCTTCCTCCCTCCCGCTTTGTAGTGGAGTCTGCTACCCTGCTGCCGCCACCTTTCCCAACCGAGCGCTAGATTAGAGTGGACACCAGCAACCTTCAAGTCCATATGTAACGTGTCAGACCAGTTCTGCTTCGGGCGCCCCCTAGGCCGCTTTCAATTACCTCGAAGTTAAGGCCTATCTTGTGGACGCTGTCTTCTTTGCCACACAGAATATGGCCGTAGCATCGTAAGCGAGCTCCGCACATCTTGTCAGCTATCCGAGCAACACCGAACTCTAGCCGAATAGCATCGTTTCGTTCATGCGCGTGACTCCACCCGTCCAAAGCAGCATCTTCATGTCCATGACGCTGAGGCGAGTTTCAGCTTCCTTGGTCGAAGGCCAACTCAGCGGCATACATTGCTACTGGTCGGACCGCTGCGCTGTAGATTTTCATCTTCAGGCATCTTGTCATCTCTGGTATCTTCCCATCGCACAGCACGCCAGTCAACGAGCGTCACTTGGTCCATGTTGCACTCTCGCATGAATTCACTTCTACCATCAGACCACCGCCACACGATCCCAGGTACCTAAGTGCGTGGAAGCACGATACAGTTAACCTTAATTAAGCTGGACTCAGTAACGTCCGTCGTTAGACACTCTGTCCTTTTCACGTTCAACTTGAGTCCAAACCGCTCTAAACGATCACAACAAGCTTGTATCTCTCACACGAGTTCACCTTTATCTTCGCAAGCGAGCATTACGTCATAACGCCTAAAGTAATGTATAGGAGATTTGTTTCTGAAGATTCCGCGTCATGGCGTCCATCACAACAACAAAGAGGAGTGAGGAAATCGCAGAACTCTGGTGTACCCCGACAGAGATGGGGAATTCCGTAGAGGTTCCAGCTGCAACTTCCACTCTACTTTTGAACAAGAGTAGAGCATCCCCAATCACTCTATGTATAAGTTCTCAGTTACGCTGTGTTGTCGCAAGGCGCAAGGCTAGCTCTTCGCGTGGAATGCGGTCAAGGGCTTCCTCCAAGTCCAGGAAAGCGATATGCACTGGCTCCTGTTTTTCGCGATGCTTCTCCACTAGGAGGCAGGCGGCGTGGATGGCATCCATGGTTCCACAACCAGACACAAAGCTGCACTGGTTGTCGGAGAGCTTGACGATTTAACGAATTCGCCTATCAAGGATTCGCTCGAAGATCTTCATGCGTTGCGGGAGTCACGCATATCCACTACATCCATAATGATTCCATTCGACAGAAATTCGATGTCGTGCCAATAGCGGACAAGGTGCGCGAAGCGTTCAGCGTTTTCCGGCCACGTTCTGTGTGGGAAAGAAGACAGCGTTCGCAACATGGGCCTTAACTTCGAGGTGATTGAAAAGCGACCTAGAGGGCGCCTGAAGCAGCGCTGGTCTGATCCGTTACACATGGAGTCGAAGGTTGCTGGCGTCCACTCTGATCTAGCGCTCTGTAGGGAATGGTGGCGTCATGACACCAGTGCTACAGTGCTCTGATAACAGCTTCACCTTTAGGCCTATGGTATACTCCCGTCCGCTGCCGCGACGCGGGAGTGCACAGCGACGGGATGGCTCGCGATGCGCGTCGCGAGCCGTCGCCGTTACTGAGGCTAACATAGTTCACGCAGTTCTGCAGACGGAGACTTTTGCAGAATTTTAGCGAATCAGCTGATTCAGTGCATTTTTTCCCGGATTCCTTGTTTTCTCAGCCGTTTCGTTCGTGATTTCGCGTTTTCCCGTTTTATCGCCTTCTGATCCGTATACCGTCGTAGGGTTGTTGCTTTCAATGGTACTTCGTGGATGTCGTGTTTTACAAGGGGGTTTCCGTCATGCCTGTGTCGACTCATGCATTTCTTTTGTTCCTCATGCAATCCACAGGCACGGAAACCCACGTTTCTGTGTTCGACACGACACGAGAGGCTTCTCGTGACGTGTTCAGCACGGAAACGTCCCAGCTGTGGCCCAATTTTTCAAAAGTGGTGTTTTACAATGGAGGTTTCCGCCATGCCTGTGTCGATTCATGCATTTCTTTCGTTCCTCATGCCATCCACAGGCACGGAAACCCACGTTTCTGTGCTCGACACGACAAAACATCTCATCCGAAAAGCAGCCGTTCAAGCCGTCGAAAAAACCCAAAATGACTCTAGCCACGACGAAATCTCTACGAGAAGAACAACAGGGACACCACATGACCACCCAACTCACCAGATGTAGGTTGAAATTGCTGTGGTATGGTCACGAACCAAGGAAGTGTCGAAATAAGTGAGTGAAAGTGCATAGAATAGGGCATGACAAGCATTCCCCTCCGCGACCATCGCAGCCCGTCGCATGGGAGTATGTTTCACTCCCGCGACGCGGAGGTATGACGCCCCTCTGCGACGCATCGCTGGAGCGATGGCGCGTCAACTGACAACCGCGCCCCACTGCGCCGTCCGCCACTGCAGCGAAGGCGCGCCGTTGACAGTTGCCCCGCGCCCATCGCTGGAGCGACGCGGGAGTATACCATAGGCCTTACCTTTGAAGCTGTAGTCTACGCCTTTGCAATTTTTAACAAAATATAGTGAAACATCGAATGTCAGCGCACTGAATCAAATTTTTAAGGACCAGATGGATGGGGAGGCAACTTCGCTTGGAACGCAACAGGTATGGATGAGCCATATTTTCGTTTCCAAAGGATGATAGGAAAGTATTTGTACAATTTAGTATTTTACAGTTCACTGTTCTTTTACGCCACCTGATAGCTGAAGCTTTCTAGTGTGGTGTGCGGTATTTATAATCAGCACTATGTTTGGCCGAGAGCATCCCTCGTTTTCGACACCTAAATTTAAGTCGTTGATGGCTCTGTCTGTATACGCATATTCCGTTTTGACATACACTCGAATCGTACATGAATGCGAGTTGTGGCCGATAACGATGCATCACAGCAGGAGCCTAACTTATTTGCATTTGAAGTGCAGTTACCAATAAGATTGATTAGAAATATCTTTCCATGTGTGGATTTTCCACATGACATATGACTTCAAACTGCTATTGGGCATTTCTGACAGTACCGTGATTATCAGTCTGACAGTACCGTGATTGATGATATTCATGAGGAACGGACAAGTTTCTGATGCCCCATTCTCGCTCAACGGAACGAACATCTCCGAATGCTCCAGCTATGTGTATCTGGGTCGCCAAGTCAACATGGCCAACGACCTAGCACCAGAGCTGAGCAGGAGGAAACGAACGGCTTGGGGAACTTTCAAGAGCGTCGAAGAAGTCGTGAAGAAAACGAAGAACGTCCGACTCCGTGCCCACCTATTCGACTCCACTGTTCTTCCTGCCCTAACATACGCCTCAGAGACCTGGGTTATACGAAAGCAGGATGAACACGCGATCAGCGTCGCGCAGCGTGGAATCGAGAGGACGATGCTCGGAGTGACACGACTCACGCAAGTGAGAGAAGGCCTCCGGAGTTCCGAGCTTCGCCGACGTTCGAAGATCAGAGACGCTGTCGCATGGGCCAAGTCGTCGAAAATTAGGTGGGCCGGCCACGTAATGCGATTCGCAGACACCCGCTGGACGAGAGCCGTCACAGATTGGATTCCGCGGGATGTTAAAAGAACACCAGGACACCCACCAACGCGTTGGTCGGACTTCTTCGTGAAAGCCCTGAACGACCGATATGACGCTCTTCGTGTTCCTCGAGCGAGGAGGATCCATTGGACCACTCTGGCACGCGACAGGGACGAATGGAGACGCTGCTGGCGCCCGCTCGAGCAAGTCGATGATCAACGGGACGACAGGTGATACAGGTGATACCGTGATTATCGCTTCCCCTCCCCCTTCCTTTTCCTCATATCTGGAATTAAAAAATCGCAAATCCTATCTTAATCCCACCATCAGTTTGCTAATATTCTTTAAAGAAGCTCTCTAGACGCTTCACGACCTGAGGACCTACATGGAAAGTAAGGGTAGATGATGGTGAGGCATGGAAGAGGATCTGAATCTGCCTTATTCCTCAAACTAGAACAGGATCATAAAACGTCTGTTTCCAATGTTCCACCTAAAAGGATCTACTGAGATGGTGGTAGGAAGATTATCTCCTCCTGCTCTGAATTCGCCCGATGCCCTCGTATTTCGTGCCAGCAACGGAATCGTCAGGATTTGTTCACATTTGCATAGATGACATACATAATGTGAGGATAGCTACGAACTGGTGAATGCGACTCCGTTTCTATTTCTTTTAAACATAATTCCTTACAAATACACGCAAAACCCATTAATGGGCCTTGAGGGGGTTACTTTTTACTATGTGAGTAGAATCCTAGTTGGTGGTCGCCGCTCTTGAACGATTTCCCGACATAGCGAAACCGGCAACTACATATAGAAAACAGCAAACTGCAGCAACCTGGGGCCGGATTCATCAACGACTTACAGCGATTTAACGGAGAAAATCTCTGATAGCGCGGCTCATCAAGCGATATGGTGAAACATTTCATCCGTTTCACTATGTCCCTTGATAAGCCGAGCTTTCAGAGATTTCGACTGTTCAAATCCGTTTCTTTAAGCCTCAATTGGCTGGTATCGAGGTTGTAAGCTATCACAACGATGTTTTGTTGCGATCAAAGCTTCTAGCGCCAGGCGGGACTCGAACCCGCACCTCCCTCTGACCGGGCGGGAATGCTCTACGCCTTTATACCACCGGCGCCTCTTGATCGAACGCAACATCCACACCTCGTGGGACCGATCAGTACCCAACCGTATCCGGCGCCGGTGGTGTAAAGGCCATCAGCTTAACTGGATCCATGCTGATATCAGCGGCCAGCTCATCCCGGATACGGGTGGGTGCTGATCGGTCCCACGAGGTGTGGATGTTGCGATCGATCAAACGGCGCCGATGGTGTAAAGGCGTAGAGCATTCCAGCCCGGTCAGAGGGAGGTGCGGGTTCGAGTCCCGCATGGCGCTAGAAGTTTTGATCGCAACAAAACATCACTGTGACAGATTTCGACTGTATTTTCTCCGTCAAATTGCCGTAAGTCGTTAATAAGTCCCTAGGTTGCCCGGATAGAATCAGTTTAAGAGTTACCAGTCGAAAGGGGAAACCTAAAAAGATCAGTTTTCGGTGCAAATCTAGTAAGAGAGGACTCCCTTACTACATTTGCATCGAGAACGGATTATCCTCTAGCAGATAAGACATATGACATTAGTAAAATAAAAAATGGCTAATGGTAAGACACCTTCAGCCAACCTTTTAGGGACAGACAAGCCAATCTACTTTACGTCCTAGTAGGATTAATCCTTTGCAAAACGTCCCCACCTTGCTCTCAAATGTTATATATTCTCACTTTCTATGTTATTTATTTTGACTACGTTAATGCAGTTGTTTTCTACGGAAGGAGTGAGTTCAACAAATTTCAGTTCAGACCGCATTCAGTTCTTATGTGATCGTTTAAGAGAGGCCACCACCAACTAGGATTACACCCACTAAACGATCGCATTCCTTCCTAAGAAGGAAAATTTCCATATTCATAAGAAGTGGTTCCATTCACTATCGATACAGCACAAGGGTAGAAATCGCCTATGCTGCATAAAAATTTCATTTTTGCAAACCCAACATGCCGTATTCGGCTGCCTTACATGTTGACTCGCTACTCCGGAACCAGAACGATGTAGCTGTGAACCTACGATCTATCGCCGTCGAAATGTCGGTGGTAATGAACTCACCTAAAGCAGGCTTGTGAACCGCAGACCAAGCCGCCGCTAATGAATTTGGCTGTGCAAACGGTGGACACTCCTCCATGTTTGTTTCGGGACAAACGCATGCTACGCCGATGCCATGCCCTAGCCGGACGTCCGCCGTTTGTACATACGGCCAGATTGATTGGGGCCATTTGGTTTGTGGTTCACCCGATGGATTGTCTGAGTTGGCGTTGGGGTAAAGTGCGGTAGGTCTTTAGGTACGGTGGCTAGCTCACGTTCTTGAAATTCGCGTAGATCTTGTCTAGCGGGTATCTTTCGAAGTGCCCATAACGAACTCGTCAATGGCACTCTAAATGGTATCATTTTTCTAAACGAATAGATGTCATCTGTTTGAGGCCTTAAAACCCTGCCACCTTTTTTCTTGGACTCGCAGGAGATGACCTTTTGTATTCCATGTTAGATTGAAATCATGCTTCAGGTTGTGTTAAATACGTACCATCTTCGCTTAACTAATAATTCTCCTTTCAAGATGACTATGACGACGACTGCGATGATGACGATGGTTGCGACGATTACTACGATTACTATGATTATCCTGTAGGGCCAGGACCAGGACCAGGGCCAGGGCCAGGGCCAGGAGGACCTCCAGGATTTCTATTAGGCTTGTTTCTGCTACATATTTTATACATGAGAATTCCTGGTGCTTTCCTGATATACCGATAACACGAAGCACATTTGTGCAACGGGTGGAATTTGGTAGGGTGCGGCCAGCGTCAAGCGTGGGGTCGATTTTTGCCGTGAATTTACGGCTCCCCTCCGCAGCGGATTTGGTACTACCACCCCTTGATTCGACCACAGTTTAATTTCTTATCTGTGGTGATTTCTTCCTTATTTTGTGTGATTTTGTACCCCTTAATAGGTTCTTCTTTCCAGGTGTGGCTTCGAAACTTAGCAGGATCGCGAGGGTTTACTGAACAAGACGTGTTTTGAGAACGGAATGAAATTCTTCAACGTTTTGAGTACAGATTGTTCTACAGCTAAGAATGAGGATTTTCTGGTAACAGTCTAAGGCATCTGGCGTAGCTCCGAGTCGCTCCAGCGACTGGTCGCTGCGATAGTATGGCATCTGGCATACCTCCGAGTCGCTCCGGCGACTGGTCGCTGCGATTGTGTTGCGCGGGTAGCTACGAACTGCGTAGCTACCCGCGCAACGCTATCGCAGCGACCAGTCGCTGGAGGGACTCGGAGGTTTGCCAGATGCCCAACAATCATCACTGTTCGATTTCTGCAGAATTTCTTCCAGGACGTCATGGAGGCGACACACTTTTCTACCTGAAGGAGCGAAATCTGCGTCTGAAATTATAGTATATTAAATTTCGAGTGTTAATTACTGACACACCCTTAAGTGTTTCCTTGAAATTTTTCGAACCGCTCTTGGAATTGATGACGGTGTAGCAACCGAAGGATGGATGATGGACTTCCCTTGGAAACCATTTTCTCTATCCGAAGGAAACATCATCAAAAAATGAAAATGAATCTCACAAAAATTCATGCCTAGTGTATCATTCCGAAAAATGCTTCGCAGCTATGTCAATATGATTAGGAGAGATCGTATTCAAAATTCTCGTTTTTCATGAAAACGAAATTGTTTTTTACCCGAAGCAAACCACCTATATTGCTAAAATTCTGCCACAAGAAGTGTCAGGCCTGTTTCAATGCGTAGTAAAAAACACGACTTTCTGGAATGAACAGTATGAATCAACCTATGGTCGACCTTGCAACCACGTCATTGGAGCGACAAAATTGGACGTCGAGAAAAATGATCGTAACTCTGTAAATTTTCCGAAATCTAGAAATCTCGCTCGCTTTTAAAAACTAGATGAAGAGCCCTTTCTCACTATGTAAAAAATCGATTTTCAAAATAGGGGTATTCATGCGCGGCGGTGTCCGATTTTTGAGCGAAAACAATTGAAGTGACAGAAAATTGCTTGCAACTCGCTAGATGTCCGCACTTTGGAAATTCTGCCAGCTTTTCAAAAATAGAAGAAAAGCGCCTTCTCATTATGCAAGAATCGTTCTCCAAAAAATGGATCGTCATCGCGGCGGGAGGATTTCGATTTTCGGCAGTAATTTTCGCGAAATCGACCAGAAATCGGATCCCTCGCCGCACATGAACACCTCTCTTTTGGAAATCGATTCTTAATGATGAGAAAGGGCTTTTCATCTAGGTTTTGAAAAGCTAGATGGATTTGCAAAAATCGAAAAACTTACCGAGTTATGAGTATTTTTGCCAACGTCCAATTTTGTCGCTCCAATCCAATAGGTCGTTTCAATCTGTTCGGTTCAGAAAATCCTGATCTTTTCACTGTGCATTAGCCAAGACTTGGAAGTTTTCGTGCTAGATTGTTAAGCGTCAGGTGGTCTGCTTCGGTTAAAAAATAATTTTGTTTTCATGAGAAAGGAGAATTTTGTATACGATTCCCCTAATCATATTGACATCACTGCTGGAGAAGCTTGTTTTTTTTACTCTATGATGCACAGGGTCTGAATTTTTGTAGTGCTCGTTCTCATTTTTTTATTGCGCTTCATCATACATGACAAAATTGTTTCCAAGGAATGCCCATCCCTCGCATACGATCGACGAGATCGGATAACACTATTACTGACGTAAACTGCGACGAGTCTTAGGTTTTTTTGCCCTGAAAAACTCATAAAGCTTTAAAAATTATAAATGTGGATTCTATGCGTTAAAAAGCAGGATGTAAAAAATAGCAGCTTCCATGTGATTAGCAGAGTCGACATTTTTCGTCAAATGATGCAAATCGGTACGTCTGTTTATACAGAAGATCGTTCTAGAAGAAGAAGGTTTCATTGCTGTGTTTCGAACTGTGGCTTAAAATTACAGAGTGTAACTTTACTTCCTGATGCTGTTTCTTGCGGATGAGAGGAAATTAATTCCGCGACAAGTCCATCCTTCGGTTGCCATTCCGTCACCTACTCGAAGAGCGCTCGCTTCAAAAAGTCATGTAGGGGAAGCGCTTAAAGCCCCTTTCATACTCGTCCGAGGGGCGGCGGCGGCGGCGGCCGCCGCTTCAGCGGCAGGTGGAGGGGCGGTGTCCGTTCTCGCCGCCTAGGGGTGGCGGCGGCCGCCGCCAGCGCTAATTGCGTTTGGCGCGCGCGTACGCGCAGCGGTCTCGTCTGTGCCGCCGCTCTCGCTGCCCCTCGTGGCCGCCGCCCGAAATGGCCCCAGCCATCTCGGGCAGCGGCCCCGGCGGCGGCGCCGCCAGGGGCGTGGCGGGGCGTGGCCGCGGCGACGTCGCCGCTGCCAGTATGAAAACCCCTCCACCGCCGTGGCCGCCGCTCGGGCACGTCATCGCCGCCTCCTTCCTATGCTAAACCATTGGGCCGCCGCCGCCGCCGCCGCCACGAGTATGAAAGGGGCTTAAGGCGCTTTTTATACTTGCGCCGCGCGGCTCGCGTGATGGTTGATATAGCTATCGATTTTTCGCGGCGCCGCATCGCATTCATACTCCGCCGCCCCAAAACCACATTTGACGGAATTTTGGGTTACGGTATTCGGCGAATCGCGCTGCAGGAGAGAAGGGCGTGGCGCGGCGCGATCAGCTGCAGCAGACTCGATGTGGGGCGGGAGATTTCATACCAGGATGAACCATCTTGCTGTGACCTTTTTGTTTATGTTCTCCAATCAACAGAACAAAAAGGTGTAGCAAAATTGGCACCATTGTACTTTCAGGACTCCAGAGAAAGAGAAGAGATCGAAAAAAATTTCAACCAAACTTCGCCAAGGGGTGTTATTTAGGGGGCCGATCACGAATCTGCATCCGTTCTTGAAATTTCACCCGATTACGGTAGTTTCGGCTGGCTAAGGCTGTCCAACCGATTTCGCCCAACATCGCCTGGGGGGGGGGGGGGTTATTTGGGGTGCTGATCACGAATCTCACATCCATTTTCGTATTACGCTGGAGCATAGGCGAAATCGGTGACCATGACATTAGTCACCCATACCTTCCGCAGCCTAGGAAGGGAATGGAAATCTGTAGACATTCTCGAAGTTTCACCTACTATGCTAAAGATAGGTTTAGTGCACAATGATCCCGGAATTGCTACATGAGAAAGAATTCTGACTGTTTCTCGACGAGTACCTTCCAGCAGTTTTACTTTTTGGGTCCGCACATGCTGCAAAATAAAGGGTCGTTTAGTGCCATTTGTATTCCCTTGACTCGACTTCAGCCTCAGCCTTAAGAGAGGATTCGTCACTCCTCACAAAAACCTACGATTAACATTAGCAAGATTCATTCCGCTGATTAGCCGGACGAATCCCTTCTGTTTTGGTTCACCAATGACTCATGGACAGTCTCCTTCGTCATCCTTGGCTAACGTACCGTAGTAAGTAGAAGCTCGTGGTCATGCGTCACTGACGCTCCCCTTTCTAACTGCAATCGTCAAATTCGGGCGTGGCGCGGCAGCTGCGGCGAGAGTATAAAAGGCGCCCAAGTCTTCCTTATTAATTAGCACTTCATTTCGTAGAGTACAATTTTGGACGTAGAGTCGCTCCTCCACACAGAAAACTGTCCTGTCCATGACTTTCTGGAAAAAAAATCTGAAAATATTGGATCCCTTTCATTGACAAGATTATCTGCAGGCAGAAAATCATACTTTTATTACGTAAATTAATCATCATTTTAGAAATTTCCATGTTCAACTCGATAACTTAGGGAAGGAAACGAATGTGAGACTTCACGCTTTCGTAGACACCCCTGGAAAAAACAACTTATTAAGAAATGCAAAAATCGCCTAAAAATTTGAAAAATTCATCCGTCAAAACCGAAGGTGTACAACCCTCCCCCCACCCAAAAAAACGGCGTCTCAGTAGACCTTCCCCCTCGATTTTCGAACCGGTGCGGCTTTAAAGGGCGTTAGAGTACTGACTGCCTCTTGCAGTACTTTGCAACGACCTTTGTTCTATCGCAATCTCAGCACCAGCTGCTCTGGCACTAACTAATTTCGCAAGAATCTCGAACTTTGGGGTCTTCTGTGTCCTACCTACAGAGTACATTTAGGGGTTCTGCAAAAAATTGTTCTCTGATCATTTAGATTAACTGGGGCTTCATTTCTTTATACAGCTAGCTTGACACCGGAACGAACTGGAGTGTTATTAGGCCATTGGGGTTTAGAAAGGTAGTTGGTCTGGTGGTTGCTGAACACCACTATATGAGAGCTTGTAAGCAGATTCCTTCGACTGCGAAGATGTAATGTTTTTTGGAGGTTTATGGGGGATAAAACTTTTAAAATTTTCAACGGATGGCAGCATGCCAGGTGTCGGGATGCTGATGAATACTTCCTTTTTCTGATGAGAAATTCGAGAATAGCTCAGCGACATTTACTCAAAGAAGCGTTGTTTACAACGAAAAGCTCGAACAGGGTAGATGTAGCATTTAAGTAAAACTGATGCCTTTTTGCCTAGTTTTACCGGTGACCTAGCACATTTCCATGCCGAACTAATGGAAATTTTTTAGACATGTTCAAGGAGGAAGAAGGCGTCATAGGCAGCATTCCATTAACTATAGGTTCGGGATATTTGCACTTCGCGTTTCTATTCGTTTCAGTTTTCGAGTTCACACCGTTTCTTATGTGTTTTGTGGCTCTCTACCCTAGGCGCTTCCACGTGCGATAAATAAGAAATTATCAGGAATAGCTCCAAACCTGGACTTATTTAGTTCTTTCTGTCATGCCTGTGCTAATGCAAGAGTGTTTTGTTTAATCGGAAGAAAAACAACACTGGCTTCTGAAACTCACGGAGCTTCCTCCTAACATTCTAGCCTTTTGTCAGCTACCGGGGAAAAACGAGCTAGGTGCCGCATCGTTCGCGGTGGTTAACTTCGATGCCTTGTAGACAATCTCTTCTTTCCATCAACTACATCAGTGTGTTCTCATCGCTGTTCTGTCGAACAGAATTTGCCTTTTTTGTTCTCATTGTTTCCTGCAACCACATACATGCGCATTTGACCCCCTTTATGGAACATAGAGTAACCCCACTTAGCCAGCCCTTTACACTCATACATTGCTAAACAACTCCCCTGTACATTGAGCGCAGACATGTCTTTTATTTATTTGCTATTTGCCAACGACCACTTTAAACGGCAGTGGTAGTGCTGTTGTGAGAAGTAGAGATCCTACGGGTGCACAGGAGAAAAGGTGGAGAGAGAAAAGAGTGAAATTGCGCTTCTTCGTGAAGCCTACGAAGTACGATAGTGACCAGAACTCATTCCACCCAACAGCAGGAGGAATATAACTTTACTCTGCAGCAAAGTAAAGGACACACATTGGTGTCCGTCCTAGCTGCTCGTACAGTCTTCAGACGCTGACTAAAAGCACTATTGAGCTCTTCAGGACGAGACAAGACGATTATCCAGGAAACTGCGAATGTATTCGAATTCAAGCATTCGAAATCTGCGAACATGCGAAATCGTTCGGATATTCTAAATTTCACAGAAACGCACAATAACACCTATTTTTAATTAGCAGCTGTATCGACTCACAAGGCACTATATATCAAGCATGGACGTTTTTCATTTAAAAAAGTCCACGAATTGAAAGGCTACGACGTATCCTTCTACATAGCACTGCAGTCTCCAGGGGTCGGATTCATCAACGACTTACATAACATTAACAGAGAATTCACAGCGGAAAACTCACATAACGTGGCTTATCGCTCAGCCGCGCTATCAGGGATTTCGGCTGTAATTTTCTCTGTTAAATTGCTATAAGTCGCTGATGAATCCGCCCCCAAGTTGCCTTATTCAATAACCGCTAAAGCCCCCGAGGAGGGTGGAACATCAACGCTTCTGAAGGTGGAAACATTAGGCTAAGTACGAGGCTACCCTGCTCGAATCCTCACAAGATTGCTAGGAAGCGCATAAATTTTTAGACGACTTTATGTGCAGTTTTTTTATTTGTGGGAAATGATTGAGCACTCATCCTCAGCTTTGCCATCCTACTCCATCGCCAATGCGGTTTCATTAACACTATCATCATCGCATCATTATCACTTTTCGTGGCAAAGCGGCTGCATCGGCAATAACGCCCTGAATAGTTGTTGCCACAGCCGCGTTGGCGGCAGATCAGTTGCCAGCTCTCCGTCTCTGCCCTGTGCTTGTGGATACTGATAGATATAGGCATCTGGCATACCTCCGAGTCGCTCCAGCGACTGGTCGCTGCGATAGTGTTGCGCGGGTTGCTACGGACTGCGTAGCTACCTGCGCAACACTATCGCAGCGACCAGTCACTGAAGCGACTCGGTGGTATGCCAGATGCCATAGACAGAGCTGCCGCGTTGCCGCAAGTGTAGAGGCGTTAAAAGTCTCTGTGGATGAACCATTGAAGGGTCTCCGAAGCTGGGAAAAGGATGAGAGTAAAGGATAAAGGATAAAGGACGGCATTATTCAATACTCTTTGGGATGCGCCACGCATTCTACTTCTACGGGATGTCGTGGAGGCGTGTTGAATGCGTATTTGGCCATCGATGACTTGCGGTGGCCATCCGATGTACAAGTCAGCGCTTCATCCTTCCCAGACAAGTCTGGTATCAATTCACTGACCCCGTAGGGCTGGCCTGGGCGGGAAATCCGACCAGGAACCTGGTATCGGCTGCAGACGACAGCCGGCGCCTCCTCCGACTGCGCTCCACGCTCCCGGGATGAGAGTAATTGTTGGATACAACACTTTTCTCTTAGTCTAGCTCAATCATTTCCCACAAATAAAAAAACTGCACATAAAGTGTTCTAAAAATTTATGCGCTTCCTAGCAATCCTGTGAGGATTCGAGCAGGGTAGCCTCGTACCTAGCCTAATGTTTCCACCTTCGGAAGCGTTGATGCTCCACCCTCCTGGGGGGCTTTAGCGGTTATTGAATAAGGCAACTTGGGCAATTCATCAACAACTTAAAGCATATAAAAAAGAGGAAATCTTTTGGGAGACACGAGAGGGTCGCACCATGTGCTCACTCTGTATGTGAAACATTCCGCCGGTGGAACATGCTCACAAATTTACCAGCCCTCATGATTCCTTCCTTTCCTTACCGATCGGATGTTCCATTCCATGTGGAACATTCTGTGAGAGCATAACCATGGAGAACATTGTTCATATGACACTAATCTGACAACATAATCGAATTCGAATTGAGTTGCGCGGCCAGTTCTTCCTCTCGGTCTATGTATATTCGAGGTGTGCATATGTTTCTGAACACTCAGTTTTCTTCTCTTCAGGGTAAGTGAACGAAATATGAATAAGCCATGTAAACCTGCAAGCTGTGCGTCCTCAAAGGAAACATATTATACCCTCTGGCTTTATGAAAATTTCAACAATTTGGCGGATTTTCTACATTCAGATTTCTACAGGGCATCGTATTGCTAACCATGAAATCTAGTACAAGTGTTTTGCTCTATTTATCTTCATATCCATTGAAATCAATGGACCAAATGTCTTTATTAATGACACATCATTTCAGGTGTAGTCAGTGGATTGGTAGTCACAGGCGTACTTCTGGCCGTAATTGTAATTCTAATTTTCAATTGGTACTGGAGAAGAAAAGTCTATACCAAAGTGGTACCGTTATTTTTAGCATTCATATTTCTTGTTGAATTCCTCACAGCAAGTTCTGAAAAACACCATATGTGCATCATTTTTGGATTTGCTTTCTACGATGGTTCTCAATACTGCCTTACGTTCATACCGGTCTTTCGGCGGCCCTTCGTTTTGCATTTACTGCACGCCTAAAAGCTTTACCATATAGTAAGTCGCAAGTCATAATCCTACTATATATAAAGTTGTGTGTGTATGTGTGTATGTGTGTATGTGTGTGTGTGTGTGTGTGTGTGTGTGTGTGTGTGTGTGTGTGTGTGTGTGTGTGTGTGTGTGTGTGTGTGTGTGTGTGTGTGTGTTTTCCCTTCGTCCGTCATAACTGGAGTGGGGACACTGCGCCTTGACGACACACAACGATTGATGGCGACCCGAACTCACGGGGGGTAATCGAGGTCGCTGAACACGCTGAAGTTTGTTTTTGAAGTGTCGATCACCATCAGTCGATATTGATCAAATTTTTTATTTTTTGTGGATGTCGTTCATTTTCTCTGTTTCTCTCTAACTTTCCGCAATTGTCATGTTTAAGCTATTCTTCCTACGGAAACCATGACCTGGGCTACAGCTAGAATTGATGATGAGAAATTATTTCTACGCAAAGCCGTTGAGAAGCCATCAGTGCGGCCGAGAGGCCGTATATCATAATACCCAACAACAGGCGTTTTTCGAGAGAATACGTCGTGGTGAATAATATAAAAGAGTAAGCGGTTATGTCTGTCCTTCAGTCTGTCCATCCGTCCTTCCGTCGGTCCATCTGGCCTTCCACTGACGTCGAGCAACAGGCCTCAGGTTCAGACGAGGCGTCACCCATGTCGTATCACTAGCGTCAGAAGAGATGTAGACCATGTCGCGCAAAGAGCTACCGAGTTGAGATAACCTCTCACCGACGGCGTTCAACAGGTTTCCGGGTTCAGAAGGCGTGTCACCGATGTTGCGCAAGGAGTGTTTTGGTTCAGAAGAGGTGTCATCGATTTCACGCAAGGGGTGCCCGGTTCAGACGTAAAAGGGAGAACAGTAAAGGGGGGTTCAGTAAGAGGATCAGTGAAGGGTAGGGGGCTGCAGCAAGGGTGACTGGTGAAGGGGGACCAGTGGAGAGGCCAGTAAGGGCGGACCAAGGTTTTTGCCAGTATCCTCCAACGTGTATCGGGCTTCAGAAGACATGCTACAGACGTCATGCTACGTGTGTCTGGGTGCAAATGATGTGTCATAGACGTCGCGGCAACGTCGTTACATATGCGTCGGGGCTCAGCAAATTGTCACAGACGTTATGCAAAAGGTGTTCGTATTCAGAACACGTGACTCAGACGTCATATATCGTGCGTCGAGTTTTGGAAGACGTTCCACAGATCATGTTTTGCACAACATCCAGGAGAAGACTTTTTAAAGGCTTCGTTCGACGAATGTGCGCGTACTTGACTCTCACTACACCTCATTTTAATTCCGTTATTTCACTCCGGCACAAAGGTAGGGGATATTGGCGGGCTGGACGTGGGGGTAAGGAAAATGACTAAAGGAATCGCTGGAATGTTATTGCTATCGGACAGTTAACGGTATCGAGCGGTCTAACACCAACACCAATTAGTTTCATTCATCTTTCCGCAGATAAAGCACCTTGGATTGAGACTCTCAGAATCTGTTCCTCACGACGTAGTAGAGGGTATGTACTTGGAGAATAAATCACGTGTGATACAGGGTGGATAGTACCCATAGGAACAGCTTTGAAGATTCCACCCTACCGTATTCGCTATACTTTATTATATAATGGAACCAGTTCTTTACTGTAGTCAATGTAAGAAGGCCTAGAGAAGAAAACAATACTGTTGGAGTGTACTATACTCGGGGTTTGGGGGCGAAGCCCCCAACCAGACGTTTGGCGGCAGCTAGGCCGATTTCTCTCCCTGAGTAGTTTTGGGCCGACTGAGTTGATAATTGGATAGCCATCTAAATTTGTCTCACTGGAAGCCTGTAGTCAAATTTTGCAACCAGCTAGATTGCAAGAATACGTCGGCCCAAGTTTTCGCTTGAGATAAGAATGCACTGAAAATACCCTGAAAAGGCAAAAAACCTATGACGATGTTTCTGCAGCGCTGCACTGTTGATAGATCCCTAGTGGCGGATTCGATTCAGTTTTGACAGTGACATATTAGTGACTCTGAGGGGATCGTTACAGACACGGTATTCCAATCAGAATACGAAATCAGGCCACTGTTTTTTACAAGCTGTGGCTACCGCACTGACTCGAGATTTTCGTCATTTCAGAGTACTGAATCGACAACGGCAAACACGCCCACAACACCGGAACGTGACTTTGTGAAGTCACCCGGACTTGAATCTCCGAGCACGCCGAACGCGCCGCACACTCCAGTGTCTGCCAACAAGCCTGCGTCGACCACGCCTACCACTAATTCGAAGTCCGTTCCGGCGACACCAGTTTCCCCTATGAAGCCCGACAATCCCTCCACACCAATCCTGTCCATGAGGGGCCCCTCTTAAATAGTAGACACGCTCAACCCAAACTCGAAATTTGACACTAGATGCAATTGAAATCCTGAAAAGCAAATGTCCAACGTTTTCTACGAAACAAGTTATTATGGCTTTGCAGACGAATAAATCCAATATTGTTTGGCGCCTGTATTGTTTTCCACAAGTTCGCTTAGTGGACTTCAGAAGTCAAGAGTTTGATTGGTTCAGACGAATGTGCTTCTTGTAGTTCACGTCCACACGTATTCAGCACTGCCTTTGAATCCTTTTTGAGCTGCGATGCAGTACAGTGGCTGTCGTGACGAGGTCACGATATATCTCTCATCCCTCTTGTGGTCCCTGATCCCTCATGTCTGCTGAAGGCGGAACCGATCTTCTTACTCTTGCGAGGAAGCGGACGAGACGAGGGAGGGGAGAGCGACGACTCTCCTGCGCTTGGGAGCACGGGCCCCTCCGTTGCGCAAGCTCCACCGTCAACTCGCAGCGAAAACTTCCTCCTTCGAAACCCGAAGCAATCAAGTAGGCAACCATCAAGCCCTAGCTGGATGCAAGGGCGCCACCTCAAAGACCAATACAGTCGTAGCCAAGGTTTTCTTTGGAGTCTATGTTTCTGGAAGTCTGAGGAAATAAATCATATTGGTATTCTCTCTTCTTCGCAGGAGCAAAGGGCTTGGCTATAAGATACCAGACTTGGAAAGTCCCAAGTTCAGACAGTGGCGGAAAATTTTCTTCAAGGGCGTGATAAATTTTATTTATCATCCCCTTAAAAGATGGAAAAACCCCTGCTTAATATGACCGGCAAGAACGCCGTCGGTTCGATCAGCACCACGTTCAGGAAGCGACTACCCGAAGAAATATGTTCTTATACATATAGCATCGTCTACGCATCTACTAGGGTACTTTTTATTCGACACTCTTTGATTTAGAAAATACAATATGTAATTGTTCTTTCGTCCCATGGAGCATACTACATTTAATGTCTTCTTAACATGAAGAGTTAAAATGAAGATTTTAAGAGTACCCGTCCTACCTGCCTGCTAACCCCCTTTAAAAGCTGTTCTTAAGGACTCTACATTACTTGTGTTACTTGCTCGCAGTTCCACAGCAGCGGTTTGTCCTTTGTACGGTTTGTTTGTTTTCAATTCCTTCTCTACGTTTCTCGATGTTGAACCATTTGTGACCACTAGACAAGAACCTTCATCGAGTCGCGGAGGTGAGCAACTTGGCCCGCATCTCCAAGTTTTTGGCACTCTCACCACACTCTAGGTGTAGTTGTAAGCAGCCTATTCAGATGTTTCTCCTGGATATTTGAGGCTTCGAGTCGGTCCTCGTGTTAGGAAGCGGGCAGAGGTAAACCTACTCTCCGACCAGGGCCTTCATCAAGAAATGAAATTCGACGCATTGATCGTTAGACCAGGTTCCACTCCTTCTTAAAGTGCAACATTTGCGAAGCATCTTCAAGGATCTCATGATGAGCGCAATGCCGTCGGCGAACCTCAAGTGCTTCGAATGCCTCTCAAGGCAACCTCAAGGTCACGATAGAACGGTCGAAATGCGGTGATGCATCCTGAATAGCATGTGCTCAATACCCTCGTGTAGCACGGATCAACACCTTACTCGTTGAGGGCCTCCCAGAGTTGAGTTGAGCTGAATCGGATACCTTGCAGTAGTCGATGAGCGTTAACCAACAGAGGGTCGCAGTATTCCCGGGCAGCTTCGATGAGCGGGCCGTAGGTGAATGTGGACCCAAAGTGCCTTGCACTTTCAGTGCAAATTAGACACTCTTCTAAGCTTGCTGTTGCTTCTGAAATCAAACTGGAATCCTTCAACTCAAAACTAGCGTGCTCCAGATTATACTATGTAGAGCCCTTTCAACACGTTTAGAATAATTTTCGATTAAGTAAATTCTCAGCATAACTTTCCCTGAAGTTTTTAAACTCATCCGCTAGGTAAACGTACTGTTGAAATTTTATAAAAATTCAATTTTCAAGGAAAATATTAAACTAACTTTTGTTTTAAAGAGCACAAAGGCAGCAGCATTTAGTGTTTTGATAAAAATTAACTAATAGGAAGGCCTTCGACATGCTCCGAATCGATGAGACGTTGATGCAGGGCTCCTCATGGGAGCGCGATGCCGGTAGCACGGACCGAAATGCAACCGAACTGGAACTGAAGCTGCTCCGATCGTTGTACCGCAGAAGATGGCAGGCCGGAGAGTGTGCGCCTCATATCTGTATAGGCATCTCTATGACGTGGGTTTGTCGTTAACTAACGACTAGGTATTTTGAATCCACAGTCTGTGTCAGCAGGTTGGTCCCTTGAGGACCATCGTGTGCCACTATCACTGAGTTGACAGGCAGCTCCAATGTTCAAGATACACTGACAGGTTCGCGTCTACGTCAACACTGCTCACGCCGTATTTGAGAACGCAAGAGGATGATGGAGAAGAATAACGAGATCAGGAAGCACTTTTCTAGATAACCTCCAAGGATTAGTTTTGGGTCGGGATAGGCTTACGTACGGTGATCGACTTAATTACTAACAATGAATGGAATTGAGAAAATTGTAGGTGTTTTCGAGGAATTATTCGCGTCGAACAATCTGACCACTACTGAGCACCAAAAAAGACCCAGGAAGTGATGAATAATCTGGGAGAAACAATATGACCATCCATTCTTTATACAAACACCTAAACTTCGAATGACTGGACCGTATAAAGAGGCTGAGAAGGGATGCTACATAGTTTTTCAAATGCGGTTGCAAATGGCGTAATCCGGGTACGGTGAAAGGCTAAGCTCAAAATTAAGCTACTGTTAAGAGAGAGAGAGCAGAAAGCCGGCCGAGGGTTCATCGAAATCCGCCTCTGAACTTCTTTGGTCGTCTCGCGAATAAATTCTTGAGGATTCCACTTATCTCACCTGCGAAAAAGGAATCCGTTCAGGACCCGTTTGCACTTCGACGCCGAGAGACGCGACGCCACGTACTGATCGGGCGACGCGATCGATCAATTTGGTCATTATACATGCTGTTGCGTCGTTCGGTGTCGGAAGTATAAAAGGGGCCTAGAGCACAATATCACTTTGCAAATTTGATAAGTGCTCATTGTTGGCGTCGCAGCACCCGAGTATAATGTTGGCTTTCGACCCCGTGCGTAGGCTTGTCCAGGGAGTGCACCTTGCTCATCGAAAAACCCTACAACAAGATTCTTCCTCAAAATATTTATTTGAAATTCTTGTGAATTAGTACATGAAGCGGTTGTCGTAATGTAAGACGATGATAGCAGCGAAGGCGACAAAGTTTCTCCTGCGACTCATGAGCATTCGTACGCCATCAACTGAGGAAGGAATGAAACCACACCGAGCAAATGTAGGAACACAATCAGAGTGAAGACGGAACTAAGCAGCAGGAACAAACCCACAATCGACGTCAGAGTCACGAGAATGATGAACTTCTAAAATATCGAGTTATCAAGCCCAGCAGAACGAGTTGTAAAAACGAATATCCTCCGCTTTCTCTCACCTGTCCATGACTTCTTCCTTTACTGTTTGTCTTGGCGGGAGTTGACCTTGTGGCTTCTTTGCTTCTTTTTGCTTCAAAAAGATCAGTATCAAATATATTAGGTGGAATTTCTTGTAGAAACCTTGTACTGTATAGTAGTAATCACTGATGTGGATATCACCATTAAACGCTTTTAACGAAGGTGTCTCATTTTCATCCAATGAAGGCGTGTCTCGCACTTGCGCGTTTTTCGCGAATTGCAGCATCACCGACCAACAGGAGGCAATTTTTGTGAAGCTTAAAAGCTGCTGATATTTAGGTTCAGTAGCGTACTACATCGGCGTGAGGCCGTTCACCACTTCAGTATGTTCACCATAGGCGTTCCCTCCGGACCGTCTAGTAACGTTATTGGCTTGTGCTGCGCAGTACTTCTGCCCCAGGTTGCTCCTCGGCAACCGTTCTCATGCTCAACAGAACTCGTCACAGGACATTGTTGACACGTCTTCCGAATCCATGCGCTCGTTGCACGACATCGGTGACACGCTATCTGAATCAGACGTTTGTTACGTGATCTCGTTGACAGATCTTATGAATTCGGACGATCATCCGACGAAGTCAGTGACAGATCTTCTGAACGTACACTCTCGTCCGCGACAATGATGACACGTCTTCCGAATCCGGACGCCTAGTCCCCCCTCACTCGTTTCTTCTCGCTCTTCCCACATCGTTGGTGACACCTTCTGAAGACTCTCGTAGCACGACGTAAAGGACCCATCTTCTGAATGCAGAAGCTTGGATACGCGCACAGTTGCCGCTGTGTAAAGCAGGAAGAGGCTGCTCTTCCTCTGTTTCAGCAACATCCCACGTTGAACGGCAAACGTTGCCCGCGCGGTGTAAGATCAGACGTATCTCGCGCAGGGTAGATCACTCGAACGTCATCGACTCTCGACAACTCAATAGTACAGTGGTAGGCAGAAGATACTTCCTGGAATTTCCTGCGAAATTGTAGCACATGATAAGCGGTTTGAGCAGGAAGCGCCCTACAAGTGATACAGCGAAGAACGGGTGTGAAAATGCGGCCCAGAAGGAGGGAAGATATATTAGGGGGGAGATAGGGGGAGGAAGTAATGAGACAAATTGAAAAAATCTTTATCTCTTCATAACTCAATTACAACTCAACGATGCTGAGGAATGTATTTGCCATTAAGGCAATAACCTTGCTGCCATCGCTCAGCTCCTGATCCCATCCTTCCAGAACTGTTTGGGCCTGGTGTTGATCCACTGCTCGATATGGTTGTCAAGTATTGCTTAGGTTCTTGTGTCCCTTCCGACCAGGAAGTCCTGTAGGCTCAAGATGTAGTGGTAGTCGCATGGAGAGATGTCCGGCGAATACGGTGGGTGAGGGATGTGAACGTAGCCCAGCTGGCCAAGCTTATCCATGGTTACTTGTTCCCGATGGGGTGCGGCGTTGTCGAAGAGGAGAACCTTCTTGAAGCGTTGCGAATGAATAAGAGCGAGTCGCCGGCCCATCTTTAGGACTAAATACTCTGGAATCACGTCGCAAGCTTCGAGGTGTTTGTATCGTCTTCAATTTGCTGAATGGAAGCATTAAAAGTAGTATCTCGAAATCCTTTTCTGTGTTTCCATCCGTAACTCGTGGTGGCACAGTTAAGCTATCCTATGCGAGGCTCAGGTCTAACCTTCTGGCATTGTTTTTCGCGTGTAGAGCGCCAGCAGCCTTTTGTAAGCTTAAGATCGGAGTACCTGCCTCTCGCCGTCATTTGTTGCGTTCACGAGCACGGCAGAACGTATTCTGCTGAAGTACTAGTTTTAGCTAAGGTGTGTTAGAGCTGCTTGTTGGTTTCTATGTTGGTTTGGTCTTTTAAAAGCTCTCTTTGTATTTGTTCGTATATTCTTTGACGTGTGTGTTATATGCACGTAGAAATAAATAAATAAATAAATAAATAAATAAATAAATAAATAAATAAATAAATTGCAACGGTGCGAAACATGCACGATGTCTTGAAGAACTACGCTTTGTAGCCTCATTCGCACGACCGTAGACATCTCCGATACCCTTTTTGAGAATAGAGCATCGCTCATAAAAAGAGAGACATGGCGATGAGGAGCCAAACGGCCTTTCAATGGCAACCCATCGCCTTGTTCATCAAGCGAGAAACACGCGTACGCTTCTTGCACGAAGCCATTCTATGCAAATCCCGACGTGCACACGACGGATCACATCTGTTACACCTCTTCTGAATCCGGAAGCACGTTGTACGTCGTTATTTCTTCGTCTGGTGAGTCCCGACGCATTTTGCACGACGTCTCTCTTCTGAATCTCGGCGCCCAGCGCGTAGTCCCCATTAACACTTTGACGCATTGCTCTTCTAACACATCATAGACTTGGATGATCGGGTTCCAGCGTAAAAAATCGTTGACAATTACTCATGGTTAAGCTCGATGAAACAGCCGGCTCCCGCAGTGTCGAGAGCGTTCCCTTTGGCCTTGGTTTCGCCTAGTTGGGACGGCAACGTGGCACGTGGTTTGTACTGATTTATTCAGTGTGGGTTTCGTTGGGTTGACAAGGGTGAGCCAAACTGAGCAGCAACCATAGGCAGGCCTCTGAAGGTTATGGTTTGCGTTCCGTGAGATTCTAAAGGCGCCACTCATTATGTGCTGCTGCCAGCAACGCATTTCTCTCCGCGGACCTGTACTGTTAGCAGTTGGATAGGCTGGCCGTCAACATCGAACAGAGGCGTCTGAACCAGAATAGAGGAGAAAGGACGGCGTTAGTGAATCCCTTTTTTCCTCACACATTCTATTCTATTCTGACGCCAATTTGTGTCGTAGCCTATACATATATAGCCTATACAATGATTTGTGGAGGCCAGCCAGTGAGCAAGCCAGTGTTCTTTCCTTCTCAGACAAATATGGCACCAGCTTACCTACCTCGGAAGTTGGAGGCTTGGCTGGACTGAGCAAGAAGACCGAACCAAGAACCTGGAATCGGACGTGCCTCTTCTGACTGTGCTCCACGCGCCTACTGTCAATCCTACTAAGCACACTGGTTTGTTCACTGGCTGGCCTCCCCGAGACATTGTATAGGCAAGATGGATATAAATTGGCATCAAAATATCCTGTTAGAACAGAATGTGTGGCGCATCCCAAAAAGGGATTCATTAAGGCTCCTTTCTCCTCTATTCTTATTGAGGCGCTTCTGTTCGAGTTGACGGCCATCCCATCCAGTTGCTAACAGTACAGGTCCGCGGAGAGAAATGCGTTGCTGGCAGCAGCACATAATGAGTGGCGCCTTTAGAATCTCACGGAACGCAAACCATAACCTTCAGAGGCCTGCCTATGGTTGCTGCTCAGTTTGGCTCACCCTTGTCAACTCAGTGTCGACCACACCTAACGTTGACGACACCTCTTCTTCTGCAATGAAGATTGGCGTCAGCCAGTTATTCGAGCGCCTGTACGAGGGCAGTCGAGCAAAGAGCAAAGAACATTGCAACATTCAATCTCTCTCCTGCATGGAAGTTCACACACCTGCTTACTCGTCTAACCGATCGCCTAGCAAGCCATGAGGTACGGACTCCTGTTGCACCACAGGTTCAACGAGCCCAAACTCCGTTACACATGAATCGGCTATGAATCTTGCTTTTTTTATTCCTGGTCTTAAGTTAGATGCACTTCTGTACATATATACCGTCTCGATAATTCAGAACCACCACCTAAGCACAGCACCATGATGGAAACCATGCTTGGAGAAATTATTCAACTTTTACAGGAGTAGTCATGCTTTCGACAATTTAAACAGCGATTTACAACTTATAGTGCAAATGCCATCGGAATCGTCCGAATATGCTTGGCAGACGACTGTGATTTTTCAGCCCATCTAGCTCCTCACCTTTATCGGTAGGTCCTCTGTTGATTGGCTGTTGTTGTTGTTGAAGGAGAGGCTGCTGCTGTTGCTGAGGAGGTGCGGGAGCAGGCTGGGCAGGTGGAGGCGCGTTTCCCGGCGGTGCAAAGTAGTCGTCCCTGCAAAGCCTCCAGATGACAAGAACCTCCTCTAATAGAAAAGGAGAAGGAAGGTTTTTCCACCGTGGAACCAAATAATTCCTGATTGACCATATTCCATAAAAGACGTGGATTTTGACTAAATTTCGTAACGAATGCTTTCCAAAGTTTCCAAATAAATCTCGGCGCAGAAAGGGTCCAGGGAGGGGGACACCAAGTAGGACAGCGCTACACAACATTTTGCGTTGTTACAAACCAATATTTTTATGTAGTACTGGTATGTTCTACTCCTACGGTGAACTGAGCAAGGCCATTTCTTACGTACTTGGACATGCACGTGCCTTCGTAGCAAGGCAAAATCCAATTAGTACATGGTGACTCTCCCGCGAGCTTATTTGCACCTAAAAGATGGCAACTAACTTGGATATTAAGTTGGTGCACATGAAATGGTCGATTCTGACTGAAAACTTTGACAGATCATAACTTTGCTAAGCAATTTTATCAATCGAAGTAAGCACCTTTTCAATTACTGGTGCAGCGTTACTGGTGTAATTGCCCATACGAGTTTACTTCATACGAGTTAAGTTGTCATCAAGCCCCAGTACTTCTATCAGATTGCGTTCTGGGTCAGGACAAGGATCTCGCTGGGGACACCTTCTCTCGTTCCAAGGGGAAAGCAGCGTTACTGGTGTAATTGCCCATACGAGTTTACTTCATACGAGTTAAGTTGTCATCAAGCCCCAGTACTTCTGTCAGATTGCGTTCTGGGTCAGGACAAGGATCTCGCTGGGGACACCTTCTCTCGTTCCAAGGGGAAAGCAGCGTTACTGGTGTAATTGCCCAAGCTATATGCGTAGTGTCCTTACTCTGAGCTGATTCATACTTCATACGACTCATAGCTCATTCATACTCTGAGCTAGCGAAGTTCTCGTCATGTACGTAGTTGTTTGTCTCTGTTAACACAACATTACTTCGCGTAAATGAATAAAGAATAAAGAATTAATACACTTTTCCCAACGCGATAATGGCTTAGACCTTTAATCCTTGTAAAAAAAACAGTTCTACGACAATTAACAAAATATAAGAAGTCATTTTCGACATCATCTTAGTTGCTGAATTTTTTATCCCTCACATAACGATCTAAGTGCTTGAAGAAATGATAGTCGGTAGGAGACAGATCTGATAATTGCGCTGGATGTGGCAGAGTTTCGTATCCCAATTCATCCAGTTTCTGAACAACAATTTTTGGAACGTGCGGTCGCGCGTTGTCGTGCAGTAGGATTGGGCCTCCTCAATTGACCAAAGCCAGCTGTTTTTCAATCAACTTCTGGAGCATCATTTCAATTTCGGCACAGTACTTCTCTGTGATAGTCTCGCGACTCTTCAAAAACTTATAATAGACTATACTAGCCATTGTCCACCATACGGTCACCATGGTCTTCTTTGGATGGAGACTTGGTTTCGGCATCGAACTCTCATTCTTGTCCAGCCATTGAGCAGAGCGACTACGGTCGTCTCAAAGGACCCATTTTCGTCGCAGGTAATGATCCTCTCCAAAAAGGTTCCCTTAGATTGCGCGGCTTTGACGAAACACAAGTGTCGTACGCTTCAGCATCTGAGCTCGTGCGGGATTCATTTATCGAATTTCTTCAATTTTCCGATCGCATTCAAGTGGCGACTGATAGTGCTGCCGTCAATGCTGTGCTGGTTCTCTCACAGTTTGACGCCGATCCGCTTCCACCATGGCTTTGAGTTGATCATCGTTAAAAGTGATGGCGGCCTACCTCAGTATTCACCTTCGATGAATTTCATCCCCAAATCGAAACCTTTCGAGCCAGTGGTGAATTGTGCGATCCTTAGCGAAGTCCTGCCGAATTGCAGCGTTGATGTTACCAGCTGCGACAGCGGCGTTGTGCCCACTTTTCCATTCATATAAATAGAGCACCCGACTATCACGTTGACTCATAGGCATCTGGCATACTGTAAAAACGACGTTAACATCTCGGCAACAGACAGTTATGTCACAAAAGCTGTCAATGGTATGAAAATAGACATTCTTTCAGAAACTCTATACAATGCCTGAAACGGGAACATCCATAGCTACGAAAAATCGAAATTGGAAAAAAATGAAAGGAATTAAGGTAGCAAAATCGGCCATTTCATGTGCAATGACCTAATAACACTAGGTTGAATAGGTCAGGCTGGTTAAAATAATTGTGAGTTCTAGCCAACGCGTTCAAACGTAATTTCTCCTTTAAATTAGGGTTTTGTCGTGCTAAAGAAAATGCGGATCTATGCTGGTCGGGAGGGCAGTGCTAAATGTAAGGCGACAGTGGCTACCGGCATCCCACGATACGACGGGAGACCATATTCTCTGAGTCCGCATGAGTGTCATCGTATCATTTGGCGGTAGTTGAGGCTCTGGGTGGAATTCAAGCGAGGGAATGGTGATGCAATTCATCGCTTGTCCCCCTACCGACTAGGGAAGATCTGAAAATGTGAGCCTACATACCTTTACCAAAAGGCTTTTCGGTTAAAAATTCCACCTTAAATCTCTGGACATTTGCAGTCGATTAGATTCTGGAAGGTTCTTCGAATTTAGGAGTAAGGATAATAAGGATTCTACGAAGCTATGTGAAAAGAGTAGATGCTTCTGGAGCTGCAAAACGGGATGAACGTAGACTCAATCTTTTGCTTGTTTTTATTTCTAGTTGACCACCGCCTCACTCATATGTGCTTGAATGCCCTTCGTCCGCCAATACGTCTTTACAACTGCGGCGATACGTTTGTTTCTTGTTTGTTGGTGCGTTTTTGTTTGTTTTTTGGGGTCCTATTTTGTCCTGTTGAAGCCGCTCCGTGAGCTTCAAGTTAGATAATTTACTTGGTTACATAATTTTTACTATGTGACCCCACCCTAACTATGATAGATCCGGTTAGTGCACTTATGTTATTTAGTGTTTCACAAGAAACACAGATCAAATTTGCTCCAGGTTTTGTTTCATTCTGACCTGTTTTTTTTTCACCTTTCTCCCTCACCCCTCCAACTAGGAATTCAGTTTTGAGCATTCATTCGACAGATTGCAAGAACTGGAGGACAAAAGGCTATTGTAGTTGCACTTTACATTGAATGCTTTTATTATTTCTACCAGATTTTAAGTAAGAATGTCAGGTCCACAGTCTCGTCTTGAACTCATCACCTGTCTCGTGACATGGTGGCGGAACAGGACTATGGGCTGAAAAATTCACTTACTGTACTCACATTAAGCCCCTGACTAGGCTTCTCTTGGAGCCGGAGACACGCTCTCGGTAGCTGCCTGAGGAGGTTAACTAACGAATGAGTCACACCGAGACAAAGTTATCAGTGAGCAAAATTGCTTTTCTTCTCAAATCAAGCGAAAGCAGCCTTTGTGCTTTCTCACCCTTCGGGAATACTCAGCGTATAGCCATAGAGAGTCGTGTAAAATCAACAAAGTGGAATGTATAGTAACGAGCCGAGACAAAGGCGCGTCTGATTTCTGAGCACAATTCTGGTAAACCTCTTGTGCTAAGAATTGCTTTGGTTACATTTTCGAAGTGGAGCACGTTAGATGTAAAACGTAATTAGAATTCCCATCTCTTTAGCCACAGAATTCACAGCTCCAAGCATTCGGGAGGAGAGCCAGCTGTCGCGCGCATTCATGTTCTTGGTTCGCATCCAGCCCAGTAAAACCCTCCATCCTTCTAGGGACGTGAATTGGTACCCAATTTATGTGGCAGAGACAAAACACCGATCATCACATCGGCTAGTTCGAGTCATTCTTTTGGCCAGATAAGTGGATTCCACGATAACCCATAGATTAAAGTGCGTGGCGCATCCCAAACAGGGTTACACTGACGACCTCCATTACTCTTTATTCTTTGGGGGAAGAGGTATACAAGCAGAGACGGGAATGTAGTTAATTAAACGTCCCTGTTTAATGGAAGCATACTAGCTATAACCACCGTGTGATACCCGAACTCAGCACACTTAAGCGTAGGGAGCTTGCAGTAAAAATATTTATCAATTCTGAAGGCATCCACAACTCCTAAAATGAAAGAGCGTTGTTCAAGGATATCAGTCAGTCCCCACTAATTACGAGTCCGACACTTACAAAAGACGTTATCGCCACTTTTCGGCTCATTCTGAGCGGATCCCACAAGGGGGACGTAATGACCTCAATCCCACCACTGAAAAGTTACGCCAAAGGCGTTCGCCTTTTTCTTGAAATGTGTCGTAAGTCTTGCTTCGGTCTCTGATACCAAATCGGCAACCCTTGTTAGGTTAAAGAAGTGGAAAAGTGGGTTAAGCAGATATATGTATAAGGCGGAGAGGCGGCTCGAGTACGCTATACGCGAAGCGGTATTTTCTGTCATCGTGCTACCCGATAACATTAAAAAACAACAAATCTATGAATCGAAAATCACATTTGCGAAAATTTACGATTTACGCCACTTCTCGTACATCTAGGCCTTGCTTCTACCGGCTGCTTTGAGCGACTGTTTATTGCAATTGCCTCCCAGCCTCCACAATTTCGTATTTAGTTCACACACATATCATATGCCTCAAAAAAGTGGTGTAGTATTCTACCCTAAGATCCATACGTCCAAATATGGCATTCCAATTTGCTTTCTATATCAACACGTTTCGTTTGAAGGTGATGTCAGGAAGTGCGAAAAGTCGAAGACTTTCCTTGTCGGCTAGAAGCAGACTTTTTGCGGAAAACTAGCCGGGAGGCTACGAATTTTTCTCATCGTTGTGGTATGCTTGTTGTCTCAGCGGAGGAAACATCTCTTGAAAACGCGAACATAACGGACACCTCTTGACCACCCCCGCACAATTGTTTGAGTGAAGCAACCCTACGTTCTGCACCTCGTACAATGAACCTTTCCTGAACACAGTTGCCGGAACTCTTCCTATGTCACTCCGAGACTACTGATCAAGATTACATTGTGGATCCATTCCTTCAAATGAACAAGGGCACCTTTCGGCTCTGTGAAACAAAATCGTGCAATTAAGACATATTTATCCATCAATAAATTAATTTTAGGAAATACCCAAATAAATTATAGCAATACAACCGTATATAACAAATATGAGTGCCTGGAGACACCATTTCAACATATATTACTTCTGCTGCTTCTTCAATGACGGCGATCTCATTTCCGCTTGCTTGGAATGCCTGGAAACAGACACTTCTAGAACTGCTACTCATAACCACTACGAGAATAATAAGGGAAACGAGCGAACCTCTTCTTCCAGTCAGAAAACCGGGACACTCTACCAACTGTTGCCGACCGATTCGCTCTGGCTCTGGTCCTCTCTATCACCTCCCTCACATCCGTGTCGTCAACCGAGCGTGTGGACCTCGGTCGTTCTTCCTGGGAGTCATCCGCCGCGACTATGCTGAACGATACCGATCAGAACAAATTTCATGGAAGGTCTAGTTTTACTCGATGGCTATGCAGGGGAAGGTGAACCGCACGGAAATGCCCAACCCGCCAGACGAGGTCTAGACTGAATAAACGACGGCCGTGGTTGAGATGATAGCACGATGATAGCTGATAGCTAGACAATTGCCCCTCACTACTCCAAAAAAGATGCACCTTTGGAAGACGTCCTTGGGTGGGGCTTTGTTCGGAATGACAACCAATATCTTCCCGTGATCAGGCACCATTTAAGAACTAAAGGAGGGATAGGTACTCGCTTCTGCAACCCACTAGCTATGCCTGCACTTTTCTACGTACCTTTCCAACTCTCTCAACCCATCGTCGGACATGTCTCCATCCAGAACCGATGCCGGGAATATCTGGAAGCGTTCACTCGGCGACTTGCTACGGTGGCGACTTTCTGGTGTTCCTCTCTGCGAAGACCTGGGTCTCTTAGAAGAAGAGGGGGAAGGTGAGGCCCTGCGCCGTCTACTTCGAGAACGTGACAGTCGACTGCGAGGAGGACCGGTGGTTCGCGAACGTCCACGATGCGTTTCTCTCATACGCGACACTGTCATGCTTCGTCTTCCAACGCTGTGGCGCTTCCGATCCAACTTGTTGAGGTGCGGGTTGAACGAGTGCAGCACCGTGATGCCGTAGCTGAAGCGAGGCTTCTGCTTCTGCACGTGAACACAAGCGACCGGCTCCTGCGCACGCCGAGTCGGCTCATCGTCCGACCGAGGCCGTGCTGGCGTGGGTCTCACTTCTGTGCATCCCACCCACTCTTCAACGCCACTTCTTCTGTGCTCTTCCTCTCCACCTGAAACTCCGACTTTTCTGATTGTATCGTATCAGCCATTCGTACAAAATATTTATTCATCGACACACCATAAGCGCAATCGCCAGCGTCATTTGAAGCCGCGACCTCCACCGCTCCCGAAGGGTGATCTGAAAATTCGAATTATTTCATCTGCATTTTCTAGAACAGTTCGTTTAAGTGGTACACGTGGTCCATACTGAGAAGAGTCTGCTACTCCCTTTTCCTTAGGAAATACTGGGTTCAGTGATACACTATGCATACCTCCTTCTCCATCCGCCGCGGAGGGCAGTCGAATGCCCACACGCTTGCCAGCAACATCACAGGGAATAGGTTGTCTCTGCAACGTGGAGTTCTCTAACCGACAACAGGAAAGGGAATAGAAGCATCGGCTTCCATACCTGCTCAGAACTTGGAAGCCTTGTCGGATATTTCGGAAACAGGGGTAGAATTTCCGTTGGCCGCATTCTCTCGTGTTCTGGAGCGGAAGACGTTGACGGCGTGTCTCCAGAATATCCGTGAGCATTTATCCCGCACGCTCGATTCCCGTAATGACGAGTGGACGACGAAGACATCATACCCACCGTAGGCGGTGGTGGCACTTGGCCAGAAGAGAAACACTGGGAGAACACTACATTGGCACCTGGGTAGATCCTCACTCCAGCCGAGTAGACAGGCGCTAGCACGGGGTACACGGGATCGTTCAACGACGGCCGATCATTGTTGGGCAATGGTCGAGGTGGATTCGTCGGCTGCGGTGTTTGGAAGAAGAACGATGGCGGAATCGCTGAGGACGCCGCTGCCGCCGCAGCCGTTGCAGCCGTCGATGAGGAGGATGTCGACGAGTTCGCCTCGACGTAGTCTGCAGGTGCAGGGGCGCAGGGTCGCTCCGGCACCACAACCTGTTGGCGAACATCGCGTCGAGGTGGGAGGTCGTGATCCACCATCCTGAAACTATACCACGGCTACACTTCTTCGCCACTACAACAGAATACACCACTTAGGGAAAGGGAGAGAGCCGAGCGGAATACCTCAGCGCCGCCCCCGACCAGTTTCTAACGCTGTCACCTCACGAGTGTTTGATGATCAGCAAGGGAAAAGCACTGGGAAATAGTTACAGATTAGGATGTGAACCTCGAGGGAAGGCAATACCCGTTGAGAGACTGCCCACATGGAGGAACCTCATTTATGTTAAGCAGAAGGTAACGCAAAAATCATTTTTTTTTTTGCGAGAGGCCCACTGTCGGAGGAGGAGCCGGCTGGTCTAGTCGAGTGCGTGGCGAATTATGAACTGGCAACAATCTCTTAGTGCCTTCTTTAAATGCACTAAATGATTGTTGCCTGTTCATTATTTCTTCCTGTCTGCGCCAGCCGAAGGAGGCCCCCATACCAAGTTCTTGATTCGGATTTCGCGCCTTACCAAGCCTTTCATTCCTCCGGGGTCATGAACTGGTAGCAGACTTATCTAGGAAGGAAAAAGCGCTGACTTGCTCATCGGAATGCCACTGCGGATTCGCACATAGTCCCAGTACCTACTTCAATTTCCTCCACGATGCCCCCCCCCTCATAAGGGCGCATGTGTGGCGCAACCAACGAGCTATTTAACGCCTTCATTTACCCTTAACATCAAAATCAGTTAAACTGTCCCGTGATTCTACAGATGATCTTATTCAGCTGTCAACCAAGGCTGTCGTCAACTTTACGTAATATTAAAAAATACTTTCCTTGGGAAGGGCATCCTTGGGAAGCACGAAGAAATTGTGTTTCGAGGACAATTTCCCAAATGTCGTCTACTTTTTCATGCTCTGATGAGCACGACAGCCGGAACAAAGTTCACGAAAGTCTTGGTCGACGGCTGAACGATCTCTTCCCAGACTGTACATCATTCCGAAATTTATTGAAAGCCGAACTTGGGCAGTTCTTATCCCGAGGTTAATCAATGCCTTTTTCGCAACCTCCATTTATTCTTGGTGTTGGAAAATGGAAGGAGTGCCTGCGTATACATTGACTTTAAGGAGCTGAACGATGCTCAGGATTCCGTCCTTCCCAGATAAGTCCGCCACCAATTCACCGATGCGTAGGAGTGGGAGACTTCGCTGGCCTGCACGCCACGGAACGTTAAATTGATTCTGGTTGCGTCCAGAGCTGTCGCGTCTAAAGCTAGCTGTGACCGGAACCAAAGAAAAAATTGTCCGCTTTTCTCTTGTTCTAATAATCCTAAGCCACTTATCGTTAGGAGGGTGAGCTTCAAATACCTGGAGAACATCCAAGAATGTATGGGCAGTTTAGTTATTAGAGAACCACACAAAGCTAAATGTCGTTCACAACTACACGGTAGAAATGGGTGAGCTACATCGCTCATAATTATCGCATAAGCGTCCCCATCCCCAGCATACCTCGCAGAAATTTTCCACGCTCAAAGTTCTTCGCACTTGGAGGAACTCGGTAATAACTCGGTAGAAATGGATGGTGACGGCACAACCAAGTAGCAATAAAACTTACTTCTTCAGACTCAAGCTCATCAGCGACGGGATAGAGATTGTGCTGGGCGGCGAACTAGATGGAGGTGGACTTCGGGCACTGGGCGGATTTTGCTCCGGACTCTCCAAATCCATACTGCTGGCCGACGTGCTGCTGTCCGAAGTGCTGCTCACTATCGAGAAACCGTCGTCGACATCATCGCCGCCAACTCGTGGCAGGGTAGAGGGCTGAAGCACGAACCCCGTCACCACGATGCCACCTTTCGTCTGCTTATTAAAAATCGACCCAACTAAATAATTTAATCAATCATTTCTGAGCGAACATCGAGTAGCTCCTGCGAGGTTAGAGCACACACTCGCCCACGTTTTTGGTCCAACCTTATAGCTGTTAGTAAAGATACACTCACCTCTAGTTCATCATCCGAAATCAGCGAAAAACCGTCTTCGAGATCCATGTCGAGCACTGCTGGCGGGGCAGGAGGCGGGGCAGGAGGCGGCGCAGGAGGCGGCGCAAGAAGGTGGGCAGGAGGGGGTGGAGGAGGTGGAGCGAGTATTGGTGGAGCCGAAAGCTCTGCTGAGCATGTATTCGCCCTCGCTGGTTCTGCCGAACCAGGGTTCAACGGCGGTCTTGGGTCATGTGGTGGCGACGTCTGCATCGGCCGCTCCTCCCTGATGATCGGCTCCGGCGAGACTGGGCACAACGAGGGCTGAAAGAAACCTTCGTCCTATCTTTGGAACTACACCCAATCAACCGTAAGCTTCAGTTACATGAACCCACCAACTTGTTGGCGTTCAAGCAGTGCAACAGGTCCTCTTCCCCATAGTTCACTGAAAGTGAGGGACTTTCTCATTCTTTAAGACGATTGACCTGCGAACCCGTCCAAGCAACGTACGTTCGTACAGCATCAATTCTGTGCACTTCGTGATTGCGTTTTGAATGCGGCAGAACGAGGCGAACTCCACTGTTTCCAGGTCGACAGCTATCAGAGGCTGAATATTCAAAACGTTAAACGTTGACATCTCCACGCAAACAGAATTCAATCAAATAGAAATCGCGACGACCCCATCGAGCGCATGGGGCGATCTCTTCGTTTGAAACACTATATGAATGCTGGCTTCCTACACTTTGAAACAAATTTTATTTCACCATACAAATTTCAAAAAAATCAAAATTTCAAATTATTGGAGTAGGTGAATTTGAACATTTTCTAAAAAATCATACTAATTCCCTCTGAACAAAAATTCTGTCTCAGAGAATCCTAATTTTAATGCGGAAAAAGCTCATTACGATTTAGAAGATTTGAAAAGCCTGGAGCTTGCTTAGAAGAGTATCCAATTTGATTTGAAAGCGTCCTATTTGACGAGAAAATGGCTATATCACCGTATTCACTTTGAATCGGCCCTTTCAAACTATGTAAGAAGGTCCAAGCGAGGGTCCCATTGATTCGTACTTACAAGGGAAGGGTCTGAAGCGTATGTCTGAACGGGGGAGCCAGTCATATAGGGAGAATTCCCACCCCTCAATTAATATGAAAATGTGTTTATTTTTTGCCAAGTCGTTAAACCCAAGGAGTAGCGGGTCCTTGAAGTCGCAGTGGAATACGACGCATCACGAGTTTGGGGTCTTGTACACCCGCGATGCCTCTGACCCGCGATGCCTCTGCCGGCAATCGGATCGGAGCGCAGTGGAGGTGGGGTTGCTTCATACGCGGAAGGTGGAGGTTAGGTCCTCTGCGCTGCTGCACTTTTGCATTTCAACTGAATGGTTGATATTTGGGGGATTTTGACGTCTATACCATTTTCAGGTGTTTTCTGCGCATTTTCCAGCTGTATACTGTGATATTCAACATGATGATGTAGAAATGTTCAACATCACTGATACAAAGGTATAAAGTGCATGAAGCAGCACTGGGCATAATACGGGCAACGTATAAAGGCTACAGGCTCCTCACAGTCTGTTTCCATACATGGACCAATGACCTCGGGAAAAACCATCCTGCTCGGGCTTACAAAAGAGATCAGAATGTGACGCCAGAGGCGGTTAAATTGAGAAACGAGGTCTGTGGATCCCACAAATTAAGCTAAACAGCACAGATGCACTCTTTCCCTCATCTTTGCCCGTCACCTGGAAATCAGAGGCCTGCTGAAGGTTTTCTAGAACCTAAGAATAACAATGTCTGAAGACACTCAAGTAGTGATCCACCTGCTCCCGCTGAAGTGTGGCCCACCTTTGGACAAGGAACCTTCGAGGGAAGAAACCAAGTTGGCCGAACGGATGGCTAGCATACTCGACTTCGAAGCACGTCAACTTCAAGTTGACGAAAATGGTTGTGGTTAAAAAACCGGCCAGTAATAAACAAGTCGCAAGAAAGGTACTCTCCACAGCGTATAGCTGGAAAATGCGCAGAAAACGTCTGAAAATGGTATAGACGTCAAAATCCATAAATCTTAACCAATCAGTTGACATGCAAAAATTCAACAGCGCAGAGGAACCGAACCCGACTTTCCTCGCATGAAGCAACACACTACATATCCACTGCGCTGCGAGCCGCTTGGTGGCAGAGACATCGCGGGCGTACAAGACCCCCAAACTCGTGATGCGCCGTATTCCATTGTGACTTCAAGGACACCTACTTGGGTTTAACGACTTGGCAAATAATAAACACATTTTATACTAATTAAGGGGTAGGGATCCTCCTTATATGACTCGCTCTCCCGTTCACACATACGCTTCAGGCTCTTCCCTTGTTAGACGGAAGCTCTGCGTCATCGCCCGCTGCAAATGGCGGGGCGATAACTCAAGGTGTCTGTCGTCTCTCCTAGCAAAATCCAACACGATGTCTCAAAAATCGTGGTCAGAAAGCGCTCTTCCAGCTGTTTTATGTTTCGAAGAAGGGTATACATGACCCTAAGCGTCTGTGAACAGTACTGCCCCTTCGCTCAGGTTTTATTCTGTTCTCGGCTCTCCGCCATTGCTACCAGGATTTGGTAGAAGTAGAGTAGGATCGTGATCCTTTCCCACGATTTAAGTAACAAAAACCCTCAGCATGATGAAGAAGCCCTTATTTGAACACATGCAGTAGTTAGAAAGTCATGAAAGCTAGGCAGAAGGTCCTATAGGGAAGTGTGTCTTGCGAATCACAAGATTTTTCACAATCCTACGACGACGAGTGGTGCGTCTTCGTTTTCAGAAGTTCAACCATTTACGCTAACGAATTCGCTAATTTCTTGGCCTTTCCTTATGAGTCTAGTAGCAGTTAAAACTACGACTGGTGTTTTGATAGGTCAGCTTGAAAATTGGATCTTCCCGAGGAGAAAAACATCTTAAAAATGCTGAGGAAGAATTTATATTGGTACTTCAAAGCACAAATGCATTGTGGGCCAGACAAAGCTGAGCCTGGTTGTAAGCTCTGTTGCAGTCGAGGCCGTTCGTGTCGTTTGCTCAATATGTCAAAAGTGCTTCAGACCAGCTTCTTGCCGTACACTAAGGTGAGGAACACGTTGGGGAAGAGGCTGCAGATCAGCAGGACCACTACGTTCCTAATTTGCACTTCAAGGGTAAACGGCGTAAAAAAAAGAATAAAAATGGAAGCGATGCGTTTCTAATCGCGTTCTCGCGCACTTTTCGCCATTACGATCGGCAAACAACTGCATGGTTTCATTTTCGAATATTTATAAGGGTCTTACTCCCTTGTTAAACTCATGCGGGTTTTCGAGCATATTATATAGTCCAGGAAAGCAACAATTAGCCACTCCATACAAAAACGTTGCGCAATGCGCCCGCCCCGTACTTCGCAATTTTAATTGATTGGTAGTGGAGATCCTTCGTTGTGAGGAATTGTGTAAAAATCGAAAACAAGACGGAAAAGTTCTGAGGAACGCAGAACTCCTAGTGCGCAGCTCCAGAATTTTCACTAACAATCAGACAAAAGAAGTGCGGTAGGCGAGCGTATGGTGCAATCTCGTCCTTTGAAATACCGAAACATGTTTGCCTCTCTGCGCTTTCAAAAAGCCAAAGCCATTCTTGTTTCTAAAAGATTACGAATTTACGAACACTCAAACAGCTTGTTCACATTTTGGAACGCCTTGAAACCCGCTATTCGAGAAGCGCTCTTGACTCTCACTCTCGCTTCCCCTGATTTCCCCATTCTGCTCACAACACAGTTCTGAAGACCTTCATTCTAAACCAGCTTTTCATTTCAAGCCCCCTCAGAGCACTTTGTTCCACTCCAACTTCTGACTTGCACACTGTTGAGGAGGTACGCTTTGCAAAAAGACAGCTCTCACCGGTCCACCGTCGTCGCACAATTCGCCCTCTTCTTTTTTGCATTTGCCCTCCTTGATGTGAAAATTGGCGATGAATGGAGTGACATATTTTCCTTTGCAGCCTCGACACTCGTACAGATAGAAATCTAAACCAAAATCTATTTACAACAGGGAAGTGTGATCCTCGAAACAAACAGAACACGGTTTGACTGATTCCAAAACAAATTCTTAATTTAAATTTTTTCTCAAGAAACCGCCTATTTAAGCTGCCCTCTGCCATTTCAGTGTTGGAAGCAGCATACTTTTCAGACTTACTTCAAAGCGTAGTGAAGCAAAAAACACCACTCTCCTTCGATGAGATAATACCATGCACTTCCCCTGTATGCCGCGATGTTTACTTGTCCGGTAGTCTTACGGTTATTTCGATGAGGTTGTGTATACTATTTTCACGTTAAATTGGACATCTTTCAAGCCAAACTGGACACTTGTAGAAATGCTTCATGCACTCGAAATCAAACCAAACCTCCTCCAAATCAAAACAAGTGTCTTCTGCATTAAGCTCTCCAACAAGGTCAAAGTGATTTTACTGCCCAAGAAAAATTTAGCACGGCCTTCTTTGAATTTTCTTGGTTTATCTGCACCAATAAGTGAACACACTGTAGATTTTTTTTAAAATTTTCGAGGAAAATTGCGATTTGGAATTTACGAGAGAAGAGCGAAATTTTTACCATAATAAAACAAGAGATCTCGACATGCACTCATCCAGCTCGCTGCAATTTTCATTCGACTGATGGTGGAAACGCTGTTTACTTGAAAGAGCAGGACAGGGATGTGTGTGGTTTTTCGCAAATGTTTTTCGTACCGTTGAAAAGTGATTACCTCCACAAGAACACAATTTTTGCAATCAATCAAATGAATGTCGCGACGTCCTGAACGAGTGCATGGCGCAATGTCTCCTTTTGTCGCTGAAAAATTTCTGCCTTCTTGCGCTTTGAAACGAGCTTTAAAATATGACATTCCTAGAAAAATAAAAAATGAATATAAAATTTGAAATAGTGTACTCAGTGGTGCAAGTAAACTAAAGAACTTCAAAGGAAGTCATGCTAGATTTTCCCTGAACAAAAAGTTATTAACCTTCTCGAAACCTTTCGTTTAATTCGGAAGAGGCCCACTTTCGCATGGAAGATGCTCGCTACTAGTTTGATTTCAAATGAGCAAAGTCTCTTTAGAAGAGTATCCGATTTGATAAATGTACGAATTAGAGGAAATCATCGGGAAGAGCGTCTTGTAGCATATCGAAAATTCCTATTTATTTATTTGAGCTATTTTCCAATTTCTATTTATTAATATAACGTTGTCCCTTTTTCTACTACCGTTTCTGTAATTAAAGGTATAGGAATGTTGTTATCATTGCCAAAACACTAGTACAGTTTGAGACTCCTATAGCAGGCTATCTCGTAATTGTTGTTGTGAAGGCAGCTCTCATAAGAATGGCTAAAAAGCACCAATAGGTCACATTCTAACAAAAAGGGAGTGGCAGACTTTTCAATTGTCAGCTGTCTAATGAATATGAGAAAACGCAAGCGTTCTGGGTCTTCCTTTTTTATTTCTGGATGCATACAAAATCTAAAAATGCAATACTTGCTTTTTTTGCAACACGCTACGTGATACTCATCCTTAACAGCCTCATCTATATGGGTCCAGGTTTTCGAATGCATTTGTGCACATCTGAAACCAGTTTTTAGTAGTGGCGCCCAAAAATTTCGACCATCTCGCGGAATCTCGAACGAACATTTATGGAAAAGAAGGAATCGGAGGGTTGCATTCGACGCTGACCAACCTCTGCAGAATGCACCACACATTCCACCTTTGTGTGACAGAAGCATGCTGCAGTGCTTCTGATCTGCAGGGTGCTTTGTGCGTCTCTGATGGTGACTGCGTGATAGCATAGTAGGATGAAGCGGCGGCCACGAATCGAAGTTCTCCGTTCGGTTCCAAATAAGCATTCAAACTGCCTCCACAAAATCCCGTGAACGTAGAATACGAGTTCCACAGAGGGCGTGACTAACGCCGACTTTATCTCTATCATTTTTGTACAGCGCATAGTGAACCTTTCCACATGATGGCTACGTGAAAAGTTGTCCTTTTCTGGACCGTGTACCTGGTCTATTCGCGGCACAAAAAAATCGCGCATGCGCAAATATGCCTCTGATCTAGCGGAAGACAAACCACCATACTGATGATCAGGGAGGGAAAGCAAAGATAAGATACCTTGCTAGAGACTATTGGCCAACTAAAACTTAATGTTAGCACTATTTCATTCGAACTCACACTCTCTTCTACCATAATCTATTTGCCATCATTCTTGTATTTCAGTAGTGCTGGGAAACAAACCTGAAACAAAACTTACCGAAATGCTTGGCGAGATGCTCGACCAAAAGACTAAGATCTTGTAGAGGGGCCTCTATTCGATTCTCGACGCAGATGTAGCATCGAAATATCCGGAGCGGCGAGTCGAGCATTCTGAACGTAGGCCATTGGAGAGAGTTAGTGGAGCGCTGCTAGCAGCACATAGAAACGTAGAGACGCAGAGAGGGTTGCTTGAGGGGACGAGCGTCAACTGGGTGGACAACGAGGATGAGTGAGTAGCGTTCGCTGTTGGGTTAGGCAATGGAGGACCACACATCGCCCATTCAATTCACTCCACAAATCTCAATGCGCCCATGACTGCCACTAGACGGTCCCATGCACGTGTACCACTTTCACGTCAAATTGGGTAACCCCCAAATCAGATTGAATACCGTTCTAAACAGCCTCGCGCTTTTGAAATCAAACTTGACATTTTCCAAATCAAAACTATCGTCTTCCAGATTGGATGAGCGATTCCAACACAATAAGAATGAATTTTTGTTTAAGGAAATTTTAGAACAACTTTCAAAATTTTCAAAATTTAAGCCCCAACAAGTGAACAGCTGTAAGTTTATAAAAAAAATATTGTAAGTAAAAATAAGGACATGGATAAACGACAGCGTTACACAATCTCTTTTTGAGATGCGCCACGCATTCTACTTGTACGGGATGTCGTGAAGGCCATTTAAATGCGTATTTGGCCATAAAATGACCTGCCGCGGCCAGACGATGAACAAGTCAGCGCTTTCTCCTTCCCAGACAAGTCTGGTACCAATGACTGACCCCTGAGGATTGGATGGCTTGGTAGGCCTGGGCGGGAAATACGAACCAGGAACCTGGTATCAGGTGCACGCGACAGTCGCGCCTCCTCCTTAGTGTACTAAAAGAGGAGGATATCGTCGACGCGGTCCCCCCTCCCCCCCCCCCTCCATAAGGTGCGAGGGCGAACGGACTTTACTCACTTAACTCATCACGACTAGTAACAAACGGTTCGACTCTTCTCTCTTCTACCTAATCCACTGAAGAGCGTTTCCTTGGGCAAATGAGACCCCTCTATCCTGGCATTCACCACAGAGGACCCGTCGTGCACTCGACTAGATCGACGCGATTTTTATTCCATCGATAGCAGAGATTCTGTTTGCGTGGAGCACACTGATGCACACAGTCCAACAAAAGTAGTTACAAAACAAAGAATACATACCCTCACACCTCTGTCTCAAGCGAGCGCCGCGATCCCTTTCTTTCCTTTTAATATACCGATTTATTGCTTCCTTTGTGCGCTTTGAAGCAAAAATTAATTGTTTGGAAGCAAAAATTAATCTTGTTTGAAAAACTGAAAATCGTATAAAATTTTAAACACTGTTCACTTATTGAGGCAGGTGAATTACAAAATTGAAAGTCATACTTAATTTTCGTTGGATGAAAAATTATTTAGACCGTTTCCAAGAAGTGTCCATTTTAATGTGGAAAAGTTTAGACTTGGAAAATGTTCTGCTTGATTTCAAAAGTGTCAAGTTTGCAGTTTGGTTTTTTTTTCTGATAACTAAAGACAGGGTAAAGCATGGGGATTGATTCTTGCCTAAAATTGAGACCCCTTTTAGAGGCGATTTGGTACGACCCTTTGTCTTGAACACAGCTTTATTTTTCGTGTCTGCCTTTATTTTTGGTTTTTAGGCGATCTTGTATCTCTTCGTAATAATCTTCTTTCTTAGTGTAGATTCACTCGTTCGCTGAGGGAGACACGCTATGTGCAGGGAACAGAGTGCTATAAAGTTTTGCATGTTGAATTTTCTACAGTGAAAAATTGAAGTTTTCCAAAGGCAGTTTTCGAATCCAGCAAGATAGACTCAATTTTTAATCGACTTTAGCAGAATATCACCAGAATGCCCGGGACATCCTTCCACCTGGACAAGATACGTCTCGATTTGAAATTGTACTCCATAAAATATTTATGCTGTTGCAATAATTCAAGCACTTTTTTCAAAAGATTTACAAGATTTTTACAGTATGCAGATATTGTTGAAGCACTATTCGAATTGCTCACGGATTCGTGAGCGAAGGCTTGACTTGTTACGGAAGTAAGTTTTCTCTATCCGAAGAAGACAATTTATCGCTGTTATATTCTGCCACATAAAATTCTAAGCATTTTCGGTTTACAATAAAAATAGACTTCGACGACCACAGATCTTCGGACAGAAGAGAGGCGGTGGTGCCAAGACAGGTCGCGGCGAAGGACCGCATCTGTTTGGGATACACCCGATCCATACAGGCGTTCATTTAGAGGATTGAACACTCCCTCTCTCGTTGTCACCCAATAGCAAGTTGGAAGACTCTGTAGCTTGGCAGCAAACATTCGTCAGCTAGGAGGACGATGTCGACACGTTCAAAAAACTATTCGAAGTTCGTATGCTACGAATTTTACGGCCTTATGTTCAAAACACAACTTCGTGTCATTTATGGGTGATATATGCATTTGGTGGTTGAATGCTTAGTACAAAAATGTAAAGCTGAGATTGCACGGTACGGCTAGTTGTGATGCCGATTTCTTTGGCTACATCTGAGAAGTCTTCCGACAGGAACGGAGCACATTTGACAGTGGAGGCGCTGCGGTGTAATTCCCCGACACAATGCGCATAGCAACTTCACGGAAATCTGGCAAAGCCACGAAGCAGAGGACTGAACAGCCGGAAGTCAACAGAAAGGTGAAGGAGAGCTCGAACAGGCGGCTACGCGACGACCATTCGGCTCCTCTGTGCCGCCAGAGGCTCTGACGTGGACTTCAGCGGATGACCGTGTCTGGACTGGGCGCCACATGCGAGTCGGCATCTGCCTGAGGCATCACCTGGGGGACTGGCGGAGCAGACCAGCAGGGCACTCATGACACTCAACCTGGCCGTAGGAACAGACCTCTGAAGGCAACCGCGCGATTCTCCCAGAAACACTTCGTTGGACTGATTCGTAAGAGTTCGATCCAAGCCATTCCTTGACCTATTCGACACGATTCGGGTCCGCTGCTCTTCTAGAGCCCGGGTAAATGGATGGCGCGTATGATGGCATATATGAAAGGCCCGAGTCTTAAGCTGATGGAGCTAAGGACGATTTTCACCAGACCGGATCTTCGGATGATTCAGGCAACTGATTTCGATCAGAAATCTCAAATCGCGTCTACACAATTTTCACGTCAAATCCGATACTTTTCACGTCAAATTGGACACCTTTCGCGTAAACGAAACACTCTTCATGTCAAACTGGACACTCTTCGAAACAAACTGGATGCTTCTGAAACCAAAGTCGAAGTCGAAACCAGCTCCTCACAGGTAAGACTACAGGCTCTCCGGGACGGTTAAAATATTTTTTTTTGTCCAAGGAAAATTCGACATAACTTTCCTTGAAACCTTTTTAGTTCAGCTGCCCGAATGAACGTAATAATTTTGTAGAATTTTTATTTTTTGGGAAAAAATATAAATTGAAATTTGTTTCAGGGAACTAAACATGAGCAGCCATTTAGTGCCTTAAAGCAAGAGATCGCTTTAAGGCACTAAAAGGCACCAAGCACTCAATTAGCTCGTTGTGATTTTTAATTGATTGATAGTGTAAGTGCTGCTTTACATGGTGTGTCAAAATGAGGATATGCGTGTTACAACAGTTTTTGTTATATCGCTTACAGGTGTGAAACTCCGTGCAAACAGAAACTTTGCTATCAATCGAATTGAAGTTGCGACGTTTTGAAAGAGGGCATGACGCAATCTCTTCTTTTGGCACTGAAAAATGACCGCCTGCAGGTTCGGTTCTGTACGCATTGTCCACGGCGCACTCTAGGTGCATCCCTGGAATGACAGGGGACTGCTAACGTGCTTGAGATACTCTGAAGGCACGCATGTCATAGGCCGAAAGCACGCATGTCATGGAAAATGAGCCGCTCCAATCGCAAAAGCCCGCTCCAGGCAATTTTTGGGCCACCCACGGCGAAAATCGGAGTTCTGGCGAAGTTGTCCACAGGATTGTGTTGATCGAATGGTGTCGACCCTTTCTCAAACAGCCTAAAATTGAAGGAGGTATGAGCATGCGGCGGATTTTGGGGAGGGATCACGCAAACCGTTTTTTTACCGCGCGTAAGCTGCTAAAGCGCTGCATCTTCATTATCTCTAGGCTTCGCAAACTGAAGATCTATCAATCAAGGGAGTGCAACGAATTTGTGACTAACGCTTTACTTGATCCAGCTATCCCAGTTTCATGCTCACCGTTAGTCGGCGAATGCACGTTTTAGTCCAATAGTCCAATATAGGTCAAATACGCACTCAAATTGCCTCCGAGATATCCCGTAAAGACAGAATGCGCGGCGCATTCCACCAAGTGGTTAGGTAATGTCATTCTTTATCCTTTGACCTTTATTCGATCTTTTAAGGCAAGTCAGTGTTTTGTCTCTCCCAGGTAATGCAAGGGACACTTTAGGTAACCCTAGGGGCTTGGTTAATATAATAGCGGGTCTGAACCCCGGATGCACACAAAGTTGTGGACGTTGAATCCTTTAAACGAATTTTCCTAAGGGAAAATTTTCGTTCAATTTCCGCTAAATCGTTAAATTTCGATAAAACATACAATTAGCTGCGAACTATCGTTTCAAATGAAAAAAATCAGGAACAGCGCTTTATGTTCTTACTTCAGCAGATGAACAAGTACACCGAAGGCAGCGTGGCACCCTACAATGCATAATCAATTCACTACCAACAAAGGGTGGAAACGAAACTAGCGAGCCTTCAGCAACAAATCAGAGATCAAATTAGATCAGACAGAATCCGGAGTGTCTTCCTTTCCTTGGTTCTCTGCGAAATCGTTCAATGTTACTGTCCTAAGAGCAACAAAGCGCACAACACAAAACGTTGTATAGGACTGTCCTACAAGGTGACCCCTCCAAGCCTATTTGCGCCGGAAGAACTAAAAAAATACATTTGAAAGCCTATCTGTGGAACGTTAACGTTCAGAAAAAGAAGCTTTCCAGAAGCTTTGATTTAGCTCTTTTTGCAAATCTTTTAAAATACGTCCAGCGGCCAAAAGCATCATCTCTGTCTCGAGTGTTGCGGGTGACGAGCAAAAATATTTTGGGATAGCCACCACCAAGTGGGAATGGCTGATCTTACGAGGGGACAGGACAGTATCTCGTGGATAGTGGATTCGCTGACGTGCTTGGCGATTCGGCGAGGAACATTTACGGCTGCTAAATGCATTGCATCAAAAATTCAACTGCGCCATAGAATTTGTGAAAGGTAGCTTTTAAGCAAAATTAGGAAAGAATTCGCGCGCCGTGCCTGGTGTCACGGTAACAAGCCAATAGGTGAAACCCACAGAGATTGGCACTGGATCGTAATATCCTCTCACCGTTTACGGCTGTGCTAGGGCGGATTGTTTTTGCTTATTCTTGCTGATTTCAAGAGTTTTTCAGGAGCAGTCCTGATCCTAAGAGAGTGATGCCTGCAATACTAGTAAAGACTAAGAGGAAAAATGTTAAACTTATTGAGAAAACAGTCCGTTAAAAAGTTCGATAAATTTCTGAAAATTTCCGTTGAGTCGTTAAGCCAGATTTTAGCGAACGAATTCGTTAAATTCGTCGCTAAACCATTAACAGTTATATGTCTGAATCTTAAATCGATTCTGTGTGTACGTCGCAGCCGGCGCCTCCTACGACTGCTTTACAGTGGTATGAATGTGTGTTTTATGACTTCTACACTCAGAACAGTTTCATGCCTTTAAGCTCGTACCAGCATAGGTGACCTTTGGATGAATTTTTAGGTGCTGGTGTTCTATTACTTACCTGGTTGGACTTCATTTTTGTGGATTTATTTACTTCCTGCTTGGACTTTATTTTTCTGGATTTATTTACTTCCTACTCAGGTGCTTGCTTTTTGTTTGAGTTATTTGAATTTTTTTAAAGTTTCTCACGAACTTATCATATAATAAACAGATTAATAAGTAAATAGCAAGTAAAGTATACACAACAAGGCGCAGCGAAGAGTTCGAATCGAAATTAGAAATTAAATCTAAGAAGTGAAGTGAGAACAATTGAAGCGAACGAAAAAAGGGGGACAAGAGCGCGCTTTTTTGAAGAAGATCGTGCGAGGACTCCGTGCCAAGCTAGGGAGACTTCTCGCATTCAGTAAGGCATATGAAGATAACAGTCTTCTATCAAACCGCCATTCGTTGTTGTTTTCTGACAAACGAATATGTACAACAGCTTTCGAAAACTAATCGGGATAGCAGTAAGAATCGAAGAAGCGTTCTGAAGAAGCTGTTGAGGATTGTAGGCAGTCAACGTGACTGACATAGGCTTCTTGCCCAAGATATCAAAAATTCGGGCTTACCGATCTCCTTCGGCTACCAAAGGACTTCTCCCAGCAGGTAACAATGATGGAAAATGGACATATTAAGTGATATTGTGTCTGGATGAGATATTCCGCAAATTGACCTTGAGATCACTGTTCAAAAATGCGTTCCTCTGCTATGGCAAACAGCGTTTTCATCAAACGTGCCCTTTCGTGGGAATCTGAAAAGCTATGATTTCAGTGCAGTGGACATCAACTGTGAAGGATCAAACACAACATGAATGCCGTTAACAATCCTGGTTTATAGCTTGCCAAGTTCACATCATATCCTGAATGCCATTCCCAGGAATCATGAACTAAATCTATGCAAGAATATGATCTATCCTAGTCCGGGGGAGGAGGCATATAACTAAAAAGTTAGTAACAAATCCACTTGAGACTTATCGAGCTGCTTCTATATAACAACATAGGGCTAAAATTTAAAAAAAATCACATAGAAAAACGAAAAAATTGGTTTCGCCACGGTTGTAAGGATGTGAAGTTCTGGATCTAACACCAGGATCTAACATGGTGAGGAGGGAAGTTATGTGGCCTCCTCACCATGTTAGATCCTGGTTATAACATATCTGCCGCCGGTCAGCACGCGTCATGCCTCAATTTCGTCGCTTTTGCCCGCTGAGATAATTGTAAAACCGCGGCGATTTTTATTTGCTTTTTGTTTGACCGTTCGTTTTTTGGTTTCTTCAAATTCTTGTTCTTGTTCCCTAGGAGCTGCTCGGTAGGTATATATGACGGCTAACCCACTAACTTGAGCTGTGGAGCTCATGAGTGTATGACGGTCAATGGAAACTCCTCGAAACAAGTGCACGACACCAGCAGTGCAATCAATAGTGATCGATATTGACGATTTTTTGCACCTGGGTGATGGTGCGATATGGGAATCCCGTGACTGTGATGGGTGGACCTAACAACGGACAAATAGTTCGGACCACAGTCGGTAGATCTGTCTGGGACTGATCTGTGAAGTTCCACCCGCCAGCTGTCTCTAATCAGAGAATGGCTCAGCTTCTTAGAAACCTCGGGCAGAGACCTACGCCGTGTAAAAGAGCTTGAAACGCTGATTAGAAAGATGCTAACCAAATTTGCTAAATGGAACTCCTAAGCGACTGCTGGCCAGTCAAATTTCGCGTTGTTGTTTTCATATATCGCGCATATAGCCTGGATGCAGGTCCACTTCGAAGTAATGGGTCATGGGTTCGATCCCCGGCGATGTTTTTTGCATTGGTGACTTATCGTCAATGAGACCCTTTCATTTTATGTCCAACACACCTCTGAAAAAATGCTTCGTAACGGCTCTCACTTGAGATTTTCGAGCTCTCTGAAGATGAAAATGTCACAAACATTCATTTGCTCGGGAGGTGCCAGATTCGTGATCTCCTAAATAACACCCATGCACAAGGTTTGGGCGAAATTGGTACATCGCACCTCACCACTCTCAAACACGCTTTAAGCTGTGAGTTGAGTTGAATTCTTGAGTTCTTGAGTGAGTTTGAGCCTAGAGCGAGTTCCGGATCTCGGTCACCATTGTCGATCAAGGGTGGTGCTCGAGGAGCGAAGTCATTGAAGTTGGAAGCCAACTGGGTATTTTGGGCGGTGGATAGGAATGCCGACCAGGGGTCTATTTTTCTTTTGTTTGTTTTTTGTTGCTGAGAAAATAGCGGAAATTAGTCAGAAAACAGAAAATATGTATTATAGCATAGAAATTTCGCGATACTATGTATCCGAAAGCCAGAATTTAATCTATATCACAACATCGTCGCCTCCATGGCAGAAAAAATGTCCTTAGGCTATTCCAAATTCGAAAAACCAGTTTGCGCGATGGCCTTCACGAGCCTTCGCGCCATGCACTCATCTGATTCGCCTAGTTGATGTAGTACGCGCTATTAGATTGGCCGGAAGGTCCTGGCGGTTTTTGCTGGTCCACTTCAAACAATCACAATCTTCTTCATAATTACCAGATGCAGTCGTAATAAGCCTCATTAAGAACAAAATGCTTTTTCCAACGCAAAACTGATTAATAAGCGAAAAGACTGGGTGGTCGAGATGCGGTAAATTCTAGAAAGGCTGTTATTGTATGGTCCAGGGGTGCACACAAAATTCTGTGCGTTAAATTTTTTTAACGAATTTTTTTAACGGAAAATTTTCGTTAAATTTCCGGTAAATCGTTAAATTTCGTTAAAAAATAAATTTAGCTGCAAACCATTAATTCAATTGAAAAGATCAAGAAAAACCTTATACGTTTCAACTTTAAGAGGTCAACAGCTAAAGTTTAAGGAATGGAGTGTAACACTGCAATGTAAAATAAACAACTCATCACCATCAAGCACAGAAAAATAAACAAGCCTTCAGCAACAAATTTTCAACAGGATGTGGAATAAGAAGAGATATGGAATTATCATTCAGGATTATCACCGACAAGGCATCTTGTACCCGGAGTTCCCCCCCCCCCCCTCCTCCTTCCTAGTTCTTTTGTCTGACCAGCCCAACAAATACAGAAAGAACTAATAAAAATGCAACTAAAAGCCTATCAGCGGAATGCTAAACCGTCGAACGCACGATTTTCTCGAGCCTTGTGCGTGGAACTAATCCTTTTTTGCAACGCCGGGACCGTGACACGACATCGTCGAAAAGGTGTGACGCGTCGTCAACGTGTTAGCGTTCAGGAAAAGTAGCTTTTCTAATTTTTGATACTAGCGTTTTTCTACAATCGTTTAAAAAACGTCCAGCGGCTGAAAACTTCTGTCCTTCTCGACTATTCCAGGTGGCGAGGAAAAGTATTCAAAAGGGCAAAAGCAAAAGATAAGCAACGCAAGATGGGGATAGGCATATCTTATAAGGAGATTAGACGAGTATCTTTGAGGATTCATTGACGTGCTGAGGAGTTAGCGAAAAAATGTCTAACTCCAAAATACATCAAAGGATTAGGATAAAGGACGGCATTATTCAATCCCTTTTGTGGAATGTGACACACATTCTACTTCTAGGCGATATCGTGGAGACGATTTGAAGGCGTATTTGGCGATACAATGACTTTCGGTGGCCAGCCAATGGACAAGTCAGCGCTTTATCCTTCCCAGTCAAGTCTGGTGTACATATTCACCGACCCCAGAGGGATCGAAGGCTGATTGGCGTTGACGGGAAAACCGAATCAGGAACCTGGTATAAGATGTTTTTTAGGAACAGTCCTAATCGGAAGGACAAGACCTGCAACATTATATAATACTAGAGATAGATGTGATAAAGTCACTGAGAAAGAAGTCCGTTAAAAATTCCGTTAAATTTCTAAAAATTTCCGTTAAGTCGTTAAGCTAGATTTTAACGAAAAATGCCGTTAATTCGTTAAATTCGTTAAATCGTTAACCGTTAAATGTGCACCCCTGGTATGGTCTGATCCGCGAAGGTTCTACCAGCGAGGAAGCTTTGAAGGTGCTTAAAAAGGTAGGTCTGGTGACTGTGGCAGGTAAGCTAGAACTCCTAGTTCTTTAAGTTTCACATGGTGATTTTCGAAACGTGCGGGCGTTGTCGTGCAGAAGAATGGGACCTCTTCTGTACAAGTGCCGGCTGCAGCTCACGTTATTTTCGGCACATCTCGTCGATTTTGTAGGATGGACTCTGCTGTGGTGGTTCGGCCTGGCCCCGGAAACTTGTAGTGAATCACGCCAGCCAACGACCGCCACACTGTTACAATCGTCTTCTTCTGGTGGAATATCGGCTTTTGGAGGTGCCTGGGGAGGGGGGTTCGTGGACATCAATCCACTCTCCTGATCGTCTTCGATTATTGTTCAGAACCCACCTTTCATCAAATGTGACGACTCGATTGAAAAACGGATCGTTTGATTGAAGAATTTCGCCAGCCACCCACCAAGGTACCAGAACTTCGATTTCCAAAAATCAGCAGCCACGACCCCATCTTCTTCAAAGTCGCCCCAATTCCCTCCACGGTAATCAGTTGGATGGGACCGTGGGTTTTGGATCGGGAATCACCACGAACAAGGCCCTCCTTAAAGTATAGAAATCCACACTGAAGCGCTTCAGGAGAAGTACAGAGAGTGCAGTAAGTGCAACCATGGGACTTTTAAAGCGGTTCTGGCGAGCGAGATGTGTTGCATGATAAGCTGCAATACGAAGGAGGTCTTCACAGTGATAACATGACAATATTCAGGGTGCCAAAAAACGTCGAAAATATTTGAATGATTATAAAATTCTTGTTCTTTCAGCGACGTTTACATTTTATAGTCTATGTGGAGCAGTGAGGATAAATGTCATAATGCGAGAAACCTTGAGATTCAGCCATGCGTTCATTCATTGCTACGCGATATTTATTTGACTGTCAGAATGGTCCTGACTTGCAGTTTTTCGATCAAGAACTGCTTGGACTTCCCGTGTTTGATTTGGCTGCTCCTTAAATTTGGACTGTAACTTTCATTGCGCTAAACCACTTATCGCTAAATTGGAGTTGGGTTGGCATTTTGAGGTGAAGCAATAACTGAGTGACGGTACTGGCCTTTGTTTGAGAAAGAGGAGAAACCTCTTGACTGCGCAACCCTCCATTTTTTGGGAACAACAAAAGAGCGGATACATAGTGAACTGATGTTGCGAAATAAGGAGATGAAACATTGAGTCAATTCTCCATTTTTATAAGGAAAAGGTTCCACTGAATATAACAACGTGCGATGAATTGTGGATCACGTGCGACAATGCAGGAGATCCTGCAGACAGTCTGAACAACTGACCTTCTGTAGATCTATTGCATTAGCTGCGGATAGCCACTCATTCACATTTCAGTCCAAAATTTGTAACAACATGGTGCAAATTTGTGCAAAAAATAACAAAAATGCGCGAAATTCTCCGGCAAAAATATTTTGCTGCTTCGAAAAAGGAGTTCCTCCGTTTTCTGTGGCAACCCTAGATTGGATCGCGCGATTGGCAGTGCACAAATTTAAAGAAGAAGTTCTACTTTGTCTTCAAAAATGTATGCAGAGAGGAGAGTACGGACTGCAAATTTCCGACATGGTGCTGCGAACAGATTCCATTCAGGGGAATGTTATAATGGTGTGCTAGAATGACTGCGTGGTACGTGTTGCTCTCTCACAGCCTTGTAGGGGCTTGAGAGAAGTGCATATTCGACAGTCTTCCCTGTGGCCAGGTTCAATGGTGGGGTTCGAGAAATGTTCGGGATCGTACTCTCTCTCTCTCACTATTGGTTCTGGCAGAAGATTATCTCGTATTTTTTAGATTTTAGGTGATGTGTGTGGCTTCGACATTGAACAGAATCACGCTCAGCTTTGTTCAATGAAGAAGACAAGTTATAACACAGGACTGGATCCTTTAAAGTCTTGAATACTGATTGTTCTACAGCTAAAAATAAAATACATATTGTCGGCAGATTACGAATCAGTGAGAGATGTTTAACTTCTGCAGATTTTTCCCAAATGTCATGGACACGATAGTTTTCTTCCTGAATGAGCAACATCTACGTTCGAGATTGCACTCTATAAAAATTTGAAGGGTCATTTACTAAGAGTGACTTATTATAGATCCCACAAAATTCTTTGAACGCTCTTCGAATTGATGACGGAATGGCAGCCGAAGGATGGACTTGTCACGGTCATAATTTTCTCCCTTCTGAAGGAGGTAGAAAATGAAATTCAAGCCCTGCTTGACAAGCAGTGATAATACCCTGTTTTTCTGAAGCTATCTTCTTTATGATCGAGGATCTCGACTTTGCATCATTTGCCAGAAAACGCGTGCCAAAAATTGACTACACCTAATCACCTAGAAGTTTGTCACTTTAACTATATTCCGCTCAAAATGTAGGATTCTTATTTCTTCTAGTTTCTAATGCCCAATGAATTTTTGAGAGGCACCAAAAAAATCCGAGTTATGGCAGTTTACGTGCGACAACTGCGTTCTTTGATTTCTTTGATCGCATGGTAAGGATGTAGTTCTCACGGAAATAATTTTCCACCTTCTGAAGGAATGAACGTTGGAGTGGGAAATTGTACCAAGAGAGAGAACTTGTTTTCAAAATTCTCGTTTTTCACGAAAGTAAACTAAAAAATAAACAGACCACCCGTACAATCAATTGAAATTCTGCCTCAAAAATTTCAGGTACTGATCAACAGGCAGTGAAATAATCATGATTTTGCGAATTGAGCAGGTTGGATAGACCTCTGGTCGACCTTGCTCCGACGTCATTGGAGCGGCAAAATTGCGCGTTTACAAATATGGTCATAACTCGTTAAAATTTTCGAATTTTGAAGGAGTCGATGGCTTTTTATAGTGTAGAAGAGAAATGCTTTCCGACCACACAAGAATAAGTTTTCAAAAAAGAGTTCTTCATGCAGAGTGGGGGGGGGGTCGATGTTCGGCAAAAATCGACCAGAAATCTACCCCCCCCCCATTTCTTCATTTTTGTAGGACTGGTAAGACTTTCGGATGACTGTCCTTCGCATACGACCGCCGAAGTTGGAGATCTCATTATCTGCACTTAAACCATCATAACTCGGAGATTTTCAGAGTTTTTTGGAAACTCTGAAAATTAAGACGCATTCGAGATTAGATGAAAAGCGGTTTTTATTATCTGAAAAGCAGTTTCAGAAGTGGCATCTGGTATTTGATCAGGGGTTCGAATTTGGTCGATTTTTGCCGCCCTCTGATGTTCTTTCTTTCAGGAGGGAAACAATTATTTCCGTGGCAAATCCATCCTTCAGCTGCCATTCCGTCATCGATTCGAAGAGCGCCTCAAAAAATTTTGTTGGGAGAGCACTTAAGTCAGCCCTAGTAATTGCTAATCGCAATTCCTAATTGTTCATTAATTAACACTTAAAATCTAATAAAGCACATTCTCGGATGCAGATTTTGCTCATTCTGGTGGAAAAGTGTTGTGGTCACGGCATCCTGTAAAAAGTTGAACTCGTCGTGCTTAACTCGAAAACTGCTTACAAAAGCTCTTTATTTTTAGCTGCAGAGCTATCAGTATTCAAAACGATTATGCGCCTTAATCAAACAAATCATTTAATCAATCAATATCATGTCTTCAGTGAATAAAGCTGTGCGGGAATCTCTACAGTATCGAAGTTACACTTGGAAAGAAGAACCTATGTATGTACTAAGAGGTTCAAAAATCACATAAAAATTTGAAAAAAAATCAACACAGATAAGAAATAATACGTTGATGGAGGCAATGAGGGGGTCGTACCAAGTTCGCTTCGGAAGGGAGCCGCAAATTTTCGGCAAAATCGAACCTCGCGCTTGGCCCTGCCTAAGGCACCATCGCGAATTTTGCCGCAGTCATCAGGAAGACGGTTAAAGGAAGTGACCAGGGGCCGAATACATCAACGACTTACAGCAATTTAACACAGAAAATAAGGCCAAATCCCTGATAGCGTGGCTTATCAATCGATATGGTGAAATATTTCGCCGCGCTATCAGGAATTTCGGCTGTGTCTTCTCTGTTAAATTGCTGTAAGTCGTTGACGAATTCGGCCCCAGTTCAGCTTGAGTAAAACTGCTCGCGGTTCGCAGCATATCTCGCTGCGGGGTGTTCAGAATGTTGTCAAATGCAAACTATGACCTCACAGCTGTCGACTTTCCCATCTTCCAACCCTCATTGTGCTGAGTTGGTCTGCGCTGAAAATGCATCAGCCCTCAAACGTAGTTCGTGAGGGCCTCCCATATGGCATCGTTTGGACAGCTGAGAAGAACGTTAAAATGTTAGTGTTCAGGTCGTACACAGCAGCCACAATCACCAGCTACTTCGTCTCCGCCCGAAGATCTCTTGAAAATGTACGTTCAATGACTCTATCTCCGAATACAGGTGTGGTCTGGACTGGAAATAGAGACATTGGAAGCGGTCGCGTACTAGCTAGTACGCTTAAATGGCGGACTATGACGATGGCGTTCGAAGGTGAAACTTACGAGCAAAACGATAGTGGGGCACTAATATTTCTAAGCAAATACAGCAGGAAAATAGTAATTTGAATCGATACTGCAAGCGTAGCTGAAAGCAGATTCATACGAACGGAAAACATGCCTTGCAGCCTTGCCTTGACGGCGCAGAGGTAGTATTCCGACATATTTACACGAAACTAATCACGAAATCACTCAGACGTCTAGAGGAATCTGTTCGAAGCATTTCGTACGATGTACCGAAAGCAAAGTAGTTTTAACACCTTCTGCCTAAGTTTGACCCGTTCGTAGGTCACGAGTCGGCTCCAAAGAGCCAAACCTCCCGATCGGACGGACGAGCTGCTACGACGGAGGTGAACTCCATGTGTCTGGCGCACGTATCGATCGCCGGTCCGTGGGTGGCCTCAAAGCAAGTGCCGCTGTGCTACCAGTCCAAGGGCGCCTTTGTTCGAGCAGAGGGCATTCGGGAACAGTTCCCGCTCCAGGTCAGGCAGTTGGTTCCCCACCCCTTCACCTGAAGGCAAGCGCATCGAAATCAGCTCTTTTTGCAAGGCGCTGGCTAGCTCCACAGCTCGCTTTGAAGTCGTTCTCCACATCTAAAATCGCTCTGATCGCTCTTCCTGTTTTCGTTCCATCCGACTGCTTTGATGGTGACTACAGAGAAGCGTTAGAAAATTTGTCAAATGGCGCAATATTGGAACGAGCAAACGTTCCCGACTAAAGCTCCCATGTTAAAATGGCCTGCATCCTGGAGTTCTCTCCTCTCTCCAATAAGAGGAAGCGAATAAGACGTGAATCTGTAATCGAAAAGAGGGAATAAGACTGCATTCACATTCGCTGTATGTAGCTGCTTGCCACGCCTGCACGCCTCGGCTTGCTAAGGTGACCCCCCCCCCCGCCAGCTAGCGCCCGCTATTTTTGCACCTTTTAAAGGAGCTCATGAAAAACAGGCAATATAACGTAATCTATTTCTTCTGGCTTTCCGCACTGGTTCGATGTTCGACCTCGAAAGACGGAAACGAAAATTCTACTTCGTGCCGGCCCTCTCAGCGTTATACCTCAGAAGCAGGACTGTGTAGAAATTCTTCCCTTAAAAACGGAACACGGAGAACGGAACCCAAACACTGACTGCAAAAATGGCTGTAATTTGGGATCGAACAGAATTGAAAGAAAATCATATTTTACTTTATTTTATTATTTTTTATTTTTTGCATTCTGTGGCGCGCTAAAATATAACAGACTAATCGAAGTTCTCCAATTTCAAGCGTAAGCATGCAATACATATAACTTGCTACCATATCAGTTCATTTTCTCTAATGCTCAAGTGGCTGGCGCTGAAGTTGTATGCTCTCGTAATGTGTTCTTCACGATTAGCAGGTTTCTAGCTCGAGCCCCGCCTGGCGCTAGAGCTTTGATCGCAACAAAACATCATTATGAAAGCTTTCCAGCCTTTCTTCCAGGGTCGCTATTTGAAAATGAATCAGTGACTGATTTTCAATTTTATTTTTGTAATCTGATTCTTAAATCTATGCACACTTGAATGTTGTAGAAGGAGTGTTTTAATTGCGATATATAAGATGGTAAATGGTCTCGCTCGTATTCACCTTCAAGAATTATCCCTTCATACCCTTCATTACCATCCCTTCATTGTGTAATGGGGGATAAGGGATAGTCACAGGAAGATCCAGTTTCCCAGAGCAATAAGCAGTATACGATCTCAATTTTTTACTTGTCGAGTTGACTCGGAATTTCTGAAGTTTTCTAAGAAACACACCCAAACTTATTAGGGCGACACAAAAAACGCCTTGACCAGTATCTCCACAGCTTCGTGGCTTCCTCCTTATTAGGTTGGATCTTGTTGACTGTTTCGTTTTCCATGTGCTTACACTGACCTTGAATCAACTTTCTTTGCGTTGTTGGGTTTGGATCTTTTTCCATGTACTGAGCAAATATATGAATCTGTGATTTCTATGTGATGTGACATAAAATCCCATGGAATTCACTGGCTCAAAAAAGTCTGTGATTTGATTTTCCAATGTACATACACAGTTCCAAGCGAGTCGAATTGAAAAATTTCGGTTTTTAGTATATGAATAAAAGTATAAAGGTCGCTGATAGTCAACCTCTCTTGCGATGCGCTACATATCGGACCTAGCTTCTACGGATTGAATGAAGTTGAACGAGTATTTCACTAAAACAATGTCTTGCAAACCAGCTGGAGAACATGTCAGTGTTTCCCTTTTTCTAAACGGTCAGGTGCCTTTGGATCTCTCCACGAAGGCTATGTATTTACAGCAAACGATAGAGAAAGTGAAGGCCACAAAGCATTACAGGGACAATTGTCAAGCCTCAAGTCCATAACATCTTTTTGGGAAATTGCCGACAGCAACAGGAAGACATGTTTGAAGTGCGGGTAATAATGCACACGGTCGCTATAAAGTCAGTACGTATGTTTGCTCAATCGATTGCAAGCGGAGAGTCGAATCGGATGAGAAGGCATTGGAAGAATGTGCCATGACTAGTCTCTCCGCCAAGCCTTCGTACGACGATCAATATGATACAGACACTTCAAAGATTCCTTTCGGCTCGTTTGAGGAATGAAGTGGTGGCCCTGACCGCAGTAGATCTATTTAGATATACTGCTCGCAAAATAGGTGTATGCGGTCGGCTAGCATTTTCTTGAATCGAAGAGCCGTCATTAGAATGCTACCGCGACTAGTGGACCGGCAGTGCAAAGTCCTGGCTTCGGCTTGAAATTGTGCCCAGAAATATCCGTGAAAGTGGTATAGTAGTGCGATTTTCACTTTCCGCAACGCTTCGCGGGTATTGCATTGTAAACTACTACTTTTCGGCACACTCCTCGATCTCGACCCTAGGAACATTGAGGAGGAAACTATCGTCGGCTACGACGATGCCCAAAAAAGAAAAGGCCCTAGCTATCGACGGAACCATTCAGATGGTCAGAGCGTAGCGGCGCAGACCACACTTCAACTACGCAGTTGTCACACAAACACGCCTTTCTCTCTTTGTACCCTTTATATATTAGTAATAAAACACTGAGACGTCTAGAATCGGGTACAGCAGTAGAAGCGAGTTACTACTCAATCCTTCCGCTCCCTCTACCGCTCTCTCTCCTTACCAGAGGCATAGAAACCTCACTCCGCGACTCTCCAATGATGTCGGGCCTTGCTTCCTTAGGTGCGAACGGCTACATACTACATGGAGATTTTCAAAATCCTGTTGTACTCTTTCCATAAATCTCGAAGGACGTGTTTTGTTCTTAGGTGCGGTCAAACATCGTTAAATGTGAATGCAATTGGGTGAGTTATTGGGGCACTTTTTAGACAGAATTTGTATGGAACAGAGCTGCAGCGAAATCGTTGACCATCTCGACTACGATCGATCAGCTGTTTTACAGTTAACTATCTACCTAAGTGTATGCTCAGCTGGGCTTTACACTGGAGCTCTAACCCTTCCCTTGACAACTGTCAAGGTTCCGGCTTTTTTAATACATTTGAAGTGGATCGCTGCTGCCACAAAAGCACCGTGATGCATACAAGGCGTATCATAATAGCAGGTCAAGTTTGCCAGCACTCAACATTTGTTAAGGCGCGTGGTAACGCAGTCGGAGTAGGCGCCGGCTGTCGCGTGCACCCCATCCGAGGTTCATGGTTACGGCAAAAAACTTATAGAAAACTAAATTTCCTCAGATGCGTGGTTTTCTGCGCGACGAGTGTGGAGGTTCCAACTAACGGCCTAGAAATTGAAGAAAGGTTGGGTATTGGCAAATTTTTAGGGTGGACGTATATCTACGACACGCACTGTAGCATGTTGGAATGCAAATCGCGAAAACTGTTCGGCCTCCGAAAGACTACCAATAGTACAAATCGTCTTTTTGTGGTGACGAAAAAATCATGGAATACCGTGGAGACAGTCCTGAGATGTTCTCATCGTTAGTTGGCTGGAAAGGGGGGGGGAGGTGACCCGATCGATCGGTGATACACGCGAAAGGTACCGATTCCTTCGACTGCGCTATGCGCGCTCGTGTTGGCCATATAAGCCTCACTTAATGATCACTGCTTCACTACAGTTGTGCTCGAATGACCTATTCGGATAGGTATTCGAATGGTTTTCATTCGAATTCCAATATTCAAAAAATCGCGTCTTTCGAATACATTCGAATTCGAATATTCAGAAAAAAACGTTTTTAAATGTATTCGAATTCGAATATTCGATTTTTTTGCATTCACTGCCATTCGAATATTCGAAAAAATTTGAGAGCACAACTAAATGGTGCGCAACTATGAAAGTTCGCTTTTACGAGTTAAAAGAAAATCAGTTCCCGAGTTGTTTTCAACTAACTTTTATTAACTATAATCACAATTATTAGCAACACCATTATTCCAATTTGGAAGTAGCTTGGGGATTTCATCGCAAAAAATGGAGTTTTTCGAGGCATTTCTTCATCAAGCCGTTTTTGAACGTCTTCGTGTTTGGTGAAGTTCTCCGCTAAAGCATGAGCAATCGATCTGAACAAGTGACAGTCAGACGGCGCTATGTCTGCAAAAAAATTGTCTTTCATTTTTCCCCCAAATACAGAGCAAGCGCCTTTTTACATAACCTTTTTCGGTCAACCCCGAAGCCCAAAGCCCACGGACGACACCTTTTTCCGTGGACTTTGGGCTTCGGGGTTGACTTTGGAGCCTCTCCTGGACTTGTCCATGAGCATTTCTAGTTCGGGTTGACGAAATAGATCCATTTTTCATTTCCGGTGATAATATGATGCAGGAACGACTTCCTTCGCTGCCATTCAATCAAGATTTCGCTCGCTGTTCTTCGGGGTTTCTGGCGTTGCGTCAGTTGACGTGGCACCCCACGTCCTTCCTTCTGAATCTCTCCCATTTCATGCAAACGTTTCGAAACTGCTTGGCGAGTTACACATAAGGAGCCAGCTAGCTGTGGTTGCGTTTGGGTGTCGTCTTCATCGAGTATAGCTTGCAGTTCATTGCCTTCGTACTGTTCGGGTGGTCTTCCGCGGTCGTTCTTCAGATCAAAGTCTCCTCCTCTAAATCTCTTGAACAATTTCTGGTAAGCTCTGGCAGTGATGACATCCTGATCATAGACTTCGGTGACTTCATGTTATGGGCTTCAACGACGCGTTTCTTCCATTTGAATACAAACAATAGAACTGCCCGCAAATGCCCCTTCGTTGGCGCTTCGGTGGTCATCTATAGAATTGTCTTTAATTTTTATATTTGAACCTCTTTCAAAAAATCAAGTGGTATCAGATAGCTCATAAACAAAGAAAGATAGATATGAACAGAAGTTTTGAAAGCAGTCAATTCATGAAAAAATGTCAAACAAAGTGGAAAGAACTTTCATAGTTGCACACCTTCTTGCAATGCTGTCATATAGGCTCTAGAGAATACTGAAACAGCCCTTTTTAACTGCGCACTGATTCCGCACATTGCTAAAAATCGTTGCCTTAACAAAAAACTTGTTAAGGTTGTCTCGAACCGCAGCACTGCCCCATTGAAGAAGGTATTCCTTCGTCATCTTACCGTCCTGTTACTGATGATCAAAAACCTGTAACGAACTGCGTATTATAACTTTGCAAGCAGGCAATAACTTCAGAGGAGAGATAGGACTTAATTGCAGTGGTAGGCGATAAACCGCCGCGTAAAGGGAAGGAAAAGTAGGGCGAAGAAGGAGTGCAGATAGCTTCTGTCCTCTGCAGATGGCAGAAAGGCGCCTCGGAAACGCTCCTAAAATTGTCTACTCATTTTTTTCCTCTCATAAAAAAACATGACACGCTGTAAGATAGATGGAAAAGCATGTTTTAGCCGTGATGAACTGTTACTGTTTTTCGCGGTGGCCATGTTACCACAGGCTTCAACTGGAACAACAGAAAACTGAACGGACTGGGAGCGTCTGAAGACGCTATGCACTTCCTCTAATGCTGTGAAATTAAAACCATCTTTGGTCCTCTTTTCTTCTGCCTTCTACTAAGTTGTGGGAAGATTCCCAGGAGAAGAAACAAGCCAATGAATAGATTTATCTTTAATTTATAGATGCGTAACTAAAATATCTTAAAGACATTTAGGAATTATTATGCTCTGCTGCAGGAAAGCTCATCAACACGAAATCATCACATCAGCACAACTCCACGAATGAGACGCTCAAATGAACAGTAACGAGATTACAGGAAACTGTGGTCACCAATTACGGTGTTGAGGACACAAATAGACGAAATCTCACAGAGTTGAATTGGTGGGAGGGGGGGGGGGGGGAGGGGGAAGGGAGGAGGGAATACCGAAAACACGCTACATTTAAATACGAGTAGAAAACTATTTAGATCTAGAGCTAAATTTGAAAGTGACAAAAATAAATAAGTAAACAAAGATAAGATAAATAGTTAACAGGGAAGGATGGGATACACACGGCAGTTCCCAGTCACTGCTGCACTATTTTAAAAGCACTGAGAGTCTCGCGTCTAATGATGAAGAAGCGGCCCTTCAACGTCCTTCGTCTTGCCGTTAAGAACCGATCGCTATAGAACGTACTCTACCAGTCCATCACCGACCATTGAATGATGTACATCTCACTGCAGGAGAATTTCGCAGGAGAACACGGGCTATCTAAGAACGAAGGCAACCAGCCAGCTACATAACAAGGAGAATGTACTTGGTTACGGGAGACGACAACAAGAGGCCTCTAGCTCTCAGGTGAAATACTGCTGCACAAACGCTCCAGTGTCGACTTTCGTCAACTCCCGACCAGCTATCGTTATGTCGGAGTTGATTGCTGCCCGCAGATCTTCTGAAGCATATATTGTTGATACAGCTGCACATTAGTAGGTCCCATCAATACATCCCTTCATACAAAATCAAAATAGCAGCCGAAACGACAACTACTCTGCCAGATTAATGGAATCGCTCGACGAAAGGTGCAAGCAATCACGAACTTCTTAACTTTAACTAGGACACCTTGACGCTTACTGGACGCTATCGGAGGGAGACTTCTTTTGCACATCACAAAGGGGTTCAGGCCACTCGTTCGTTCATGGGTCGGTCGTTTCTTACCAAGCCTGACTAGAAGGGATGAAGTGTAGAGAAAGGCCCCACAAGGACCGAATAACTACAACGGCTGGCGTTAATAAAATCCCTTGTGGAGCATTTCTGGTATTCAGCGCATTCCACTTCACAGTTCATCACTTTTGAAGGCAAGCTGCATGCCTGTTCCACCCTCACCAGGATATTCGGAGACCAGCTGATGAACAAGCCAGCGTTATGCCATTCCCAGACGTTTCGAACACATTCCCTGACACCTGCAGAAAGAACGCTTTGTTGGCCTGGCAGTGGAGACCAGAAGAAGGAATTTGCATCAGGAGTGCATGCAACAGCAGGCGCCGGTTCCGACTACCGCATGCCTCAGGAAAAATAGAAGGTCAAAAACGCACTCGAACTTCGAACTCGCAAAACTTGCATAGTTTTACCAGAACGCGTCGTGCAGTGCATGAAAAGTGGACAGTGTACCGCCGACCTTCACCGCATCTTTACTGCCCTCCATTTATTTTTAATTTTTTAAAACTTTTCAGGAACGCAGTTCTGAATCGCTAGAAGTCTTAGGCATCTTTGAGCCACCTTCCTTAGCAAAGAAATTGTTGTAGAAATGCTTTTTCTCACCTAGGTTATCGTAGGCCTCCATTGATCGGATGTATCCCAGGATTAACACATCAAGCATTGAGCCATAAAAGTCCTGAGTGTATTTGCGCAGTAAATGCACTTCCTATAAAACGAAGTGCACCTTAGTCGCGATGGATCACAATGGACAAATGAAGACCAATTGCATAAGTATGTACCAGGCTGTCCAATAATTCTTGTCCGAAAATTTCACCATTTTCAATTTTTTTCAACTTTATTGAAAAACAAGTCTAATCAACAATATAATCACCACAGTTATCCACAACAGTGGCCCATCGATTGGGCAGGTCGCCAATGCCCTTCGCCCAGAACTCCGGGGGCTGCGACTCGAAGAAGTCCGCGATGTCGGATTTGAGGTTGTCGTAGTTGGTGAATTTTCTTCCAGCGAAATGGTGCTTCAGCGGGCGGAATAAGTGGTAGTCGGAGGGGGCCTGGTCCGGGGAATACGGCGGATGGGCAACCGTCTCCCAGCCGAGCGTCGCCAACTTCTGCTGGGTCTCCTTCGCCACGTGAGGGCGCGCGTTGTCGTGCAGCAGGTGGACCGAGGCCCGTCGGGGGCGCTTTTCTCGGATGGCGGCGGCTAGTTTCTCGAGCTGATCGGTGTAGATGGAGGCGATGACCGTCCTGCCTTGCGGGAGCAGCTCGAAGTACAGCATGCCCTTGGCGTCCCACCAGCAGCAGATCATGATCTTCAGCGGGTGTTCCCTGTTCTCGAGGCTCGTGTCGCCGCTCTCGAAACGATTGAACCAGCGCCTGACTGTGCGTTGGGACACTGCATCCTCCTTGCACGCTCTGCAGATGTTGGCGACCGCGGTGCCCGTGTCGTTGCCCAGCAGCCACTCGTGGTACACACGTACGAATTCGACCTTGATCCATTTTAGCTTGTACTGATAGCTAGACGCGGCGACTGCGCCTTATATACCCCTAGCGTGGAACTCTGGAGAACCTTCTAGAAAGTTTTTACACTTGCCTGATATCATAAAACTTCTAAGGAAAATTATAGAATTTTGAAAATTTTCGGACAGGAATTATTGGACAACCTGGTATAAATCACCACGATCAGTCAGCTTTATAGCTGCTCTTACTCAGTTTGGATTTCAGATTCTTATTTCTGTTCGTACGTCAAGGACACTTACCAAAGTTTTTTTCTCGTTATGGAAATGAGGATTCCAACCAAGACTTGCCACCATATTCACAACCTAAACAGAGGAAACGAAGTCGTATACAGGAGCGTATTGCTACCTCAATACTCGGAAATAAAATGACTCCCTTCTGATAAGGGTCCGCAATTCTGACATTGGGAGCGCTTATTACGGTACACTGAATAATTGAAAATGAAAGCACCTGATCTCCTTCGATCCTTGCAAGTCCGTAGAACACTCCACATGGCAGTTCGCTCGGTAGAGCTTCCACTACCGCGTCCTCAATGTTTGCTAAATAGGCAACATTTAAGATGAGATTAACCTGAATTAGCAACAGCATAAATAACGTAGTCGCGCTTTCTCAGCATCCTTCACTTTTCCTTTCCTTCACACTTTAAGAAATCACTTTATATTGACTAATGAGTCAGACTCGGTCCACCACCCCATTCCCTCGATTCCCATTAGCTCGACTAAAAGAGCAAAACAGAATTCTTCGGGATACACTCACATGTGCAATTGCCCACCCCCCCCCCCCCCATCCACCCCTTTCGCTGATTCTCGTTAGCTCTGCAGCCCTGAAAAAGCACCTGTCGAGGAACGCATTCGGAACTGTTATGAGGGTCCAGGCACATTGTAGCGCAGAGGCAACAACTGTCGCATCCACGTCGAATCAAGACCGTTTGCTTTGGTTCCGGCTGTGCCAACCAAGCATTGCTGCCCCTGGGATCTGCGAATTGCTGTCACACTTCTCTACGAAGGTTATCGATCATCTCTCTCCACCGCAACTTATTGTTCACTCCCTACCTAACGAATTTCCACGACATTTAGTGGAAATAGAGAGCGCAGCGCATGCAGAATTGAGGCTTATTAAGGTCAATAATCGCCATCCCTTTCATTGTGGTTGTACGACCACAAGACTTGACATCCATGGTTTGCAGCCCTCACAACCCCAACAGAAGAGAAACACTGATCTACTCAGTAGGTGATCCAGCGAAGTCCGGTGCTGTCTCTGTTGACGGCGACTACACCTCTGGGGCAGACAATCAGTAATTCTTGTGACAGAAAAGGCAAGCTGAGAGTGGAAGACAAAAATTATGGTCATAATGATGTATCTGCATGCTTCACTCATACATTTCGCGACATTTATCTGCTGTATCGAAATTTCACAATGGCGAAACAAACTACCTGTCGGACATCCCAACTGCTTTCCACCTCTTCCATAGCCAGCAACAACACGTCCTCGCAGAAATAACGGCAGGTAGCGTTCGAGATGCATAGGACGACCTGGAGATCAATTCTAGTTTAAGAAGAGGCCACACCATGTACTGTGGTTTCATTAAGAAAACACAACAATTACAAGGAAACGTACGAAATATCGTGTGAGCGAGAATCAACGAAAACCAGTGAAATCGCACAATTTATTTCTATGTTGGAAAGTGAGATCATGTCGTCGAAGTGAGCAACGCGAATGTTCATTCAAGTAGGCGATGAAAAAAAAATATATATATATAACAATTCAACAATGTCAACATGGAAAAACAGCAAGCATGGACTCCTGGATGGATAGAGACTGCATTGTCCGTTCCCCTGCACCTTTCCTGCGATGGATAAAAAGGGTGAAAGGTAAAAGTATCTAACCCTCTTAGAAAACAGCAGTCTACTACTTCCCTGTGATACTGTGCACACTATCTAAATATGCATTTGGCCTCTACAACGAGAGACGTCGCAAGCAGTTGGGCAAGACGGTGTTCTACCCAGTCCAGGGAAACGGCTGCCAATTCACCAACTCCAAAACGATGGAAGCAACGGCCGGTATGGGCTCAATTGAACATAAAACCGACTTATGGTGCAGCGCGATAGCGCGATCAGCATCTCTTGACGACACGCCACATGCTCCCAGGCCGCCCTCACATGTTGTTGCTTATCTTATAGTTAGAATCTCACTCCTCTCTCTATATCTCTGAAGCTGCAAAAATAACATGAGTTACGCAGCAAGATGAGATTCTTAAATCACCATTGCCAATAGGAGCCTTCCCTGCTCTCCAAAATAGCTGCTCTCCCTTAGACGGCAAAGTGATCTCCTAAGCAAACATAAATCTAATGCAGCGCACACCATCAGGTTCAGTAACTGCGTTCTCCCACCTGTTCCGCGTAACACCAGCGATTTCAATCGTAGGTAGAAATTAGGACTCCAAGTTCGAGTTTTGCCGTCTACAGCGACTCACCAAAACAGACTCCCATTTCATTTGGCAGCCACCGCAAAAGGTATCGCAGGGTAGCCCGTGACAGCGGCAACGCCAAATTCGATTTTGAGTACTAGATCAGAAATCGACGTACGACTTCCTCAGAAGAACTGAACTAGTATAAACACATTACCGAACAGAAAAAAAGTACGATCACACCTTGTTTGAAGTGAACTCCTAACAGCGCAAAATCTTAGGCAAAAAAGTTGGTTGAAAAAAAACTTTCTGAACACGTGACAGTGACTTCGACGATCGCGCTACGATTGGAGGATGCCTATCTCACTCACTGCATCTTAACATCTCCCCTTGCAAAAGGTGAAATAGTTCAGGAATTCACCGGGAAATATATTTAGCAAAACCGTGTTCGAAAAATAGCACGGAAATCTACTACGAGACAAAAAAGAGCAGATGATGAGTACCGAATGGCCGTGAACCCTGTTTATCGGACCACTTCAGTGACCACTTGAAGGCACTCAACAACCCAAATACGCAACCTTCCCACACCACGAGGGTCACAAAATTGCCAGAACAATGTTGCTGTGCCGAACACTGATAAATTAGAGCCCCTAAGACGGAAAGGGGAAGAAAACAAAAAATGGCAGACACCACCCATCTGAAGAAACATTGTAAATGAGAAGTGTACCCATGTCAGCTATACAGGTGGTTGGTGCTGATTCACTGGCCATTAAACCTGATAACTTAGCGTTGTTTACCGAGCTGTCCCCGCCTTATTGTCTCCTTTCATCGAGGTATGCTTGAATCCGTCTGGAAGCGTTATCTGCTTCGGATTTCATCTGATCAGCAGTCGCCTGCTTCCGAATCGGCTCCAGTAGATCCAAGATAGGTTGTGCTTCCAAAGGTAGAGCCTCTATACCGATGCAGATATCGGCAACGCTGAAAAGCAGTGTTAGTATGGGTGGCATCACGAACCTGTGAATGGTCAAGAACTTCATACAGTGTCAGAAAGAACCTCAATGAAAAAGCAAAAAGCAGAAAGAACGTGTGCACAGCTCCCACTCGAGTGTGTCCAATTACCTTTTGGTCGTCTGCAGCAGTAGTTTGTACGCCACCGAACCCGAGGAATGCGTATGGAAACGGTCCCGTGTCACCCACTTCTCCAGTATTGGCCACAGCTGCAATCGCACTCGACGACTAACGAAAGACTTTGAGACCGCGACCATCTGTGCCACTATCTGAACAGGGCAGTATGAAGTCTTGATGGTATTCCGAGCAGAAGCGAGAATATTGGATTAATCGATGCAGCACGCATCTTAGGATGCGCGAAACACTCCATTTGTACGGAATAACGTGGAGGTGACAGGAATGTATGTTGCCTAAGCAATGACTCGTGATGCTCAGCCGGTGAGCAAGTCAATGCTTTATCGCACCTGACAAATCTAGTGCTAGATCACCGACCCCAATAACAGCAAAAAATGACCCAGGCGCGAAAAAGGGCATTAGTAGCGCAGATTGTAGAGGTTTCCATTCTCGAATCTACCTCAACTCCATTTCAATATTCGAGCTACTTCAAAGCCTTCCACTCCTATGGCTCCATAACCTGGCAACAGACATGACATATTTAAACATTGACCCCTCCATTAGATGGCCACCACAAACCATTATTCACGCTGAATACGAATACAGGCAGCCGCCAATATGTTTTGCCGCCGCAATACTGAAAATGCTGGTTTGATTGTTTAATTTAGCCGACCCCGCTTCAAGCTTCCCAAGCACCTTGTTCACCGCTCGTAAAACCCGGGAATGGAACGCCTAATTACTTTGAAATGAATGAATTCGCCAGGTAATCAAAGAAACGATTATATCTCCGCTAGTAAAGGCTCTTAAGTTCAATACAGCCGGGAGAAGGAATACACACAAAACCATCGAGTATCAGCCATCGAGACATCAGTTGTTACTCAGAAAGTGATGATTTTGCAACCGAAATTCGGCAACAGCTATACAGAAAGGAGAGCATGAGTAGGTTCTGTGCTCTCGTCCGATGACGCTCAAGGAGCAAATCAACCGGAACGCATGACCTATCACCGACATGAACTCTGACTTTACCGAAAGAAGCTCATCATGTTATAAACGGAAATCAGAGCTGACTTAGATGTTCAAACCAAGCAATGGCTTCAAGGAAAGTCACAGTTTTGCACCGCATCACAATGATAGGAATGCTGGCTGTCAAGACCTACGCAACTGTGCAGAACACGACAGTAAGTTCATAACGAACCTTGATCGCCTCCTGACGAACCTCCAGTTCATCGTCAGAAAATCTGTTGATAAGTGCTTCCCAGTTTTGGTGCACCATTGGCAACAAGCAGTCATCGAAATTACGAAGAGCGTGTAGACCTAAACACAAGCCATTTAATGAGCGATTGCCACGGACTGTATTAGCAACAATAGGAGGATCAACCTGCATGAAGAATCCTCATTGTAAGCAGGCGAATAGGGAGATGTGGTGAAGACAACAAGTGTTTGGTCCTTAAAATAGGACGGATGAATCGTGCAGAAGCCTAATCCATCAAGCGCGGATTAATCACCAACCTCAACAAGACACTTTCAACGCTCGAAATAGGCTGCGGAAGAGCCGGCTTCGCGGACTCCATGATTGCCTGCTCTTCCGATCCGATATTCTCGTTGGAAGTCCCAGCCTCCTCCTATAGACTGAAAGACTCCATACCGTATGAACAAGAAAGCCACCAGCGGAACGAACCTCTTCACTGGGACGAAGCTCTGGAAACCATCTGTCCACTGCTGAGACAAACGAGAGCATGGAGCGAAGTATGGAGAAGCAGTACTCCTGCAACAATTCAGTTCAGGTAATTGCGCACCGCTTCTAGACGGCACATTTCAATATTGGAGGGCGTAGGTGGCGAAACACAGTACGCGTCTATAACACTTTACTCGAAAACAACCACAAACATGTTCAATCATAAGTAATAGTCTATTCGCCTGAACCACTCTAAGACGGCCTTAAATCAAAAAATGCTCATTTACATTCAAACAGAACAACTATTTAATGACACTCCTCATTGCCGAATAAATTTTGATTTAGGAGGCCAAACTAATTAGTTTGTGCGAAAAGATGAAGAACTGATCAGTAGTCTCATTCAACGAAAGTTTTTCCTCTCTTTCACCATATTTCCCTAGTTTCTATCGAAAGTAGAATTTCCTGACGTTCTACCACGCTCAACTCAACGAGCGGGGCACCTACGGGTCATTTGGATTTTGTTGAAACGCCAAGCGATGGTTAATATCTAAAGGAACTTTTAAGGTGATCGGAGAAATAGTGAAATGGGAAAAAGATTTCGTCTCTGCACATACGAACCTCTAACATTCTTCGCATATCAACAAAGGCCGTGATAGTGAATGGCAACAAGTTTCGTGAGAGCGGATTAGTCTCCTATTCATCTACCGATGCTCATAGGTGCATTGTATTTATATTCTGAAGGATCAAAGAGGTCAGCGAGCAGATAATGGGTTTTGATCATGAGATTGGACAACAAAAAATAGTCACCAGATTTCAGTAACGTCAGAAATTTGTGTATTGGTAGCGGTAAACTTTTTCGTGGAAGCAGAAAGTGCAGATTCTGCATCGACTTTTACGAAAGACGGTCGCGCTAGAACTCGACTGTAGCAAGAGGACGATTGAAGATCTTATAAGAGTCTATTAGAGATGGTAATGAAAGAAGGTTAGTATTTCGTGCCAGATACACCTACTAAGAAAGAGCAGTCATAGAAATGCAATTTCGCTCATCCGTTGCGTGTTTTAGGACCCAGAAGATCGACCACATTCTGCTGAAAATGAATTCTGATGAAGACTAGTGCCAACCAATTCCGCTATGAGATGCGCATGCATTCCTTTTGAGCAACACATTCTAAAAGGCAAACTGAATGCGTATTTAGCATACACAACGACATGTCATGGACCCCACAGTGACAAGTCAGTGCTATTTTTACGCAAAGGAGTCTGATTCCAACTTCCCAAACAGAAGGGTAGAAGGCTTGAAAAGGTTGAACGGAACCGAATCCTACGCCCTCGACAGCGAATTAAGTAAATTACAATCACCTGCATAGATGCATCCAATGCTTTTAGCAGATCCTCGACGATGTGCCTCACATCCGCGAACATCCTTTGATCATCGACCTTATCCAGAAGAGCCGAGAGGACAATGGGAGCGTGGTCACGTCCCGCGCTTGAACGAGCAGCTAGGGCGATTTGGTGAACGAGGAAAGAGCCCCGTTCATACAGTAGCTCAGAAACTGAGAGGCGCATAGTCTGGAAAGTCCTCTCAACAAATTAAAATGTGATATCGTAAAAAAATACACAAAAGAGATTGAGAAATATTGAGGAATAACAGGAAAACAACTAACACTGGCAACTTGGGCAAGCGCACAGTCGGCAGCGTCATGTACGATCCATTCCGGCGTGGAATAGAGGTTCAGTATATGATAGAGAAACACAATCAGAAGCTGCAAAGCAAATAGGTTAACAGTGCGAAAAACAGAAAGTCCGATTGTCCGATTACTCTGTGACAAAATGCCTTCAACAATCAAGGATGCAAATGGTGTGCTGACTCCGAAATCTGGCAATTAAGTTTGACTGTTCGAATCACTGCAGCCTTTGCAGGTGTCTCGCAGACTTAAAGTTTATCCCAAACACTTAGAGAGACAGAAACACCAGCTCATGCCCACAAGTGTCACCTGCATGACAGATGTTTTAGCCGATACATCTGGTGCGCTGACTACGAAATCTGACATTCCGAATGTATGTCCATGAAACATTACGACTTAAGATGTCACAACAAGGTTCCATCAAGGAGGAATCAAGGGTAAACAACAAAGATCCTTGGTAGGCTACAGAGCAAAGCTCTTTCTCTCCAGTCTAACCCTGGTTAGCAAAACGAATTGGCGGCAATGTCGACAAAATTACAAATATATTGAGCCGAACCTTCAATCGCTTTTTCTGCTCGGTGATTCGGGTGAACGCGACGGTTGCTAGCAACACCAGATTTATTTTCAATACAGTTTCCTGACCAGGGATATTTATCGTATCTGAAAAGAATCGAGAAGCTGAAGAAATTGACTTTGGAAAGACACAGAAACCGAACAAGGAAGGGTACAAAGGCTAAAGCAAGTTCAAAATAAAGTGAGCCGTCAGCGTGAAAGGTTCTGAATGAAAAAGTAGACAATTTATAGCGACGGGCACCAATAGCTGCCTTTGCAGTTTTTAAAAGTAGAGGATATTTCAAAAACAAAGGCAAGAAGTTTGTCTACTATCAAACTACCAAATTCTTCCCCTAGAAAAGGTTGCTCAAAGACTTTAACATTTTTCCCTGAGACGGATGGAGGTGCTAAGACATCTTCAACTCACGTGTTATGGTCTCATCGCTGGTGCACTTCGCCTGTTTCATTTCTTTAAGCCAATCGATGCATGTTTCTACCAAGGCGAGTAAGGTGTAAGACTCCACAGGTGTCTCCATTTCGGCCAGAATGAGTGTGACGAGAGCGGCCATGGACGCTCTCTCGCATTCGTTGCTGTCAAGCATTTCGTTGAATGCTAACTCGACCGTCTGCAATAACATGAACTTTCGCAGCTCCAAAATTTGTTTCTCATTGAAACAACACAACACTTAAAAATCTGGTATCCCGTAATAAAAATATTGCTTCAACCGCCCTCATATGAAGGAATGAGTAAGTGCTTAAAATGGACTGTATGCTGCCAGCTCAGCTTTAACGTAACAGCTACACGCTGTCCTTGACTTTGAGAAATACATAGGTATCACAGCAATTCCAGTAGACATGAATTTAAAGAGCCGCATAAAACTGGATAGTTAGAAGGTATCACCCGAAATAGAGATCGAGACATTTAATGCACAATGGACAGGCATTAATTCAACAGCGCTTACGTGGAACCATCCTCGAATCGCCTCTTTTCTCAAAGTCCTTTCGATGAAATATATCGAGAAGTATTTCTCAACGGTATAGAACCGCCTTGACAAAAGACCGATTACCTCAATTCCGCCGTATTTCGCCAGTGAATTACAAAGGGGAAGGAGTGTACAAATGTTGACGTCGAAAGAAAGTGGCATCGTCTTTAGAAACTCTGAAAAGGAAAGATACAATAACCAGTCTGCGTATTTTCTTAAGTTTAGAAACCTATAATTTTTGATGGGGAAGGGGGAAGCATATAGCCCACCTGGCGGAAGAGCCGGCTGTCATTAACTCCCACTTTCCTTTACACTTCATGTAAAACTGCTCCGAAAAAGATAAATTCAGAAGGTTAGTCTTACCAACAGCAGTCTTCGTTTCCAGACCGCGGCAAATCAGCAGTCGCTTCTCATTGATGCGTAATGACGTTCCAAGGGCACAAATAACCGAACGCAGAGTAGGAGAGCGAGAAGAGGCTAGCTGGTTCAAGTAGTCTCTCAGGCAGGAAATGACGCCAGCCAACTGGAAAGTGATTAGGTCAAGCAAGAAAGCGTTCACTTTCTAATCTCACTGGAATTTCCAAAGCGTCCGTCTACTATATCAAAAAGAGTCACTATCAGACGAACGCATTCGCCACTATATACCCTTACATCTCCAGAATCAGAAGATGCAAGCATCTTAGATTAACTTGATGACATTCGTCTTCTGAACAGATACGAACACCACAGAGTTAATCCACGTCCTGTCGTTGATATCGCGAGTGAGATATTTTTGATAACCCGCAAGGCAGTTTGAAATGTCAAAAGGCGCACCTGATGAAGCAGTATGTCAGAGCTTGTCAAGCCACTTTGCAAGTGCAGCGGTAGTCTTTCAGCGACTTCACGGAGCTTCTCATGCATGTGCAGAGAAAAGAATGACAAATTCTCACGACGAAACTCATCGATGATCGCCCTGAAATGAGGAATCAAAACTAGGATACTACACTACACTATAACTATATTATAGAATAGGCCATCAAGAGTATCGTGTACATTCAGATACATATTAACTACTTATGCTACAATTTATTTCAGCTCGTAGATAGTTTGATACGTACGTACGCGGTGTACGTCGAATGTCAGCGCTGATAGTAAGAGGTGAGATCATATAAGGGAGAAGGAATAAACGACGGCGTCACATTTGGGATACACCACCTCTGAAGGATAGAAGCAATTCTAGTATTAAATCACCAATTCCAGGAGATGAAAGGCTTGGTTGGCCTGAGCGGAACCCAAAGTGTAAACACTTATTTGGGACGCAGGAGACGGACTGCGCCTCTTCCGAATGAGCTGCGATGCTCCCTCAGGTAATAGACTAGATCAATGACATGAAAAGGGGCCCAAGGAGCGGGCTAATGCGGAAAGTCGTTAGACGAGCACCTCGTCCTAAAAAACTACATCTATTCCCCACACTACGCACTCAAACACCTTTCAGAAGTGCCCTTACCATGGCACAGGAGTGGAATGCATGTGTTTTAAGAGCAGTGGTGAACCAACACGTTCATCTTCTCAAATTCCTTCTTTCTCGGCTACGCTGACCAGTCACTTCTAGTAGAAAAAGGTGCCAAAAGGATGGGCAGAATAAGCAACCCATGTAGGGAAATCGATGAAACTAGGAAAACTTCACAAAATTACCCTTAAGGTTTACTACAAAAATTAAAGATCCTGTGTAGAGAATAACCTAATAGCCACCAAATGGACACCCCAAGAGTGGCATTAACACTTTGAGCTTATTTGAATGAATCTAGCAACCCCTCCCCCGTTTCCGGAAGGTACTCTGCAGCCACCTGCGCCAGAGCTTGCAGAGGTCTAGCATTCCCATCGTTATCCAGCACACCTCTAGAGTTGGAAAGATACAACAACCTGTACATTACCTGCTGAATGATGTATCAATCTGACTGGTGAGAAGCAGGTCCAGCAGAAGCCCATCGAGTGAGTCCTTGAACGAATCTCTGCACCCATGACGAATGGAGTAAATGGATTCCAACAACGTTCTTCGTACTTCTTCGTCACGATGCACAGCAAGTTTTGAACACAGCAACCGAACCTGCACAGATAACTTGCTGGTGAAAAGGGAAAAGATTATCAACTTTGTAAGCATAGAAGAGCTCGAAGAAGGAAAAGTGCATCAAACCTTAGTAACGACAAACCATCTTTCTTATATTTTCAGACGTGACACGTCTCCAGTCCTCGTCTCGTTGAACATATAGCTCGCGTATCGACGAATTCAACTCTTGCAACGTACTCCCGTTCTCGGTATCCTGTTCAGACTTAGCCAGGCAGATGTACACTGCTAGCGACATCACCTGCAGAATAGCATTAGTAACATACACTCTGTGGCTCTTTGAAAATAATTACCTTGATGGTTGCATTTGTGGAAGGTTACTTACCTTTAAACAAGAAGTAACTATGAAAAGGTGCTCATTAACAGAACTGCAAGCAGTATTAACCAATGTCGTTGCAAGTCCAGGCAGAACGACAGCCAACGAGTCGCCGTTTTCCTTCGAAGACTCAACAACTGCCTCAAGTGATAGCATTGCCAGTTCCCTAGAAAGCAGACGATGCTGGACGAGGACGTTCTCAGACAAAAGTCGGTTAGTAACCGAGCATGAAAGGGTTTTAAACAGATTTACTGCTCGGTTTGGAACCCTGCCGAGTCTCAGACACTAGGTTGGTTAAAAAGAGAAGCCAGGCGTTCGGTTGCAGAGGTGCAGTCTGCGCAATTCATTTACCCTTTATCCTACGCATGTTCCGTTTGTTATCTAATATACTGGTTTTAGGAAATGTTCCCATATGTGGCCACGTTCGCGAATACAATTGATAAATACAAATTATTGGGCATCAAAAAACTAGTAACTGAGTTAGCAGCACTACCGCCTCACTTAGTGAAGCATTTCTCCAAATTTCAAGTTTAAGACAAGAAATAGCGACCACGAAATCAAGAAATTGATAACCTACAAAACACCAAATTCGTAATCCGCTCCCCAAACAACTCCATTAGACAAACATAAGGAAAAAATGCCCCGTGAACTGCGAGCAAATTACTAGGTATCCAACTGCATGGCAAATAACATTAGTCTGGCCAGGGTGGTCATCTGTCACTCTTTTCTCAAAGGTTCCTCTAGCGGAGTTAATTGGGCAGCTAGTCACCGAAACTAGTTTTTAGCGCTATGATACTTGGGGAAGTAGACACAGGCATAGTAATAAAAACAAACAAACCCTGCTTTGTTTTGGGCTCGGGAGAAGGGACTCAAGACTGTAGCCCGACTAACGCACCCGTGTTAAAATTGTCTCATCGTGGAGTTCCCAAATAGCTGTAAACAATTTGCGCGACTTTTCCTACCTCTAGAGTCATGAAAATACGATGGTGTTAAGAAGACTCCTGCATAGAGCTGGACATATGTGCTGATGGACCAAATCAGTTCCTATTGATCGTGTTTGCAAATGAGACCACACATAAGAAATACTCCCAAAACGGTCACAATAATTAACACAAGAAACTAGGTTGATAACAGGGTGAAAAACGGAAAGGTCAAAGTTCCTTCATTGACCTCACTAGTCGACACCGTCATCCATATGTACAGCCAGATCCATAACGATGCTCACCTACACCTGAAGTCCTTCTCGGGATCGGATACCACTTCCAAGCAGATAGAAATCAGCTTCCCATAAAGACCCACGTGTTTGATAGCGATGAATTCTTGAAAAGAACACTGTAAACCACCAAGTAAGCCAGTAGTTCGTGATAAAGTGCATTTCACTACGAATAGCAAAGACGGACTTATCCTAATTGGAGGGGGCACTGCCTAAAAATCGAAACAAACGGTAAAAAGTGTGGCTTCTCCCGCCTAGGTAACTGCAAAGAGAGGTGCTCTCGAAGGCTAGTTCAGGCTCTTGCTTTTGCGAAGCAGTTTACTTCCAGTTCTGCCATCGTTGTCGAGTGGTCGGAGCACAGTGGCCTCCCCCTCCTATTAGGATAGATCAGGAAAACAGCTACCACAGCAAGTTGGTGAGAACATTTGCAGAAGGAAACCCCACGGACCTACAAAACCCCTTGTTCCCTTCAGCATGGGTGCTTTACGTCCTCTCTTTACTACAGAAATATACAATATTATGTGTTATATACTGATGCTGCGCAATGTACTAGACACAAGCACTGCATAAAATTAATTGCTCCTCTCTATGAGTGAGTATTGTACATCAGCATTTAAAACCAAACGGTACTGAACAGAGTACACCGGCATCCACCTGCACATCTCTCGGCCGATCACATATGACTGCTTTTCTTCTCCGCTGGTGTGGAGAAGGGGACAGAACAGGGAAAGGAAAAAACTACGGATATGGGTAATCTACACTATCATTGTTACGATGGTTCGCCGGACCGATGGGGCGCAAAAAATCACTTCGCTCAAAATCAGAAAGCATGACCATTGATAGAGCACACACAATTCGGTTAAAACATATGTCGTCGTCTACCCACCTCTCTTCAACAATTTGCTGTGTTGAATAAACACGCACAGGTCGTTCACAGCTTGAAGCAACGCATAAAGGGTGACTGAGTCTCCGTTCGTATTAGATAACAATCCAGAAAGTATAGGATAGATGTTAGAGAACACAACTAAACGGCCCTGAAAACAGGTTCAGCATTTCGCTCTCTTATCTGGGTGATAGATCTAATCACGTCATTACACAGCAAAGCTTCGGATCTTAGACTGACTCACTAAACTTGAACATCTGCTCGACTGCACCACTTCATAGCAAGAGTGAATTACTGTAGCATAGCCAACGCGATCTCGTTCCCATGTGCCAGTCACCATGGAAGACCCGATACCAACCTATAATGAGGAATTAATCAAACAAATAACGAAGGCATAGAACCTGCAGAGGTCCAGCTTTGTGCGCCAAACTCTATTAATACAAATACAAATATGATATCCAGTCCGAACAAGGGTTAAACAGTTATTCGACAGGCGCCCCTCCAGGAAACTCAGAATTAGAAACAGTGGTAATGGGCGGTTTAGCCGAGTTGGATTTAACGTTTAGCATTTTCACATGCGTCAGTATGTCAATCTAGGGAAAAATAATACAACACAGCAAGGTAAGCAACTATCATAACAACAAATAGAATTACGAAGTAAGAGAAGGAACCAGGTAAGCTTCATAGCCTCTTGCAAGTTCCGATAAACAACTATTTTGAACTCGTTAAAATTGTCTGGAAAGCGTTTCTTTGTAATAAATTTAACAAATACTAAAGCTCCGTGGTGACAAGCGACAAACTGCCTCCTAGGTGTGCTTTGTGGTCTAGAGAAATTTAGTTTGAAACTGCTCCATCTTGTGAAGGCCGGCGTCTTAAAAAAAGCTTGAAAAAAGAAATACTAGACCGTACGAAAGCACAGCCAAAAAGAGCTTTATATACCAGAAACGGATGAATCCTTCTGCTCTAACCTCCCTAATCGTAAGACGGTAATGCCAACCTCATATTGCAGTTGAATAGTAAACCCACCCGCAGTGCCAGGAATATCGCAGCTATATAGCTTGAACACTCTTCATCAGAAAGCGACTCTGATAGGCATCCATCTGAAGTAATAGCTGATATACAGGTTTCATGTCTCCCACAATCTAAAAATGTCCAAGACTCTTGGATTAGCCAAAGAATTTTCAGATTATGAGGGACTTCCGTCTGAAAGAAAACAGGAGCAGAGAAACAATCTGCGCCCACATTAAGAGGAAGTCGTAGCGACATACAAGCAACAATTTCTGAACCAGGAGGATAGATCCTGCTGCTCCTGGTAGGATGGAATTTATTATGGTGACACGTGGGTAATAGAAACGACCCCTGCAGTCTCATAGTATCTTGCAAATATGGAGTGCTTCAGGGGGACTCGACATAGAAAATGATTGCGCACGTCTAAGTACAAACGTTGACTATGGTGCGGATCGTATAATGAATTCAGGGCTACCTCTTAGTACAATAGGTGCAGCCGTAGCTTTAGGGAATCAATCCTCACTGGGGCACTAACTTCCCTCCTTATGCTCTCACCGCCTGTTCTCCTAAAGTTTCCCAAAATCTTTCACACAGTGAGGTAGTTAACGGGCTATCTACTGAAGGAATGGTGACACAATTTCTACCCCTCCCCCAAACCAGGTCTCCATCCATAATTCACCACAGCGAGTTGGGTCCTACACGAATTAGGAAGCACCTGCATGCAGACAAAAGGAACAGCAAACTGAGAAACAGATGTTCAGGTGAAAGGAATGACGATTGCACAGGGTTAAAGTGTTCGAATAGGTGTCCGACAGGTGGCAGTACCCATCCATATGGAAAAATGAGAACGAGGAATTGGTACTTGAGATAAGATGGGAATGGATGTGCATTCAAAGGATCAGCTGGCGAGATCAATTAAAGTGCCTAGCTTCCCTGATCTCCTAACGAAAAACCTGGTCGAGATTTGACTTATGCTACACTAGCATCGCATCTAACGTTCATGACTGTGCGTAGCTCAGGAAGTAGTACGTACTTAGCATACATAATGACTTACCGTCCAACAACAAGTTGATAGCAGAAAGAGTTGTCTTGACTTCGTGTTTATTTTTCTGGAACAGTAGCAGCTGCTGCAGAAGAGCATGAAGACGATCGGAAGTGAGTTTCGCCATTGTAGTCGAGCTCCCCTCTATAAATCGGCAGATGAAGACGGTTTGATCGGCTGCTAATCACTCGTATGATCAGCCCAAAGTCTATGTCTCTGAGCTCATTAATATCTCTTGTGTCCCAGGTTTTCATAAACTCACTCATAAAACACCCGACTTTATGTTCGCTACTGGAAACATAAAAAAAAACCAGATCTTCAGAAAGCTATCGACCGCCAAACACCTGGTTGGGTCTTCGCCCCGATAGGATACCTCCAGACAATTATAAAAATCGACCAAAATTTGCTGCAACCCTAACCCGGCGCCTATTTAGGAGCGATGGGTTCATTAAGCTCTCGCGCCTCTACCACGCCGTTCCAAAGCGGATTTGAGAAAAGACTGGACAGGATGAACAGGGCGAAATTAATTTTGAGTGTTAGTCTTGGCTTAAATTTCGCCCAGCGTTGAGCGCAATCTCCGCCTTGGCAGCTTTGTCATTTTCTCCTTGATTAAGTCTAGTATTAGAATAACAACGAATACCAGGTTGCCCGCCTTGGGCCCTAGGCACCATATCTCTTGTTAACAGTATCTACTCTTTTGGGTTTGCCATCCTCAACTAGACTTCTATTCCAGTTTTTATTCAGCTTCCCTTGGAGTATATTTCACCTCCACACCAATGGGAGTGTGAGGGTATTTTGATAGGTCACTTAGGCGAGCGAACGATTCGCTCAAACTCCGTTCTTTTTCAGTTTCTCCATTTCAACCCAAAAATCTAATCTTCTTATGTCACTTAACTACGTTAAGCGATAAAGGTATTTTGCGGATCGTGCTCGCAGTGTTAGTATTATTATTATTATTATTATTATTATTATTATTATTATTATTATTATTATTATTATAAATACCCATACAGCTGTGGCAACTCAATGGTTCTAGTAGAACATGAACAACACCAAGAAACATAAGAGAAGAAAAACTTAATGGTCAGATTCAACATAACGAGAGCATTGAGAAAAAAGGCTCACCATGAGTGAGGCACACCATCAAAGGTAGTTCAAAAAATCTACTGAACCGCTGCACTTCCGAAATGTGGGCACTACAGTCAGTCATTAGATGGATTATTGTGCTGGAAGAAATAGCGATTGAACATGTGTACAGACTTTACTTTGCTTTATTCTGACCGTAGCCTGAAAACTACGTAAAGAAATTTTGGAACGCTTCACGAATTTGCGTGTCATCCTTGCGTAGGGGCCATGCTCTTCTCTGTATTGCTCCAATTTTAGTCTTATGTTCAGGAATGAACAGACTGTGTAAGTGTGCCGCAGAAACGTAGCAATCATGCTCAATCGCAACCAGCGTTAAGGTGGTAGCAAATTCTGGTTGAATCTTGTAATTCAATCACCTGTAACGGTTCCTCCTAAGGCATTACATTCATTGCAGTAAACGGTAGTCACACACAATAAAGAATATTAGGATATGGTAGGCAGTGGGATGTTCAAAACGGCTGGTACGAAGTGTGTCCTCCCCCACTAGCATTTATTCAGAAATGTTCAATTTTTTCAAATCATTTTTATTCAGAAAGACTGAAACCAAATTGAATCATTCTACCAAAACCATCAGCATAACTGGTTCCGTAAATAGTTAGAAACCTATGTAATAAAGGTGAAGTTCATTACAAGGTGCTAGTATTTATATCCTGTTTTACCTCTCATCTTCATGCTGATATCAGCGGCCGGCTCATCCCAATTACGGGCGTGTGCTGGTGGGTCCCACGAGGTATGGATATTGCGTGCGGTCAAACAGCGCCGGTGGTGAAATGGCGTAGAGCATTCCCGCCCGGTCAAACGGAGGTGCGGGTTCGAGTCCCGCCTGGCGCTAGAAGTTTTGATCCCAACAGAATATCGCTATGAAAGCGAGAGACATACACAACAGCAGCTCGCCCTTCTTATAAAGTATGGCGTGATTTTCACTTCGTGTTTAACCTGTTGAAAGGTGGATAAAATCAATTGATATCGGCGTGCTGATCACTACTGCACGACCACTATCCATACTCCATTTTCTGGGTGCCAGAGATACATTAACAGCTGTCAAGGCATAAACTCGTCCTGAATTAAATTCAAAAACATGACCGGCTGATCGGATTTTCACTTAAACATCGCCTAGACGGGCTTGGGGGCTGACACCAATGTGATGACCGCTTTTAAAACTTTTGCCGATTTCGGTGAGTATCGGTAGACAAGCGCGACGGTGTCGTGATCACCGACTTCGCTAAGGTCCTGCTTGAGGGGTTATTTAAGGCGCTGATCACGAATGTGACATCCGTTCTCGGTATTACGAACGCGATGTACGGCATTGACTCCCTAGTAGTTGAATGACGCGGGCAGTGCAGAGAACTCTACCAATGGCCTCGTTTTCTCTTCATGTCATTCAACTTGTTCTCAAATTTCCTACCCTGAGGTGAGGAATAATGCACAAAAATTGAGAGCTTAAAAAACGAATGATGGGTTCGTGAATGGCACTTCAAATGATGCATTTGATAGGATCCAGGAAAACGTATAGACCCTGAACTAGTTCCTCTTACCACCCATCCGTAAACGGCTGGATTCCCGGAACAGGCGTGATATTCGTGACCACAGAGACGCAAATACCCACCCCTTAGCGAATCTTGGGAGTATTTTTCGGCCCGTCCTCGACTTCTGGAGCGGGGAAAGAATAATAGTGCCCAACCGGCACTTAATCTAACTTGCTCTACGGACGCTACAATTCCGCTATCCATGATGGACAGGCTTGATGCGCTTTCTTACCCTCGCTATGGTGACTTCATCTCCGTACTAGGTCTGCGCTCAGTCTAGTTTGGTATGCAGAACATCCGCTTGCATTTGACTGTATTTACACCGTGCTTAGCCAACGAATTCTTTAACCAACCCACCAAGCCTCTGCAGATATGGCTGACCTGAGCGAACGGAGACGTCAGCGTGGAAGAGCAGTCGTTGTAGGAGAACCAAGCGACCTTATTCCTGCCATAGGCCAAAAGCGCAAATGAAACTTCCAAGGAACCGAACTTCGCCTCACACTAGCAGTGGCAGTGGACGTTTGCTAAAACGTCGGAGGTAGAGGGAATCAAATTGCGATAGAAGCGCGCCGTTCTCGGCGGAGCGCGTTGCTCGCCTATGGGGGTTATTTGGAGTGCTGATCACGAATATGACATCCGTTTTTCGTTTTACGCTGGAGTACGGTAGGTTACGGTAGGTACCGGTGACTAAGGCTATCGAGGTCATAATCCCCGATTTCGCCCAAACTTCGCCTATGGGGGTTATTTGGAGTGCTGATCACGAATATCTTCTTCTTCTTCTTCAGCGTCTGTCCCGCTTCGTAGCGGGGTCCGCTATTCTGGTGTCATGACGCCACCTTTCCCGATCCAGCGCTAGATCAGGGTGGACGCCAGCCGCTTTCAAGTCCGTATGTAACGTATCAGCCCAGCGCTGCTTCGGGCGCCCTCTAGGCCGCTTTCCTACCACCTCGAACTTAAGGCCTATCTTGCGGACGCTATCTTCCTTTCCACGCAGAACGTGGCCGTACCATCGTAAGCGAGCTTCGCGCATCTTGTCAGTTATCGGCGCGACACCGAACTTCTGCCGAATAGCATCGTTTCGGATGCGGTCCATGCGCGTGACTCCTGCCGTCCAGCGCAGCATCTTCGTCTCCATGACGCTGAGGCGCGCTTCAATTCCTTGGTCGCAGGCCAACACTCAGCGCCGTACATCGCTACTGGCCGGATGACTGCCCTGTAGATCTTTGACTTAAAGCGCTCTGGTATCTTTTTGTCGCAGAGCACGCCAGTCAACGAGCGCCACTTGGACCAAGCTGCACTCACGCGTGAATTCACTTCGACCATCAGTTTGCCGTCATACGCCACTGCTGATCCCAGGTACTTAAAGACCGCAGTGCGTGGAAGCTCGATGCCGTTAACCTTGATGGAGCTGGACTCGGTAACGTCCGTCGTTAAATACTCGGTCTTCTTCACGTTCAATCTGAGTCCAAACCGCTCCAAGCGATCACACCAAGCTTGCACCTCTCGCTCGAGATCACCTTTATCTTCGCTAGCGACCATCACGTCAATCGGCATAAAGCAACGTCCAAGGGACGGGCTTCTGAAGATCTCGTGTGATGGCATCCATGACGGCAACGAAGAGGAGTGGGGAAAGCGCAGAACCCTGGTGTACCCCGACAGAGATGGGGAACTCCATCGAGGTTCCAGCTGCAGCTTGCACTCGACTCTTTGGACAAGAGTAGAGAATTCGCACCCACTCTATGAGCTCTTCGGGAATTCCATGATGTCGCAAGGCGTACCATATCACTTCACGCGGTACGCGGTCAAAGGCCTTCTCCAAGTCGAGGAAGGCGATATGCACTGCCTTCTGTTTCTCGCGATGCTTCTCTATCAGGAGGCGGGCGGCGTGTATGGCATCAATGGTGCCACAGCCAGCCACGAAGCCGCACTGATTGCTGGAAAGCTGGACGATGTCCCGAATTCGTCCATCGACAACTCGCTCAAAGATCTTCATGCTGTGCGAAAGCAAGCGAATCGGACGGTAATTGGAGCAGTCTGCAGGACTGCCCTTCTTCTTCCAAATCGGAATCGTCGTACTTTGGCGCCAACTCTCAGGCACTTTTTTCTCCGCCACAACCTGATTAAAGAACTTCGCCAACCACTCAGCAGGGTACCACAGCTTTGACTTCCACAGATCAGCTGCCACGTCGTCAGGCCCAGTCACTTTGCCTGGCCTCATCTTCCTCAGAGCCGCTTAAATCTCCTCCACGGTGATCTTCTGAACGGGGCCGTGGGTTGGAGCCGTTGAGGGGATGGCTGGATGATGAAATTCTACTGTAGAGATTTCCTCAAAGTAATCGCGCCATCGCTTCAATGCCTTCTTGCGGTCCATAAGAAGACGGCCGTTCTCATCATTGATGCCGAAGAACTTCTCGATGTCCTCGGTCTGGCGATGGCGATTCTTTGCGAGTCGGTACAGATACCGCTCACCATCGCGCGACTCGAGCTTCTCGTTGACATCTCCATAATGAGTGGCTTTCGCAACAGCCACGGCCTTCATTGCAGCTTTCTTCGCTTCTCGGTACTTCCGCCAGTTATCGGCTGTCTTTTCGCCGAGAAACACGTGATATAGCGTCTTCTTCTCTCGAACTTTGGCTTTCACGTCATCTGTCCACAGCCAGGCCTGCTTGTCGACCTTCCGTCGTCCAGGCTTCGTGATGCCAAGCTCCGACCGTGCAGCGTACCGAATCGCGTCGGTGGCCTTCTCCCAAGTTTCGTCGACAGTTGTCACTGTCGGTAACCGCACGCGAGAAATCACAGCTGCTTCCTTCTCTTTCATTCGCCACCACTTGATACTTGCAGCACCGCATCGCTCGACCTGCTTCAGCCTCGGAGAGGCGATCTTCAAAGTACAGATCAGCGGTCGATGCTGTGGGGCGACCGTCTCATACGGCACGACCTTCGCGTCTGTGACAAGACTTCGGTCTCGATCCTTCACAAGGACAAAGTCTATCTGAGTCCTGGTGTTCCCGCTATAGAACGAGATGAGGTGGGAATCGCGTTTGCGAAATACGGTGTTCACCATGGTGAGGTTGTGCGATTCCGCATATTCAAGGGTACGCTCACCATCTGCGTTACGCGATCCGTAACCGAACCCACCATGACAGCCGTACCCGTCTTTCGTCGCGCCGACGTGCCCGTTGAGGTCACCAGCGACTATGATGACATCTTTCGACGGTACCTCTGCTGTCTTCTCATCAAGCAGGCTCCAAAACTCTTCCTTGGCTTGATCCGAGCAGCCACTCTGCGGAGCATACGCAGAGAAGAAGTGATAGAGTCGCTCCTTCGCGGCGACAACGATCTTCATCAATCGATCGTCAAAGCGCTCGACGCTTACAATCGAATCACGAAATCGTTCGGAGACGATTATTCCGACACCACTGGTGGTCCTGGGACTTCCACATAGAACGGCCTTGAAGCCACGTCCTATGTCCCTTGACTTGCGGCAGGACCACCTCGTCTCCTGCACCGCACAGAAATCAACTCTTCTACGCTCCAGTGCTTCAACCAACTCGCACGAGCGGCCCGTCAACGTACCCACATTCAGCGTTGCCACGCGGGTCCTGCTTACGTTACGGGACTTTCGGACTAGCTCAGTTGCCCCCCGATGCCGTCCTCGCATCAGGGACCCTCGCATACTTCTCACACTCGCCGGGCTCTGCGAGTGCGCGTCGGCTCCCGCGGACGCCGTAGCACTATCTCGAAACACTTGAGCTGTCATAGGCCAGCAGCAGAGTCATGCGGGTGCCGCGGGCCCGCCATGACAACAGCGGGTGGTGCAGCCCCGCGACGCAATACTGCGTACTTTTGCCGGGAGGAACGAAGAAATGGAGAAAGAAACGAAGAAATGCATTTTTCAGGGTAAGACTAGAGGGAAGGGGGGAGAGTTGTAAGTAGCAAGCTGAGTGCTTTTGTTGCCCCTAACATTTGTTCGTCAACGGCTTACGATTATGATTCGTTAGTATACATTGCATCCGATCGAAAATTTCGGATAACGCAAATTCCTCGAACCACGGATTTCTGGTTGAATTTGACAACGGAAATTCCGTGGGCCCGGTCTTTTGAATATTTCAGAAACGAGCAATTTCGCGGCCCATGAGTTTTTGAAGATTCGGAACGGGGTATCCGAAAACGATTGATTCGGATCCAATGTATCCTGCTTAGAATTGACGATATTTGCACAATGACGCTGAGCCTTGGCCTTCTTTCCGTCCATCTTTCACGCTCCTTTTAGATTCTGTATCTAACTTTTATGTTCGCGACGTGTTAGGATCCCCATTAGCGCAGTCGGAGGAGGTGCCGGCTGTCATTGATCTAGGCAAATGGTTTGTGTTAAACGTCACTTCGTGTATTTATTTATTTATTCAATACGCTACATAAGGTAGACATCAGAGAAAAATTAAATTAAATAATTAATTAAATTATTTTTAATTAATTAAATTTGCACATGCCACGTAGTCGATTGGAGAAGGCGCTAACTCTCGTGTGCACCTCAAATCAGACCTATCAGTTCGGGTCCCGCCGAGGCTAGCTAAGCCTTTCACCCCACAGGGACCGGTAAATAGGCGCCGGATTTGTCTGGGAATGATAGAGCACTGATTGCTCCATCGACTGACCCCAGCGTGTCTTGCATGAGCCAGATACGAATTCAAGTTGACACTTCATTGTATCCCATTTAATGAAGCTTCCAACGGTCGGGAACAAAAGAAAACTCCCCTCCCTCCAGGCTTCCTATCTGGTCACGCCCTCCAGCGGGTCTCACCCGCAGCTCCTGGCGCTGCGGGTGAGAGCCGCCGTGAACCGCGGTAGCCCTCGAGGATCCTTGCGTGCGGCGGCTCCGCGACAACTCGTCCGCGCCGCGGCTTCCACCACAGTGGCTGCGCGGGTCCCACTGCGGCGGGAGCGATTTGGACGAGTTCTCACGGTGCTGCCGCGAGACTCTGTAGAGGCCCATACACCATGTGATGTGACATGGGTCTTCGTAGGCCGGCCTGTCACAAGGGCCTGTCGCCTGCAATCGAGTGTCCGTGTTCGGCTTAACTCGCAGTTTCCAGTGGCACCACGTGGAGGAGCGGACATCGCCACCGAGTGCTGATCACGAATATGACATCCGTTTTTCGTTTTACGCTGGAGTACGGTAGGTTACGGTAGGTGCGGTGACTAAGCCTGCCAAGGTCATGGTTACCGATTGTGAGCAATCCCATTCTTTTAAGCCATTCCTGAAAAACCGCTGCGTCCATGTTTAGCTTGTCAAAGACGTCCTTCAGCTTGAAGTCGCGCAGTTCTTCCTGGCGGCGGTTATAGAACAGTGCCTGAAGGGCCATGATGCTTAGATTGCTATCTCTCGATTAAGCCTTCGCCTGTCGAAGAGTTTCCCGCAGATTTGCGAATTTTCAGGCGATCGCTGTGGGACCGCCTACATGCTCACCCGTAGCACCACGGATAACCCCTACAGCCAATGTTGGGGCGAAATCGCTGATCATGACCTTGCCAGCCTTAGTCATCCGCATCTACCGTAACCTACCGTACTCCAGCGTAAAACGAAAAACGGATGTCAGATTCGTGATCAGCACCCCAAATAACCCCCTGGGCGAAGTTTGGGCGAAAATTTTTTTCGACCTCTCCTCGTCCTCTGGAGTCCATAAAGTACAATAGTGCCGAAAAAACTGATCTGAAATAATCAAAATACGAGAAGCAGCACACGGCACAGAAACGATAAAATGTGAAAGATGCTAGAGAATCGGAAATACGCTAGCAAAAATCTTTTCAGCGAGCAAGAAAATTTCCTTTTACAATTTCCTTCCATCTGAAGGAAACAATATCAGGGAGTGAAATTGTACCCTGTAAAATTTCGATGTGTGATTATTATACAGTAAAAAACCAAACTACTCTGCAGCGATCTTTGGTATTACGGGGAGGGGGAGGGGGAGGGGGTTCGATTTTTGCAACATTTTTTGGCAAGTGATGTCAAGTCGAGACCTCTTATAACCGTCTACGACGACAACAGGCGTGGCCAGAAGCAGACATGTACCCACTATCATACTCTATAATAACGGGCTAAGCGATTAGCCATGGAGCACGTCAAAAAATAGGGGCGGAAACATCAGGGGCTGAAACATCAGGGCGCGAAAATAGCAGAAGATACCCAGCGTGCCGAACACGTCGGCAACCCTGCATGGCGAGCCGTAGACGTGCCGAACACGTTCGACGACCGTTCCCTGGGCATTTCGATGATCATCGACGGGAGCGGTTCACAGCAGGGGAGGCAATCGATATCGATCGATATTATCGATTTTTCTGTGGATGTCGTGCAAGCGCTCTGAAACATCAGAGGGGGGGGGGGGGTAAGCGAAGTCGCTGAACACGAATCTGAAGTCGACCAATCGATATCGATCGATATTATCGATTTTTCTGTGGATGTCGTGCAAGTGCCCTGAAACATCAGCCCTGGGGGTAAGCGAGGTCGCTGAACACGAATCTGAAGTCGACCAATCGATATCGATCGATATTATCGATTTTTCTGTGGATGTCGTGCAAGCGCTCTGAAACATCAGCCCTGGGGGTAGTCGAGGTCGCTGAACACGAATCTGAAGTCGGCCAATCGATATCGATCGATATTATCGATTTTTCTGTGGATGTCGTGCAAGCGCTCTGAAACATCAGAGGGGGGGGGTAAGCGAGGTCGCTGAACACGAATCTGAAGTCGACCAATCGATATCGATCGATATTATCGATTTTTCTGTGGATGTCGTGCAAGCGCTCTGAAACATCAGAGGGGGGGGGGTAAGCGAGGTCGCTGAACACGAATCTGAAGTCGACCAATCGATATCGATCGATATTATCGATTTTTCTGTGGATGTCGTGCAAGCGCTCTGAAACATCAGAGGGGGGGGGGTAAGCGAAGTCGCTGAACACGAATCTGAAGTCGACCAATCGATATCGATCGATATTATCGATTTTTCTGTGGATGTCGTGCAAGTGCCCTGAAACATCAGCCCTGGGGGTAAGCGAGGTCGCTGAACACGAATCTGAAGTCGACCAATCGATATCGATCGATATTATCGATTTTTCTGTGGATGTCGTGCAAGCGCTCTGAAACATCAGAGCTGGGGGTAAGCGAGGTCGCTGAACACGAATCTGAAGTCGACCAATCGATATCGATCGATATTATCGATTTTTCTGTGGATGTCGTGCAAGTGCCCTGAAACATCAGAGGGGGGGGGGTAAGCGAGGTCGCTGAACATGAATCTGAAGTCGACCAATCGATATCGATCGATATTATCGATTTTTCTCTTGATGTCGTGCAAGCGCTCTGAAACATCAGAACTGGGGTAAGCGAGGTCGCTGAACACGAATCTGAAGTCGACCAATCGATATCGATCGATATTATCGATTTTTCTGTGGATGTCGTGCAAGTGCCCTGAAACATCAGCCCTGGGGGTAAGCGAGGTCGCTGAACACGAATCTGAAGTCGACCAATCGATATCGATCGATATTATCGATTTTTCTGTGGATGTCGTGCAAGCGCTCTGAAACATCAGAGCTGGGGGTAAGCGAGGTCGCTGAACACGAATCTGAAGTCGACCAATCGATATCGATCGATATTATCGATTTTTCTGTGGATGTCGTGCAAGCGCTCTGAAACATCAGAGCTGGGGGTAAGCGAGGTCGCTGAACACGAATCTGAAGTCGACCAATCGATATCGATCGATATTATCGATTTTTCTGTGGATGTCGTGCAAGTGCCCTGAAACATCAGAGGGGGGGGGTAATCGAGGTCGCTGAACACGAATCTGAAGTCGACCAATCGATATCGTTCAATATTATCGATTTTTCTGTGGATGTCGTTTTGGCGATCGGAAATTTCAGTCCTAGGGGTATCGTGGTTGGTGAATACGACTCCGAATCCCGTTATTGAAGTGTCGAGCGCCATTGACGACAAGTCGTCTCCTTTGACGGATTTCGCGCCCCATTTCGACTGCCGCGCGCGCGCTCTGGGTCTCCTCCTTCCCCGGGCTATTTCTCTGGGTTTCCTGATTTTCAGGGTCTTCCTAGGAATCAGCGCTCCCAGCCTTCTTCATGGGCTTGGCGGCCATTCGAGCGGCTGTGCGCGTCCGGGAGGGGTCGTTAGGAGGGGTTTCTCGTTTGCGCGTATTTGTGTCGTGGCTTTTTCCTTCAGACTCCTTGCGCGTGTCCTTCTGGGTCCGATTTTGTGCATGCTTTGTCGTACTCGTATATCTTGTGTTGTTCGTGTAATAGTGTCGCTATCTCTTGTTGCATTCTTATCCTATCTCATTGCGTTTCATGGATCCTGATCTTGCTCAGTTGCTCAGATGCGCTTGTATTGCATTGTGTCGCCCTGCCATTTCCTCCTGTGGGTTCAGTATCTTCCTATAGTGGGGTTTTGGCTCTGTTCCTCATTTCTACTGCCTATTGCCGGTTCACTTAGTTGGCTTAGGTTTTCTATAGTATTGTTTTGCTCTTGTTGACGTGCATTCTGTTGCCGTGTTTTGTTCCTCATAGTTGTAGCCATATTTTGCTTTTCTTGTCATTCCATATTTATCTTATTGCATTACCATCGATGCCATTTATCGTTGCTCTTTATCCGCGTGTGTATTTATTTGTATATATTTAAAATGAAGGTTTAATTACCCAAGTTTGAGGTGACTCCGACGCGTATCGGTCGCGACAATATCTAATCCGCGTGGCAGTGCTGTTATCTGTGTATTCTGTTCGGGTCACTTCAATTGGTGCATCGGCCGACTGCGATATTCTGTCTATTCCCGTCGGATTCAATTGGTGCATCGGCCGATCTGTTTTCAGCTGCCGACGACTGATCCTGTGCGCGTTCACATCGAATCGAGGACAAACAGCGACAACCACAGGTCGGAATTTAAACCATTTTCACTAGTTTGAGAGCGCGTATCTGGTAGTAGGATTTGACTTAAGTGGTAGTTCGTGTATCTGTGAGGCGCGTACTAGTTTCTAGCCTAAGCGACCTAGGTTTAGTTAACTAGCGCGTACAGTTTTTGTTCCGTTCATTACCTTTTGTTTGTTGGATTGTTCCTCGTAGTGAGGATTATTGTTTCCGATGTCCAAGCACGTGTCTTCGTTGAAAGGTCTTGTAGCCACGAGCTGCAAGAAACTGGAGTCAATGTTAGCGCGTTTCAAGGAGGACGGATTGGAGACAATAGAAGTGGATAGAGGGGACAGAGCTCCAGGAGATCAGCGAGTGTGCCGAAGCAGGATCCAGGAGGCACTGGGAGCAATAGAGGAATGCACCTCTAGGATCGACCACCTTCTGGAGCGGTATGCGAGCGCGTACGATCAGCTGGACAAGCCAACGAAGAGTGCGACGGACGAGTACGAGGAGTACTCAACGATGGCTGCAGATGTTCTCAGCCAAGCCCTGGATTACACGGTAATCCTGCAAGGTCGATTGAGAACCTTTACGTCGAACATGGGAAGAAGTCAAAGTATGCTGAGCGCTAGTGAGCCAGAGCAACTTTCACAGGACTTCGTTCCCCAGACTAAAAGGATCGACCTACCCACGTTGCCCATTCCAACTTTCAGTGGAAACGTCTGGGACTGGGACAACTTCTGGATACTGTTTTCTACCAACGTCCACTCGCAGCCTCTACCCGAGATCTTCAAATTCAACTATCTCCTGAACGCATTGAAGGGAGAAGCGCGTGATGCAGTCAAGAGGTTTCAGATCACGAACGAGAACTACCAGAAGGCGATTGAATATCTCCAAGCCAAGTATGGCAACAAAGAGGAGCTCGTACAGCGCTTGATAGCCAGGATGGATACGGCGACTCTGCGTTCACCATCCGTCAAGGATCAGCGCGTATTGCTGGAACAGCTCCAAGCGACCATGTCTCAACTTAGAGACAAAGGTGAGCATGTGGACAGCCAGTGGCTCATAAACCAGGTTTTGTCCAAATTCCCTGAACACTTGCAGAGGGAAGTGTTAAAGAGGAAACGGTCCATGGAGGGACCTTTCTTGATGGAAAATCTTCTCGATTCCCTGGATCAGTTCATAGCGGATGAGGAAATGATTGCGTTATTCAGTTCGAGGACCACTGGGGCACAGCAACAACAGCCTCAGAAGGTGAAGCCTCAGAAAGAACAGAGTTCAAGAGGAAGTTTGCCGTGCATGTACTGTGGCGAGGACCACAAAGCAGGTGCATGCACAAGATATGGCACCCCGCAGGAGCGGGCCAACTACTTACGTGAGCACAAGCTGTGCTTTATCTGCGCGTCTCCTCATCACGCAACGTCGGACTGCAAGAAACGGCCATGTTTCGCATGTCAGGGTAGACATCACACATCATGCTGTTTTAAAGCAACGGCCGCTCCAGAAACGTCGACATCACGGCAGGGAAAATCCACCGCTCCAACTACATCGAATGAGAAGGTGAAGTTTGCCAAGAAGGCAAGCCCTACATCGGCAGCGACTCACCAGCTGAGCAGCCAAGATCAGGATCACGTCACAGCGCGTATAGAACAGCAAGAGGATCCAGTAGCTCAACTCCATTCGAGCGAGGGTATACCGAGCACCCGCGAAACCTACTTACCAGTAGGAGAGCTCATGATCATGGACCCCTCTTCGCGTGAACTAAGGAAAGTACCGGCACTGCTAGATTCAGGTGCCGAGTGCTCCTTCATCGATCACAAGCTGGCAGAGGAGCTATGCCTGCCGACTCTGGGCACGACAACTTTGCGCGTAAGAACCTTCGGCTCGGATCGCGTACAGGAGTGCGTGAGTCGCAAGGTACCTTTGGAGATGTGGGACGAGAAAGGCAAGCCGTGGTCACTGGAGCTTCTTACCCACGAAACGCTCACTAGCACCTTACGGACACCTCCGGTGCTAGAAGAAGATGTCACGTTCATCAAAGCACAAAACATCGACGCCCAGTTGGTGCGAACACAAGCAGCCGTCAAACCGTTGATCGTGCTAGGAAGCGACCAACTGTGGCAGCTTATTCGCCATGACGAGGCTCACATACGCCTTCCTTCCGGATTATACTTGTTGCCCACTCGTCTTGGGCACTTGTTAACGGGACACGTCATAGATACTCTCCAGCATCCCACAGTGCAGAAGGAGGGAGCACGGAGGGAACGGAGTCAGTCGAGGTCGATCAAGACCGACGTTAACGCGTTTTCAATCAAGGATCCGGAGGAGGTGCAGCCGAGACAAGCGGCCCTTCAGAGGAACAAAAACTCGGACGAAGCGCGTGTGTTTCAGACCGTGTTCACGGAAGAACATGACCAGCTCCGAAACGAAGATAAGGAGAACGAGAAGAAGCTGTCCAAGATGCAGCAGCAAATTGTCGAGCTGACTGTGGAAGTTGCGCGTTTGAAGGAGCAGCTCCAACGAAATGAAGCTGAGAGGTTATCCGATCCACTGGAAGTGATCGCACAGGACGACGATCACTGGCAACGTATGGTGGATGAGGTAGCAGATGACGATTCGATGGAGCAGATACCAGCGTTGGTATCAGACGATGATGATGAGACAGACGAGGAGGACCCAGGAGAGCTAGATCTCCGTTCCGTTCAAGGGTCCGAATCAGATCTTACGGAGGCGGAGGACGTCGAGCGCGACGTTCAGCACGGACACCTCGCAGACGTCGTCCGCGATGTTCAACAGGACGATGCATGCCCAGGACCACCAGAAGTCCGAGTGCAGCAAGATGAGGCCGAGGAGGCCGATCCGGGACCGGAGGTGCGCGTGCAGCAGGTGAACATCGAGGAGATGGATCCGGGACCGGAAGTGCGCGTAGGACAGCGATGCAAGTGTCGGCACAAGAGGTGCTTCGACTGTCAGAGAGTCAAGGGAACAGCGTTCGAGGACCTGATTCCCAATGACGAGGGTCACCACTGGGCCCTCGGTAACGTTCTTCACAAGAAGCTAAGGATCCAGGAGCTGGAGGACGACGGACGACGGCTGACGCTGGAGGACAACGGACGACGGCTGACGGGCCTATGGCAGTTCTTCAGCGAGCAGCGGGACCAGCAAGGACGGAGGACCACATCAACGCGGGCCGGAGTGACGACAAGTCGTCTCCTTTGACGGATTTCGCGCCCCATTTCGACTGCCGCGCGCGCGCTCTGGGTCTCCTCCTTCCCCGGGCTATTTCTCTGGGTTTCCTGATTTTCAGGGTCTTCCTAGGAATCAGCGCTCCCAGCCTTCTTCATGGGCTTGGCGGCCATTCGAGCGGCTGTGCGCGTCCGGGAGGGGTCGTTAGGAGGGGTTTCTCGTTTGCGCGTATTTGTGTCGTGGCTTTTTCCTTCAGACTCCTTGCGCGTGTCCTTCTGGGTCCGATTTTGTGCATGCTTTGTCGTACTCGTATATCTTGTGTTGTTCGTGTAATAGTGTCGCTATCTCTTGTTGCATTCTTATCCTATCTCATTGCGTTTCATGGATCCTGATCTTGCTCAGTTGCTCAGATGCGCTTGTATTGCATTGTGTCGCCCTGCCATTTCCTCCTGTGGGTTCAGTATCTTCCTATAGTGGGGTTTTGGCTCTGTTCCTCATTTCTACTGCCTATTGCCGGTTCACTTAGTTGGCTTAGGTTTTCTATAGTATTGTTTTGCTCTTGTTGACGTGCATTCTGTTGCCGTGTTTTGTTCCTCATAGTTGTAGCCATATTTTGCTTTTCTTGTCATTCCATATTTATCTTATTGCATTACCATCGATGCCATTTATCGTTGCTCTTTATCCGCGTGTGTATTTATTTGTATATATTTAAAATGAAGGTTTAATTACCCAAGTTTGAGGTGACTCCGACGCGTATCGGTCGCGACAATATCTAATCCGCGTGGCAGTGCTGTTATCTGTGTATTCTGTTCGGGTCACTTCAATTGGTGCATCGGCCGACTGCGATATTCTGTCTATTCCCGTCGGATTCAATTGGTGCATCGGCCGATCTGTTTTCAGCTGCCGACGACTGATCCTGTGCGCGTTCACATCGAATCGAGGACAAACAGCGACAACCACAGGTCGGAATTTAAACCATTTTCACTAGTTTGAGAGCGCGTATCTGGTAGTAGGATTTGACTTAAGTGGTAGTTCGTGTATCTGTGAGGCGCGTACTAGTTTCTAGCCTAAGCGACCTAGGTTTAGTTAACTAGCGCGTACAGTTTTTGTTCCGTTCATTACCTTTTGTTTGTTGGATTGTTCCTCGTAGTGAGGATTATTGTTTCCGATGTCCAAGCACGTGTCTTCGTTGAAAGGTCTTGTAGCCACGAGCTGCAAGAAACTGGAGTCAATGTTAGCGCGTTTCAAGGAGGACGGATTGGAGACAATAGAAGTGGATAGAGGGGACAGAGCTCCAGGAGATCAGCGAGTGTGCCGAAGCAGGATCCAGGAGGCACTGGGAGCAATAGAGGAATGCACCTCTAGGATCGACCACCTTCTGGAGCGGTATGCGAGCGCGTACGATCAGCTGGACAAGCCAACGAAGAGTGCGACGGACGAGTACGAGGAGTACTCAACGATGGCTGCAGATGTTCTCAGCCAAGCCCTGGATTACACGGTAATCCTGCAAGGTCGATTGAGAACCTTTACGTCGAACATGGGAAGAAGTCAAAGTATGCTGAGCGCTAGTGAGCCAGAGCAACTTTCACAGGACTTCGTTCCCCAGACTAAAAGGATCGACCTACCCACGTTGCCCATTCCAACTTTCAGTGGAAACGTCTGGGACTGGGACAACTTCTGGATACTGTTTTCTACCAACGTCCACTCGCAGCCTCTACCCGAGATCTTCAAATTCAACTATCTCCTGAACGCATTGAAGGGAGAAGCGCGTGATGCAGTCAAGAGGTTTCAGATCACGAACGAGAACTACCAGAAAGCGATTGAATATCTCCAAGCCAAGTATGGCAACAAAGAGGAGCTCGTACAGCGCTTGATAGCCAGGATGGATACGGCGACTCTGCGTTCACCATCCGTCAAGGATCAGCGCGTATTGCTGGAACAGCTCCAAGCGACCATGTCTCAACTTAGAGACAAAGGTGAGCATGTGGACAGCCAGTGGCTCATAAACCAGGTTTTGTCCAAATTCCCTGAACACTTGCAGAGGGAAGTGTTAAAGAGGAAACGGTCCATGGAGGGACCTTTCTTGATGGAAAATCTTCTCGATTCCCTGGATCAGTTCATAGCGGATGAGGAAATGATTGCGTTATTCAGTTCGAGGACCACTGGGGCACAGCAACAACAGCCTCAGAAGGTGAAGCCTCAGAAAGAACAGAGTTCAAGAGGAAGTTTGCCGTGCATGTACTGTGGCGAGGACCACAAAGCAGGTGCATGCACAAGATATGGCACCCCGCAGGAGCGGGCCAACTACTTACGTGAGCAAAAGCTGTGCTTTATCTGCGCGTCTCCTCATCACGCAACGTCGGACTGCAAGAAACGGCCATGTTTCGCATGTCAGGGTAGACATCACACATCATGCTGTTTTAAAGCAACGGCCGCTCCAGAAACGTCGACATCACGGCAGGGAAAATCCACCGCTCCAACTACATCGAATGAGAAGGTGAAGTTTGCCAAGAAGGCAAGCCCTACATCGGCAGCGACTCACCAGCTGAGCAGCCAAGATCAGGATCACGTCACAGCGCGTATAGAACAGCAAGAGGATCCAGTAGCTCAACTCCATTCGAGCGAGGGTATACCGAGCACCCGCGAAACCTACTTACCAGTAGGAGAGCTCATGATCATGGACCCCTCTTCGCGTGAACTAAGGAAAGTACCGGCACTGCTAGATTCAGGTGCCGAGTGCTCCTTCATCGATCACAAGCTGGCAGAGGAGCTATGCCTGCCGACTCTGGGCACGACAACTTTGCGCGTAAGAACCTTCGGCTCGGATCGCGTACAGGAGTGCGTGAGTCGCAAGGTACTTTTGGAGATGTGGGACGAGAAAGGCAAGCCGTGGTCACTGGAGCTTCTTACCCACGAAACGCTCACTAGCACCTTACGGACACCTCCGGTGCTAGAAGAAGATGTCACGTTCATCAAAGCACAAAACATCGACGCCCAGTTGGTGCGAACACAAGCAGCCGTCAAACCGTTGATCGTGCTAGGAAGCGACCAACTGTGGCAGCTTATTCGCCATGACGAGGCTCACATACGCCTTCCTTCCGGATTATACTTGTTGCCCACTCGTCTTGGGCACTTGTTAACGGGACACGTCATAGATACTCTCCAGCATCCCACAGTGCAGAAGGAGGGAGCACGGAGGGAACGGAGTCAGTCGAGGTCGATCAAGACCGACGTTAACGCGTTTTCAATCAAGGATCCGGAGGAGGTGCAGCCGAGACAAGCGGCCCTTCAGAGGAACAAAAACTCGGACGAAGCGCGTGTGTTTCAGACCGTGTTCACGGAAGAACATGACCAGCTCCGAAACGAAGATAAGGAGAACGAGAAGAAGCTGTCCAAGATGCAGCAGCAAATTGTCGAGCTGACTGTGGAAGTTGCGCGTTTGAAGGAGCAGCTCCAACGAAATGAAGCTGAGAGGTTATCCGATCCACTGGAAGTGATCGCACAGGACGACGATCACTGGCAACGTATGGTGGATGAGGTAGCAGATGACGATTCGATGGAGCAGATACCAGCGTTGGTATCAGACGATGATGATGAGACAGACGAGGAGGACCCAGGAGAGCTAGATCTCCGTTCCGTTCAAGGGTCCGAATCAGATCTTACGGAGGCGGAGGACGTCGAGCGCGACGTTCAGCACGGACACCTCGCAGACGTCGTCCGCGATGTTCAACAGGACGATGCATGCCCAGGACCACCAGAAGTCCGAGTGCAGCAAGATGAGGCCGAGGAGGCCGATCCGGGACCGGAGGTGCGCGTGCAGCAGGTGAACATCGAGGAGATGGATCCGGGACCGGAAGTGCGCGTAGGACAGCGATGCAAGTGTCGGCACAAGAGGTGCTTCGACTGTCAGAGAGTCAAGGGAACAGCGTTCGAGGACCTGATTCCCAATGACGAGGGTCACCACTGGGCCCTCGGTAACGTTCTTCACAAGAAGCTAAGGATCCAGGAGCTGGAGGACGACGGACGACGGCTGACGCTGGAGGACAACGGACGACGGCTGACGGGCCTATGGCAGTTCTTCAGCGAGCAGCGGGACCAGCAAGGACGGAGGACCACATCAACGCGGGCCGGAGTGACGACAAGTCGTCTCCTTTGACGGATTTCGCGCCCCATTTCGACTGCCGCGCGCGCGCTCTGGGTCTCCTCCTTCCCCGGGCTATTTCTCTGGGTTTCCTGATTTTCAGGGTCTTCCTAGGAATCAGCGCTCCCAGCCTTCTTCATGGGCTTGGCGGCCATTCGAGCGGCTGTGCGCGTCCGGGAGGGGTCGTTAGGAGGGGTTTCTCGTTTGCGCGTATTTGTGTCGTGGCTTTTTCCTTCAGACTCCTTGCGCGTGTCCTTCTGGGTCCGATTTTGTGCATGCTTTGTCGTACTCGTATATCTTGTGTTGTTCGTGTAATAGTGTCGCTATCTCTTGTTGCATTCTTATCCTATCTCATTGCGTTTCATGGATCCTGATCTTGCTCAGTTGCTCAGATGCGCTTGTATTGCATTGTGTCGCCCTGCCATTTCCTCCTGTGGGTTCAGTATCTTCCTATAGTGGGGTTTTGGCTCTGTTCCTCATTTCTACTGCCTATTGCCGGTTCACTTAGTTGGCTTAGGTTTTCTATAGTATTGTTTTGCTCTTGTTGACGTGCATTCTGTTGCCGTGTTTTGTTCCTCATAGTTGTAGCCATATTTTGCTTTTCTTGTCATTCCATATTTATCTTATTGCATTACCATCGATGCCATTTATCGTTGCTCTTTATCCGCGTGTGTATTTATTTGTATATATTTAAAATGAAGGTTTAATTACCCAAGTTTGAGGTGACTCCGACGCGTTCGGTCGCGACAATATCTAATCCGCGTGGCAGTACTGTTGTTCTGTGTATTCTGGTCGGGTCACGTCAGCCATCAATCCAGATTGAGCCGTATTATCGATTTTTTTGTGGATATCTTTCTTGCGGTCCGAACTCCCCGCCCCGGGCTAATCGACGTCACTGAACTCGAATCTGAAGTTCATTTTCGAAGTATCGGTAGCTATCAATCGATATCGACCGGTATTACCGTTTTTTTGTGTAGTAAAGGCGCTGTTACCCTACCAAAATCCAGGTTTGAATAACGCGCCATGTGCGGTTACACTCTTTAACGTGCAGTGTGCCTTGGTGCTTGAAGTTTCGAAAATCATGGCTGAATATCGATTTTCCTGTGGATGCCTTTCTTGCGGCCCAGTACTTCCGTCCTGGGGTAGTCGATGTCGCTGAAGGCGAGCGTGAAGTCCACATTTGAGGTGTCCATCGCCATCAATCCATTTGAGTCATATTATCGATTTTTTGTGTGGATTTAGTCATAAAATAGTGGGCGGGGGGGGGGGGGGGTGAATTACGGCTGGAAAACACGAAAATAGCGAAAAATACCCAGACGTCTTCTTCCTGCCTGGGAACTTCTGGCCTGGAGGTGGTCGAAGTCTCTAAACACAAATCTGAAATTCACTTTTGAAGTATCGACCGCCATCAATGGATATTGATCAAGTCATAGATTTTTCGTGGATGTCGTCTAGGCGGTTTAAAACTTTAGCCCTGGAGGCAGTCGAGGTCACTCAACACGAATCTGAAATTCGTTTTTGAAGTATTGATTACCATCAATCGATACTGATCAAGTTACCGAGCGCGAAAATAGCGGAAAATACCCAGACGTCTTCTACGTGCCAAGGATTTAGAAGACGTGCGGAATACGTCGCGTGACGTGACTGGGACTCAACGGACGTGTCAAATGCTTCGCTCAGCGTGTTTGGGGATTCAAATAGACGTGCCGAGAACGTCGTCCGCTGAGGGCGGATTAGTGAGGGGGACCAGTAGCAGTAATGGGGGACCGTTTCAATAGGGAAGACCAGTAGTGGGGAACGAATAGATCGCCCTATCACACCATATACTATACGTACTGAGAGCCTTTTGTACTCCTAGGTAGGGAAGAAAGCTGTGCAAGTAGAGCAGCTAACCTGATGTGATCCTCCTTAGCTTAGTGATACTGCAACATCGCGCGAAGCGCGCAAGTACGAGGAACGCCGATAGGCGTGCCGGAGCACTTGTACATTATATCCGAATCAGGGGTGCACATAAAATTGTGTGCGTTAAATATTTTAAACGAATTTGTTTTAACGGAAAATTTTCGTTAAATTTCCTATAAATCGTTAAATTTCGTTAAAAAAACACAACTAGCTGTAAACCATTACTTCAAGTGAAAAAATCAAGGAAAAACCTATGGGTTTCAACTTCAAGAGTTCAGCAGCTAAGTTCAAAGAATGTGGTGCAACACTGCAACTGAAATAAACAATTCAACAACTCAAGCTCTTCTTTTCCGCTTCAATCTTGTGAAGATTTTCCTGTTTTCTGTGCATTGAATCTCCGCAATGAGAGGTGCTAAAGAGACGGGCTTTGCGCCACATGTAAAGGGCATGGCCTGCTTCCACAAGGTGATAGAAAGGTACGACGACAAAGTGAGGAATCAGCCCTTTCAAGCGCTTGATATAGCCAAAAATCTATGGAACAAAGAGATTGCTCGAATCCCAAAAGCAGGTGTGCTAGCAGTCATGTCAATCTATACAGCTCTCAGCTGATATAGCATAATCCTGATCGGAAGGAGTCGACATTTCTAGCATTTCCAAACAAACAAACGAGCCTGTTAGTGGGACTGTCGGTCAAGCTCAGCCCAGCGCGCCCATTTAGAGCTCCGACGGGCCCTTGTTTCACCCCCGAGTTATACCCACTGGTACTGCGCTGGCCTTGCGGAGTAGAGGATGACCAGAATTGATTCATCTGGTGCTCGTCGGCTTTTTCGAGAATTCTTCAAACCTTTTGCTGATTTCTCGTAATTTAATAAAGAAAACTGCCTTCTGCAGACTTTCGATTTTCGTCAAAACCGTCTTCGCCACAGACAGCTGCCGAATAGGTGGGATTGAAGGTGTGCAACGGTAGAACATGTAGACTTTAGGTGGTTTATTTCCGTATTCCTTTCCTCCTTTACAAAACCACATTCATGCAGACCTCCACGGTATTGGAATGTGCAAATTTGAGCTTTATGAAAGTGGGTGCCCAGCTTCGTGAAAACACGTTCTACGATATCTCATAGAAGTTAAACTCATGGCGCGTCCCATTTAGTTGTTGAATAACATCGCATCTTACCTTTTATTCCGTCTATCTATTGGTGAGATCAGATAACGAAAATTAGATGATAAAAACGTCGTTTTGCTGGGCTTTGTACGAAATTGATAGTATTTGTTAGAACAATCGAAATAAATGGATAAAATGGATTAGAATAAAATGCCTCCCATCATTTCTCTCTCTATTAAATTTTTGCTCAGGAAGCGCTTTCTATCAAATACTCAAGCAGTCCCAGTACCAGGGATCCCAGTACTTAGATGTCCTTTGGGGGCAATTAGTGGCGACGTCCCTCGCTAATGACCATCCCTGGCGCTTTCGAAAAAATAGCGGTCAGAAATGGAGTAACGAAAAATATTTTTGTGGCACTGGATAGATCTCGTCGAGGAGATCACGACAGTATGTGAGGTTTCTAAACAGGAAGAACGCGGATAACGCGACTACCGCACCCTTTTTCCAATCCTTACGGTGGGGACTGTAGGCTACACAGCAGGCAAAATATCGATGTTGTAATGTTTTTTAAACAGGCGGAAGAGAGAAGCGTAAGTGCTCAGTCTGTGAGCAGTCATGTATTTCGCCTACGAATTTTTTGCGCTCTTCCATCATTGCTTAAGACGGTTGGCTCATCTATAGCTACTCTTGCGAGGTGGTTGGTACGTTGCTGACTCCATTCACGAAAAGGATAAAATTTGATATCTAGAAACCTCTTCATCTTGGAACAGCTCGGACGTTCGAAAATGAGAAGGCACATGTACTGTACGACTACCGGTTTCAGAAATTGTTTTCGCCCACTGCAGTTTGGCTAAGAGCGTTTCTTGGGGGTGCTGATCACAAATCTAACGTCGGTTTCTGAATTTTCGGCCTATTATGGCTGGTTAGGGCAAGAATGAGTTTGACTGGTGACATTAAAAGCTCCATTATCGCCCGAAGTTTGAGCATAAGGGCTACTTGGGGTGCTGACTATACCTTTGTCCTTTTCGAATTTCGAATAGTCGAATTTCGAATAAATTCGAATTTCGAATGTTCGAATATTCGACTATTCGAAGAAAGTCCAATATTCGAATTATTCGTTTATTCGAATATTCGAGAAAGCCCAATATTCGAATGTTCGTTTATTCGAATATTCGAAGGCTTCGAATTTCGAATAATCGAATTTCGAATACTCTTTATCAATCTCTTAACAAGTTAATGACAATCCTCTTCGAAAACCAGGGAATTGTGACCTTTTGATAAGAACGATGCTTTGTTTCGCGTGTCACTCAAAGTGGCCGAGTTGCGTGTATGCAATCTGACAAGGGAAGGGTCCGGAGCGTATGTCTGAAAGGGAAGAGCGAGTCATATAGGGAGAATCCCCACCCCTCAATTAGTATAACAATGGGTTTATTTTTGCCATGTCGTTAACACAAGGAGTGGGTAGTCCGTTACAGTAGAATTCGTGGGTCTTGTACGCCCGCCAAGTGGCTCGGAGCTCAGTGGATAGAGACGTCGTTTCATGGGTGGGAGGTCGTGGGTTCGATTCTCCTGCTCTGCTGCATTTTTGCATTGGTTTCATTCATTTTTGCATATGTTTGGTTGAGAGTTGAACGATTCTGACATCTATACAAATTTCAAATGTTTTGCCTAATTTTCCAGTTGTACACCGTGGAGAGTAAATTTCTTGCCACTTGTTCATTAGTGACCGGTTTTTTAACTGCAAGGCAATGAGAAAGCTACTCAACGATGTATAAACGTTCAACACCAGTTATGCACAGGCCCAAAGTGCATGAAACAGAAGCACTGGTCCCAATCGGACAGCCTTTAAAAGCTACAGGACCTCACAGGTATACCAGCGACACCACCTTCAATGTCATTATAACAAATCCGTTCTCCTTCAGCTATCCGCAGCTACCCGCAGCTTCGACATCTACCTTCAGGATGTTGTCCCTTTTTTGCAGGTCAAAAGGAGGGTCGTGCACAATGACGTGGGAGTGAAATCATTCCACCCGAAAACGTTATCATATGTCCAATTCTTGCTTGCATCTCCACGTCTATCAGTTCATCTTGCGGATCCCAATCTTCTTCTTCCACCATTTCCAGCTGTTCGTCTTCGTCAACTTCAAGTTGACGTGCTTCGAAGTCCTTGAGTATGCTGGCCATCCGTTAGGCCAGCTTGCTTTCTTCCTTCGAAGGTTCCCTGCCTAAGGGTGGGCCACACTTCAGCGTAAGTAGGTGGATCACCACTCAGCATCGGCGGACAGTGTTGGTGGTAAGCTACCTCTGATTTCCAGTTGACAGGCAAAGATGAGAGAAAGAGTGTATCGATGGCCGTTAACGTCAGTTTGCGGGATCCACAGTCTTTGAAAATACGAGCAGGATGGTTTTTCCCGAGGTCATCGGTCCACCTAGGGAAACAAACTGTGAGGAGCCAGTAGCCTTTATACGCCGTCTGTATTGTGACCACTGCTTTTTCTTCATGCACATTGTGCCTGTGTATCACTGATGTTGAATGTTTATACATCATTATGTTGAACACCAAAGCATGCAGCTGGAAAAATGAGTAGAAAACCTCTGAAATGGTATAGACGTCAGAATCCATCAAATCTCGACAATTAGTTGAAATGCAAAAGTGCAGCAGCGCAGTAGAATTGAACCCTCGATCTCTCTCGCATGAAGCAACGTCTCTATCCACTATGCTCGACCCGCTTGCGGCAGACGCATAGCGGACATACAAGACCGCCGAACTCTTGAGGCGCCCATTACATTGTAACTACAACGACTCCTTGGGTTTTTTCTTGGCGAAAAAATAAACACATTTTTATATTAATTGAGGGGTGGGATTCTCCCTATATGACTCGCTCTTCCCGTTCAGGCATACGCTTCAGACACTTCCTTTGTTAGTCCACGCGAGGTAAGCGCGGGCAAACGCTCCGCTGCGTCCCTGCTTCCTTTGAACGCCATCGAGCCTCCTGCTGTCAGTCACGTGAATAACGAGTGAATGGCTGTTCAATGACGCTGCCTTCGGTATACTACGGGAGAATCTTCGTTTTGTATTTCTACCCCAAATACAGCGACGGAACGATTAAAGCAGGAAGGAGCTGCGGTAGGGAGGTAGCACTTTCTGGAGCCTGGGAAGTTCCTGCTTTCTGCCAGCAAAGGCCTTAAAGAAGAGAGGAAGAGCAATGGCTATGGAGTACAAGAGCCAGTCAGTTACTCCATTTCCTATGAAAGCGAGCCATCCACATTTTCGCAATAACACTGTTCAAATCGTAGTGTCTTATCAGATTAGATTCCAACCATGGACTTCGGGTCCGTTTGCTTATAAGTGACGCGAAGCTCTTCAACAGAGCCAGAACGCAGCTTGAATGCACTCATGAGCCTCCAATGTGTCTCTTCTGCACCAGATCGCCCTTGTGCTACTTCTTCGTCCATGCTAACCTTTCTTTTACCACATAGAAGCTTCGGTATAACTTAAGGAGACAGTAACCTATGGAGCAAGATGTATAACAATCTAGCTCTGCCTAACCAGGGTGTTTCTCTCTTCCCGGGGCACGAACTCTTAGGGAAGCAAGGGTGCTTCATTGTCATTACACCTTTGTCACCGTCTTTTGGTCTCCTGAAGGAAATGGATGGAGCAGCTTTCGCGGCGCTTGAACAACGGCATCTGCGCCTGGACACTGACTTCCACAGCCTCGGTTCGGTCCTCAGCTCGCCCTCGCCTCGCTCGTAGCCTTCAGCCTCAGTAGCGCTTATCACTCACTGGACTCGCCACACTCCACTCTATTAGCCCTGATTTTACGGAAGAGTAGCGAGAGTATGTCGGCCACGGGACAGGAGATCCATTGATAGAAATCGATGCACCGCAATTGATAATTACCGATCCTTTTCGCAATTAACCAACTGGTACAAGAGTAGTGACAATCTGAAGCCTTTGTATATGCCGCTCTGTCGAACGCAGTTTACAGTGGGTAATAAAAAATAAGTAAATGTCAATCATTAGGTGACCACAACAAATGAGAGTGTTCATTTGATTATTCGAATAATCGACAATTCGAAATTCGATTATTCGAAATTCGAAATTTTGGAAATCGAATATTATTCGATCATTCGAAATTCGAAATTTTGAGAATCGAATATTATTCGGTCATTCGAAATTCGAAATTTTTTCCCAAGGACAAAGGTATACATTATGCTGACCAAGAATCTGACGTCAGTTTTGGACTGATTTGACAGGGAAACAAGAGTTGTTACTTTTTTACTTTCAAACAGCTTCCGAAAAACTTAAGTAAGGGTAGTCAGAAAGCAAATGCTCAAAAATGTGTGGAACTTGAGGATAAAGGATGTCACTGCCGGGAGGTCGAAAAAAGCGGAAATTGGCGGGAATCGAACATGACCACAGTACTCTGAAGAGAGAACTGTACCACTGCAGCTGCTAGTCAGTCGGAGCGCGGAACATGAAGGCGACAACGCGAACTTTGTCCGACTATAACTCACTGAGAAGATCCTTTCAGCATGTTTGGTCTTAATATTTGTAATTGACCTTCCAAGCTCTTCCAGGAGGCTTAGTTAATGTGTTGAGTCCGGATGTCATCCGGAGTTCCAGGAGGAGTTGAGCACACTCCTTGTTAGAGATTTTTTCCAATTTTGAAGAACCTGCCACCTACTCTTGCATCACAACCTGACTACGTGTAAGCCAGCTAACTTATTAGCACTGAAGAAACGCTATCTAGTGTAACACTGCTGCAACAATGTCACTCCTGCATCTGACTGCAGAGCTCATGCTGCGACACATCAGTTGGATAGGGCGGTTTCCGCCGCTCTGCGTAGACTTCTAGGAGCTGATCGCTCGTCTTATGGTCTATCCGCAGTGGGCAGCAGGAAGTGCATCGCTGAGGAGCACTACCCGCAGCAACGGTAGCTGCGACAACCGTAGAATGTAGAAGGACGTGAGCCGCAGCCAGGCCGAATCGATTGCCGTGGAGAGCCGAGAGAGACAGGAAAACACCCTAAGAATTTGTTATTATAGTTCGCCGCCATGCAGTGCGGAATTCAGCAGCCGCCCGTTCGCTCGCCTTGCCCTTGCACGTAGTTCGCAGATGTTGTTGTTTCGGCCTTGAGATTTAGGAACAGGCCTCGTGCGGAGATGTTTCGGCATACCAGCGCGGCCTTGAGATTTAAGAAAAGGTCTCGGATGGAGTAGTTCCTACATATCAGCGCTTCCGACAAAGGTTTCTACTGGTAACCAGAAACCCACTTGAATTTAGACTATTTCTCACTCATACCTGTGAACTAGGTCGAGGATCTCCTCGCAAACCTTGTTGCCCATATCATCGCTAAGTTTTCAATATACCCGTTTTTGTAATAAAAGGAACCAAGGATAGCATAAAAATTGCTACCAGAGTCGCCTCAATGTTGTTTGTTAGATTTGTCTTTTTTGTTTGTTTGTTAGATTTTATTAATATAGTTTTAAGTGGTGCCAGCAATACATGGTAGCAATTCTTATTGAAACCCTCAAAAATAAGTTTTCGTGGGTGAATAGCACCTCGTCGAGGTTACCTTTTACCACCAGATTCTGCAGCATTCACTAATGTTTCCAAGCACAGGTGGCCCCGATTATTCCTCGATTAGCCATGACTATGATGGATTAAAGCGTCACGAACGAGGTGGAAGAGTCCAACATGTTGTCAACACTCAGCAACATCGATTGACGACGACTCGCCCTTTCTGACTCATTCTTTGCCGTTATGAAGGCTGTTTCCTGCTTTCTCTTCGTACTCGAGTAGATCGTGATTGGTGTTTTGTTCTGCTGGCGCTTCGTAGGAGGAAAATGTTGCAGTTTTGTTTGATTAAGATGTGTCGGCTTCCTGTCGTGGCGAAAGAACGTCACAGACGACCGTATTGATTAAGTGCTGCCTCCCCTTCAGCAATACCAAAACTCTTTGCAATTTTAAATTTTATTTAACGAATGCTCAGTACTATTTATGAACATTCGAGGCAATCTTCCTTATCCACTGGTGTCACTCAGACATGCCATTCAGACATTGGATTCGACAGCTGTTCTTGTTCTTCGGATCCACTACTTTTCTAAACGCTGACTAAGAAGATTGTGTGAAAAATGGGATTTGTAAAAAAAAACCCGAATCTTGGGGCAATCAAATAGGGGCGATTTTCACCAGATCGGATGTTCGGATATTTCAAGTAGCCGATTTTGTTCAGAAATCTGTTGTCCAATCCGATTTAGGTATCCGATGTGAGGTCCGAAGAAAAATCGGTTATTTAGAACAACCGAAAATCTGCTATTGTTAAATACACTTCTATCTGAATCATCCTTATATCCGGAAATTTTCAAATATGCCGTTATTCTTATAATTCTCTTAACCGTCTTAGAAAAAATGACGGATTCGAACTATCCGAATCGGCGTGGTATCCAATGTCTAATTGTCTATTTGATCAGGAAACCATAAGGCATTGCCCTATGGTTTCCTGATCAATAAAAAAGGAGTCAAGTAGAACTTTAAACTATAAGCGACAGGTGGATGTCACATGTAGTTTTCGATCTTAGTACTTGAAATTGGTAGCAGACTTGCCTGGCAAGGATGAACTGACCGTCGGACTGTCTGTCTGACTTATCCGCAGGCTCTGCAAGCAATTGTAATGCCAGATACAAAATAGGCAAAGTACCTCTATGAAATATAGTGGACGCCGCCCTTGATCTCTTTATTGTGAACGACAACAGACAAAGATCGAAGCGGTCAATTCCTTCAGATTTCTGTGCATGTAAAGACGTGAAGGGTTTTTGAGAGCACATGTGGCCCGAATTGGATGCAGTGAATTTCGGGGACCGTCTGTGGAGCACTCAGTAATTTTTGTGTCTTCGTGAATAGGGCCTAGAATCGATCTGTATTCCATACCAGTACCTCATGGTGGTTGCGTACCCCGCCTACTTTAAAGTCTGCGGCAAAATTTCAACAAACACCCTACAAATCTCCATCAAGCGATGTATTTATAACACGGATTCTTGCAAAGATGTTCTACGGCTGACTGAGGCTTGCCGTGGTGTGCTCTGTTTGGCGAAGCTTGGAGGTCTCAGGTTCTTGCATAAGAATTTGGATGTTGAAGCTCTCGCCTGGGATTTTAAATGAATAAAATAAAAATTTAGAAGTTTATAAAAAATCAGGCGGACGTATGTGCGGTGCTTATCAAGTTCTTGTCTACTCCCCAACATTTGTTTCTGAGTGTGATAGAACATCATAAAAGTTGTTGTATTCACAGTATAATTTACCATTTAAAAAGTACAGACAAACAAGAATTTAGCTGCATCGGGTATGTCTTCTCACTAATCACAAACAACTTTTTTTAGAAGGGATTTGACCATGCATGCATTTGTGTCCACTTTATGGAAAATATGTCAGTTAAATGAATGTAGCGACAACAAAGGTCCACTAGTTCGTGGAGCGGCATCAGCACATATAGCGCATATTTGACGTGTCTCAAATCATGCCTTTGAACGTATGAAGGCAGGAACAAGATGTGACTCCTTTCAATCGAAATGAGTGCTAAAGAAAGGAAAAAGATCAACGAAGATCTATCTTAACAGGGAAGGTCCACTATAAAATCAAATAAACTGTTTAAGAAACATGTTTCAGCCTGGTAGCCCACTAAACTCGGCTTTAGTAACAATTTAAAAATTCTTTGAGATTTTTTAAATTCTGAAGAAGAAGGTAAGTGGAATGCCCCTGGAAGTTCACACAATTGCTATTGTAGCTCTTATCCCGCCTTGTTGAATTTTTTTAAAGTACTCTAAGGTATTTCGGTAGTTTCTTCATGCTGTGAAAGCAAAAAACTTGGAGTTTGCCAAAAAGGCTTTGGTTGCTCAACTTTGCTTTGAAAGGTTTTCACACCTCCGTCCACCCTGCTTTGCCGAAGGAATGCCATGGCTGCTCGATGGGCAAGAGGTCTCATTTGGCGGATCTATCCCCAATTGGGGCCGACTGGTGACTTTCTCTATGCCTTGCCACCTCTCCATTGAAATTGTCCAAGAGCCCTTACATAATATTTTGGAAGCTGGTCTGTCGATGAATGCCAAGGTATGTAGACTGACCGCACCACCGTCGTTTTATGATTGCCGCGTTGAGGCGACGCACACCGCTAGCTGCTACGCTTCCCGACCGGGGTTTGTCTTTGAAGTCCATGCCTCCTCCTTCGAAGAGGACACTACCTTCATCAGCCCTGTCAAGCTGCCTCCGGCGCTTGACAGGGCTGATGAAGGTGATGTCCTCTCCGAATGCGCCGTTGATGCTTCGAACGGCTGTCATCTCTCCCCGCCTCGACGCTATTCAAATAAGAAAACGGCTCGGAGGTGCTGGAAATTGGCATCGTGATTGGAGTTAAAACAAATAGAAATTATACTTAAGATTTTCTGAGCACCGCAATATTTTTTCAAGAAGTGGGCACATAGGCGCATGCTATATTTTCTAAAAAAATGGGAGCTGAAATAAATTTAATAACTTCAAACCAGTACAGTCGAGGAAAGTCGAGTGATGTTAATTAATGCTGAAAACGATGATGAACATATTAGTACGACGCTCAGCACAACTAACTGCAATATTCAAGATCGACTTCGAACTGTTCAGAGGTTTTTTAGTGGATGGCACGTATCACTAAATTTTTTGTTTACCGCTGTGGCGCCCTTTGTATTATATCAGTTATTCCCTGGTCACAAGTCTCCAGAACTCGATAAGGACTGGTTCTACAGAGTAGCTGAACGCGTTGTCGATACCGTCAAGGAGTATTGTTCAGTGAAACCGAAATGCATGCGTTTAAACAGCTAGCAAAAACTGTCAAGTGTTGCGTAAATTATTTTCCGACCTAATTGATCTCAGCCCTTTTGCTGACGTGGCGATCTAGAGGTACTGTTCAGTACATAGAGACTCGCTTTCCATTTTTCGACTACGAATCGGTCAAAACGTTGAGTAATTGTCATTTGTTGGGGTTGGCCATGCATGATCTTGAAGCCCTGTTGTTCACGGAAATGTGAATCTACTTCTGGACCATCCAGTGACTAAAGCGGAGCTCGTTTTATCTCTGCTGACGAGCTCAGTTAGTGACAAATCCCTTATCCTTCGAAAGCTTGGAACTTTGGAGTCGCATGAGCGGAATGATGGATTATAGCTGGACCTTAAGCTGTCCTTCTCTCTTCCTGCAGTTTATCACACACCAACGAGAAGCACTTCTGATCCTGATGCCCATGGAGTGGGTAAGGTATTTCGCTATTATTATTATTATTATTATTATTATTATGGGATTACTACTAATATTATTGTACAAGACCTAATTGCTACAGTATAGGTAGAATTATTAAAATACAACTGAGAAATAAATGCTACTGTGAAAGGCGAGGGCGAACTCCTCTGCTTATTTAGCGCTGTTCTGTTCGTCAGTCGTGCCATGAATGTTGATGCCTATGCCTTTTCCCCTATCTAATTCGAAGTAAATGCATTAAGCATGAATAGGATCAAAAGCACGTTGTGTTGTTCAGCGGGTGCTCATCGTGCCTTTATCCATTTTGCTCCTTTCACAAGAAAGTCGTCAACGTCTTCTACAACTTGTCCGTAATTGAAGATGCTGACTTCCTCTATTTATTTATTGATTTATTTATTTATTCCATACACTTGAGAAGAAGTGCGCTCAGATGAAAGGCGCAGACACTAGCCAACAGTGAAAAGAGTATATGGTCTCTAGGAGTAAAATCACCTATTTGAAAGAGATGCTGATGACAAGCTGCATGTGTGCTGTCATGATCGAATGCCGTTTGGGTGCCACAAATTGTTGTTTGGTTCTCTGAATCCGTAATTAGAAACATCTTGAGTCCGTATTTTCTCGCTATTTATCTATATTTCAGTTATTTATAATATCTTTCCTTATACACATATATCAATATTTTTTACTTTCAGACATATTTTATTGCTAGTTCGGTTAGGCTAACTCAGTTCCTGTGGAAACGGCATCGAATGGAGGCGTGATGAAGGCCTAGGTATGACCTTAAGACCGGACTTCCAGGAGCTTCCTTCTTATATGCTGCTCGAAAGTGATTTCTCTCTTCCATTCGGAATCACGCCATAACTATACTGGTTGCCTAACCGACCTCTGCACCGCTAAACGATGATACAACTATTTTCTTAAACTATGATTAATTTAAATTACTTATTACTGTTATTGTCATTTCACTGCCATTCATTGGGTTAGGCTCCTTGTATCTGGGCTTCTGAATGCTGCAGAACACTTTAAAATAACGAAATCGCAGGGCACAGTGACACTACGCTGTTTTACATTTGGCTAAGATTATGGGTTGGAATTTCCCCTTTTTTAGCGCACTTAAGGTGCAGTTATAAATAAATAAATAAATAAATAAATAATTAAATAATTAAATAAATAAGTCAAAAAACGTTCACAAAATTTTGGAAGCTTTGGATGGTTGTGAACAGTGTCTAAAATCAGGATAGCGCTATCAAAGCATAACCCGCTTGTTCTTAGGAGCATTCAAACGTTTCGTGTTATAGGCATTCGAAAATAGAGCTGTAAGAACCGATATTAATTTTGCGACAACCTATAGATGGTAGGCAATACATGTGCCCGTCAATTTGAGGTTTTGTAATAGTCTTGACGCACAGTGTATAGGTCAGTACTTTGCGACCCGAAGACCCGAGGGTAGAAGTGTATGCTTGCTTATAATGCTTCAGAGGACAAGCTAATACTTCCAGCAGGTGCTAAATGAGCAAGTATCTGAGATCTGCATTGCTATCTCATGCTGGTGCGGAAAACGGAGGTTTTCTGTCCGGTTACGTGCTAGTTTTCGATAGTGGGGTCCTGCTAGGAACTGCAGTTGGAAAAGTTCCTTTTACGCTCGCTATTGAATGTTCGTTACATTTCGCCTTTTTTACGAAAATAGGCGTGTATTAACAGGAACCGAAGAATGCCATCGAGCCATGTTGATATCGGAAGAAGACCGTCGGTCCCAACTGAGGATCTGAGGATACCAAGATCGGAGTACGTTTCCAAATAAACCATTGTTGGAGAAGCTAAACTTTTGGGGCTATTGTCTCTCTCAGAGCCTTTGAATTTATTGGTGTGTAGTCAAATGTCAGCTTAGTCGATTGTGCGTTTGAAGCAGAAGTAAAAAGAAAAGGCGCTGACGGATCACACCTGAATGGGCTTACTTACGACACCGATTAATCTACGTATGCTGCATCCTTTACGTGAAGATATGAACAACAGAGGTGTCCGCTCGGCGTTAAATCTTTAACGATTTTAACGATATTTTCGCTAAATTTTTCGGTCGATGTATTGCGTTTTAAAGATACAGATTAATACTGTTTTAGACGAGAAGTCAGTAGAAGCGTTGCATATACCACGTTCACATCAAACTGAACACTTAAGGGAAACTGAGCACTTTTGAAATCAGTCTGAGCATCTTCCAAACAGAAACGATTGTCTCCAAATTTGAATTTTTTCACTTTTAGCGGGGCCAAGATAAACTATGGATTTGTATGATTAACTATGGCTTTCTTGGAAATTTGTATTTATAATTTGTTTGTCCCTAAACGTGAATAGTGAATACAGTGATTTAATTGCCAAGTCGTTTTGTTCTTTTAGCAATAAAAAATGGCCTTTAGCTTATTTTAAAGTGCAAAAACAAGCACCTTTCATGATGCTTCAAGAAGAGGTAGCGCCATGCATTCGTTTTGGTGCGACTTCCATTTTATTGATAGAAAAGTTCTGTTTGTGTGGGCCAGGGGTGTGCGTAAATGAAATCCGAAATTTCGTAAATCGTAAATCGTAATTACGAAAAAATCGCCGTAAATCGTAAATCGTAAACCGTAAATCGTAAGAGGTGCCTGATTTATAATACATTTAATTTCCTTGTTTTTTCCATTATGTTGAACCTAATCGTTTTGTTGGGACATTTTCAGCTCGAGCTGGACACTTTTCTAATTAAGATGGAAGCCATTAAAATCAAAGGGCACCTTTCAAATCAAGCTCGGCAAGTTTTTGGAGGACCAAAAACCGCTTGTTCAAACCGCTTGTTCAAAAACGCTATCTTAAAAGGTGCCTATACAGGGTGCCCGAATAAAAAGCTTACACTGCTTGGACGATCAAAAATGTTCATCACTCTACTAGCCATTGGCTTGAATATAAAACTATGACTTTGTAGAAACAACCGCAACAACTCTGAATAAATCAACAAAAACCATTCCTTCCAAAAACAAAAAAATAATTTGATCGCTGGCCAACTCGACGAAAACAGTATGTGCACAAATAATCCAACAAGCATTCCCTACTGAGTGAGCGCATGGCACATTTCTATGATATGACACACCTAAAGTTCTAAGCATTCCCACACTTTGAATTGTACCCCAACAGCATTTTTGTAGCAGACCGAAATGAATTGTGTGACGATTGAAAGAGTATGATCACATTTTTGGACACTCATCATAGTCGGATTTTTGACTTGAAGTTATAAAAGAAGATATTTTTGTGGCATTCTTTAGGAGTAAAGTAGAGAAGAAAGGTGCAGCTTGAATTGATAGTGGTTTAACTGATTCGTACAAGGTGCATTTTAAACGTATAGGGGAACACATGGTAGGGAAGTCGGAGGAGGATGGCTATTGCATGCTCCAGAATAGAAGTTCTTGATTACAGTCCTACCACGGGCAGTCAAGTTTTCCATACCTGCTGGGTTGTGAATTGGTACCTGATTTCTCTGGGAAGGATAAAGCACTGACCTCTACATCGGCGGCAACCGCAATTCATTCTATAAGGCAAACCCACACTCAAATGACCTCTACGATATCCCACAAAGGTAGAAAGAATGGATGGCGCATCTCAAACAGGGACTGGTTAACGTCGTGCTTTGTCCTTTATCATTTTTGAAGGCAACCACAACTTCTGGAATGTTCGACGATACCAGGTAATTACTTTCGGCATTTACTTCGCTCGCAGGTTTGTCTGCACTTGTCAATTTTCGGAAACTCCAAAATACTGCATTACTAATTAATGACTGCTTGCATTCGCCAGTCCTGCTCTCCACTACCTTTGTAACAAACGCTATCGTATCTTTTGCCCAGTCTTTAGCATTCTGAACGGATCGCATAGCACGAATACAATAGCCTCAACCACTGAAAACGAGACCAAAAGTGCCAAACTTTTTCATTTTCATCATGAAAATGTCAGACGTTTTGCTTAAGTTGCACCTTAAATGTGAATACACTCCGTGTCATGAGGTGCAGTGATAATCAGATTGAAACATGATTGTTTTACTCTTTCCAACAGTTTAGCTGTTACTCCACAGCCTCCAATCAAGTCCAATATTCTTTGACGGCTTTGCATGACTTCTACTCGTGTGCATTGGAAAGAGTCGTCTATGTGGTGAAGAAGTGAAAAAGTTACAAGTTGACGAGGCGGTGGTTGCAGCATAGAACATGGTTCAGCAAGTGAATCATCTCCATTCCAGTGCAATGATTATTTTCATGTTTTCCTCGGAAAAAGCCTCCGGGACTGGAACGAAATCCTTTCAGGCCATTCGAATGTGAGATGTTGTGCTAGAGTGCGACCAGAAAATTAGGCTAGCCCAGTTCCATTGCCAGGAATTAACTACAGCGACCTATCCACAATGCTGCGTTTTTCTGTCACAGCGCCTCAGCAGAACATAAAAAAGTAATTAGGTAATAGCAACGAGCTATAAGGAAAGTCTTTAAAAGTGGGTACATCGTCATAATCCGAATTATATCACGTTATGTGGACGTTTCTCATCCGTGGACCGAAGATCACATTTACGAAAATTTACGATTTACGACCCAAAATGTCGTAAATCGTAAATCGTAAAAAATTTGCCAAAAATCACCGTAAATCGTAAATCGTAATTACGCACACCCCTGGTGTGGGCTTACGCATTGGTTATCACTATCAATCAGGTGCAAGCCGCAGACGAGCACATCGGTCGATCTGTTTTTACGATACGCCAAAAACTGCTCATTTCTCGCACTTTGAAATATGTTAAAACCGTGACCAACTCGAGCTATTCTATTATAAAGAGTAGATTTTGTAAATTTCTAAAATCAGAGGTCTCCTTTGACATTCCTAGAGCGTCTCTGGTTAAATCTCGATGGTTTTTGAAAGTGCCCAGTATGACGTCATCTCCTAAATTTGCCCAAAATCTACAGTGGGTGCATCGCGATGTGAGAGTTCTCGAGCAGATTTAGGATAGGAATGGTGGAGCATGGAAGAAAGCAAGCGTCACGTGAAGGGCTTTCCATAGAGTTCAAGAGTGCCCTTGTTCGCCCTAACATCAGTCGTTTTGAGCAGCGTGTTCTAATTTATGAATATTTTCCTCAGAAATTTTAGCTCATCTGACAAAAACTCGCTAACTCTTGCGTGCTCCGCAGTTTTATACGGTTGCGAGACATGGACATGGTCAAAAGAATCGGTTGCAAGACTGTGATCCGCCCAACGAAGATTTGAACGAGCTATTCCTGGGGTTCGTTTAGGCGATAAAATATGGAAGAGAGTTAATCAGCAGAGATTAGAGCTTAGGGACTGGGATCACCAATCGCTAAAACTGACGTGGTTGTTCGCAAATAAATGTCGAGAACCGTGCGTTCATGGGCGAATCGCATCCGACTGAACACCTGATAAAAAACGAAGACCAAAAACGAGATGGTTGGAGGACATCGCATAATACAGGGACAAGAACAAAACAAGTGATGAGTAATTAGACCGCTCTGATTGAAGTGGCTCCGAACAAGAACGCTGAATTCTTCGCAAAAGTATCGTTTTTCACGATTCTGTCCCTACCTGCCGTCACCGTCAGAAATCTTAAGAATGTAATCCTAGGTGTTTGTTTGTGCTGTTGGGATAAAAGAGTTGTAATAAATGAATAAATAAGTAAATAAAAAATATTATTAATGTTATATTAATAATATTATTTTTTCACATACTAGTAATATAATATAATACATTAGGACAGCAAATCTGTCGGTGAGTGTTCAATCCAATGTGAAGCTGAAAAATTCCGTGTAATTTTCCATTAAGTCGAGAAGCCAGATTTTAATTTTGATTTTTCTTCTGTTTCTTTCTTCTTCAAACTACACTTTTTATTTGCAGCAGAGAGCAAACTTTATAATCCTTAGTGCACGAGCTATTCGAATTGCCGTGGTATACGTATTTCAGTGGCTAGGAGAGACCAGCCTGAAGTCCGGTTCTGTAGTTCCTCATCCAAACCACCTAAATTTTGTGCTGGCGCCGCAGTAAACAGAGAAAGCCAGCTAACGTTACGTTTCGTTAGAAGACGGTGTTCTGGAGGACAGCACTTTCTGCATTCTACTCTGCTCCAGGGTGTTCTTGAAATGAAACTCTTTCGAATCCCAGCAGTTTCTCATTTCGTGGCTTAACATATGTGTGCCTTACTCGATTTGTTATTAAGTTCCCATCGCGCGTAACCTTCTGAGAACATTCGTTCTATTAAATCAACTTTATCTATTCCTGTGCATACTATTACAAATAAAGGGCAACGAACACCTGTTTCTGGAAAATGGGACTTCAACACTTCGGTTTAACCGTAAAGACACTGGTAAAAATGGAACAAAAGTAAGTAACTGTAAAATGTAAAAAAGCAAGGCTAAAGTCAGGTTGTAAGCAGCCAACTAGTAGTCTACATTCCCTCAGGTGGCTCAGGATTAACAAAAAAAATTGCAGCACGATAGAAATCGGATTGTATGTTGGGGCAACCTGTGCTGCGCGAGTGTGCGGAAAACATTCATTTTTCAGCTGGAAAGGCATGTACCTGTACCGAATTCTTGGTCTCAACAAGGACGCAACAGCCGAGCAAATCGAGCGAAAATACCACGACTTGGAGATCAAGTACCGCATGGACCCCAACTTGGGTTCGGACTTCGAGAAAACGAGAATGGTGGAGTCTTATCGCCTTCTGTGAAAAAGGAGATTCCTCTAAGAACTGCTTCAGACCCGACATAGTCCACCTAAAGAAAGTGTGATGTCAGTGTAATGTTGGCTCCGACTGCTCGTCTCTTTGTCATGAATTCCTGCTACTTTTCGCGTGAAGCTTTGCTCACTTAACGCAGTAGCACGCGGCTGTGCAAATATTGTTATCGTTAATAACATGTTCCAAAGACTCGAAATGCCTTGGGCGACTTGTTGTACTAGGGTGTCCAGAAAGTATTAGGTTGTCCCATAAGTCTTCGCCGTTTTTTTCAACGATTCACTGCAGATTTCGCCGACGGTCTCTTGCATAGCGCTGCAAAGCTTTCGAAAGAGAATGATTTGCTCTATCAGAACATGTGTTGCATTTCTTTTTTCATCATGGATTTTGTCAATTTTTAGATCGTTGAAGTGAAAAGTGAAAAAGTGAAAAAGTAGCCATTTGCGCACTTGTTCTCTCCGCTTAGGTTTGTAATTTTTGCGCAGTTTTTTATAGCACTTGGAAGACAATGTTCTGTACTACAATCATATGTGTTAGTGCTATTTGCTCATTTGTCCTTTATTGATTTTTAGGTCATTAAATTGGGAATTCCGACTTTTTTGCCCGAATTTTTACCAAAACTCCGGTTCTGTGGTTGTACTTTTTTGATTGGTGTTATATGTCGTTTGGAAGAGGATGTCTTGCTCAGTAAGAATTTGTGCCGCGCTTATTGGTTCATGGTGATTTCTGTCGAATATCAACAACTGAAGAAGGAGATGGAGTTGTTGGTGAAGACGATTTTTCTCTTTTTGGCATTTTGTTGATATTCAATAGAAATCAATAAACGCGACACAAATTCTTATAGAGCAAGACATTCTCTTTCGAATGACATATAACACCAACCCAAAAAGTCCAACCACAGAGCAGGAGCTGTCGGCAAAAATAACCATCCTCGTTCGGACGTCCCAATATGATGGCCTAAAAATCAATAAATGACAAATGTGCAAATAGCACTAACACATATTCTTGTAGTACAGAACATTGTCTTCCAAGCGCTATAAAAAGCTGCGCAAAAAATTACAAACCTAAGCGGAGAGAACAAGTGCGCAAAGGGCTACTTTTTCACTTTTTCACTTTCCACTTCAACGACCTAAAAATTGACGAAATTCATGATGAAAAAAGAAATGCAATACAAGCTTTGATAGAGCAAATTATTCTCTTTCGAATGCTATGCAGCGATGTGCAAGAGACTGCCGGCGAAATCTGCAGTGAATCGTTGAAAAAAACAGCGAAGACTTATGGGACAACCTAATATCTGCAGAAATACGACAATTTTTTTCAAAATAACACATTTTTCATCAACATTTTATTAATCAGCCAAATAATTTCCATCAACATCGACTACTCTCCGCCAACGTTCCACAAGACTTCGAATTCCTCTGGCGCAGAAATAGAGTGACTTGGAAGCGAAAAAAAAAAACTCGGAGGTCATTTTCGAGGTGGTCACGACCTCACAACGCTTAACTTCCAGATGATGCTGAAGGGATCGAAAAAGGTGGTAGTTACTTAGGGCCAGATCTGGGCTGTACGGTGGATGCGGCAGAATTCCCATCCGAGTTCCAGAATTTTCTGAGAAGCCGTCTTCGCGATGTGTGAGCACGCGTGCAGCAAGCGAACTTTGTCGAGCCTGCGCTGTTCCTTGCACATCTTGTCGGCCAGTCTCTGCAGTTGGGTAGCGTAGATCTCGGCAGTGACAGTCGTGTTGTCGGACAGCAGCTCGAAATGGTAGATCCCATAAACTCCCCACCAGACGCTCAGCATGACTTTCCTCGCATGAATTTCACCTTTTACGAAAGATTTCGCCACTTCATCGCGTTGGCACCACGCACGTTTACGAGCCTGGTTGACGGAGAGGACTCATTTTTCGTCTCCTGTGACGGTGGTGTCCAGCCAGTTGAAGGTGCGACTTCGGGAGAGCAGCTGAGTGCATATGACTCTTCCAGACGTCTTCGCCGGTTGTCATCGGTCACTTCGTGTGGGAGCCACTGACCGAGCTTTTTAGCCATTCCAAAAGATCGCAGTCCATTGACCACGGTGGGTCGGGAACAGCCAAGAGCAGCAGCAAAATAACGAACACCTTCATATGGATGCTGCTCCGCCAGTTTCCTCAATTCATCCAAAGATATCGTTGTCGGTCGACCAGAGCGAGGCTCATCTTCGAAACTCCTGTTCCCCTTTCTGTAGCGCTCGAACCAGCTATACACAGACAGCACAGAGGGAGTTTCAAAGCCGAATACGCGACACAAGTTTCGATAGGCTTCTGCAGCGGAGTGCCGAGATTCAAACTCGTAAGGGAGTACGTGTCTAATATGCGTGGACAGCTCGGCCATCGTACAGTGAAATATGCACGGAAGACGGAGCCGGGTATGTAATTCAGATGCAGCAAGATAGCGTTTTCATACAGCACTTATGTTGAAATCTTCAGAACATCTTAGAAAAAATCTGGAACATTGCGAAGTTTTCGGCAAATACCTTCTGGACACCCGCCCGAAACGTCGTCAATAAATATTGATATCGAGCTTCGTAAAGGAACACTGAAATTGGACTATCAATTATGAAGCTCAGGGAACCAACAATTTCGAGGGACAAGAATTTTGCAGTTCATCTTGAGGAGAAATATATAAAGGGCTCAGCGGGACGTGGTTTGGTATATCTCTATCTATATCTTAATAGTGTACTTACCAGCAATACTCTTTGTCTCTTCACTAGGCTTTTTCAGCTCCACGATATCAACTGCGCCTACAAGGTGCTTTCGAACCGAAGACGGCGACAGGTGAATTTGCGGACGCGTGGTTCCGCTTTGTTCCGCTTGTAGAATAACAGAGTGTTCTTCAGATCTACGACAGGCTTGGAGGCGATGTTCTCAGCATCTTTCAAGCGCAAAGAGACGACAGGGATGGCGCCGCTATTGAGCGCTGGTTGCACTGCATTATCAAACCTTGTCCAATGGTTGGTGTGTCCAAAACTTGTGAGAATTCTGCTAGAGCTAGTGTCAGTGTATGCCCTGCATATAAAGTGTTGTTATTGAGTTAGCTTTCCATCGCCTCAGGTATTGGTATCGAACCGAGCTCATTGTTGCTGGTGTAAGGTGGTCCGCTCTCACTCGAGCCCACCAAGAAACGTTTTTGCATCCCTCTACGCCATTGAAGCAGAAATTGAAGATCTCAAGACGTTACGAATTCCAGTGTAACACTCCCACATCAACCAAAACCAAATGGGCGTGCTCCATTAAAACATGGACGCTCTTAAGGGAAGTTAAAGTTGATTTTCTTACTAGATAAACACTTCACTGAATGGACTGTTGCAATGATGTATTCCTTTTTTGAGACACCTTCTTTGGTACCTAATGGGGCTCAAAACATCCTCTAATCTGTATCGGTATCGGTAGTAGGTTTCGCTTCTCGCAATTCGTGTTTCGTAAAACATCGGTGCATCCCTGCAAAGCTTAAAGGATTCCTCCCTTTCTTAACCGAAAACGTTTTTCAGTGGTCATGTCTTACATTTGGTCTCCTCACGTGTGGTTTCTGCTGCTGTTGTTGCTGTTGCCTGGGCTGTTGCAACGGCTGCTGCGGAAAGTATCCCTTCGATGTCGATGAGGCAAGTGACATCACATTTCGAGTCCCTGACGTCTTCATTTTTATTGCTCCAGCTTGAAAGCAGAATTGCCAGTACTGTAAAATAAGCGCTACAAGAACGAAAAGAATCCCCACACCCAGTTTTCTCAAGGCAGTTCTAGAAACGATAACTCTTGGAAAGGCTTGATGTGCATAACATGGGAGGCAGCAACGCTGCTGACACTCGCGGCATACCTTGTGTCTCGCTCATCCCTACTGTACTGATTTCTTGAATTTCGACCTAGCGTTTCGAACCGCCGTCTTTCAGAAGGTCATGAATCTACTACATGTGGGGTGTTGTCTGCTTGTCAGAGAGACAGAGAGCACGGCTCGTATTCCACAAGGTGAAAAGCCCCATCGGCCTCATCACTTCGAATGCATCAGTATAGTATGTGATTGAGGTGCGGAGTATCACTGGCTTTATTCAGAAAGTGAGAAGTGAGAAGTGTCAGTTTGCCTAGGATAGTAAGGTTTGCTTCTAATACTAATCTGTCGCAATAAACGCCGCTCGGCTCTCTCGAAAACTCGACGACTCGTGTTGGCTCGCCCAAGTAATAGTAATAGTAGTAGTAGACGTTTATTACGACCATTTAAGATGAACGTGAGATAAAACAACAAATGTGCTAACGCCACTCAATTGGACAAGTATTTAGATAGCGACAGAAGTCAACGCCATGTAAAGCTGGTGCAATTGTTCAATTAAGGAAGGGAATGCACAATAATAAGCAATCAAAACAAAAACACAAGCAGAAAACGTCATCAGTATTTGAGGAGCGATCTCCCAGCAAGTCTTTAAGCGATTGATAACTGTCTACAATTGGAATTATAGTACTTTTCAACGTTAGATGTGCGGAGCCCGTCGTGAAGGAGTGTTCTCTAACGCCGTGTTTAGGATTCGGATACCAGATTTTCAGTGGGTTTCTCTTGTTTTAGAAGGCCGCGTCTTGTAAAACTTCGAGTTTCGTTTCTATTTTGTTGCAGGAAAGTTGGTAGACCCAGCAAACATCCGGTAGACTTTTTCCAGAGGACAAAGAGCGAAAATTCAACAAAAATTTCCGAATAGAATCTTTAGGAACCTGGGGATGAAAGAATCCTTCATATATAGAAAAAAAACACTTTTCGCGCCACTCATGGAAGGAGATTTTTCTTGCAAATCTTCAAAAAGAGCGCTTCTCCTGTAACATCTGGTGTACAATTAATTTTGCATCTGTTTTGGTACAATAATTGCTCTTCACTTTTGCTGGTCTTTCAAGAGCCAACTTTTGCAGTGATTTTTGTGTTCAACTTATTTTATACCTCCTTTGGCTCAATAACTGTTCATGTTCATGTTCATCTGGCGATTATCTTTCTAGTACAGCTGTTTTGTGCTTTATCAACGTACAGGATATCCTTCTTCTTGTGCGCTGAGAACACTATGTTTCCACTTCCTAGAATGGGTTTTACAAATTATTTGTTGGCCTTAAGTAGTACCTCTTTGTTCGTGGTAGATAGTTCCTTAAATATTCGATAGGTTACACCATGTGTTTTACTACATGTGAGCGTTTAACCCTTTCTATGAACGTCTGGTAGCCATTCACCCATCCTGGTGGATCTGCAACTTGGTTGGAGTGGCTGAAATAAAAATCCAGAATGGATTTGGGAGATGACTTGCCCTTCTTCCGGCTGCCCTGTTTGCAGCGTGGTCGGACGATAATTTAACGAAAGCATTTATTGACCACCCAATGTTTTCAGACTTTGCACGTCCTATCGTTAACAGATTAACTTGGGTTCTGTTCTCACATTCCCGAGATACATGTTCACCCTGTTCAATACGCAATCAGACTTTTGTTTCAGCAATAGGGCGACAGTTCGCAAGCGTCTTCACAAAAGCATTTATTGAACAACCGGACGTCCGGGACGTGTCTGGAAAGAACAAAACAGTGACCTGTTCACCAGGCCAGTGCGAGCCTCTATATGGCCCAAATACGCATTTAGATTGCCTCTGCGACCCACCTAAGAAGTAAATGTACGCCACATCCAACAAGGTTGTTGGCTAACACCGGCATTCATTAATTTTCAAGTCATCTCTTCATTAAAAAATCGAGTTCTATACATCATTTTTATCAAAGGAACTAGCGATTTTTTCGCTATTTCTTGAGTTCATACACATGACGGGCTCCACTATGGCTTGAAGGAAACGAAATAGCAACGACGTGGACGCAACCTATTTCTGATCTGCTACCAAAAAGCGGCTCAGAATGCGGTCGATTTACATCACCTATTTTCTGATTGAGTAAGCGGCTAGTCATTTGAAGATTTGAGCACCAAAAGCAGTATCTGGGAATATATGCGGGAGCAATAGAAGGGTAGGTCACTATGAGAATATTATCGAGCAGTAGGCTCGTCTTCGCACCGGTTAAAAAAATGCTAAACCGTGCAGTCTCTATGCACGTGAAAGTCTAGGGGGCATTGCTGTCGAAGACTCAGTAAATTTCAGTCGCTGATCATAGAGGCTCAACCGCTTCCACAGGAAGAGTCGGAATCGTCAACGTGACGACCGCCGCTTCCGAATGGAGAAGGACGATGCAATAGAAGTCTGACCTGTGCTCGATGTGATGAGGTGCCTTTGTCGATGTATTATTAGCTGTCGACAGTGCGGCGACATGTGAATTTCACAGTCACTACCTGTTTTGTGGCCTAGTGTTCACACTACCACTCTACGCGTGCTGTCCGCTCGTAAACTCTAACTATAAGATATGCGAGCTACTAAGCCGTCACTGTCAGAGCCATTGTTCCTACTGATGACAACTTTGGTGACATATCTTGCGACTTTCCATTATCCTGTGAAATTATGATGCCCTTGTATTTCGTGTTATCATTTTGTATCCACTGAACAGTCTTTCTCTTGGATTTTCGCTTAAGTTGTTGCCTCTTTAAGAGGCTCCAGGATAAATATATGTAATCAGGCATGGTACTGGACAGTACAAAATTACGTTCCTGTTTTTGAAGAGCAGTCATGAAGGAGCCTGAGACTTTTATACTCTGAAGTTAATGATTGGTCGAACATTTGTGTTCATGTCACAGAGATTGTAAAACGTAACATGGATTTTCAGCAACGTCTGCGAAACTGTGCAGTTTCTTGATAAGTCCAAAGAACAATGAATTGCGTGTAACTCAAGAAAGCTAAAAGCTGAGCAATAAACCAGGTCGGGTTCGGGAGCCACGTGAGCCACGTAAGCAATGTGCATGCGCTCGGTGACCTCTATCCATATGGATGAGAAACACGTTCAAAGATTCTATATGAGTTTCATCTTCGGCAAAATAGTGTGGCCTAGCGACTCATAGCAAACATGGAGAATCAGAGGATCATACATGCCTTCGACGCTAAAGTATCTCAGCTAGTATTGCGCGCTATCATAACACAGGGTTCAAAAAAAAATGTAAGCACTGTTTGAAAGATGTTTGAAAGAGGATAACTTTGCTCACAATAAAGCTACGAAAGACGTAAATACCTCATATGAAAACGCAAGAAAATAGGAATTTTCTGACAAGTGTGGCAAGGATTGCGCCACGCACTCGTCTGAATTGCTGTATTTCGCGCCTGATTGATTGTATCTTGCTTGAAATCTTGTCGTAGTTTTCCAATAGAGTGGGAGTACGGTTTGGTTTGTGCTTTGTTCAATGCTTAGAACCTATAACACACTGAAGCTAGCAGCGGAAGCAGGATGTTTTAAAAAATGCGGGTACTGGTTGAGGGCTTCTGTCAACGAAGAATTACTGTTAATGAAGCTTTTGGAGGCGTTCGAGACCTGTTTGGAAGCACATAGCGACGAACAGTACTCGTGACATGCATCTTTGTTGATTGCCCGACTTGACCTATGCCAACGAATAACGCAGCTTTCTTCCGTCTCATACTACGCTCTCCACATTTAACAAGAGGCATGTCCAGCTCTAGACTGAGGAGAAGAACTTTATCCTGAAGTGCACTGGAAATTCGAGAACGTCGTCGAAGTACAGAGGAGATTCAGTGAGTACTTCTCCAGAGCACTACCAACACATTTGCCTGGATATGAGGCAAATTTGAAGAAGAGTGGACTGCACACGATCTTCACAAAGAACACTCTGGTGACCTCTTCCTTCTACTAACTAGGTGGCGGAAGCTATTGTGCTTGAAACACTCCATTGGACACCTAAGAAATCGCTCCGGCAGGCTGCTCGCGGAGCTGAAGCTCAAAAAACAGCGTCCACCGTATACTGAAGAATCAAAAGTGGAGGCGTTACATACCGAGACTGGTACACCTCGCCGAAGATGATCCAGATGGAAGAGAGGAGTTTTGCCAGTGTTTTCTCACCAAATGTGGCCAGGATTTCCGTTTTCCAAGACGGATTCTGTGGAATGATGAAGCAACTTTCAAGATGACTGGCGAAATTAATCGACATAATTGCAGTTATTGGGCGTCGAAAACCCCACTTCACTCTGTAACATCACCTGAGCTGACCATGAGCTACAGTATGGTGTGGGATCTGTGCTTCAGGGATTGTAGGACCTTTCTTCTCCGATTATGTTGTGGCAGGTTCCGCTTTTCTGGAGATACCTCAAAATTCTGACCTGGGTCGCGCCCAAGAAATATTCCAGGATGACGAGGTTCTATTTCCGGCGAAATGGAGCACTACCTCACTACCATCGAGATGTTACCTCTTTCCTCGACGAACACATCCCTAGGAAGGAGAGGCAGCATCGAGGAGTATCCACATCGCTCACCCGACCTTACTCCACTTCTTTCTGTGGGGCTATTGGAAGGACAAAGCCTACCAAAGAAAACCCAAAACAATTGAGGAGACAAAGAATGCCATGAATGAGGAATGACTGCGTGTGCCGTGGGACATGTGTGAAAGCGTTTGTGAGTCGGTGAAGCGCCGCTGTGAGAAGCGCCTGCAGCAGAACGGTTATCAGTTTGAGCAGATTTAGTATTGCTGATGCACCATATAGCTATCAGGTCTGTGTTTACTTATATGCTCATTACCAATGATTGAGAGATTCTTTATTTTCACGTAATTATTCCAACAAATGAAGAAATTAAAGGATGTTGATGTGATTAAAGCATGTTCTCAACATTCAATCGAGCCCGAAATGTAAAGTTTCAGGCAGGTGCATGGCAGAATCTTGATCATTTGCACGTTGTTAGGTGTTCGTCGCTACTTGCTTCCAAGTAGGTCTCGAAGGCCTCCAAAAGCTTCGTTAACAGTGACGTTAGAAGCCCTCAAACAGTACCCGCATTGTTTAAAACACCCTGCATTCCTGTGCTAGCTGAAGTGTGTTCTTAGGTTTTAAACATCGTACGAAGCGCAAACCAGGCCGTACCCCCACTGTACGGCCTGGTTTGTGCTTGGAAAACTACGACAAGATTTCAAGCAAGACACAACCAATCAGGCGCGAAATGAAATGCAGGAATTCAGACGAGTGCGTGGCGCAATCCATGCCACACTTGCTAGAAAATTTCTACTTTATCATATGAGCGCACTTTCATGTAAGCTATTTACTTCTTTCGTAGCTTTATTGTCAGCAAAGTTATGCTCTTTTTAACAGTGCTTACATTTTGTGGGACACCCTGTATTCCAGCCAGACGACGGAAGTGAAAGGGCGTGGCTTCTTGATGATCCTATTTTAAAATCCTAGTGACGTGCCGTACGCCTGCTTAGCGTCGTTTAGGCCCATAGAGAGATCGCTTACAAGGACGGCAAACGCATCGCCATCTTCGAGGGCATCCCTGGGACGACGCTGAGTCGGCGCGGTGCAGCGTCGTGGAAGTGTAAGAGGAGAAGTTGCGGTTGGCGCACGATTGGCAGCGATTCAGTGTTTATCGGTCGGGCGATTGGCCTCATCGTCCTCGGCCGTCCTCGGCTGCATGTGGTTCGCATTAGGAGCGCGGCGTCGAACCATACCCCCTGTTCCAGATGACGGCGACCGCGCTTAATAGTCCGCACCCACACTCACACGCACAGCAGCCGAGGACAGACGTCCGGCAACTGGCTGCTCCGGCTGCCCCGAGCAGACGTCGTCAACTCCTCGTCCGGCTGCCGAACCTCGACACGGCTCCCCGCTCCGCTTTATGGTCTCGCGTTTTTGATTGTTACTAAACTACTGTCTTGTTCATACGACAGTTTAGAACAATCGAAGCCGCGCGGCTGCTCGAAGTGATCGCCTCGCACCTTTAGCGGCTTCCTCAAGGAAACAAACGCCTACCTGGTTTCCGGTTGTTTGTTTGGTATTGCTAGGATTCTGTAACAGATCATTCTTAAAGTGATCAAAATCTCAACAGTTTTATGAGACATGCTTCCTTTGCTTCATCCAAGGGATGCAATCTTGTCGTCAGGATGCGCAAAAGACCAAGCGTCTTTCCCAATTCTTTTCTAAAGCGAGAGCTGGCTCGTTTATTGTGCAACATGCTGGCACTAGTTAATTGTATAGCACGTGTATGGTAAGAACTTCGTGATTCATGGGATCTTCTAAGCAATGGTAACATTTTTTAGATCGCCGAGAGTTGAAGGATAAAAGGATAAATAACTGCATCAGTCAATCCATTTTGAGAGGCGTCACGCATTCTACTTCTGGGGGATTTAGTGTAGGCGATCCGAACGCATATTTGGCTTATGTAGCGACTTGGGGTGGCCAGCTGATAGAAAAGTCAGCATTTTACTCTTCCCAGACAAGTTTGGTACAATTTTATCGTCCCCGAAGGGATGGAGGGCTTGGCTGGACTGGGTGTCAAATTGTGTCAAGAACCTGGAATCAGGGCGCCGCGACAACCGGCAAATCCTCCTTGTGCGCTACTACTGTATGCGTCCACGCCAGATGAAATTTTTCTGGCTTGATAAAGCATTCATTTCGGCAATGAAAGGCTGGAAGTGGCTGCAGGGTATTGTTGCCGTGGGACCCACTCCTGTCGATACTGCAACAGGGAGTTCGAATGCGGATATCGTTCTGGTAAACAACCGCTTCATTTGTTGCAAAAAAAACTGAGGGATTAATAGCTTCGTTGCGAACTCCACAGTCACGAGCAGCTCAGTACGTTATATAAAAGATGCTGAAAACATGACATCAACACGATAAAAAAGAGAATAAAAGACTAAGCAACATCAACATGATCTCAAAATCTCTAACCATAGAGACTGCGAGAGAAAAGCCGAAAACGTTTCGGGTTGCCTCACGCTGTTGCGGAAATGTAAGATGCTACTCTGAAAGGCTTGCAAATATTGTGCCTGAATATATCAATGTAGAGAAATAAATCGAGCTGCAGCGAGAACTATATGGTTATGTTTAATATCAGAAGAAGATTGTAGATTAATCACTGATTGCTGTGCGGGCAAGGGTACGATTAAGGGAGGGAATTAACATGGGAGTACCGTTAACCCGGGTGTCAGCCAGGATGGCGGGAATAGACTGCACTAATGGTTAGCATGCTATTGTAACTGCGAATACTTCTGTAATCGAAAAACAAGCCCAGAACTTTTCTTCCATGCTAAACACCACCTCAGCAGGCGAGGTGTCTAGATGGATGATGAAGTTCCAGCCAATGAGTGATTGTTCGGAGGATTTAGTACGTAAAGCAGTGGTCATCAAGGCAGAATCAGGCGGCAGGGCCTCCATTAATGACTAGCAAAGGGAGAATAGCGCTTCGAACTGTACGAGTGGGAAGGGGAGTCGCGTCAACGACTGGTGTGTAAATGGCAGAATCCCTCTATTTGAACGTCCGCACGGGCTTCTCACAGGATATGCCATGAATGAAGGCGAACGCGTACACGCCAGTCTCGTGTTCATAACGTTCACAGTCCAGCTTTTTCGTCTTTTCTCTTTTAGTGCTTTGAGATGCTTTTCATTTTGAGCATCCGAGTAACTTAGTGCACCTAAGAATGAGTTCGTTCTAGTTCTTCATGTGGTTCAACTTATTTTTACACCGATTCAGCGGTGTGCCTCTATTTTCCTTACAATAGGATACCTTATCCCACTTTCCTCGCCCATTAGTTTCATTTTATCCAACAATGGGATGCATAAGCTAAGACTTTGGTATCACTCTTGCAGCTGATCGACACTGAAATTGCTTCTTAGCACTCTCGTATGGCAAATCAAAACTGAAGGATCGGTGAGCGTAAAGGGGATGTATCACAAAGCAGACCCGCACAAGAGACTTTGCATTCTGTCGCTTTCACATAAACGAAAAGTTTCATCGCTATGGAGCCCGTGGATTGATGGCAAAACTGACCTGCTCATTGAGTGGAATGCTCTCTTAATGCATCCAAATTCTCAGTCAAACTTTCTCAGCAGTGTCACATTGACGTAGCACCTTCGCCTCCTAGCAGTGTGACTAGCACTGAGCGTAATCTTGGAGCTTTATAAGAACGTGCCAGAGATAATTTAATGAAGCATGCAGGAGAACACGGCTAAAGCATTTCTAGAATATCTCGAAAGCGCGCAAGAGTAGAGTAAGAATCGAGCGTTTGCGGGCATTGCTATGTAAGTCAAACAGGTGACAGATAACCTCTAAGGGGCATCCGGCGATTTCGCCATGCTATTTAGAGTTTTGATCTTATTATGGGTGCTCTTCTCAAGGACATGAAGAACGTCGTGCAGCTCGTTCGGGACTTAGCGGGCCTAGTGTACTTCTGACATGCTGCGAGTCCAAGTCATTTTCAACATTCGTCCAGCGGCTGTCAATAAAATGCATAATGGGATGTATTACTTATTTTGCGATGGCACGTCAGAGTGATCCTTCAAAATCGATGAAGCTCGGAACTCTGGGGGTCTTCTCTCGCTTGGATGAATTATACATTGGATCCAATCGAAAATCTTCGGATAACTGGAAAATTCGGATAACGCCAGTTTCACAAACCCCAGATTTTTGGATGACTCGGATATGGGCGATTATGCGTACATTGGATTTTAGGATTAGGAATAGGTATATCCGATCAGATCCAAAAATGACCCATTCGGATCCAATGTCCGTGAATCGTGCCAATCCGAGCATGGTCACTATTATTCGTCGACGCTGATCGCGTGCTCATCCTGCTTTCGTAGGACCCCCTGTTCATCCTGCTTTTGTAGGTTCCTGAGACGTACGATAGCTCAAGAAGAGCAGTGGCGTCGATTAGGTTGGCACGGAGCAGGACGGTCTTCGTCTTCTACACGGCTTCTTCGACCGCTTTGAAAGAGCGCTCTTTCCCCCTGTCAATCTCCGTCGCTAGGTTCACTTCGCAGCCCAGATACAGTTGTAGTTGCAGCCACCGATGTTCGTTGCGTTGACCGAGAATAGAGCATCAGGAACTTATCCGTTTCCATAACCATCGCCTTGGTAAGATTCAGTTGCAGACCAACGTACACATTCCCACGTACACGACCTAAGTCGGCCAGCATTAGCCCTGCTCTGTTAATGCTCGGTGTTGCAAGCACGATGTTGTCAACGAAGCGAAGATGGTGCACCTGCCGGCCGTCGATCCTCACTCCCATGTCTTCCCATTCTAGTTCGCGTATGACGTTTTCAAGGGTGGCGTTGGAGAGGTTTGGGGATAGGATATGGTGTCCCCTTTCCGAACCTCTCTCCTCACATTAACATTGACGACGTTGAAGAATGGTGAGTTCTTGGTCGTGAATCCACTGTGCGAACTCTAATGTACAGAGTAGGAACCCTCTGAGTGAGCAGGGCTTCGATAACGGCTCCTGTTTCGACGGAGTCGAACGGCTTCCTCAGATCAGTCGTACTGGATCCTCTCCCAAACCCTCCCTGTTTGCATATTGGCGTGCCTTCGGTCGATCTGTATGAATTTTTGCGATCACATCTAGGGTTGGCCCTGTTTAGGGTTGTAGATTTTGTGAGGAATTTTTGTTCAGCTGGTGAATCGATAACGTATATACACAGAACTCAGCAACTGCTGACCTCCTCTGTTTGTTTATTACGACGGGGTTACAGGGCTATGTCCCACCACATACCACCATGTGCCTCCTGTGGAGCACATCTAGAAGAGTGATTAGTTGTTACTTACTAACAAAATCAAGCAGCATGTAATGTGGTCTGCATCAAGGGTCCTTCTTATTTTGAGGCGCGCCAGACGTTAGAGTGTACAGTTCTTCTTAAAATCATTCGGTTTTTTCTAATTTATTTGCGTACAGCCAGGCATGAACTGCAGTAGAATCGCACAGTTTGAAATTGAGGACAAAACAGGGCTGAATGGCTTGAAAGTGGAACACTTGACTGCACCGTATGGCTATCCGAGCACACTGCGAAAAGCGGAGTATTTGCTCTGGAAGGAAGAGATGCTTTGTGATTGTTTAAAGATTAATGCGATACTTGAGCCCCTCCAGGCGTCGTATTTCAGTTCAAAAACAACTTTCTAGGCGCTTTGAAACGTGACGGTATCAGAGGACCATCGCCTACAAAGTGCTTTTTTTTAGTAAAACCGTTTAAAATTTGGTGTTCCGAATGTAGTCGAATCGGATGGAATAATATTGATAATATCGAAAGCGATTGTAACGATATTGGAAGCACTCAAAAGCGCCACTTGATAGGATGTGGGCCTCTCGAAAATTGTGGTAAGGCAAAACCTTGTTGGCTAATTTTAAATTTTCCGACGTTGTTTGAAAGACCTAAGTTGGAGCGACATACCGAAGAAGTGATAGATTTGCTTTTCTAAAACAGCGAGGTTGTGGCAGATTTGTTTTTCTAAAACCGCTGAACATTGATATTGCAGGACTGTCTGGATTACCCCGTCACATCTACTTGATCTGGATAATGGTTAAGGTTAAAATGAACTCTAAAATTTAGCACACAATCCACAGACACCATATCGTTATACGGAACGCCTATTGGTACAAATCTGGCTTCAGAAGTGCAGACAAGGTTTATGGCTGCTAAAGCAGCAGCGTAGGGTTGTCAGTGGATTTCAGTGGTCCAACCTCGTACGTTTTGAACGCCATTTTATATCGCATCCTATGCTCTCTGTGTGTGATGACCCTAATTGTCCATTGACGAGTTATACGTGAAGAATCAGGAAATAGTGCTCCGAGAGCAATAGATCCATATTAACTAATGTTTTCCAACCTTGTATGCTGTTGCGATCCAGCACAGAAGCTCGCTTTGCAGACTTTGTGCTGTAGTTGCGCATTCAACATGTATTTGAAGAGATGACTGCGGAAAAACAAAACAACTTGAAAATAAAAAGCAAAAACTAAAAAAAGTGCGACTTCTACTTCACATGCTAAACATCAGCTGCAATGGCCAGTACCGAAGAAACTGTCAGGTTCGTAAAATCCAAAGCACTGTGGTATCCGAAATCTGGCTCAGCGTATCAGTTTGCTGGGGCCTGACTTGCTCACATTTCTTGACGCCTTCTTTCACAAGGGGTCTGGAGAAGCCATTCACAGCTTTTAGCAGCATTTCGGGAGCGGGAATGTGTCTCGTGGTGAAGCTTTTCGACTTCCAAGCTGTCAGCCGGCGCGAATAATGTGCTGTTTAATCATATCGATTCTGATGCTCGATTCATTGTGCACCTAGACTCACGCTGTACTCATGCCACCGTTGAATTCTATAAGCGAATTCCCCCTTGGACTCCCTACAGTTACAGGTCAGTTTTCTCAGCACGATTCGCTTTGTCATGGAGCTGCCGCTCAGATACGATCAGTGGGCGATATGTGTAGGCAAATTGGATGAAAGGGTCTACTTTGCGTCCTCTTAGTTAAAGATGCATTCTTTTTATGCCTCGTTGAATATTGCCATTCACTTTTTATCGATTTTGTAGTAAACACATGAATAAGCAGAAGAAAGCAAAACACTGCTCTCTAAAGCGAACATGCTATTCTTTAAATAAACTCTCTAAATAAGCGTTACTGTAAACGTACATCTGCAGAAAGAGTTTAGATCTTTGCCTACACAGAAATTGAGAACAATATATACGGTATGGCTCGCCAGCTCAAGTACGTTGCTGACGCCGTAGATGGCATTCTGCGGCAAAAAAAAACTTTTGGAACATAAGCTACTAAGTCATTCAACTCATCGAGGGACTGTTGTCTGTGGTAGCACTAACACACTCGAAGAGTTGTCCTCCTTTTGAAATTGTCAAATTCGTCGAAAAAAAAACTGAGTGGAACAATATAATAATGTCTTCATGTAAAAAGCACAACCAGCTCCGAAATAGAGATCTGGAGGAAGTCTACCTTACCCGCTTGAATCCGTGAACGAAACTTGGAGGAGCGAAGCTCAAATGATCCTGCAATGTGCCAAAAAACAGCCTTCTGTAACAAAGGCAGGAATCAGAGTTGATAAGGCGGCGTGGTTCTATAATGAAGAAGTGCAGGTGTTGCTGAAGTAGGAGAGCACCTAATCATCTCACGGCCTACAAGAAGCAGCAGACGACAGCAAAACCACCGGTAGAAAAGGCACAGCAGTAAGAGGTGGATGCCTAAACGAGCTGGAAGAGCAAAGGTCGGAAGTTTGCCATCTGGCTGGGAAAGACAAGGGCTGGATCGAACCGTGACGTACGAGTAGTGAAGGCTGTGAAGAGCGTGAAGCGTGGGGTACTGCGTTGGTCAGCCGAGGTCAGAAGGAGATGGAAGGAGTAAGTCAAGAACTCAGCCAGGAAGAGCTGGAGAGGAATCCATCAGCTTTAAACAGTGCACTGGGCTCATACAAGGCTGTTGACTGAAAAGTTAGGGAAATTCCGCTACCTCAAAAGCGACCTTTCGAGGAGGGAAGTGTGGACCAAACGGTTAAGCGGACGGACAAACGCACCATGACACTAGCGGATGAAGTCCTTTAAAATCCTCTGGTACCGTAGATGATCCTGGACACTCAAGGCAGGTCTACGTTGCACAGAAGTGATTGCCGAGCCCCAGGAAAGACGCAGGAGCGGCAGCTGCACGCTGCGAAACGAGAATGTACAGGCGGATGGACTCTTTAGGTTAGTTTGCAAAATTAGGATATTAGGTAGACCGGAACGTCCTGAGAGGGTTTTAATTTTTCATCTTTATTCCTTTATTCTGCAAGGCACAGGGCAAATCAATCAACAGTATAATCATCATTGTTAGTCACCACAGTGGTCCACCTACTGGCCGCGGCAGCGATCCCTTCTCCCAGAAATGGGGAGACCGGGATCCGGAGAAGTCGGCGACCGATCGACTTAAGTCTTCAAACTTTGTGAAACTTTTTCAAGCCGGGAAAGCCTTCAGGGAGCGGAGCAAATGGCAATCTGAGAGGCTATGTGAGGAGAATTGGAGAATGGAGTACGGTCTGAGAGCCCAACTAATTTCTTGGCGTGTCGCTTTAGCTACGTGGGGTCTGGCGATATCGTGAAGAAGGTGCACCAAAGGTCACCTTAGCCGCTTTTCTCCCACAGATTCCTCGAGTTTTTGGAGCTGAGTGGCGTAAACGACAGTGGTGAACGGCACTCTTGCGGGAGCAGCTCGAAGTGCAGCATTCCTTTCGACTCCCAGAAGTCTGGAAGAACCTTCTTGCGTAGGCGACTACCAGATGGGTATGAGGGTGAGCCGCATGCTATCGGTCAAGGCATGCGCCTCCAACCCCTAGGCTACTGAAACGTCAGCAGTTTTCGGTAGCCGAGGACTTGGAGGTGGCTGAAGACTGTCGACTGGGTATATCGGAGACTCGTCGCAAGACTGCGGGTGGTAGTCTCCGAACGGATTCTCCTCGATAGCGTCGAGAATAGCTGAGTCTCCAACTGCTTGGGGGCGCCCCGACCGAGATTGCCTTTGAAAGTCCCAATCATTTTGCGATTCCTCCCAGCACTGTTAATGTTGCGGACTGCTGTCGACGCTTCAGTGCCACTCGTGGAAGACGAATACTCGAAGATGCTCTTGTGAGATCGGCATTGCACCAAAACTCAAACAAGAGCATGGGCGGTTATACACCTTTTGCAGGGAAGCTTCGAAAATGTTCTAAGACTACCACATGGTAGATGTCAAAAATCGGTAGCTCTGGCATTTTGACTCTCAAGACTTTCCGCTTTAGGTAAGGAAAATTGTACCGATTCCGAAGAAAAGGGAACAATATCTGACATGGTACCGGCATGTCCTTAGAATATCAGAGCAAAAGACCCCATAAGGTCCGGTAGTTCGAGGCACCTGAAATCCCGAAATGGTTCGCGAGGAAACCCAAAGAAAAATTGGGAGTGCGTCCTCAAGAGAAATCTCGCCAAAGTCGGCGCCACGACAGTGTTGTTCTTAACAGGAAGAGTCATGACGGGTCGAAAGAATAGCGGACAGTGCTGCTGCGTGGGATTAAACGTTCAACATAAGAGGAAGAAGAAGGTTTCAAGATATATCGATATATCCTCTTCTTCTGCGTTTTTCCCACCTAGTGGCATTCCTGGTGTGCTGGGGCTACTTCTTCCATGATTTAATCGTTTAACCGAATCTAACCGGAAAAGGCAGATATGCACCTCGGTATTGCAGTAGAAGCAATATGGGCGCCTTGCCGCATTCGTACGGAGGGCGCTACGTTGAGTTGAACAATTTCAGGGATCTCCAGACCAAGACGTGACACAAGTGCTGCAGACGGCTCTGTTCCAAACTCCGACGATGTCCTCAAATTGAAGGCAGAGTAAGCTGCGATTTTTCGAACGTACTATATTTTCGTTGCATATAGGAGAAACGGTTAAAGCAGCGAATGAAATTAAATCCCCAGACGCTTCCATTTCAATACTTACACCACTTAGGCTCCTTGTCTCGGATCTGCTCCGCTTTCTTTCTTTTTTCTACCTCAAAATATCTCTTGTTCACACTTCCGATTAACTAACGACATAAAATAGCGTCAGCGAGGTCGCAATACGCGAAACTTGTTGTCGCTAATTGAAGAGACATTTATGGGAATCGAACCCACGATTCTTTGCTTTCGAAGTACTTGCGAACGGAACTGCTGCAACTTAAGCCTTCACCACTGCCGCGAGAAAGCCTTCTTTGCGCTAGCAGGTGAACTACGGCGAACCTCCTCTGAGAACATGGCGCTAAAATACTGATCAGGGAAGGTCTCAGGCATATATCTGAACGGCGAAAATGAATACCATTACGAAAAATGCCACCCAATCTCGCATACCACTAGCTCCTTGTGCTCAAGGACTCAGCGAAATTAAACACATTTTTTTAGAATCTGAACGGTGGAGATACTCGCAGTGGTATTCATCAGTAACTACGTAGATACTCGTTTTGTGTCTCTCTCGCTCCTATAAAAGAGTGTGAGAAATTAGTCTAAGAAATGACCTATCAATATCTTCTGTGATAAGGGTTCTCAAAATATACATCAAAATACGAAAATTCTGCGTAGACCTATACGCATACCTATTCGAGCACAAAAAGGCTCAAAAATGCTCTAACCGTCTCAAAACTAGTCAGCGGAACGGATGAAAATAGCCGCGCGTAAACTTTGGCGACATTTGAAGACTCGAAGTATGCTTCGGCTTAAGAATGCACGTCAGGCCTATGTTATACTTCGGCGACCCGTCACGCTGACGTCACCACCGACATCGCCGACGTCGCCACAGACGCGTGGTCGACGTCGGCGACGTTGTCAACAGATTCTGTGGCGGCGTCGGGGACGACGTTGACAGGAGAGCATCGGAGCGGGTTTTCAATGTCATCATTTGGTAACCAGTCTGTCCACAGAAAGGATAAGTGATCACATCTGCCTCGAATTTGCATACATTTTGAGCTTTTCTTAATCCTCAAAAGACATTTTAATTCTTAATTCTTCTTAATGCTTCAAGACTTGATGATGATTTTTTGTTCTGTATGTACGGTAGTCTGCTCAACCATTGTCTGCCGAATTTTCTCTTACTAACCAAATTTGGCTTTTAGAAGGATGGATAAGTGTTCAAAGGTTTCACTAGCAGCAATGTTAGAACTATTCAAAAATACCTGTATTTTTAGGATACCCTGTATTTTTCGCAAAGCATAGTGTGTTTTTAGGTTGTAAACTTTAAAAGAAGCACAAATCAATCAATACGGTCACTTTGTAAAGAGATAATAGGAAGTATTTATTTATTTATTTATTTATTTATTTGCACTACATAGTGCGCCATGATCAACAGTTAATAAACATGGACACGGTGAAAACAAGGCAACGATCTTTAGAAAATGAGAACAAAAACAAACAACTAAACTCCTCATTAACTCAACCTAGCGTTTAGTGATGATAGCTGACAAGAAAAAAATTAATTAACAGGGGTCGACTTAGAAATAAAGGAAGAGGAAAACGCAGAAACAAGGGTTTATGGAGTGGGCAATTCAAGTAATCAAGCGAAACACAATCAATAGATTGTAAAATGCAAAATAACAGACGAGTGCATGGCGCAGTCTATCCCGATCATACGTCAAAAAAGCATCGGTTTAGCAAAGACCTTTTTCGTTAAATCGTATTTAAATTAAATTTACGCGGAATTCTCGAAGTTCAAAGGAAAATTTAACTCTTAATTAGTAAGAATTCTGTCTCGAAAAAGCTCTTCGCAGAGGTTTGCATTACCATTTGAGAAAGCGAGGAAACACTATTTATTTTCTACACAGTTCTATTTAGTATTACTTGCTCTACAAGAAAGCAGATAGGCCTAGAAAATGCGAACAGAACGGCTGAGAAGGACACAAAAAGGAAGAAAAGTGACAAATTGAAGGGGAGCTAAGGTTTAGGGTCCCACTCCCTCCCAAACACTCAGCGTTCTAATGAATTGTGCTTTTTGGGTTCGCAGGACGGTGTCTTTTGCACTTCTCGATTTCGTAATTCGAAGTACGGTGGTGATGATGGCAGTTCCCGGAACAAAGAACCAACCCACAATCATAACACTCCATCGGAGCGCATTTTCTGCCACCCTTGGATGACGTCGGCGACGTCGGTGACGGACCGTCGCCAGCAGCACGGCGACGCGCTGTCACCGACGTAGGCGACGCTGACGTCGTCGGCCCATCTGTGGCGACGTCGGCGGCGGAAGTATAACACTCCCTGCGGAGCTCTCGGCGACGTCGCCGGCGACGCTGCGATGTGCGGCCCTACAGCATAGCGTCGCCGAAGTATAACATAGGCCTTAGTGATGCTAACTTAACTTATGCTTGAATGTGGGGCTAATTTTTTCTTTTCTTCTCTTGTCGAAAATAAATTCTGGCAAAATCAGTGCTCAATGTTTGGAAGTGTTCAGATTCTAGACGTCAACACATTACAGAGCGCAGTCACGGAATACAGGAGAAGTGGCTGTAGCAACCAGCTGTAGGTACCGTTTCTGTGCCTCCTTACGCTGAAGTTTTTCAGCTTCAACGGTACGTATCTATACAAGGTACTGGGTGTCGACAAAAAGGCGACTATCGAGGAAATTAAGCGAGCGTATATCAAGTTGGCGCTCGAATACCACCCAGACAGAGATCCTTACGAGGAAATAAGCTTTGAAAAGGCCCTCCGGGTAAGTTGAACACCAACAGATTGTGTAGAGTGTGCTGTCATGGTCACAACATTCGCTTATGTGAACTTTTTAAGCCACGCTCTTTAGCCATTTGGGAGTTTTCAATTCAACTCCACCTATAAAAATAGGCTTTTCAAAGTAAAATCGAATGAATTATTCGCAGATGTAGGCAACTGCTGGGATTTCTTTGTGGAGATGAGCTTCATTTCTCGCAAAATAACATATTTTTTGACAAGTTCGTTGGAATTAAAATTTTACATTCTAAAACGCCTAAAAGCGTTGCGTTAGCAACGGCTTCTGGTCGCCGCTGATGATAGCATTTGTAGGCTTAGGCAGTCTTGAATACTATCCACAATATCCTTTGGAAAAGGAGGCGTCTTTTTAACCATGAAGATATTCGTGATATCGTAGAGCAGTCTCAGAAGTTGTGATAACGAGCGACAGAGCGCTATACCTTGATGGTCTGGAGATAGAAGGCTAGAAGACGTTTACCTACAAAAGGAACGGCACCAGATGACCATGGCACTTTGAGATGGGATGTGTATTGTTGAATGCGGTTTAAACTCCTCCGTGATCGGAGTTCTTGCAACTCCTAAAACGCACAATCAACCATCAAACAAGGTACAGTACTCTACGTCACAGTTACTATTGTGCGTTCACGATTCCAGATGTGGGAAAGCCTGTTCACGTAAACAGCTGAGAAACGTTATTCACGACGCTGATCACCTATCACCCATACCATCCGCAATCTACCATAATCAGTCGAAAATTTGAAAATGAGCCCCTGTTCAGTTTTTTTGCTATTTATAGTTCTCAACTGTGCTGGAAATAGTTGTCCTACGATCTTGAAATCTGAAAAAAATGCAAGGGGAAGGAAACTTAGGGATATTACCGAAGAAGCTGTATAGGCAAGCCAATCGTCAGTAAGAAACATCTGGTGTTTAAAGGAGATAATTTGAAGGACTGCATGTTTCATTGAAAACCGGTCAGCGAGAATGCTTTAAAATGTCAGCAACTTCTTTTAATCGAAAACTATGTATGCGCTGAAAGTTTCACCTTTTAAATGACGGTAAGTACTGTCCATACTTTCTGGCGGAGAAAGATCTCTGTTATGGGTAGCTAGCTTTGAGAAGAGCATTTTCGTGTTGTATTCATTTGTCTCACCTTCACGGAATGTTGCCAGCTTTTCGTGGACTCAATAGAAAGCCCAAGGAAGCGGACAAGTGCCAACAACGACTTTGAAAAGCGGGGCTCCAAGCTTCCACCCTCGCAGTTTTAGATAACCGATCCTCAATTCATAAAGGGGAGCACTACTGAGAAGTAAAAACCTGGTCAGGGGGATCTAAGTCTCGTAGCCTAATCTTGTTGTCAAACTGTTCTCACTTCAAAACTAATCGTTGGATCTACGCGAGCAATCGGTTTTGAACAGAAGGGCATAAGCTAGACAATACTCTGGCTGCTTCGCCGCTATTCTCAAAACTTCTCTCTTCGCCAACTTTCTGTCTGGAGCCACCGCGGTCGGTCTTCGCTCAACACTGTATGTGACCGCATAAAATGAGCTGGCTGAGTGCCTTTTTCGGTCTCGCATAAAGGCGAGGGAGTTCAACGTGATTCCTTGGAAATTTACACGAGGGGTGAGTAAGTTCGGTGCACCTTGCTCGGTGCGCGGCATTGTTGAGCGTAGAGAGTGAGAGCAGCGAGGATAACCAGAATCATGGTCACGTGGACGAAGATGTCAGCCAAGAGCGGAGAATTTATTTTTAGTTCAAGGAGATCAACTACGCCTACGGGGTGCTTTCAAGCTCAACAAAACGTCAGGTGAATTCAAGAGTTTTCACCACGCTGTGGTTGTTTTTGTTCAATATCCCTTTAGGTGTATGACGGTTTTGGAGGAAATTTCGGCCTCGAGTTCCTTGAAACACTTGACTCCGAACAAGCTGACTGGCTAACGTGCTGCATACGATGGGAGAAGAAAAGCTGGTTCAGGGTAAGGATGTGAAGCCTCATCGGGAAAATCCCTGATTATGCTCGTTGTAATCTGCGCTTTCTTTTCCTGTTTTCTGCACTTGTTGATAACTTCTAACCGAAACTGTAGCACAAACGCGCCTCAGAAGCTTCACGATTTTTTTAGCCATTCAGATTTAGGCTCTTCAAAAGCCTCAAATTTGCTCGCAGATTACCATCACGGCTCAAATCATAAGCTAAAGACGCGATCTGCTGTAAAACGTGTTCTCGCAGGATTTCAGTACTTATCCGAGTTCTTCTTCGCGTTAACCTGCTGCTGCTGTTGCTTCTGCTGCTGCCTGTGCTGCAACAGGTGCTGCCGCTATTGCGAGAAAAGGAGCTCTTCAAACTCAAATCTGGTGAGTTTTTGTTGAGTGCATGGCGGAACGGAATGAGTACTCTAAAATTCGTTTGGTGAAAGGCTGCTCACATGTGCATCAGAAGTTTCTTTTCTGTGAGGTTCCGCCTAATGGCAACTCAATTCGAATCCCTGGGATGGTGCGATTTTTCTTTCTCTCCTCCTCAATATTACCCTCTCCATAAACACCATCTGTATAGAGCAGTACGGGCCCAATAAAGCATTACTTTCTCAATTTGTCGCTCCAGGGAGACACAGATTGGGATCGTTTTGAAGAGAGGGAGCGACGTCCATCTGCGACTCAACTGACAGGAGTAGTTACGTCACAGCCGAACGGGAAGGTGAAAGCGTCGTCGAGGAACTTAGCCAAGGTGTGTCAGACTTCTACTGTCCATCGATCATGATCCAATATAGTGAGAGTGAATGCGATTCCTTTGAAGAATGAGAGCCATGGAAAGTGAAGCGCCAGAGCACGAGTAGCTCGGCTCTCAGGCGTTCTGGGTTGTAAAGGGCATCCCCTCACAGTTTACGAATTTGAGCCCTTCAAAATAGAGAGCTCTTTGTGTAAGGACAAAACCGAACCACAGTCAAATTCGGTATTCCTTAATCGTTAAATCTTGGTATGATGTCGAAGAGTGATAAACGAAAGTTCGAAATTAGAACTAACAAGGAAAGGAGTACATATGTCTGAACGGGGAGAGCGAGTCATAGAGGAAGAATTGCTCAGTTAGTTTAAAAATGTGTTTTTTTTTGTCAAGCCGTTAAATCCATAATTTAGGAGTCTTTGAAGTTACTGTGAAATCGGTGGGGGTTTGTTGTATGTACGTCCGAGATTCAGCTTCCCGGTAGCGGTTCGAGATGCGGTTGATAGGTGTGCTGCTGGGAGGTTGGAAGTTCGGTCTTCGTGCGTTTTGAGATTTTTGCATTTCAACCTACCATTTCAGAGGTCCTCACGTCTACATAATTTTTAGACGTTTTCTGTACATATTTTCCAGCTGTATACCGTTGAGGGTATGCCTGGAGGATATGGATTTGAAAGGGGATTTCAGCTCTTTTTCTACGTTGTCGAATTTCGATTTACAGTCTTCTTTTTTTAAATGTTACCTCTTCCAGTACTGAAGGACGTACGCTGTGTCGAAAGCACTGATGAAAGAGGAATTTTCTGCAGACGACATACATCCGCATTGCTAGACTCTTGTCCTAATCTTATATGTATTCGTTGATGCTTGCGCTGTTTGCTGCAAAAGGTTTTCGCAATAATCTTCATTGGTTCTTGCGTTTTGTGCCTACGCTTTTGTTGGCATACACTCCAGTATATTTTGCGACCCCATTACAATTGCTATGTTCATACTGGAGGCTTACAGTCTTGTCAACAAAATATAAAGAAATTGCACGATATTCGGAAGTGTGGTGATTCCCGTTCGTGTTTGTTAATGACTGCTCACAACTCATAAACTGAAACAGAGAACAGAGCAGAACATTTGTGTATTCCCCTATGTCAGAATTGTCTGATGCCTACAAGATCTATTGCTTTTGAAATGATGCCGCAACACACTTTATGCATGCTACTTCTTGTAAGCTTTTCCTCGTATAGCCTGTTCATGAGCATAAATTCCTTTCAAACGGAGGTGTTCCGATCCTATCAGCAAGAAAACGGAAGATGTGTGTATGTATATGTTGTGAGTGGGAATATAATCCTCCCCACTCAGTACGTATGACTACACACAAATTTGAATTCTGAAAATTGTGTGTGTACATAGTGAATCTGAATTTGATGGATCCTTTCTGCCATTTCTTTTATTAGCCCCTCAGACCATTGTATGACGTATCCTTGCTACCACATGGTAAAACTTGTATTGTCCTATGGAAATTGTGCCTTAATAGAGCTGTTGTTATGTCGCAGTTGTTGTTAAGTTTTGATATCCATTGTATCCTCCGAAACTGGAGTATCTTGTCGTTCCTGACAGCTCAACTTTAACTGGTGGAATTCGGGGAGTACTAAAAATGCTTCCGTATAATAAATTGAGTAACTGCATCAGATTAGTTGGCAATGCATTTAGCACACAAGATTCAACGCTTTGCTATTTCAACCCCTTATAATTAGTGCTTAGTATCAGTTGTTGCTTTTGAAGCCTTCCTTTGATTCCTAATTTTTCAGCTTAGTCGGCTATGTAAGATGCCAATCGTAGTCAAATTGTGATTTTGGAAGTGTTTGTTTAAAATGTCAGATGGCGATCAGAGCTTACGACTCCATCAAACTGGTGTAATGGTTGTAACGACCTAGCATACTGCCAGGAAAGCGGAGGTTGTGGGTTCACTCCAACCTGGCACAACAGTTTTGATCGCAACAACCACATTCACTATTCACATCTAATACCCTTTATTTGGTGGCTATGTCCGTTCCTTCTCGCGGTGCCGCTGGAAACTGCTCGCTTTGTGAGCTAAGCTAAACACGGACACTCGAATGCAGGCGACAGGCCCTTGTGACAGGTTGGCTCACGAAAACCCATGTCACATCACATGGTGCGTGACAGTTCAAGTTTTTCGAGATAGTGCTACGGCGTTCGGTGGAGCCGCCGCGGACTCGCAAAGCCCGGCGAGTGTGAGAAGTATGCGAGGGTCCCTGATGCGAGGACGCCATCGGGGGGCAACTGAGCTAGTCCGAAAGTCCCGTAACGTAAGCAGGACCCGCGTGGCAACGCTGAATGTGGGTACGTTGACGGGCCGCTCGTGCGAGTTGGTTGAAGCACTGGAGCGTAGAAGAGTTGATTTCTGTGCGGTGCAGGAGACGAGGTGGTCCTGCCGCAAGTCAAGGGACATAGGACGAGGCTTCAAGGCCGTTCTATGTGGAAATCCCAGGACCACCAGTAGTGTCGGAATAATCGTCTCCGAACGATTTCGTGACAGGATTGTAAGTGTCGAGCGCTTTAAGGATCGATTGAAGAAGATCGTTGTCGCCGCTAAGGATCGACTCTATCACTTGATCTCAGCGTATATTCCGCAGAGTGGCTGCTCAGATCAAACCAAGGAAGAGTTTTGAAGCCTGCTTGATGAGAAGACAGCAGAGGCATCGCATAATCTCACCATTGTGAACACCGTTTTCCGAAGACGCGACTCCCACCTCATCTCATACTATAGTGGGAGCTCCAGGTCTCAAACAGACTTTGTGCTTGTGAAGGATCGCGACCGTAGCATTGTCACAGACGCGAAGATCGTGCCGTATGAGACGGTCGCTCCACAGCATCAACCGCTGGTCTTAGCCCTTAAGATCGCCCCTGGAGGCTGAAGCAGATAGAGCGATGCGGTGCAGCTAGAATCAAGTGGTGGCGAATGAGAGAGAGGGTACGGTTGCCGACAGCCATGACTGTCAATGAGTCTTGAAAGAGAGCAATCGACGTGATACGGCAAGCTGCAAGATTGGAACTCGGCACTACGATGCCTGGACGACGCAAAGTTGACAAGCAGACATGGCTGTGGACGGACGATGTGAAAGCGAAGGTTCGAGAGAAGAAGTCGCTGTTCATGTGTTTCTCGGCGATAAAACAGCCGACTACTGGCAGAAGTATCAGAAGGCGAAAAAGGCTGCAAAGAAAGCCGTGGCTGTTGCGAAAGCCACTCATTATAGTGATGTCAACGAAGTAGCGCGATGGTGAGCGGTATTTGTATCGACTTGCTAAGACCCGTCATCGTCAAACCGAAGATATTGAAAAGTTCGTTGGCGTCAATGATGAGGGCGGCCATCTTCTGACAGACCACAAAAACGCGCTGAAGCGATGGCGTGATTACTTTGGGGAAATTCTCACTATGGAATTTTCTCACCCGGCCATCGCTTCTGTGGGTTCTGTTCACGGTCCCGTTCACAAGATCACCGTGGAGAAAACAGAAGCGGCTCTGAAGAAGATGAGGCCATGCAAGGCGACAGGACGGATGATCTGGCAGCCGATGTTTGGAGGTCGGACCTGCTGAGTGGTTGGCTAAGTTCTTCAACCAGGCAGTAAAGGAGGGGAAAGCGTGCGACGATTCCGAATTGGAAGAAGAAGGGCAGTCCTGCAGACTGCTACAATTACCGTCCGATTCGCTTGCTTTCGCACAGCATGAAGATCTTCGAGCGAATCCTCGATGGACGAATTCGTGAAGTCGTCAAGTTCTCCGACAACCAGTGCGGGTTGTGTCTGGTTGTGGGACCATTGATGCCATACACGCCACCCGCCTCCTGGTGGAAATACATCGCGAGAAACAGAAGCCGGTGCATATCGCCTTTCTCGACTTGGAGAAGGCTTTCGACCGCGTACCGCGTGAGGTTATATGGTACGTCTTGCGACAACACAACGTACCTGAGGAACTCATAGAGTGGGTGCGGATGCTCTACTCTTGCCCAAAAAGTTGACTGCAAGCAGCAGCTGTAACCTCAGTGGGGTTTCCCATCTCTGTTGGGGTGCACCAAGGTTTTGCGATTTCTCCATTCCTCTTTGTTGTCGTCATGGATGCCATTACGAGAGATCTTCAGAAGCCTGTCCCATGGACATTGCTCTATGCTGATGACGCTCGCTCGCTTGCGAAGATAAAGATGATCTCGAGCGGCAGGTGCAATCTTGCTGCGACCGCCTGGCGAGGTTCGTACTCAAATTGAACGTCAAGAAGACCGAGCACCTAACGACTGACGTGAACGAGTCCGGCTCCATTAAGGTTAACGGCACTGAACTTGCACGCACTTCGGTGTTTAAATACCTGGGATCAGCAATAGCGTCTGACGGGGGTCTGATGGTTGAAGTGAACTCACGCGTGAGTGCAGCTTGGTCCAAGTGGCGTTCGCTGACTGGCGTGCTCTGCGATAGGAAGATCCCAGAGCACCTGAAGTCGAAGATTTACAGAGCAGTCATCCTGCCAGTAGTACGGCGCTGAGTGTTGGCCAGCTACCAAGGAAGTTGAAACTCGTCTCAGCGTCATGGAGGCGAAGATGCTGCGCTGGATGGCTGGAGTCACTCGCATGGACCGCTTACGAAACGATGCCATTCGGCAGAAGTTCGGTATCGCACCGATAGAAACAAAATGCGCGAAGCTCGCTTGCGATGGTGCGGCCACGTTCTGCGTCGAAATGAAGGCAGGTCCGCGAGATAGCCTTAACTACGAGGTAATAGGAAAGGGGCCTAGAGGGCGCCCGAAGCAGCGCTGGGCTGATACGTTACACATAGACGTGAAAGTAATTGGCGTCCACCCCGATCAAGCGCAGGATTGAGAAAGGTGGCGTCACAACACCAGAAGAGCGGACCACGCGACGAAGCGGGACAAACGCTGAAGAAAAAGAAGAAGAAGATCCAAAACCCTTTATTTGTTAATTTAATAACTTAACGTAACTTATTTGTTAACTTTTAGTTGTTTATTTATTAATTACCTGTGCGCGTGTGGCGCAGTCGGAGGAGGTGCCGACTTTCGCATGCACCCGATACCAGGTTCCTGGTTCGGATTTCCCGCCCGATCCAATCTAGCTTTCCATTCCTCCGGGGAACGAGGTGAATTTGTACGGACTTGTTTAGAAAGGATAAAGCGCTGACCTGTTCATCGGCTTGCCACCGCAAGTCATTGTAAGGGCAAATACGCATTTAAATCGCCTCCACGACATCCCTTAGAACTAGAACGCGTGGCACGTTCCAAAAGGGGTTGAGTAACGCAGTCCTTTATCCTTATCCTTTTATTAATCACGCTGCATAGAGCCCACGCAGTATAAATGCAATAATGTAAATAGCGGCAATAGGTGAGGGGAGATCATTAATAAAAACGCTATCTTAAATTGCAATGGCTTTAATCCATAATATTTAAACGCGAACAAATAGCGGCTACACGCAGACCGTTCCACCAAGGTTCTACTGGTTTGCTGCCAGCTGGGCTCTCTCATCCAGACCCGCGATTTTCTTCAGCTCAACATGCATAGGACGCACAGTATTTACATCATCACACGACAGCTACATCAGAATAGCCGCAGCAACAGCCATTTTCGGGGACAACTGGCAGTGACACCCTTTGTCTGACTCTGTAACGCGAACTGTTCTAACGAGTGAAAGCCGAGCTGATGCGGTTCCATTTCTCCAAACCTGCGGCACTGAAGTCACAAGCTGTTAAGAATATCTTGCTGCGCCGATACCTGTTGCGCCTGGTGACACCGAACCGTACCTCTGAGCTTCCCTCTACGCATTCACACCGTAGGAGCTACTCGATCCAGTTCATCATCCGACTGGTGATTAGGAAAGTTTGGAAACAGCCCATCGTATACGTATGCGCCTGCCGCGTGCAACAATAATCGCTTGCCGTGCAGGGTGGAAAAAATATATAAGGTCGTTACATATGAAATGGTCAATTTTTACTGAAAACTTTGACAGATCATAACTTTGCAAAACCAATTTTTCTAATCGAGATAATGACCATTACAATTAATACACCCTTCCTAATGCGGCAATAGCTTAGACATTTCATTTTTGTAAAAATCAGAACTGCGAGAACTAATACAACATAAGAAGTAATTTTCGACATAATCTTGGTTGCCGATTTTTTTGTCTTTCACATGACGATCTAAATGGTTGAAAGAAACGGTAAGCAGTAGTTTAACACATTTGCTTAAGCCTGGAGAGGCTGGTACAGAGGTAATATGCTGTTACTGAATGTTTTGTTGCGATCAAAACTCTTCCGCCAGGCGGGACTCGAACTCGCATCTTCTGCTTTCCGGGCAGCGATGTTCGCCTTAAACCACCGGCGCTGCTTGACCGCACGTAACATCCGCGATATCCTCCAGGTCTCCAAAAACATCCAGTAACAGCGGTAAGCAGTAGAATACAGATCTGATAAATGCGCTGGATGTGGCAGAGATTCGTACCCCAATTCCTCCCGTTTCTCGACAATAATTTCTGAAACGTGCGGATGCGCAATGTCATGCAGTAGGATTGGGTCTCTTCGATTGACCAAAGCCGGCTGTTTTTCAATCAACACTCGTGCGTCACTTCAATTTTGGCACGATACTTCTCCGCTGTGATAATTCCTCCACTCCTCAAGAGCTTGTAATGGACTATACCGCCATTGTCCACCATACGGTCACTATGGTCTTCTTTGGATGGAGACCTGGGTTCGGCTTCTCCTTGGGACAGCCATTGTGCTGAGCATCAACGATTCTCACAAAATATCCATTTTTCTCCCTTACAGTGCGCAGCCTTAACACACAGGTGTCAGCATTTGCCCGGCGGCCAGCTCGTGCGAGGTCCATTTATCGAATTTCTTCACTTTTCCGACCGTATTTAAGTGGCGACTGATAATGCTGCCATCAATGCTGTGCTAGCTCTCACACAGTTTGATGCGGATCTGCTACCCCTGGCTTTGAGTTGGTTGTCGTTAAGGATTGATAAGGAGGATAAGGATCGGCCTAACTCATTCTTCATCTTCGAGACCTTCACTCCAAACCGAAACCACTCGAAGCAGCGACGACTTTTCTTCAGCGAAATCCTCCCCAAATGTAGCGTTGATGTCACGAGCTACAGCCGCAGCATTGTGTCCACCTTTCTATTCATATAAATAGAGCACCCGACTATCACGTTGACTCATACTGTAAAAACGACGTCAAAAACTCGGCAAGAAACAATTATGCAACAAAAGCTATGAATGGTAAGAAAATGGGGATTCTTTTAGAAACGGTATACAATGCCTGAAACGGGAGCATCCGGAGCCACGAAAAATCGACCAGAAATTGAGGTATCAAAATCGGCTATTTCATATGCAATGACCTAGTAGTCGATGTGTCAGGAACGCTTTTCTTTAGCAATAGCTGAGCCTCGCACAATTTTGCGAGGCAAATCCTTACATCTTATTTACTACGCTGGGAAAGATAGAGACATTTTCATAGACCTCCCAGTCAGTTTGACACGATTAACAGCAACGTCGCCCACGTAGCAACACATTTATTCGCCATTCCGCCACATCCGCTGCTGGACACGATCTTGAAACGAGAGTCGCTCTGCGTCAAAAGATGGATTACATATTTAGTAACTCTGCAGTGCTCTAATCTCTATCTAGAGCTCCTTATTTTGTCAGAGAAATGCAATTGGGAGCGAAGATAGCACCTTGTCCAGGTACGACCTTATTGCACCTTCATCGTTTAATTGCCAATATCAGTGTTTATAATTTCTTTCAAATTTGTAGCTGTAAGCGTGCAGCTTATTTTAATTTCATAAAGCTCGTAGGCCAAGACCCCTGCGGTCCACACTCTTTTCTGACAATTTTGGAAACAGTAAGGCGACACAACATTTTTAAGGAGAAGGTGGTCGTGTTTTGTTCTCTACAAGAAGATCCAACTGGTAGAGAGCATGTTCCTCTGGCCCAAGCGGCGCAATAGGACAAGTCAAGCTTCTTCCTACTTGGAGCCGCATAAGCGGTATCAGGCTTGTTTTAGGAGGCCTTTAGTTAGTATGCCTTGTCTCCCGCGAATAGGAAAGCCTTTGCGCTTAGGTTGTTCCGCTTCTTTAAAAACTGGAGTGATCTGAAGAAGAACGAGGTTCGGTTGATCTTCCGGAAAACGAATTTTAGCCGCCATACCGTTTCATCACCAAAAGCGGCAACTGGATTGTGCTTCGAATGTTCCTTTGAGCTACCTCAGGAAACATGGCTAATTTACACCCATACACACATTTTCACGCATTCAAACAAAATATTACCATCAGAGGCCACATTCATCAACCGCCTACCGCCCCCCTAACGGTGCAAATACCGCCAAACCTGACGCTGGATGAATGTCATTTCAAGAGGTATTTTTGTCGTTAGAGGGAGGTAAGCAATTGATGAATATGGCCCCAGAAGGCTTCATAATCCTGTACCCAAAAACATTAACTAAAGGTCACTTTGTCTAATGATGGCGCTGTACTTGTGCTTGACGATCAAATCCGGACGAGATCCTCTTGAACACGTTCACCTGTCCAATCCGAAAAAGACGCCGTGTAGTGCAGTCGGAGATGGAGCTGGATTTCGCTTGCGTGCCGCACTTCTTCGTAGTGTCCGTCTAGGCCAGTCAAGCTCTCCGCCCTTCCGAATTCGATGAGTTGCTACCAGAGTTGTCTAGTTGGCTACTTCAAACCAGGGGTGCACACAAAGTTCTGTGCGTTAAATTATTTTAACGAAATTTTTTAACGGAAATTTTTCGTCAAATTTCCGGTAAATCGTTAAATTTTGTCAAAAATATAATTAGCTGCAAACTATTATTTCAAATGAAAAAAACCAACGTTATATGAAAACGTTATATGTTCCATCCAACTTCAGCAGATCAACAACTAAAGTTTAAGGAATGGAGTGTAACACTACAATGTAACTTAAACGATTCATTATGAACAAAGTGTAGTCAGTAATAATTAAACCTTCGGCAACAATTATCTTCATGGTGTGGAATAACACCAGGTATGGGATTATCAATCAAGAAAACAGCACCTAGTAGGCTGGTGTCCACATCGACAAGGCATCTTAAAATGTAAGATTAGGGCTACTCCGAAGTTCCTCCCCATTTCCTGGTTCTTTGCGAAACCGTTTTGTGTGACTGCTATACGAGTGTGTACAGTGTCGATGCGGGAACCAGCCCGCTAAGTACCGAAAGAACTAATAAAACTACAATTAAAAGCTTATCATTAGAATGTTAACACGTTGACGAACCTAAGATTTTCGAGTGCCCTGCGCGTGAGACCAATCGATTTTTTCGTCGGAACTCTGGCACGACATCGTGTCACACGGTCCCACACGGCCGAATGGGTGTGACACGGTCGTTGACGTGTTAACGCTCAGGAAAGAAGCCTTCCAAATTTTTGTTAACAGGGCGCGTGTAGTGCAGTCAGAGGGGGTGCCGGCTTTTTCATGCATATCCTATACCAGGTTCCCGGTTCGAATTTTCCGTTCTGCTAAGCACTGCAAGGGCGACTCGACGAAAAACTTTTCTAGCTCCAATTGCATTATTTCAAAAAATATAAATGCGCCACAGAAGGCATGAGAATAGCATAGAAACATTAAAATATTCTTGCTGATTTCAATAGTTTTTTTTTGGGAATAGGCTAATTGGGAGGATGAGGCCTGCAATATTAGTGAAGAGTGAGAGGAAAATGGAAAACTTACTGAGGAAAAAGGTCCGTTAAAAATTCCGTTAAATTTCTAAAAATTTCCGTTAAGTCGTTAAGCCGGATTTTAACGGAAAATGCCGTTAATTCGTTAAATTCGTTAAATCGTTAACCGTTAAATGTGCACCCCTGCTTCAAACCATAGGCCAAATACGTATTCAATCCCTCTCCATCGTATCCTCTAGAAGTAGACTGGATGACGCCTCCATTAGAATTGCTGATTAACGCAGACATTTGTCACCTGCATATCTTTCTGTGCCTGCCAAGTCTGTTACAAGAATATTTATGGCAGCCAACGTCTCCACAAAACCGCCTTACTCGAGGCCTAAAAGAAGCTAGAAATTTTCCGGCCACGAAGCCATTGAGTCAGACTTAGTTGAGCGCTTGAGTGCTCTTCATGATCGTGGAATTTGTTCCTTCTTCTGTAAGGATTAAGGCAGAGGTTTACTAACCCTTTCTTCAAGCCAACCCTACCAACTGCAGTCTGGGCTGCTTCATTGCTGTTTAGCACCTGTTTTATAATCCAACGGAAAGCATTGTGAGCCAGCGTTTTGTACCTTAAAAACGACTTAGATAGAAGGGTTAGATATTATTGAACGTTATCCACTCTTTTTCTTGAAATTTCAGTTTTCAGTTTTTTTTTTCGTTGTTTCCGCTAGTTTCTGTCAAGAGTTTTAAGTGATTTAAATACTCACCCTATGAATCTAAGAGATTGTATTCTTGATGACCGTGGCGCTTGAGCGTATAGCAGTAACTTTGCCATGAAGACCTTGTAAGAGGTTATTCATTGTTTTTCGAACAACCTAGCGAAGGAGGAGCTACTTCAGGAGAAACTACATTCGTCCCTACAGGGGCTACCACGCAATGCTGGCACCTAACCCCCACCCCCCCCCCCTTTGTTTGATTAGGCGTTTGAATCACGCCGTTTCGACGACGATGTTTGAGCATCAATAGCGCTTCCGACTTCAACCGTACGTCAACAACTCGCTCTTATCTCTGCAAACTCGTCCAATGACTTTGATCAAGTCCTTCATATATTCCCTTCCCAGAGTACATTCACGGCTTTTATTGATTCCTAGACTTAAATGGCTTCAAAGAAAGGTCGCGTCTAGACTTATGAGGCCGATATTGCAGCACACACGAATCTGAAGCTGCTGTGAATTGCGTTCAAAAATCCTACTCTCAATAGGAAAGAGGGGCGCGTGAGTGTAGCCGGGGAGTTCAATTCATTTGCCGCCTCTGCCGACGTCTGACGGTTGCTGAAAGAATGAGGGAGAGTCCCAATCACCCAAGTTCCACCATCCAGCGTGACTTAGCGCTTGTCAACTGCTTTCCTAGCATACCTTTTTGAACGTATGCGACTGGTCTTCTACATGGCCGAAAGAGGCGGTTGCGCCGAATCGAAAGCCGAAAAAAGCCGGGGACCACAGCATGAAGTTCCTCATTAAAGCTCGTAATCTCAAAAAGATACAGGGGTTCAAACGTGCGGTCAAGTTCCAGATTCACATTGAATCGTTTCTATATTAGTGCCCATGCACCTGTTTCAATGGCCTGTCTCATCGAGAGCCAGCATATCCTCCCAGCAGAGATTTTATTAGTATATTTAGGTTTTATAAGTTGGTGTCTGCTCTATAACAAGATATCGTACCGAACTCCGTGATGGCGAACTAATATCATCATATCATCCGAGACCCTTTGACCCTAACTAGGAGCATTGGAGACTCTCTTGACACATAATCGCGCACAACACGTCAGTAATATGTTGTCGAGCATGGTGGATGAATTGGACACGCTACTAACTGCACGTGTTCTCATTCGCAAATGACCGAAGCCAGTCGGTGGAGCTAGGCTTGAAGTTATGAGCACGACAAGAGCGTAACATGACAGCTGAGGCGGCAGTACAGTACCGGACATGTCTTTTGGTCATTGGCCGAAAAAGCCGCGCCGGCCAACATAGGCCGCTTTGGAGCGTTCCAAAGCGGCCTTTTTGAATAACTTCTTTAGAAACCAAATACTTGTGAAAGTAAACATATGTTTGAACTCGGCTGCTCAAGCTCTATCTTTTGGTATATAAAACTCACTAGAGTTGAACAATGCATATAGGCCCGACAGAATCAATCGAGTAGGCGCGGTGGGACAACCTGTAGAGTTTGGGGAGTTTTATCGGAAATTTTCAGCCGTCATAATCAGAAATTGCTCTAAGATTGTCTAGCTTGCATTTGGAGTGCGCCGTGAACAATGCATACAGAATCGGACCTACCAATCGAGTGGGCGCGACAACTTGTAGAGCAGGCGTTTGGAGAGTTTTATCGGAAATTCTCAGCCGTCCTAATCAGAAATTGCTCTAAGATTGTCTAGCTTGCATTTGGAGTGCGCCGTGAACAATGCATACAGAATCGGACCTACCAATCGAGTGGGCGCGACAACTTGTAGAGCAGGCGTTTGGAGAGTTTTATCGGAAATTCTCAGCCGTCCTAATCAGAAATTGCTCTAAGATTGTCTAGCTTGCATTTGGAGTGCGCCGTGAACAATGCATACAGAATCGGACCTACCAATCGAGTGGGCGCGACAACTTGTAGAGCGGGCGTTTGGGGAGTTATATCGGAACTTCTCAGCCGTCCTAATCAGAAATTGCTCTAAAAATGTCCACCTTGCATTTGGAGTGCGCCGTGAACAATGCATACAGAGCCGGACCTACCAATCGATTGGGCGCGACAGCTCGCAAATTGCATGCGCGGGCGTGTTCGGAGCGCAATAACTTTGTGGAGATCGAATCGTTCCGGCTGCGGCTAGTGGATTTTGTAGGCAGTAGAATGGTTTTATAGTCCTCAAAAGTACACCATGTGAACGAATACATTTATAGTCCGTTAGTTTAGATCTAAACTAGATTTATACTAGCGGAGGTTATCTATGATTTACAGGGGTCTTCGTGCAACTTACATGCAAAATCTTCTGCCAGCTTGCAGCTGCTTATGAATGACTAGCAGGGCTCTTCGTGTAACTTACTTGCGACATTTCTGCTAGCTTGCAGCAACTTACAAATGACTAGTTTGAGGCAACCTATGACCCGTATGCAGCTTGCAAGTAACTTGTTCAAAATTTTCTGCGGAGGTCGATGCACTTGACAGATTACTTGGAATTCGCGCGATTCAAATATTTTAGCGGTGGGACCACTCGACCGCGAAAGCGCGAAAGTTGTAGGCCTTTGTCATACCATCGCTCACCCGCCTAATGATATGCTCCCATATCGATCGGGCGCCGCGATGGAATCGATATGGGTGCATATCATTAGGCGTCGCTCGGGGTGAGCGATGGTATGCCAAAGGCCGCAGGGAGTTGTACATATTTTATGTGTGCTTGTACTATATACGTTGGTAGTCAGTGTGGCATATAACAGGTTGGAGTTTTTTTTCAAAGACAGACATTTTTGTAGTTGTGACCTTCAGTCATAGATTGCAAAAAACCTTATGAAGGGACCCTGAAGACTATTGGAGGGTATTAGGTATTATTGGATGTTCGCTTTCGAAGGAAATGAAATGTTGTTCAGACGTGAAGATTATTCTGAAGATCTGCAATTTTCATGAAGGAGTAATAAATCTTAGTAGTGTGATGTTAAACGAGGCTTTCAGTTCGTTGAAAATCGCAATTTCACCTTTTGTTATGTGTTTTTCTGACATCGCTTTTGCAACCTGTAGGCGAGGTAGAAAATGCACATCATGATTTTTCACATCGAACAAACTCCTTCGTTCATTCAATCGGAAATTTTCAACATCGAATTTATTCGTTCTTTCATTCGGTCGAGAAAATTGCTCAAAAGCACAACTATACTTTGCAGTGCGCGTCAGTTCCTGGGGACCCGTAGCTTTATCTAGCGATACTTATAGCGCACTCAGCCATGTGTTGTGATAACGGACATCCGTAGCCCTTTTGTCACAATGGCCTGTCGCCTACACTTGGGTGTCCGTGTTCAGATCGACGTGCAGAAGCGGTCGGATCCCAGTGGCACCTTGTGGTCGAGCGAATTCCAGCACCATATCTATCATACAATATAAGCCACTAAGCGATGTGTCGCACTATCGATCGATCACACTATTAGTCATGGAATAGGGGAGAAATTACGGTACACAAATTAAGAGGGGCGGTCTTTATGTACGAATCGTCATCGCGCGCGCGTCGGCGAACGTCTCGTGCGCAACGAGCTCCGCCATGGTCGTGCGACTTGTTCCTCAAGACCTGCTGCAGACGATAGGTCTTGTTGATATCCTCTTGCGCTGTTACAGGAGCTGCGGGAAAACATGCTCTGGTCCAGAAAAGACAAGGGAGACACAGAACCAAACACCATTCTAATGCTCAGTCTATTTCTGGATGATGCTTCTTCAGGAAAAGCTGAAAATATGACACAACATCGCAGTGGATCTGGTTTTGTATACACTTCCTAACACATGATGTGCGAGTTCTGGTGTAAATCTACAGTACCGCGCATATCTTTTGGTCAATTACCGAAAAGAACGCTTTGGAGCGTTCCAAAGCGGCTTTTTTAGATAACTCTCTCTAAAATCTGGCTCTTGTAAAAAATGAAGCATATATTTGAGCTCAGCAGCTCGAGCTCTATCTTTCGACATATAAATCAATATGAGTTGAACAATGCATATAGGCCGGACATAATCAATCGAATGGGTGCGACAGCTTGTAGGGTGAGCGACAGCTTGTAGAGTGAGCGTATGAGGAGTTTTATCGGAAATTCCAGGCCGTCCTACTCAGGAAATGCCTTAAGACTGTCCAGCTTGTCTTTGAAGTGCGCCGTGAACAATGCATATAGAATCGAACCTATCAATCGAGTGGGTGCGACAGCTTGTAGAGTGGGCGTTTGGGGGTTTTATCAGAATTTTCCTGCCGCCCTACTAAGGAATTGCTCTAAGGCTATCCAGCTAGCCTTTGGAGTGCGCCGAAAACAATGTATATTCAACCGAACCTATCAATCGAGTGGGCGCGACAGCTTGTAGAGTGGGCGTTTGAAGAGTTTCATCAGAAATTCTCAGCCGGCCTTCCCAGATATTGCTCTAGCACTGTCCAGCTTGCCTTTAGAGTGCGCCGGGCACAATGCATATAGGATCGCACCTTTCAATCGAGTGGGCGCGACAGCTTGTAGAGTGGGCGTTTGGGGGTTTTATCAGAATTTCCTGCCGCCCTACTAAGGAATTGCTCTAAGGCTATCCAGCTAGCCTTTGGAGTGCGCCGAAAACAATGTATATTCAACCGAACCTATCAATCGAGGGGGTGACCGCTCACAAATTGCACGCGCGGGCGTGTCCGGAGCGCAATAACTCGGTCAAGTTCGAATCGTTTCGGCCAACTCGTGGGTCTTGTAGGCAGTGAAACTGTCTAATAGAGCATCAAAGTAGAACGGTGAGCTTAGGAAATGGCAATGTTACAGCGCTGCGAAATTGCAGGTGAGGCTTTTCTGACGCATTTTTTCCGATTTCGGCGGTCCACTGCGAGAAGACACGGCGAGCTAATGGCCTTAAAATGCGTAGGCTAACATAGCGCTTAAGGTACTTTACGATAACGTGCTCTGTACTCTTCAGCTGCCTAAACTGCCTCGGCCTCATCTCCCAGTTTCAAGCGGCGGAAGATAGCGGTTAACGTTTCTTGCGCTCTTACTCGCTCAGATTTAAATTTTTGACACTCTCAATGGCACCGCTCTATTCGGCATGACAAGCGCTATCGAATGGTGTTAATTTCAACCGATTTTGGAAACATCGATTTTTTGACAATTTTCGACATCGAGTACAAGGCCGCTTGAGGCCGCAGCAGACAGACGATGATGTCATCGAAAAATCGATATTTTCGAATTGGGCTATGCTTCATACCATTCGATAGAGTTTTTCATGCTGAATTGGACGATGCTATTGAAGGTAGGGAAAACTGTAATCTGGGCGAGTAAGAGCGAGAAGAACATCGGCCGTTGTTGTGTTAAATTGCACGCGCAGGCGTTTTCTGAGACCGATAGCTCTGTAAAATGTGAACCTTTCCGGCTGCAGCTTGTGGGGTCTGTAGGAAGTAAAATGTTCTACTAGTGCGCTGAAACAGCAATGTAGTTTATGGCTGGACAATGTTACAGCGGTGTGAAAATGTAGGTTAGCCTTGTGTGACACGATTTTTCCCAATTCAGTCGACCCCTGCGGGAAAACGCCGAGAGCTAACGGCATATAAATGCGCAGGCAAACAGAACACTTACGCTGCTTGGTGACGACATGCTTACAACTCCCTAGCTGATTAAACTGCCTTCGCCCCAGCTGCCATTTTTGGAGCGGCGGACTTGACGGTTGAAATTTCTGCGAACTTACTCGCCCATGTTTGAGTGTTCGACACTCGCAATAACACCATTAGCTTCAGCGCGAAAAGCTCACTCGAATGATGTCAATCACGACCATTTTCAGAAAAATCGATTTTTGACAATTTCCCATCGAGGACGGGGGCGCTCAGGCCGATCCTGCGCGGACGCCGACGTCATAGAAAATCGATGATTTCGAAATTGGCCAAATTTTCTCGTACAAAATCATCTGGGGTTATTTGGGACGCTGATTACGAATCCGGCACTCGTTTCTGAAAATTCAGCCGATTTTGGTGGGTTATTTGCCCTTTGTGGGTGGTCGGGTCACCGATCACGTCAGTTATCGGTATGAGTGGTCTCCTGTCATAATCGGCGAAATGGACTTCAGCATCGTGTTCGGCATCCCAAATAACCCCCTACGTGGTTTTGTACGAGGAAATTTTGTCAAGTTCGAAAATATCGATTTTCGATGGCGTCGTCGACCGCGCAGGCTCGGCCTGCGCGGAGAAACGAGAAAATGGGAAAACGGGAAACGGGAAATGGGAAATTGTCAAACTATCAACTTTCCTGAAACTGGTCGCGATTAACATCATTCGGTAGAGCTTTTCGCGCTGAACAAAGCGGTACCACTGCGAGTATCGAAAAATCAAATTTTGGCGAGTAAGGGCGGAAGAAACTTCACTGTTGCCCTCCGTCGCTCTAAAACGGCAGCTGGGACTAGAGTAGTTTAGCGGCTGGGGAGTTATGAGCACTTATTTGTAAGGCACCTTAAGTGGTCTGTTTGCCTATGCATTTATAAGCAGTTAGCTCATCGCGTCTTCCCGCAGTGATCGACTGAATTCGGAAAAAATCGTGTCACACAAGCCTTACCTGCATTTTCGCACCGCTGTCGTTTCGCCTTTTTAAAAGCTGCAGCGCTGTACTTTTGCGATCATTGAAAGCTTAAAACTACCTACAAAACCAACAAGCCTCAGCCGGAAAGTTTCGCACATGACCGAGTTATCGCGCTCCGAACACGCCCGGGCGTTCAATTTAGCACAACAACGGTCGATGTTCTCCGCGCTCTTTCTCGCCCAGATCACAGTTCTCGATACTCCCAGTAACATCGCTATATTCAGCATGAAAAGTTCTATTGAACGGTATCAAACTTTGCCAAATTTGAAGATATCGATTTTCGATAACGTCATCTTCCGTCTGCCACGGCCAAAGGTACCTGCGTCCTCGATGGGAAATTGACAAAGAATCAGTTCTTGTGAAATTGGTCGTGAATGACAACGTTCGATAGAGCTTTCCGAGCTGAACAGAACGATGCCATTGCGAGTGTTGAAAACTCAAAGGCAGGCGAGTAAGGGCAGGAGAAGCTGCGATGCTGCCCTTCACCGCTCTAAAATGGCAGCTGGGACTAGAGCAGTTTAGGCGGCTGGGGAGTTATGAGCACTTCCTCGTAAAGTGCTTCAAGCGATCTGTCTGCCTCTGCATTTGTAGGCAGTCAGCTCATCGCGTCTTCCCGCAGTGATCAACTGAATTCGGAAAAAAATCGTGTCACACAAGGCTAACCTCCATTTTCGCACCGCTGTAATTTCGCCTGTTTAAAAGCCGCAGCGCTGTACTTTTGCTGTCTGCGAGAGCTCCCTACTGGCTACAAAACTTTCAAGTCCCAGCCGGAAAGATTCGCACATGACCGAGTTATCGCGCTCCGAACACGCCCTCGCGTCCAATTTAGCACAACAACGGTCGATGTTCTCCTTGCTCTCACTCACTCTGATTACAAATATAGCTACTCCCAGTAGCGCCGTTAAATTTAGCATGGAACGTTCTATCGAATGGTATAGAACTTGGCCAGATTCGATGACATTGATTTTTCGATGACGTCATCGTCCGTCTGCCGCGGCCCTGAGCGCCTCGTCCTCGATGCGAAATTGTCAAAAAAAAACCAAATTTTCAGAACTGATCGGAATTTTCGAGCTGAACATAATGGTGCCATTGCGAGTGTAGAAAGCTCAAGGGCTGAAGGAGTAAGGGCGGAAGAAGCTTCACTGCTGCCGTCCGCCGCTCTAAAATGGCAGCTGCAACTAAGGCAGTTGAGGAAGCTGAGGGTCTGCGAGCATGTCATCGTAAAGCACCTTAGGCGTTCTGCTGTTTTACGCATTTCTAGGCCGCTATCTCCTCGCGTCTTTCTGCAGAGGTCCACTGAAGTCAGAAAAAATCGTGTCGCAGAAGCTTAACCTGCATTTTCGCACCGCTGTAATTTCGCATGTTTAGAAGCTACACCGCTGCACTTTTGCGATGCGATGAAGAACGTTCTACTGGCTACAAAACCCACAAGCCCCAGTGGGAAAGATTCGCACATGACCGAGTTATCGCACTCCGAACACGCCCTCGCGTCCAATTTAGCATCACCCCTCCAACCTGTTCCATAGTCAATGGAATTGCAAAACTCAATGTAGGCTAGACAGACAGAAGCCAATTTGTTTGCTATACTCTTCGCACATCTAGATAGGCTGTTTTCTTCGAGCTAATAACCTCATCCTACAAGCTGTCGCGCCCACTCGATTGATAGGTTCGATTCTATATGCATTGTTCACGGCGCACTTCAAAGACAAGCTGGACAGTCTTAAGGCAATTACTGAGTAGGACGGCCGGGAATTTCCGATAAAACTCCTCAAACGCTCACTCTACAAGCTGTCGCTCACCCTGCAAGCTGTCGCACCCACTCGATTGATTATGTCCGGCCTATATGCATTGTTCAACTCTATTGATTTATATGTCGAAAGATAAAGCTTGAGCTGCTGAGTTCAAATATATGCGTCATTTTACAAGAGCTAAATTTTGAAGAAAGATATTTAAAAAAGCCGCTTTGGAACGCTCCAAAGCGTTCTTTTCGAGAATTGACCAAAAGATATGCGCGGTAGATAGGGGCCCTTCCTTTATCTTCCTCTAAACCGGTAGCTTTTCTTAAGCGCACCAACTCTAAGTAAATTTCTCTAGCAACAATGCTTCTGTAGTCGTGCTTAACGTTTTCATTTAAGAACATTTCAATATGATTCTCCGGATGTTGGGAAAAAGGGGGTGTACCTCTCGCTCAAGACCTGCACCCAAATTCCTATTGGAAGATATTTCATTGATATTAAATAGGCATGTTTTACTCTGTTACACTCGCCTTGTTGGAAATTGATACCTGCTGTGAGGGTTTTATTCAGGTGTAGAAGAAGCGGTAACAATCATTCCACACACCTTTTCGGTCGTTCTTAATCAAAATTTGATTTGCTTTTGATTCCGTTTCCGTGTTCCCTACTCCGCTCCCTCCGTTTGTGTTGCCGTACACGTTCTGATTATCCGCAAAGGCTTGTCGCACATAGCTCGACAAACAATACCCCTGGTCTAAGCCTGAATGCAGTGTTGTGGGAGTGGAAATGCGAGTTTCAGTGGTCTTCAGGCCGGTTTTCACTCAGTTGTAATGATGCTGGAATAACAGTGACGAATTTTTCAGAAAGGGAAGGTGTTCCGATCTTGGACTGCGGATCAGTGGCTCTTCGCCAGATTCTTGTGGACGTTCTGTATATAAACTTGTTAAATTTTATAATGTGTTGTTATTTCTACCGTTTACGTTTAGCGCGTCAATACTTTTTACGCAACCTGTAAGCTGATCTTGACATATAGCACTAAATCAGTTCCCGTCTGAAGTAAGTCAGATCCTTCCGAACGGAACTTCGATATTCAGTTGTTGAACCTTGCCCTATAGCCCTGCAGAACAGTCTAACGTGGGCCGCTTGGAGGATACGAGGTAGCTTTGTTTCTTTGCAGCAGCGGAAATACTTCAGCTAACACTTTGCTGAACCTTGGAAACATTTTGAAGTTTCAAACCAGCTTCTGTGAGAACTGATTTGTATGGATTCGTTGAGTCGAATGATGAAGTATATAAGTCTTTCCAAGCAGTGCTGAGTGTGCAACAGCCATTATTCGCAGCACATGCGCACGCGTGTCTGCTTGAGGTCTGGCAGCTGGAGTATGCGCAGGTTGTTTGTAGGGAAACTTTCAGGCTCACAAGCATCAGTGAAAGACGTCGAAAATTCTTATGCAGACTGAGTCAGTCAGGTGGAGTAGCCGCCCCTTTAGCATCTGTCTGTCAGGGGCAAAGCGTCTGTCGGTCCCTCTGCCTGCAATGCCGGTAATGGGGTTGTGGAGTGGCCGTGCAACTTGCCTTCGCATGCAGAAGGCGCGTCGCCGACATCCCATAACATGCGCTCGAATTCAGAGGGTGTGGTGCAGACGTCACGCAACGCCCGTTCAGATTCAGAACGCATGCCGCAAACGTGGTCCAACGTGCGATTTAGGAGACGTTCCGCAGAAGTCGTGAAACGTTCGTCCGGATTTAGAAGCCATGTCGCCACCGTCGAGCAATATGCATCCGGATTCGAAGGACGTCTCGCAGAAGTCATGCAACGTTGGTCCGGATTCAGAGGAGGTGCCGCAGACGTCGTCCAAAGTGCGTGGGAATTCAGAACACGTGCCGGAAACGTCGTCCAGCGTGCGCGATGATTTAGGAGACGTCTTGCAGACGTCGTGTCACCATGTCACCATCGTTGGGCAATGTGCATCCGATTCAGAATACGCCACGCACAGGCCGCACAAGGTTGATCCGAATTCAGAAGAAGTGTCACCGACGTCGGAAACGAACGTCAGGATTCAGAACACATGTCGTCCAACGTGGGTGAGGTATCAGAAAACGTGCCGCAAACCTTACATGTTCTGCAAATCGGGCACCATCTCGCTATTCCATCCCACAGCACACTGAGTCATGTATAATAAACGAGAGCGGCTTTTTTGTAGTGAAGATGAGTGAGCAAATAGTGAGAACCGTTACGGTAAAGGTGTTGTATTCTCGGGGTATGGCGGCGAAGCCCCAACCAGATGCTTGCCGGCTGGTAGGCCGCTGAAAGTCTGCCTCGATGCAGCTGCCTCACAATTAGGCATGCCCTTTTCCACAGTGTTCCCCCTATTAAACAACGTACCCTCGCTCCATCTCCCCTATCCTCGATCTTCCCTGCCTCGCCAATATCGCCTTTCATCTTTTCCTCCGAGCCACTCCCCTCCCTTATGGCTCAGTCAAACTCTCGTTCCGTTACAATCACACTCTCCTCAAATGAGGCAAACGTTCGTGTTTTCTGGTCGCTCCCTTGATCATCATTTCTTATCTTTTCCACGATCTTTTAGTAATTTAAGGTTTCATTTTACTCTCTCTCTCTCTCATGTGTTATACTCCTGCTCCACCCGTTTATTGTTCTATCCATATGAAGTACCCATCTTGTTCCCTGTCAACCTAATTAGTTTTATTTTCTTGGCCTGTAGGTCCCTAGTTTCTTATATGCACTTTTTCTCCTTCTGTTCTCTCTCACTGCCTGTTTCTCACCCTTTCTCTTCTTCCTTTTTCATCTCTTCTCATTCTTCATCTCCTCCAGCCTATTTGGTCGCCCCTCCCTCACCCATTTCAGATATTCCTTTTCTCACTGATCCTTTTTCTTGCCTTTCCGTTCGCACTACCTTTTCTCACTCCCCTTCTATCTCCTTATATGGTGTTAAACAAATTTCTTTCACTAATTTTTGGCAATTCAAAACACAATAACTCGCCTTGAAAGCATACCTTCAATCAAAGCTATATTGTTGTATACGCAATACCTCTGCTGATATGAGAATCGTTTAAAGATTGCTCTGTCCTTCTAAAATTCATGTTGTTTCACAAAACTATTTCGTTGCTGAATGCAGATCCGGATGAAGTGGGCGCATAAATGCAGACCCGGATAAAGTGGGATAAGTTGTAGTAAGAGCTAGGGATGGACTTGATAAATATTTTGCGTGGGATGATCTTTCATCTATTTGTTGGTTTAAGTTCTACATGACGATCCTTGGAAGGTGCGCAAACAGGTCACCATGCAAGAAGCACTACACCACTACCAATCACAGAATACAACGGAATACAACAGCTTCTGCCCCACGGAACTTTTCTTTATATATCCTAGATGATTTTGCAATAGTGGTCTGAGCCGATTGGAAAAAGAGATAAAAAATCAATTCGGTTGTGGATCATTGAGATGGATTTCAGTCATGCAGAACAGGTTTTAAGAAACCCTAGAACCATATAGATGGGTAGTCATTAGTTAGAAAGGTTGCATCCACCCTAGCACGCCTCTTCTCTGTTAAAAAGAATGATTCAACGAACGACTGTTGCCGAGAGACGTACCTCCACCGCTAACTCGCTTCGGCTACTCTTCGTAGATGAGGCCTTGTGACTCCAATTGTTGTGCATTTCGTTGGCCCCAAATTTCTTTCACATATAGCTGTTGCTGAAAACAATTGTCATTAGCCACCTACATCAACAGCTATCACTCATCGTTTACGTTGGCTGTGTTTGATTAGCTAAGCTCAGCAAGTGTGGGACTGTCAAGTCCTTCTTTGTACTCGATGCATCCTAATAATCCAAGAATCGCTCGAATCCAACTGCAGAGACTTCATTTTTGGTGTGCTTCCTTTTGTATTTGGTATATTTACAGTTCTATCCCCTGATTTTCAACCCCGTTAGAGCTCATCAAGCTAGATCTGAAAAAGCCCGAAGTACGCCTGCTTAAGAAAGGTGTAATTCCATGATGTTAGGAATTCTTGGGAAATGCAAAATTTTGAAAATAGCAACTCTCCTGATTTCTAATAAGTGAAACAGTGGAATGGGTGGCGAACCATTAATGTTTAGTGCGTTTTTACACCCTGAAAGTGCAAAACATGTCAGCTTTTACTGCAAACTAGTGCTTATCCCACCACCTATATCTTCTAGTCTTCCTTATATTGCCCTGTTTTCCTGGTTCTCACGCTGCCCGTACATCCTTTATACGTTAGAATTGTTTTCAATCCGCCAAGCCAGCACTCGCTTGACCGAGGCTAGCTCCCCTCGCCGAGTTTTTCGCTTCCGCCACATTTGCACTGGAGTTCTGTAAAAGCGCGTCGCAGTCGTCGCAATATCACACCATTTTTCCGGTTCCTCCTATCCAGTTTGCTTGCACCCGCTCCACTATCACGATCCACTTTGGGTTCAGGCACTCGGTTTCCGTCGTTGCTTTCCTTGCTGTGTGGACTGATACGATCCAATGCTCAGGAGATGTCCTCGCTGTCTTCCGTTTCCCTGCGCTTAATCTAACCTCCTTGCGTTTCTTCTCTTTTTAGTTCGCAGAAGGTGATTTGTCTGCTTTGGGGCTTCTTCTTTACGGCTGTGTTTCGGTTTTCTTTTAGTTATGTCGCTGTAGCGGAGCTCGGTGAATTGGTGCACTCTGGGTGTGGCACGGTGCTCAGTCATATCGATTTGAGGGTTGCTCGTTGGAATGCGTTTCAGCAATAGCCCTCCCATTTTACCTTCTCGACCTGTATGGGGCTCCCTCTCTCATTCTCAATGAAAGCAACCACTCCCTTTTTTCCTTTTGACAACAACAAACTAACGACACCTCGTCCGTCCCCTGTCACAGTTCTCCGAGACTGTGGCAGCGTCACAAGGAGGTCCGACTTCTGAAGAGGTTCTCTTCACTTTTCTCGAGGGTTCGTTTCGTCCCGCCGCACTGGTCCGGACCGACTTCGTGCCATGAGTCACCGCCCGGCATACAGTGGAAATCTCCCCAACGGGCTGTCCACATCGATTGCTATCGCATGTCAGGGCATGTTTTGATTGACGATGTGCTTTGCGGGTACCGACCGCCGTGAAAGTTTGCACTTCAAACTAATCGATTGACTCGGCCAACAGGCTTTTTGAGTCGGCTTCATAAGGGGAATAATCGACTCCCCCGAGTGCGCTACGTGGTCCATTTCCATGTGGTGTTCCGAAGGCACTGTGAAAGTTTACATAAGTGTACAATAATAAATGATATAATACAATACCATCACCTACCTCTCATAACACTATGCCTGTCTCTCGTGCGTATCTCGCCGTTGATTTGCTATTATGGTAACTAACCGTGATTCAGTTAGTTGCCATAATAGCAAAGACCGACTCATAGCAAGTGCTGCTTAGCAAGCGCTACGCGTCGTAGCCCTTGGACTGAAAGCGATGTGGATGCATGTTTAATCGCCGCTGTGACTAGCGATGTCGAGCCGGTGTGAGGACAGTGTTCTCTCCCTTCGTAGACTGATCTGGAGCTTATTGATGGACTGATGAACTAGGCTTGGCCTGGATTCGGATCGATTCTGATATCAAGTTCTGCTACACGAGGTGTCGGCGCCTGGAAACCGATCGTTGGTAACCTGTAGTCTGCTGATTTCGCCTCGAAGCAGGAAGGAATGAAAGCATTGATTGACTCCTCACTTCTGAAAGAGCTTGTGTTCTATGGAAGGCACATGCTGTGGTAGCTTGGATTAGCCCGAGTCATAAGTAATGGGACGCTTTCTACTATTTTTGGTATCGACTGTTGGGAGCTATGTCAGGAGACGATTCTACTATGTATTGCGAGGTGTGATTTCTATCGCCGTCGCCGACGATCCTAACGTGTAACTCTTGTCGCTCTGCCCATTACAAGTTGCGGAGGCTAGCTCCTGTAGTTAGAGTGCTCCTCACGAGAGCCCCTTCTCGGCTCCTTTTTCCTCTCCCCTGCTCCTTCTCCCTTCCTCTTCTCACCACAGCCGCAAAATAGCTATCTCTCCTGTATATTGCTTATCCATATCGAAAACATATTCATCGTATAACCTATAAACGTACTTTACCACCTGTGCTGCCTTCTCGTCTTCATCCTCACCTTCATAAAAGTCTTTATACGTTCTGGGACACTAATTGTAAGTCCTAACCGCCTCTATCAACTTCTGTAATTTCCTCACAGTTATGGCATGAAAGGGGATCTCTCTAGGTCTTAAGGTCGTTGCCGACTGACGGAGCAATGTGCTGATGCTGTCTGATCTTCAAACCAATAAGTAACAAGTGACCAAGTGACATCCTTCCACACTTTGTTGTTTGGCAGAAATCGACTGGGTGAAATTTTTGGCTGCTGGTTAACATATTGTTGATTGAATTTGGTTGGTAAAGACAATGAAAAAGTCGAATGAAAGCGCCCCTTTACTTGTGACACTGTCTTATGCAAAGGTGTGCTTACTTAGTAGCTCTGGAGAGAAATGTGTGCATTTTGATTGTGCTTTGAATGGGTAAATCACCTATATCGCCTGCCTTCCTGTTGATCATCGAGTTGCTCGAGCGGGCGCCAGCAGCGTCTCCATTCGTCCCTATCCCGTGCCAGAGTGCTCCTAGCTCTAGGGACACGAAGAGCGTCATAGCGTTCGTTCAGAGCTTTCACGAAGAAGACCGACCAACGCGTTGCTGGGCGTTCCGGTGTTTTCTTGACATCCTGCGGAATCCAGTCGGTGACGGCTCTCGCTCAGTGGGTGTCTGCGAAGCTCTATACATGATCAGCCCACCTAATTTTCGACCACTTGGCCTAGCATCTCTGATCTTAGATCGTCGACTAAGCCTCACTTGCGTGAATTTTGTCACCCCGCACACCGTCCTCTCGATACAAGAATGTTTTTACAGTAAGATTGCGCGTCGGCTCAAGTGTGCGCGGTGTGGCTGTGGACACACGCGGCCGACCGCTACAGTATGCTAATATTCACCCGCTACCGCTGTTACACATCCGTTTTGGAACAACTAGGCGTTGCAGAATGATATGTTAGCCCTGAAAGTAATCGCTCGGGCCCAATGGACTATACATGCAAGGCTAAGAAAATTAAGTGTGCAGCATTATCTAATAATAACATATGTGCCATAGCGGTGTGAGTGCTATTATCACGCGGATCCTCCGTAGCAGGTTTCACGTCTTTGATAAATTGGATTTGTTGAACCTCCGGCTTCTCTCGGTCTTAAGAAAACTTTATGATAATTAGTGCTATGAAATTGGTGCATCAATGCAGATTCTCCTAAAAGAATGTTGTCAGTGTCTGAATGGTCATAAACTTCTAGCATTCCAATAACTTGTATCTTGTTTTGAATGACAGGAAAAAGAAGTCTAAGCGCGAGCTTGATGTTTAGATCCATTCACTGGTCCACTATTTTAAATGAGTGAGGGGAAATGGTCAAGGATCTGGTGAGGGAAATTCGAAACAAGAACTGGGACGGGATTATTAACTAGAAGTTTCGGAAGCAAGTGTTTATAAGTTTCTATTGGGGGGGGGGGGGGTGAGCGCAGTAAACCATAGCTTTTCCCTTAATTCTAACTGTACGCTACACTTGACCGTCACCAATTCGCTTGTCATGTTCACATGTAATGCCATTGGCAAGCACCCCCTTAGCAAACGCTAAGGACCTCCTTATTTCTCCAATCTTCAAGCAGAGGCAGAGGAAGCCAGCGATGCCGCGTTGGAGTTACGTCCTGGAGCCCAGACTGAACACATGCCAGCCGATCAAGGTGACGTCTGTACTCTCTGAGTGGAACGCCCATTCAATGCGGGCTGATTAGATGGGACGTACCCATCTAATGCTGCCTGTCTTCGCGAAATATACCAAAGAATCGGTAAATTAGAAAAAGAATGACAGATTTTCCTGGTCAGCAAAAACAAATTACCCTCATAGGAGAAGCTTGCGTCAGGTCGGTGATCCTGATCTCTCCATCCAGAATTTCTCATCCAGGCCTACCATGATCAGCCGAAATTTCAAAAGCGAACTTCTTATTCGCGATGAGCACCCCAAATTACTAATCTAGGCGAAGGTTATCTCTGGAGACATAAAAGTGCAACAGTGATTTGTTTACTCGCTTTATTCGTGTGAACGGCTACCTGGTTAAAGGATTGTTCTCAATCCTGTTCCTTTCATTATCTTCCCGAGTGGACTAGTATGCTTCGTGCGCAACGACTAGTCTCATCGCTCTCTCTGATTATCTCAATTTTGCTTTCCTTTAACAATTCTAACTCTACTCGCAAACGTTTTCCTTCACTTACAGTCTAGGAGATGCCGTCTCCCTGTGTGCTGTTTGGGGTGTTTAGTTGCATGGCTAGGTTTCTCGCAGATATGCCCGACGAGTACGAGCGTTTGGCACAGCGACCGATTCCAGACATGTCATCAGCCGAACGCGATGCTGAGGATGGCGGAGCCGGCTCAGATCCGCATTCTCGACATTCGCACATATTCGGCTCAGAGTAAGTGTTATTTGGAATACTTTACTTTCTTTTCTCCATCTATCGCAGTTTCCACTTCAAGTTCCTTTTTGTCGGATGGGGGGAAAATACCAAAAATTCCAACTTGAAAGTGATTCGACTGAAGTTTGGAAGAAAGGTTAGAACCTTTGATGTGATCAGCTTCATTGAGAGCACGAAGAGAAGTGACTTTTTCTTTGAGAATTCTTTGGAGCGAGACGTTTTAGAAATGGCGTCATCGGTGCCACTATGGAGCACCGGTGTTCTTGGGGATAGGGGCATTTCTCGGTGTAAAAGTTCCCTCTGAGATGGACTATGTATTCTTCTTCTACATACACGATGCCGTGAAACCGCATTGGATTGCATTTTGAAGGTGTAGTTGACCCGATCCTCCTCCATAAGAACTATGCCCACTAAACAGTCTCCGGAGGGGGGAGTCTCTCTAGTTTACTCGCACCTTCTGTTACTTTATAAAACCGCGATAAAAGAGAACAGTTACCACCAAGCTTATTGACTAAGTTTCCCTAGTAAATGAGAATATTGTTCGAGGAGTTAAATTTACGAGTAAAGGTTCACTTTAAGGTAGCTACATCACTGACGATTTGTTCTTCAGTAAAGGCGCTACCTCAATGTGACTGAAAACGCCGCGCATTACCCCGGCCCTCCTATAGTGCCTTGTGCTACATGTTGGTCTAGCAATTCTGCAGTTTCTCTCAAAGACTGTACCTTTTTAACCCATTGACGACCGCGCAGCAAATCGCGTGGGATCGCGCGCTGGGACCGTGCGCGCGCTCGAGTATCGTGGAATCATTACTCCACGACATTCCCCCTTGTCCAAGGGTTAGCCGCATATTGGAGAAGGCCTGGACAGGTTCGAAAGCAGGACGTAGAAGATGTATTTGCTGCTATAAGAAAGTCTGTAAAGGAAAGTGGCGCACGTTCGCCACGAATCGTGCTAAGGTCAAGCGATGTAGTAAGTGTTTGATATATTTTTGTCTACATTGTTTTCAAAATTTTCACAAGCAATGTGACTAGTTATCTTGTGCATGACCATTTTTGTAAGATGTGAGCAGCTGTTTGTGAATAATATCGATTTTCATGAAGCTGTAGTAGTGTGTACTGTTGATTATTTGTTTTTATTAATAAAGGGTAAAGGACGGCGTTACTCAATCCCTTTTGGGATGCGCCACGCATTCTACTTCTACGGGATGTCATGGAGGCGATATGAATGCGTATTTGGCCATACAATAACTTGCGGTGGCCAGCCGATGAACAAGTCAGCGCTTTATCCTTCCCAGACAACAAGCCTGGTACCAATTCACCGACCCCGGAGGGATGGAAGGCTTGGCTGGCTTGTTCGGGAAATCCAAACCAGGAACCTGGTATCGGGTGCACGCAACAGTCGGTGCCTCATCCGACTGCGCTGCACGCGCCTTTTTATTAATACTTAGAAAATGACTCCTGGGCCACAGTGCTATAGCATTGCTAGGATTCACATATCTAATGAATACTCGTAAACTATAAAAAAGGGAGAAATGAGCCGCAGCGTACAGTTCTAAAACCGCGAGCCGAAGTCGGTCCACGCGGTCTCTCGCGACCGAAACACTGCGGGGCTGAAATCGGCTCGCTCGGTCGTCGACGGGTTAAGCGAAAGTCTGTCGCGGAAGTTTTTTCGAGGTTTGTTGTTTAATAGATCAAGTCAGTTTAGAGCCCGTGCGTAGTAGCAGTGGTCGCTTCCTAACCTCACTATCGGGCACTTGCCTCCTTGACACTCCAACGTTGCTCAGAAATGCGTACACTATATGGAGTCCGCAAGATAGAAGACAGTGCGTTTTTCGCCTAGATAGTAGCAGTAAATTATCAGTTGTATCACAGAAAAGTCACAGGCTGCCTTTCTTTGAAATTCCTTGACATCTGAGTACAAAAGGTTATGACACCGCCAGAGTCCAAAAGGTTTTCCTCGAGAAAGAGATGCCAGCTTACGTACGTCACTGCCTTGGTTACCCGTTTATCTGAGACATTTGCTGAACAAGTCGAGTTACTACTGGACCACATGGTTCACAAAGAAGTAAGTATAGGCAGAAACGTTGGGTAGCGCGGAGGCTCTCTATTTTTTCTCAGTTGCGACGTTAGAACTTTATTGAAAGTGGCGATGTAGAAGGATGGATGTATATTTTTACAGCTCTCCATTCCCCCAGGCTTTTGCTACTGCGTGGTGTTCTGCACAAACAATAAAAACTGGATAATCATGCGAGGCGGGTGGCCGGGATGGTCTAAGGCGATTATTCAAATTTGACCCTTTTTCGTTCGGTTGTGTGGTGTTTCTCGCTCCCGTTGCGCAATCACACCCATGCGTTCGACCGTCGCATTAGAGTGAGTGCGCTTCTGTTCTGTAGAAGTAGCTAAATAGTGAGAATCCTTCGGAGCGAGATGTTGTCTAATGATTGTCGTTGCAGCGCAAAGGGTACGCATCTATATCAAGTGCTAGGCGTCGACAAGAAGGCATCCCCAGAGGAAATCAAACGAGCGTATCGGAAGCTGGCTTTGAAGTATCATCCGGATAAGAATCTGGACGGCGATCCCGAGAAAACGGAGATGGTTAGTTCTATTTTTGTGCTTGTTCTACAGTCAGTCAGGACGCTTGCTTTTGCAACAATGGCTTTTTGAGGGGTGACAGAAAAATTGGGAACTATTTTTGAACAAATTTCTACCATGTAGGGTGTAAAAACTGCGACACCTGCTCGTGCAGTGTTTTGTAGTTTTTTAAAGTGATAATGTGGCAGACATTTACAATCAGCTGGACTCACGATCCTGGCAGGCTTTCTGCATTTAGTTTTACTGCCCCATTTTCGACTAGCCTATTTGTATTCGCGTGGTTGTCTGCTTAAAAACCGGTTCTGACCTCTTGCTAAAAACATAAAAGTGGGTAGCTACGTTGGGATTATTCCAATCGGAGTGAGGCACCACTAGAAAACGAAATAAACAGCAATAGATGGTGTTTCCCTTGTTAAGAAGCGATGCTGGAGAATAGCAAGTAACGCTTTCCTAGTGGCTAGTGCATTGTGTCCTATTTGCAGCAAGTGTGATGCCAAGCGGGTATCGCGTTCTTGCACGCAAAGGTCAGTGTGAGTCGTTTCTACGTCATGTCGACCACAACATGTCAAAGATCTTCAATTACTCTCATTGAGTAGGTTCGAGCTTCAAGAGGCCTATAGGCCCGTATAGATAACGTTGTCATGTGCTCGTTTCCATCAGATAATTGAATTCCTGGATTCAGCAGTGAAACTCGAAGTCTCACCCCCCCCCCATGGATAAGTCGTTTGAGTGATTGGATAGCGGTTCAGATAGATGCCCTGGTAAGAGGTGATATTTCCTCTGTTTGTCAGCGGAGAATGACCAAGCTGTACAGACGTTGAGGCCCTTAAGAAATCTGATAGATTTGCAGTGAAACAAGGCATCTTAGACTTCCTAATGGAGCTGTTTTGAGCATATTCGCTAAGCTCGATCTTCGCAAACACCGTGGTTCCAGATTCCAATATGGGTCACACGTGTTCTATATGCTCCTGTGTAAAGTTTCCGATTGCATTTGATTTTAAACCAGTGAAGCGAAATCAAATGTTCCGGATTCTTTGGATCTACTTTTTGAACTTACGAATTACATACGTCATTGCTGATGAATCCGTCCACACATGTTCCTTCAACTGTATTTTCTATTTCTGTATGGCATTGAAATTATTTCAAGATATTGACGACAGTAGAACTGTCGATGCTTTCGTAGAATAGGGACGACATCAGTGTCTTTTTCGGAATCACCCTCAATTCCATCAACTTCCTTGCAGGAAAAAGACGTTCAATCGAAGGTGCAGCTTAGTGGAGCCCCACATTTCTATCCTTCACTTCAGACCTCCACGTAAATAGTGTTTAGATAATCTGTCCAATAAACTTTACAATGTAATGGACGACTCAATGCCGCACTAGATTGGGATTTATTTGTTGTTGTTAAAAATATGCTCATGCACCTTTACAGATGAACAAGTAGGAACTTCACAACAGTTTGAACAGTTTGAAGGGCATGTACATGTTTCGAAACACCTTGCTCTGAATGGAGTTAAGAAGTTATATAGAGTGTGAGGGCACTTCTGCCTTTTTGGGATGTCGGATGTTCCAGCAGCAGGTGTTCTGTTCTTTCGCGACAATTCTTTTCTTCTCATATGGTATTAACATTTTTTGATTATCATGAAGATGAGGTGATCGGAGTGTTAAGCAAACGGCATACAGACATTTGTTCTCTATAACCTATAAATTTATGTAGGATTGGTTGGCAGTTTCGTCTTCATATGAGGGTCTCCAAATACGGGAATCCATCTTGTCAAACCACATTACTTCGAAAAATTGGAAATAGCTCGCAACACCGTTGTATGCTGCATTGTTTGCAGTTCAAAGAGGTCAACTACGCGCACGCTGTTCTTTCGAATCCAAAGAAGCGACAGGTATACTCTACTGTACCTTTCTGATTTTTGGCTAGATTTGCAAACTCCCTCTGGATCTTTGTTTTCTCAGGTGTACGATGAAATGGGAGATGCTGGTTTGAAGTTGTTGGAGCAATTCGGAGAGGATGAAACAGTGCTGCACTGGTTGTTGAAGCCCTGGTTCAAGGTAAGTGCCTTCAAATCCAATCTCGCATTTTCTTGTTTGGTTCTGTAGCATTACACAGTATGGAAACGTGTGTGCAACAAGTTTAGCTATCAAAGTGCTGCTTTTGAAGCTGCATTAAAGAATGGTCAAAGAACAAGTCTTCGCGTGCACACTGGGCTTCACATTTGCGCGAGTTCTGCTGACGCAGAGGAAGGCACATAATTTCGCTGGAGAAAGAATAGATTCCGGGCATGAGCCGGCTCCTGTTAAGGCTGCCCACAGTGCTCTCTCCCTGAGCTCTCTTGCCCAACATGTTGCCAAGTCGACTCAGAGGAAGTAGCGTCAGTAATCGAGTTAATACTCTTACGTCGTGACGACATGTTGCCGGCGGCCGTTTTCTACAGCGTTCCTAGGCGCACACCACGATGTCAGCACGTGCTGCTGTTTTTTCCTTTTTAAGCACGATAACAGCACATTAGCAGCACAAACCTTTTGTTTTGTTTGTGGCGTGATGCTGTTGCCTAGGAAATGCTGCTGGACCCACTTCCCGAGGTTGGTGTCATACTCGGCAGTAACTTTAGGGAAGCGGATATGTGATCGCCACGACTAGGTGAAAGTACATTAACGTTTTCCCTATGCAGCTACGCGATCTATCCCAGTGAGGGGGGGGGGGGGCGTTCACTCTGCCTTTTTGAGAACGACAGCGTAATTGAAAGCGAACTATTTAGCAGGGACTACACATAGAACTAACCTTCGGACCATTTTGTGCAATTCTCTACCATGCATAGGCCACCCTGTCTGTGTTCGCCTTTCTAGCAGCCCTCCTTCCTCCGAATGGGATGCATCGTAGCTACGAACCACGTGTGCGCGCGACGACATGCACTGGTGACATTCTTTTCTCCCTCCACGTATCTTAGCGTCACCATTTGTGTATGAATGACACTGCAGGGACTAAAAGGCTCCTTTAAGGTGTCATTCTCTAATAATCGTGTTGTAATGCTATTATCTCAGCAGTCTAGCAGAAATTGAAGCCTCGCTCTAATTTCTCAACGTTTCAGTGGGTGTTCTTCGGATTCGGCGTACTTACGTGCGGGTTCTTCTGTTGTTGTTGCGGATGTTTATGTTGCTGCAAGTGCTGCTGCAACTTCTGCTGCGGAAAGTACGTTCCGAAGGAGACTGAGGTTAGTGGGATGCGGATTTTCTTTACATATCTCCCACTTTATTTATTTATTTATACCCGTACTAAACTCTTAGCTGTAACAAAGAAGAGTTAATTAGAGTGGACTTGGCGTAGGCAAATTAGTAATAACAAGGAAGAAGAAAAACTAAATTCCTCAACGACCGAACGAGAACGTCGGGGAATATAATCACTTCTTATTTTTTTGTGAAATCCTGTCCCGAAAAAATATCTCAAAATTCCTTATTTTTCGAAGACAAGATCTCAGCTCTTCTATTCCCAATAGTTCCATTATTGTTGCTCACTCCTTGTGCGTGAAAGGCTTTCCGCTTTCAAGTTACACATTTTCAGATATTTTCAATTATTCCCGATTTCTGTAGAGAAGTATCTTCAGAGGGCTAGAGGTTTCATCAAATTAGAAGATTGAACTGAGAAATTTTCCAAAAGCAGAAGATCCAAAGATGTGGGCAAAATTAAGTTCCTTTCTTTCAATTTAGCCAATGTTTCGTTTACTGAATGTCAGATTGTATGCTGAGCTGCGGTCCTCGTGGCTCTGTGGGCCACGAGGACCCCAGCGAAAATATAGGGCTGCTTTTCTAGGAGTACGACACACCAGATGACGAGGATTCTGAAGAAGGTGGAAGGCCAGCTACAACAGCACAGCGTAACAGTGATGACGTGATAAACTCACAACCAACGGGTGAATCCGGGAGAACGCGGACACCACCGTTATCGCCCAAAGGGCCAAATGGGGAAGAACCTATTCGGGTGAGTGTAAACGTCTCGTTTTTTGTGGTTAGGTGCAAACGCGCCAATTTCGCATTAGAAGAGCGTATACTACCTTTTCGCGCAGAGTCCTAGCGTTTGAGCAAGTTAGGACAAAAAGATATAGGACGGCGTTAGTCAGTACCCTTTGGATGCGCCACATATTCTACTTCCATGGCATGACGTGGAGGCATTTTGAATGCATATCTGGCCGTGGAGCGCGGTCGGAGGAGATACCGGCTACCGCGTGCTCCCAAACCAGGTCCTTGGTTCGGATTTCCCGCCAGTGCAACCAACAATTCTATCCCTCCGGAGCTGGTAAATTGATAGCAGACTTGTCTGGGATGGATGAAGCACTGACTTGTCCATCGGCTGGCCACAGCAGGTCGCTGGTGTATGGGCCAAATACGCATACAAATCGATCGCTTCCACGACATCCCGTAGGAGCAGAAAGCGAAGTCCATCTGAAAACCGACTGAGTAACGCTCTCCTTTATTAGTCAGTTAAGCTTCTTGTGTCAATACGACGTTTATAGATGGATCTTTATTTAGCAGGGCCTGACATTTCGACTTGTCGTCGTCATCAGAGGCCTGGACATGGTGCATTAGTTTATTTGCGCTCTACTCCATCAAGCGCCTTAACCACCCTACCATTTCGGACCTACTTTACGAGCACAAAAAGGAGGGGCCAAGTGGGAGAAACGAACTCACCAATTGGATCCACCGTAAGGGCTGCTGTTCGTCCACGTTAGTTAGCCAGTAGGGACGAATGGCTTCTAATGCTTTCCCTTATTTTATATCCTTTACATATTTAGCCTACACAGTCACTTTCGATAGCCAGCCGATGAGTAGGTCAGTGCTTTATCCTCATCAGACAAGTTTGGTACCAATTCACCGATCTCAATGAGGAGGGGCTTGACTAGCCTGGAGAGGTCCCGAATCAAGAACCTCTTATAGGGATGCAGCCACAGCGTGCAGATCCTTCGACTCCACTACCGAGAGCCCTATCCGGTAGCACAGCATAATTCTCCATCCCCCTCATCTCCCCTGTGCTTGTCACTAGAGGAACCTGTGCCACTCTACGAAAAGCACAACTAGGTGGTACTGCTGCATAGCCAGCGGGCGAAGACTTAGTAGCCAGCGAGTGTCGAGAACAAAGGGAACGACAGAACGACTGAAGCAGCCACAAAGAGAAAAGTTGACTTTAGGCCATTTGGCATGCTCACGGTCCGACGCGCCCTGGCAAGCTCCACCATGCGTCTTTTAGAAGGCGCGTGACGGAAGTCGTGACTCTGGGATCTGTTTTCAGTTGCGATGGGGTCATGCAGCGTTCACCTCTCCATACAGCATAAGTTCTCTCGAGATTACGAATCAAGGCTCAGTATACGTGCCCATTTCTGAGAGCTGCGACTGCCTAAGGACTGTGTGCGTCTCTCCGTACCTTGATCCATTAAACCGAGAGACTTTGGATTCAACAGTCGTATCAGCAGATTTGGGTAGATAGAGGGATCGGCCGTTGCCATTGAGAGTGCAATCGTAGTTTTACGAATAAAACTCCATTGGGGCGTTTATTTTCCTCCCTTGTGCCCCATCAATCTCTTCCTTGGAAATGCCAGAAAGCCTCCCTTCACTCTCATTGGCCAGCCCTAGTGCTCTCAAGGAAATTCGGGAGAGATATGTTGATACCAAACATCTTCTGACGCCCCCGAACTAGTATGGCTTCTCGTAGCAGAAAGTTTTAACGTTAGCCTCCTGCCCGTTATTCCTCTACCTGTGAGATTTTGCTTCAGCCTGCTGTGATCGCGATGCCGCCGCCTCCCGGATACGGTTCAACGGAGACGACAAGTAGCTGAGCGCTGCTGCGCTCCTTAGTGTCGGTTTCCGCAATTTCTCCAAGTGAATGTGATATACATACGTATTGGTTGTGCCGTCTGCGATACGAGCTAGTAGTTCCTCTACTACATCACCCGTCGAGTGGTCGCCGTTCCCCTCTCACTCCTTCTCGTACTCCATAGAAGCATTGTTCCCCACCGTCCAGCAGCATCGTTCCGTCCGAGCTATAATAACACTAACCTGCAGTTTCTTCACCCTCCCCATCGAAAGGCTCTTTCATTAACCTCCTCTGTACTAGGTGCTGCCAAAGTGCCCTATTAGATGACCTTTGCTGTCTACTGGCCCCCTCTTGGCCGTTCACAATGCATTTCGCGCCTTCCAAGGGCTTGTGTTCCGCGATAAATTCCGTGTCGTTAGCCGAGTCCTCTGTTCAGCTGAGTCCTTTACTCGCTCTCCTTGCTCAACATCCTTGACATACACGCTATTCCTTCTTCTCCCGTTGTTCATCCGTTTGTTCACTGCTTTAATAATTCAGTTTTAGTTGATTCTGCTGCACAGCGCGGGCACAGATACTTGCTGAAGTCTCTTATGTCTGCCTTTGCTATAATGCACCTTCGGAATGAACCGTAGTTAGCTCGCTATTTATTTCTCTGATTTCTGGCCGTCTGTTGTATTTATCAACGATTTTGCTGTTGCTGGCAGCGCTCCGATTCCCTGGTTGCGATTTGATGTGATGCTATGCCTTATGGCCCCTTAGTTGCAATGTTTCAAATGTCATAGATTCTCATATTGTTTCCACGTTGGAGCAATAAAATCAACTTATTCGCTGCGGTGTTGTCCTGTTTGATATGAGCGTGGCTTGTGGTGGAGCCCATATCACTGAGAATGCTATGCCATTAGGTTCTGTCAAGACCTTGGCTTAATTGGCTCATGCTGATATGTAGTGCATTCCCGCCCAGTCAGCAGGAAGTGCAGGTTCGAGTTACGCCTATCGCTCGAGTTTTGATCGCAGCAGAACATCGCTATGAGTGTTATTAGGATAAGGATAAAGGACGACGTTACTCAATCCCTTTTGGGATGCGTCACGCATTCTACTTCTACGGGATATCGTGGAGGCGATTTTAATGCGTATTTGGTCATACAATGACTTGCGGCGGCCAGCCGATGAACAAGTCAGCGCTCTATCCTTCCCGGGCAAGTCTGGTACCAATTCTCCGACCCCGGAAGGATGGAAGGCTTGGTTGGCCGAACCAGAAACCTGGTATCGGGTGACGCGACAGTCGGCGCCTCCTCTGACTGCGCTACACGAGCCCCATGAGAGTTATTAGGTTCCCCAAATAATGCCGGATTAGGCCACCCTACATACAGCTGCACGAGAGCTTTTAGAGATTCTACAATAGAACTCTTCAGACTCTTGTGAAACGCTTAGTCCCACCGAAAGTGCTTGAAATTTTCTGATTTGCTGAGTCTTTCTTTTCTGACGTAGACAATTCCTGCTCAGTGTTCTCATATACGAACTGGAAACATTAGCGCTGTAACTGCGAGAGCAAATTGAGAAACGCACAGCGCATTCGGAAGGAAAGTCGCAGGCAAACGTGCTCTTCAGCTGTAGCAATAGGCATCCCGTAGAGAAAATTTAGCATCTTCAACTGTACAATTACGTAAATGGGTGGCAGACATTGACGAAACGACTTCTGATACAGAGCAGAAAACGCGCTTTCAAACGCACGTAATCTCAGTGCGTCTCCATGAGAATAGAGAACAAAGGCCTAATAAATATGACCTTCGTTAATTGGCATTGAACAGGTGAGCACTCAGTAGGGGGAAATTTCGTCTTCATTTTGCTCAACAGCAGCAAGCCATCTCTCATAACGGAAGGATGCCAAGCGACGAAGGCACATCAAAACGAGATGTGTATCGCGGAAGGCGGCTTCGAACGTTGGTTCCACAGGTGTGTTCCATGTCTGCTAGAGATATCTGGGAACGCGAGTTGCGCACCAGTTTCAGTTGGTCTTCTTAGCCCTCTGCCTGCACGCAGTCTTCCGATCACAAGAGGGCGAGCCCAAGCAGGCTGTAAACTGCGGCGACAGGCGAGCAGTGGTGGCGCAGTGGATGGAGGAGCGGCGTGATGAGACACGGTGGTTTGCTGTTCGGATCCCCGGTAATGCAGCACTTTTTCACTTCCTAAAAAAGAGCTGCCACAATTAACAATCGCATCGAGAAAGTTCGGCAGAAAGAAACTCCGAATCAGTTCCTATCGTACCTTTACGACTACGCAGGTGGAAAAGCTCCTTCGCCTAAACAGAGGATTCATTTAAGGGGCTGATCACTCGTGTAAAAATTGTTTTTGCATTTTCGACTGAGTACAGCAGGTTATTGTAATTTAGGGTGGGCATGAGTGGGTAACCCTTCTTCAGCGTTTGCATCGATAAGCGGCGGGGTTCACTCTTCTGGTGTGAAGACGCCACTTCACGCGATCAAGTGCTTGATTGGGGTGGATAACAGCGTCCTTCAGGTCCACATGCAACGTATCGACGCCACTTCCACAGCCATCTGAACCGTTTTCCCGCCACATTTATGTTAAGGTCAATCTTCTAGGTAGTGCCACCACTAGCGCGGAGAACACGGCCATACCAGTGAAGGCGAGCGTCACGCAAATTGCCAGAAATTGGAGCAACACCAAATCTCTGGCGTAATGTATCGTTGCGAATACATCTAGACGCGTAACACCAGCAGTACTGCGCAGCATTTTCGTTTCCATTACGCTGAGCCTCAACCTCCTTGGTTGCAGGCCAGCACTCAGCACCATACGTCGCACCTGGTCGGACTGCAGCTCTTTAGATCTTCAATTTAAGGCGTTCGGAATGATCCTGTCCTATACAACGCCTCCTGTCATTGTGCGGCATTTGGACCACGCTACTCTCACGGGCGAGTTCGCCTCGAACGTCAGACTACCATCGGACGCGGTTGCAGATCAAAGGTACTTGAAGCTTGTCGTACGCACGAGTGTAGCGCAGCTGATCTCAGTGGACCCAGCCTCACTGTCATTTTCGTAAATGTTTTGACGTGTAGCTTGAGCCCGAGCATTGCCAAGCGGTCACACCAAGCTTGCGCTAGTCTCTCGAGCGGCTTTTCGTCGCTAACAAGCATTTCGTCATCTGCATACAGCAGCGTCCATAGAGAAGGCTTTTGAAAATCTCTGGAGATCGCATCCATTACGATAACGAAAAGGAGCGAGATAATGCAGATCCTTTGACACCGACGGAGATTGGAAAGTCACCGGCCGGCCAGAGCTCGCTCTCTGCTACTCTCTGGGCAAGGGCAAAGTATGCACACCCACCCAATTCACCTTCCAGGAACGCCGTTCTGTTATAACGCGTACCATGTGACCTTGCGCGGTACACGATCAAATGCTTTCCCTAAATCGAGAAAAGCCAGGTGCAGCGGCTTCGCCTTTTCGCTGCTCACAGCCGGCTAGGAAGCCACACTTGTTGGTGGAAAACTGAACATCTCGAGTAAATGCGCCCTCAATTCGCTTGAAGGTTTTCATATTGTCCGAAAGCAAGCGAATTGGACTGTAACCTGTGCAGTCCGCAGGATTCCCCTTCTTCCAAATCGGGATCGTCGTGCTTTGGAGTCAACTACTAGGTTCTTCTTCTCCGCAACTCTTTAGCTGAATAACTTTGTTAGGCCTACGTTATACTTCGGCGACGCTGTTGTCAGCGACGTCGGCGGCAGTGTTAAGCGGGCTGTTACGCAGTGCGTAGCAGCCCGCGCAACACAGCGTCGCCGAAGTATAACATAGGCCTTAGCCACTCAGTGAAGTGCCAACACCTCGACTTCCATGACTCGAAGGACCCGTTGCTTTACGCGGCTTCATATCCTTCAGCGCCGCTTCCGTCTCCTCTACAGTGATATTCTGTACAGGACCGTGCGTTAGAGGGACACAAGAAATAGAGGGATGAGCAGATTCTGCAAGTAGTCATGCCATCTCTCCATTGTACTCTTGATGCTTGTCACTAGATTACCGTTCTCATCGTTGATGCCTAAGAATTTCTCGATGTTCTCGCTCTGCGATGTCGCCCACCATCAGGGGTGGCGGACTTTCTGTTGGCGTCATCACAAAGAGCGATTGTCGCAAGAGCAACGGCCTTCTTAGCTGCATTCGTCGCCGCCCGATGCATATGCCAATTTTCGGATGTTTTGTTGCTGAGAAAATGAGGATATAGCCTTTTCCTGATGTCGATGGTGATGTCCACGACGTGCCACTGGAAACTGCCTGCTCCTGTGAGCTGAGCCGAACACGGATCTTCGAATGCAGGCGACAGGCGCTCGTGACAGGCCGACCTGTGGAGATCCCATGTCACATCTCATAGTTGATGACGTTATGTGAGTATCGAGATAGTGCTACGACGACCACGGGAGCCGACGCTCGCTCGCAAAGCCAGGCGAGTGTGAGAAATATGCGAGTTTCCATGAGAGGACGGCATATGGGAAGGGGAGGGGGGGGGGGGAGGAAGGGGCAACTGAGCTAGTCCGTAAGTTCTGTAACGCAAGCAAGACCCCCGTGGCTACGGATTAATCCGTTGGACTTGGGACCCCAATCATGCATTTCCGAGTATCCGGTCGGGTTTATTCGGTTTCGGATGATCAGAAGTCCGGATCGACCAAAAATGGCGACCAAATTATCTTATGTATCCAAAAATGCGGTGAAACGAAAATTGCCGTCATCTGAATAATTCGAAGATCTGGCCGATTGGAAGTCACCCTCATATGAATCATCCGAAGACCCGGGATACGTAAAATCTACTGATTGGGATAAAATTGGATAAAAGTTCATCTCGCAATGCGGCGAAATCAAGAGAACACAAGTTACCAATTGGCCGAGGCCTGTCATAGAAGTCATGCTAAACCGTTGGCCCACCGCCAGGGGAATTGATGTCGTATGTTCCTCTTGTTTTTATCCTGCTCCTTAGTGCAGTAATATTCCTAAACTCTTTTAAACGTAAGTTGTTTTGCATACAGGGTGTTCCAAAATAGCGCAGTGAAGTTTTGACGTTCTCCCAAGTGAACGCATCGATCTGCAGCATGGTGGAAATAGAGCCATTTTGTTGTGCGTATGCCTCTGTTCATGTTATAACTTTTAAGGTTCTACTTTGTGCCATTTACTGTTTTTTAAAGACGTCAAGTTATCGCACTGCGATTTTGCATTTTCATCGTCACGGAAAGCGCCAATGCGAAATCGTTAACCTGCTCGGTCGACTGTCTCCACAGAAACTCTTCGATGTGAGGAGCTTGGCCATGACGGTGACCTTCCAGAGGAAAGAAGAAATCGCACCGTCAATACGCTGCAGATCCGGAAAATCATTGAAAAGCGAAAATCCCAAATTTGAGGGTCTCCTGGGAAAAATCACCAGTGATATCTGTGGCAGTCGCAGATCAGTGCATCGAATAGCCAGAAAGAAACGCGAACTCAAGCACTACAAGTTCCATAAAGTCCACCTCCTGATGGACAAGAATATGCGCGAACGGCCCCATCGATGCCACCACCTCAAGCTGTGGGCCGCACGTAGCGGGTGGGAGCGAACACCGTTCAGCTGTTGACGGTGGAGTAGGCTCATAACCTCCAACACGGCAGGACCTGATCTGGAGAGGATCCAGCTACCTCTGCCGTCGCCAAACATCGTCAAAATCCGCAGGCGCTCATGGTTTAGGGTGGAATCTACTCCAACGGAAAGACTCCGTGATTTTTTGTGAACGGAGGAGTAAAATAAATCAAGATGTGCACCGACGAGATCGTCGAGGCTATGGTACTTTTTTGGTCCCAGCAGCACTTCAGCGATGTGCAGTGGACGTTTCAAGAAGACTTAATCCCTAACACAGGGCGAAAAGCACGCAAGCATTGTGCAAGGCCAATTTTCAGGACTTGGTCATGTCTGCGGAATGGTTACCGCACTCCCAGGATTTTGAATCCGACGAACTACAGCGCGTCCATCTTGAAGGCAGGGTCCGTGCCAAGCGCCGCACTTCAGAACCAGACTAACATAGTGTTGCCTGGCGTCATATCGTTGTTACCTATATATGGTTTTGTAAAGTTGTTAGTTGTTGCGTAGTTACAATTTAAAAGACCTTCATCACGTTATTTTGGAACACCCTGTAAAACCGGCATTCAAGATAACTTCAAAATAGCGCTGTACATCCAATGCATCTGGTGCATATACATTTTATAGAGTGGCACATGAAAGGAGAAGTTACTGTCCACCACGTAGTTCCTCTACTCTGTTGAATTTAAAATAATAATGTGAATATAACTATATTCAATTCAGCCAATCCGTGTGTCACGTTGTCCGTCACAGTGAGGGGGATCAAAGTCAAAGGACGTCTTCGACTCTGTAGTATATGCCAACCGGCTGTTTCTTGAAGCCTAGCCATGGTCGAATGTCAGCGACTTCATAACTTTAGCACCAGATCACCCAAGTTCGTGTTTGTAAGCGGGCAACGCGTCAGGGTACGGAGGAGCATCATGCGTCGGATGCCGTGATTCAGAAGGTGCCACAAGCTTCGTCCAACATGCGTTTTGATCAAGAAAACGTGTCGCGGAAGTCGTTCAACGTACGTCCATTTTCAGATAACCTGTCAGACGTCGCTCAACATGCGTTCAAATCCAGAAGACGTGTCAAGCCATGGTGCAGCGGGCATCCGAATCCAGAGGAAGTGTTACAGTACCGCGCATGTCTTTTGGAACGCTCCAAAGCGGCTTTTTTAAATAACTTTCTTTAAAATCAAGCACTTGTGAAAAGAAACATATATTTGAGCTCAGCATATTTGAGCTCGGCCAAGCTCTATCTTCCGACATATAAATCAATAGTGATGAACAATGCATATAGGCCGGACATAATCAATCGAGTGGGCGCGAGAGCCTGTAGAGTGACAGTTTGGGGAATTTTATTGAACTTCCCAGCCGCCCTACTCAAAAATTGCCTTAAGACTGTCCAGCTTGCCTTTGGAGTGCGCTGTGAACAATGCATATAGAATCGAACCAATCAATCGAGTGGGCGCGACCACTCGCAGAGTGAGGTCGAATGGGCGCGAGAACTTGTAGAGTGACCGTTTGAGAAGTTTTGTCGAAATTTCCTGCCGTTCTACTTAGGAAATGCTTCTAGCCTGTCCAGGTTGCCTTTCGAGTGCGCCGTAAACAATGCATATAGAATCGAACCTATCAATCGAGTGGGCGCAAGAGCCTGTAGAGTGACAGTTTCGGGAGTTTTATCGAAATTCCCAGTCGTTCTACGTAGGAAATGCTCCTAGCCTGTCCAGCTTGACTTTTGAGTGCGCCGTAAACAATGCATACATAATCGAACCTACCAATCGAGTAGGCGCAACCACTCGCAAATTGCACACGCGAGTATGTTCGGAGCGCAATAACTCTGTCGAGATCGAATCGTTCCTGCTGCGGCTCATGGATTTTGTAGGCAGTGCAAAGCTTTAATAGTCCGTTTGAGTGCAGCGTTATAGCTTATAAACAAGCGAAATTATAGCGGCGCGAAAATGCAGGTTAGCCGTGTGTGACACGATTTTTTCCGAATTCAGTCGACCCCTGCAGGAAGACGCAGCGTGCTAACGGCATGCAAACGCGTATGCTAGCAGGACATTGAAGGCACTTTACAATGACGTGCTCACAACTCCTCAGGGTTCTGAACTGCCTTGGCCTCATCTGCCAGTTTAGAGTGGCGTAAGATAGAGGTTAGAGTTTCTTGCGCTCTTACTCACCCAGATTTAAGCTTTCAACTCCCGCAATGGTACCGTTTTCTTCAGCTCGAAGAGCTCTATCGAATGGTGTCATTCTCGTCCAATTCTGGAAAAAGCGATTTTTTGACAATTTCCCATCGAGGACGTGGGCACAGCCTGCGCGGACGATGACGTCATAGAAAATCGATTTTTTCGAAAATGGCCAAGTTTTCTCGTTCAAAATCATCTAGTGGTTATTTTGTGCGCTGATTACGAATCCGACGTCCGTTTTTGAAAATTTCGCCGATTTCGGTAGTTTACCTGCCGTTTGAGGGTGGTCGGGTCAGGATCACCGATCACCCAAAGTCGTCAGTATGGGTGTCTGCTCCCATAATCAGCCAAATAGACTTCTTCATCGTGGTAGACACCCCAAATAACCCTTGCCCTTAGATGAAGTTTGAGCAAAATCGGTGACCCTGACACGACCATCCTCAGTTATCCAGAAGAAAATCCAAAGCTTACCGAAATCGGCGAAATTTTCAAAGACGGACGTCGGATTCGTAATCAGCGCACAAAATAACCACTAGATGGTTTTGAACGAGAAAACTTGGCCATTTTCGAAAAAATCGATTTTCTATGACGTCATCGTCCGCGCAGGCTGTGCCCACGTCCTCGATGGAAAATTGCCAAAAAATCGCTTTTTCCAGAATTGCTCTATCGAATGACACCATTCGATAGAGCTTTGCGTGCTGAAGCTAATGATATTATTGAGAGTGTCGAAAACTCAAATGTGGGTGAGAAAGAGCGCAAGAAACTCTAACCGCTATCTTACGCCGCTCTAAACTGGCAGATGAGGCCAAGGCAGTTCAGGCAGCTGAGGAGTTGTGAGCACGTCATCGTAAAGTACCTTAAGCGTTCTGCTTGTCCATGCATTTTTAGGCCGGTATCTCTTCGCGTCTTCCCGCTGGGGTCGACTGAATTTGGAAGAAATCGTGTCACACAAGGCTAACCTGCATTTTCGCAGCGCCGTATCTTAGTCCAATCATAAGCTACATTGCTCTTTTTCAGCTCACTATTAGAACATTTTACTGCCTACAAAAGCCACAAGTTGCAACCGGAAAGCTTCACACATGACAGAGTTATCGCGCTCAGAACACGGCCGCGCGTGCAATGCAATACAACAACGGTCAATGTTCTCCTCGCTCTTACTCGTCCAGATTACAGTTTTCCCTACTCCCAATAACACCATTCAATTCAGCATGAAAAGCTGGACCGAATGTTTTCTAGCATGGCCCAATTGTAAGATATCGACTTTCTATGACGTCATCTTCCGCGCAGGCTCGGCCTGGGCGCCCACGTCCTCGATGGGAATTCATCGAAAAATCCATTTTTCTGTAATTGGTCGAGAGTAACACCGTTCGATAGACCTCTTCGAGCTGAAGAAAACGGTGCCATTGCGAGAGTTGAAAGCTTAAATCTGGGTGAGTAAGAGCGCAAGAAACTCTAACCTCTATCTTACGCCGCTCTAAACTGGCAGATGAGGCCAAGGCAGTTCAGGAAACTGAGGAGTTGTGAGCACGTCATCGTAAAGTGCCTTCAATGTCCTGCTAGCATACGCGTTTGCATGCCGTTAGCATGCCGCGTCTTCCTGCAGGGGTCGACTGAACTCGGAAAAAATCGTGTCACACACGGCTAACCTGCATATTCGCGCCGCTATAATTTCGCTTGTTTATAAGCTATAACGCTGCACTTTCACGGACTATTAAAGCTTTGCACTGCCTACAAAATCTATGAGCCGCAGCAGGAACGATTCTATCTCGACAGAGTTATTGCGCTCCGAACATACTCACGCGTGCAATTTGCGAGTGGTCGCGCCCACTCGATTGATTGGTTCGATTCTATATGCATTGTTCACGGCGCACTCCAAAGGCAAGCTGGACAGGCTTAAGGCAATTTCTGAGTAGGGCGGCTGGGAATTTCAATAAAATTCCCCAAACTGTCACCCTACAGGCCCTTGCGCCCGCTCGATTGATTATGTCCGGCCTATATGCATTGTTCATCTCTATTGATTTATACGTCGGAAGATAGAGCTTGGCCTCCTGAGCTCAAATATATGTTTTTTTCACAAGTGCTTGATTTTAAAGAAAGTTATTTAAAAAAGCCGCTTTGGAGCGTTCCAAAGCGGCTTTTTCGGGAATTGACCAAAGGACATGCGCGGTACTGTATATATATATATATATATATATATATATATATATATATATATATATATATATATATATATCCCCCCATATATATATATATAAAAGAGGAAGGCATTAGTCACTGTCTGAAGCGCTTCGTTACTGTCTGATTCGGTTCGCCTTGAACCCATATCTGAACGTTCGTCGCATCGCCACCGTCCACCATAAGCACCACAACATGGCAGCATGGCAGGCAGCGGTTTCGAACCGGTGTTGACTACGACGACGCTTGCACTTGCGAGCGACCGGCCGTGTTGACTACGACGACGCTTGCACTACCGGACGACCGTCGGTGTTGATCAAAAACGACCAACCCCAATGATGATCTTTCAACACTGCGCCGGCTACAGTGTTGATCACCAAGAAACACACCATGACGAGGTTTCCACACTATCTACGGCGGTTATGAGGTCTTGGACAATTGCCAAATGTCCCTAAATTTGGGTGATTAAGCCGGCTAGCCAGTATAGGACGCCCGAGCCTGCTCTATCACTCTATCGCTACCGACGCTGGGTGAGGAAGCATCCGTAGCTAGGTTTGGGCTACATCCCTAGCGTGGCCCGCATCCAGCGTTGGCGGAGCCGGCTAGCCCGGCGTGGCCCGCGGATGCGATGCCGGCGAAGCCGGCTAGCCTAGCGTGGCCCACATTCCAGCGTCGGCGCGGGCGAAGCCGGCGATCGACGCTGGTATCCCCCCATATATAAAAGAGGAAGGGTTTTTTGTCCGATGTTAGCCACCCGCAATTCGTACACTGGCTAGTCCCCCCATATATAAAAGAGGAAGGTTTTTTTGTCCGATGTTAGCCACCCGCAATTCGTACACTGGCTAGCTAGCCGGTTTAATCACCCAAGTTTGCGGTGCGGTTGCCAGTTGTCCAAACGAAGACGCTTGACAGTTGTCCACCAATGTTGTTTACCATCTACTGCCATCGACTGCATGACGTAACGTGATTTCGAAAGAGGTCTCTTCCCAACCACCACTGTTGTTTACCATCGACTACCATCGACTGCCTGACGTAGGGTGATTTCGAAAGAGGTCTCTTCCCAATACGTGTCTAGTGGTCATACCTCAGTGTTCCTTCCCAGCTCTCCTGTGTGGTGCAACCCTCCACTATTTTTACCGCCATATTTTTACCACTACCCCACTACCACGGTTGCTGCTACTACAGAAATGGAATCCTCTTCCAAGTTCAGTATGGCAACGGGTTGCTCCGTTCTGCATTTTTTTTTGCCATTTTGCCTCACATAAACCGTTTTTTGTTTCAATTTACCTCTATGTTTGCCGCCATACTTTTACCACTACCCCACTACCAGGGAAGCTACGACTACTTAATAAATTGAATCCTTTTCCACTGTGCAGTATGACAACCGGCTGCTCTTTTTTGCACATTTTTACTATTATTTTGCATCGCAGATGGCATTTCTTCCGTTCAATTTTCCTCTATGTCTACAGCCCTACCTTGACCATTACCCCACTCTGTTGACGAATCTGTCCTCAAATACCGAATCTCTCTCCATTGTGCACAATGACGGCCGGTTACTCTTTTCTGCACTTTTTCGCTATCAACGCTAGGGATGCTTCCTTACTCAGCGTCGGTTGCCGGCGAAGCCGGCAGCCGTCGCTGGGTAAGGAAGCATTCCTAGCGGGCTCGAGGTTGGGTTGGGTTATTGACCCCACATGGCTCACCACACACGATGCCGGCGAAGCCGGCTAGCCTAGCGTGGCCCGCCCGGCCAGAGTCGGGTGCGGGCGAAGCCCGCAACCGACGCTGGGTTGTGGGGACCCTAGCGGGCTCGAGGTTGGGTTGGGTTATTGACCCCACATGGCTCACAACACACGATGCCGGCGAAGCCGGCTAGCCTAGCGTGGCCCGCCCGGCCAGAGTCGGGTGCGGGCGAAGCCCGCAACCGACGCTGGGTTGTGGGGACCCTAGCGGGCTCGAGGTTCGGTTGGGTTCTTGACCCCACATGGCTCACCACACACGATGCCGGCGAAGCCGGCTAGCCTAGCGTGGCCCGCCCGGCCAGAGTCGGGTGCGGGCGAAGCCCGCAACCGACGCTGGGTTGTGGGGACCCTAGCGGGCTCGAGGTTGGGTTGGGTTATTGACCCCACATGGCTCACCACACACGATGCCGGCGAAGCCGGCTAGCCTAGCGTGGCCCGCCCGGCCAGAGTCGGGTGCGGGCGAAGCCCGCAACCGACGCTGGGTTGTGGGGACCCTAGCGGGCTCGAGGTTCGGTTGGGTTCTTGACCCCACATGGCTCACCACACACGATGCCGGCGAAGCCGGCTAGCCTAGCGTGGCCCGCCCGTCCAGAGTCGGGTGCGGGCGAAGCCCGCAACCGACGCTGGGTTGTGGGGACCCTAGCGGGCTCGAGGTTGGGTTGGGTTATTGACCCCACATGGCTCACCACACACGATGCCGGCGAAGCCGGCTAGCCTAGCGTGGCCCGCCCGGCCAGAGTCGGGTGCGGGCGAAGCCCGCAACCGACGCTGGGTTGTGGGGACCCTAGCGGGCTCGAGGTTCGGTTGGGTTCTTGACCCCACATGGCTCACCACACACGATGCCGGCGAAGCCGGCTAGCCTAGCGTGGCCCGCCCGGCCAGAGTCGGGTGCGGGCGAAGCCCGCAACCGACGCTGGGTTGTGGGGACCCTAGCGGGCTCGAGGTTGGGTTGGGTTATTGACCCCACATGGCTCACCACACACGATGCCGGCGAAGCCGGCTAGCCTAGCGTGGCCCGCCCGGCCAGAGTCGGGTGCGGGCGAAGCCCGCAACCGACGCTGGGTTGTGGGGACCCTAGCGGGCTCGAGGTTGGGTTGGGTTATTGACCCCACATGGCTCACAACACACGATGCCGGCGAAGCCGGCTAGCCTAGCGTGGCCCGCCCGGCCAGAGTCGGGTGCGGGCGAAGCCCGCAACCGACGCTGGGTTGTGGGGACCCTAGCGGGCTCGAGGTTCGGTTGGGTTCTTGACCCCACATGGCTCACCACACACGATGCCGGCGAAGCCGGCTAGCCTAGCGTGGCCCGCCCGGCCAGAGTCGGGTGCGGGCGAAGCCCGCAACCGACGCTGGGTTGTGGGGACCCTAGCGGGCTCGAGGTTGGGTTGGGTTATTGACCCCACATGGCTCACCACACACGATGCCGGCGAAGCCGGCTAGCCTAGCGTGGCTCGCCCGGCCAGAGTCGGGTGCGGGCGAAGCCCGCAACCGACGCTGGGTTGTGGGGACCCTAGCGGGCTCGAGGTTCGGTTGGGTTCTTGACCCCACATGGCTCACCACACACGATGCCGGCGAAGCCGGCTAGCCTAGCGTGGCCCGCCCGGCCAGAGTCGGGTGCGGGCGAAGCCCGCAACCGACGCTGGGTTGTGGGGACCCTAGCGGGCTCGAGGTTCGGTTGGGTTCTTGACCCCACATGGCTCACCACACACGATGCCGGCGAAGCCGGCTAGCCTAGCGTGGCCCGCCCGGCCAGAGTCGGGTGCGGGCGAAGCCCGCAACCGACGCTGGGTTGTGGGGACCCTAGCGGGCTCGAGGTTCGGTTGGGTTCTTGACCCCACATGGCTCACCACACACGATGCCGGCGAAGCCGGCTAGCCTAGCGTGGCCCGCCCGGCCAGAGTCGGGTGCGGGCGAAGCCCGCAACCGACGCTGGGTTGTGGGGACCCTAGCGGGCTCGAGGTTCGGTTGGGTTCTTGACCCCACATGGCTCACCACACACGATGCCGGCGAAGCCGGCTAGCCTAGCGTGGCCCGCCCGGCCAGAGTCGGGTGCGGGCGAAGCCCGCAACCGACGCTGGGTTGTGGGGACCCTAGCGGGCTCGAGGTTCGGTTGGGTTCTTGACCCCACATGGCTCACCACACACGATGCCGGCGAAGCCGGCTAGCCTAGCGTGGCCCGCCCGGCCAGAGTCGGGTGCGGGCGAAGCCCGCAACCGACGCTGGGTTGTGGGGACCCTAGCGGGCTCGAGGTTGGGTTGGGTTATTGACCCCACATGGCTCACCACACACGATGCCGGCGAAGCCGGCTAGCCTAGCGTGGCCCGCCCGGCCAGAGTCGGGTGCGGGCGAAGCCCGCAACCGACGCTGGGTTGTGGGGACCCTAGCGGGCTCGAGGTTCGGTTGGGTTCTTGACCCCACATGGCTCACCACACACGATGCCGGCGAAGCCGGCTAGCCTAGCGTGGCCCGCCCGGCCAGAGTCGGGTGCGGGCGAAGCCCGCAACCGACGCTGGGTTGTGGGGACCCTAGCGGGCTCGAGGTTCGGTTGGGTTCTTGACCCCACATGGCTCACCACACACGATGCCGGCGAAGCCGGCTAGCCTAGCGTGGCCCGCCCGGCCAGAGTCGGGTGCGGGCGAAGCCCGCAACCGACGCTGGGTTGTGGGGACCCTAGCGGGCTCGAGGTTCGGTTGGGCTCTTGACCCCACATGGCTCACCACACACGATGCCGGCGAAGCCGGCTAGCCTAGCGTGGCCCGCCCGGCCAGAGTCGGGTGCGGGCGAAGCCCGCAACCGACGCTGGGTTGTGGGGACCCTAGCGGGCTCGAGGTTCGGTTGGGTTCTTGACCCCACATGGCTCACCACACACGATGCCGGCGAAGCCGGCTAGCCTAGCGTGGCCCGCCCGGCCAGAGTCGGGTGCGGGCGAAGCCCGCAACCGACGCTGGGTTGTGGGGACCCTAGCGGGCTCGAGGTTCGGTTGGGTTCTTGACCCCACATGGCTCACCACACACGATGCCGGCGAAGCCGGCTAGCCTAGCGTGGCCCGCCCGGCCAGAGTCGGGTGCGGGCGAAGCCCGCAACCGACGCTGGGTTGTGGGGACCCTAGCGGGCTCGAGGTTCGGTTGGGTTATTGACCCCACATGGCTCACCACACACGATGCCGGCGAAGCCGGCTAGCCTAGCGTGGCCCGCCCGGCCAGAGTCGGGTGCGGGCGAAGCCCGCAACCGACGCTGGGTTGTGGGGACCCTAGCGGGCTCGAGGTTCGGTTGGGTTCTTGACCCCACATGGCTCACCACACACGATGCCGGCGAAGCCGGCTAGCCTAGCGTGGCCCGCCCGGCCAGAGTCGGGTGCGGGCGAAGCCCGCAACCGACGCTGGGTTGTGGGGACCCTAGCGGGCTCGAGGTTGGGTTGGGTTATTGACCCCACATGGCTCACCACACACGATGCCGGCGAAGCCGGCTAGCCTAGCGTGGCCCGCCCGGCCAGAGTCGGGTGCGGGCGAAGCCCGCAACCGACGCTGGGTTGTGGGGACCCTAGCGGGCTCGAGGTTGGGTTGGGTTATTGACCCCACATGGCTCACAACACACGATGCCGGCGAAGCCGGCTAGCCTAGCGTGGCCCGCCCGGCCAGAGTCGGGTGCGGGCGAAGCCCGCAACCGACGCTGGGTTGTGGGGACCCTAGCGGGCTCGAGGTTCGGTTGGGTTCTTGACCCCACATGGCTCACCACACACGATGCCGGCGAAGCCGGCTAGCCTAGCGTGGCCCGCCCGGCCAGAGTCGGGTGCGGGCGAAGCCCGCAACCGACGCTGGGTTGTGGGGACCCTAGCGGGCTCGAGGTTGGGTTGGGTTATTGACCCCACATGGCTCACCACACACGATGCCGGCGAAGCCGGCTAGCCTAGCGTGGCTCGCCCGGCCAGAGTCGGGTGCGGGCGAAGCCCGCAACCGACGCTGGGTTGTGGGGACCCTAGCGGGCTCGAGGTTCGGTTGGGTTCTTGACCCCACATGGCTCACCACACACGATGCCGGCGAAGCCGGCTAGCCTAGCGTGGCCCGCCCGGCCAGAGTCGGGTGCGGGCGAAGCCCGCAACCGACGCTGGGTTGTGGGGACCCTAGCGGGCTCGAGGTTCGGTTGGGTTCTTGACCCCACATGGCTCACCACACACGATGCCGGCGAAGCCGGCTAGCCTAGCGTGGCCCGCCCGGCCAGAGTCGGGTGCGGGCGAAGCCCGCAACCGACGCTGGGTTGTGGGGACCCTAGCGGGCTCGAGGTTCGGTTGGGTTCTTGACCCCACATGGCTCACCACACACGATGCCGGCGAAGCCGGCTAGCCTAGCGTGGCCCGCCCGGCCAGAGTCGGGTGCGGGCGAAGCCCGCAACCGACGCTGGGTTGTGGGGACCCTAGCGGGCTCGAGGTTCGGTTGGGTTCTTGACCCCACATGGCTCACCACACACGATGCCGGCGAAGCCGGCTAGCCTAGCGTGGCCCGCCCGGCCAGAGTCGGGTGCGGGCGAAGCCCGCAACCGACGCTGGGTTGTGGGGACCCTAGCGGGCTCGAGGTTCGGTTGGGTTCTTGACCCCACATGGCTCACCACACACGATGCCGGCGAAGCCGGCTAGCCTAGCGTGGCCCGCCCGGCCAGAGTCGGGTGCGGGCGAAGCCCGCAACCGACGCTGGGTTGTGGGGACCCTAGCGGGCTCGAGGTTGGGTTGGGTTATTGACCCCACATGGCTCACCACACACGATGCCGGCGAAGCCGGCTAGCCTAGCGTGGCCCGCCCGGCCAGAGTCGGGTGCGGGCGAAGCCCGCAACCGACGCTGGGTTGTGGGGACCCTAGCGGGCTCGAGGTTCGGTTGGGTTCTTGACCCCACATGGCTCACCACACACGATGCCGGCGAAGCCGGCTAGCCTAGCGTGGCCCGCCCGGCCAGAGTCGGGTGCGGGCGAAGCCCGCAACCGACGCTGGGTTGTGGGGACCCTAGCGGGCTCGAGGTTCGGTTGGGTTCTTGACCCCACATGGCTCACCACACACGATGCCGGCGAAGCCGGCTAGCCTAGCGTGGCCCGCCCGGCCAGAGTCGGGTGCGGGCGAAGCCCGCAACCGACGCTGGGTTGTGGGGACCCTAGCGGGCTCGAGGTTCGGTTGGGTTCTTGACCCCACATGGCTCACCACACACGATGCCGGCGAAGCCGGCTAGCCTAGCGTGGCCCGCCCGGCCAGAGTCGGGTGCGGGCGAAGCCCGCAACCGACGCTGGGTTGTGGGGACCCTAGCGGGCTCGAGGTTCGGTTGGGTTATTGACCCCACATGGCTCACCACACACGATGCCGGCGAAGCCGGCTAGCCTAGCGTGGCCCGCCCGGCCAGAGTCGGGTGCGGGCGAAGCCCGCAACCGACGCTGGGTTGTGGGGACCCTAGCGGGCTCGAGGTTCGGTTGGGTTCTTGACCCCACATGGCTCACCACACACGATGCCGGCGAAGCCGGCTAGCCTAGCGTGGCCCGCCCGGCCAGAGTCGGGTGCGGGCGAAGCCCGCAACCGACGCTGGGTTGTGGGGACCCTAGCGGGCTCGAGGTTCGGTTGGGTTCTTGACCCCACATGGCTCACCACACACGATGCCGGCGAAGCCGGCTAGCCTAGCGTGGCCCGCCCGGCCAGAGTCGGGTGCGGGCGAAGCCCGCAACCGACGCTGGGTTGTGGGGACCCTAGCGGGCTCGAGGTTCGGTTGGGTTCTTGACCCCACATGGCTCACCACACACGATGCCGGCGAAGCCGGCTAGCCTAGCGTGGCCCGCCCGGCCAGAGTCGGGTGCGGGCGAAGCCCGCAACCGACGCTGGGTTGTGGGGACCCTAGCGGGCTCGAGGTTCGGTTGGGTTATTGACCCCACATGGCTCACCACACACGATGCCGGCGAAGCCGGCTAGCCTAGCGTGGCCCGCCCGGCCAGAGTCGGGTGCGGGCGAAGCCCGCAACCGACGCTGGGTTGTGGGGACCCTAGCGGGCTCGAGGTTCGGTTGGGTTCTTGACCCCACATGGCTCACCACACACGATGCCGGCGAAGCCGGCTAGCCTAGCGTGGCCCGCCCGGCCAGAGTCGGGTGCGGGCGAAGCCCGCAACCGACGCTGGGTTGTGGGGACCCTAGCGGGCTCGAGGTTGGGTTGGGTTATTGACCCCACATGGCTCACCACACACGATGCCGGCGAAGCCGGCTAGCCTAGCGTGGCCCGCCCGGCCAGAGTCGGGTGCGGGCGAAGCCCGCAACCGACGCTGGGTTGTGGGGACCCTAGCGGGCTCGAGGTTCGGTTGGGTTCTTGACCCCACATGGCTCACCACACACGATGCCGGCGAAGCCGGCTAGCCTAGCGTGGCCCGCCCGGCCAGAGTCGGGTGCGGGCGAAGCCCGCAACCGACGCTGGGTTGTGGGGACCCTAGCGGGCTCGAGGTTCGGTTGGGTTCTTGACCCCACATGGCTCACCACACACGATGCCGGCGAAGCCGGCTAGCCTAGCGTGGCCCGCCCGGCCAGAGTCGGGTGCGGGCGAAGCCCGCAACCGACGCTGGGTTGTGGGGACCCTAGCGGGCTCGAGGTTCGGTTGGGTTCTTGACCCCACATGGCTCACCACACACGATGCCGGCGAAGCCGGCTAGCCTAGCGTGGCCCGCCCGTCCAGAGTCGGGTGCGGGCGAAGCCCGCAACCGACGCTGGGTTGTGGGGACCCTAGCGGGCTCGAGGTTCGGTTGGGTTCTTGACCCCACATGGCTCACCACACACGATGCCGGCGAAGCCGGCTAGCCTAGCGTGGCCCGCCCGGCCAGAGTCGGGTGCGGGCGAAGCCCGCAACCGACGCTGGTATATATATATATCGTTTAACCAGCGTTCTCATTCAAGAGGGATGTTATAGACGTTGCGCAACGCGAATGGCAGGATTCAGAACACGGTGTCCCCCGTCATCCTCTACGTCATCCTAGCGGAACGCACCTGTATATATTCACAGTTGCGGGGGTAAGGCTCAAATTTCTTGTAGGTGCAAATAAATTAAATGTTAGAGGTCAACGTTCAGTCTCTTTGTAGAGTGTTCCCTGTTCACAGTTGCAGGGGTAAGGCGGACGCGCTGGAGGCAATATTGACCCACAATATGGCTTGCGGTGTATTGCTGTTAGAGTATCTGGTTCATACCTCCCAGACAAGTCTCTGCTACTAATTTTGACATCAGAGAGAAGGAAAGTACTGGCCGTGTGGGAACTGGACATAAACATTTACTCGTGACGCAGCCGAGAGTCGGCTTCTCTACCCGCGGCCAGTGGGTGAATATTAGATACAGATAGCTGTTCAGCTGTGCTCCACCGAAAGCGTTCGCGCAAGGCAAATCGAAACTGACGGTCATGGAACACAAAGCCCATTACGGACCGTCGCGCTCTCATGTGTTCAAGATTACAGAAGTTTGGGTCAGTGCTTCTGTTATAAATTGAAGAGAAAGGTCACAGCTACAAGTCGTTAAGCAATATTGTTTTGTTTCCACTTTTAGCTTTCGGAGGTCACACTGTGTAACCCTAAGCATTAGTTCTCGCTGTAGGAAGGAAGCCGAGTTGTGCGCATTTATTCTCTACACATATACACTACAAACGAAACATTCTGCAGAATAATTGAATTCATAGAGGTTAGGAAGTGGCCACCTGATCTGGTGAACCCAACACCCTTCCAATTGCTCGCTATCCGCGAAGATGTCAATTAATATGAACGAAAAGTGATGCCATTTTAAACAATTTCGCTCAGCTCCCGAAAAGAGACATTGGCCATCGAGCGAGTAGATCCAAACATTCGGGGAGAATCCGCCACCTGAAATCTTTGTCTTTTACGAGGTGAACTGCAGATGATTTTCTTTGTCAATATTCAAGAAATCATGCGTGATGTGTTGCTATGAAATGATCGAAAGGCTACTTCTTCATGACAAACATTTCTCCGAACGGAGTCATTACAACTGCAACAGCCGTACTCACAGGATGAAGAAAACTGTTACGTGCTCTTGAAGCGCCATTACTGCAAAAGGTGATGGCCAGCAGCACTGCAGTCACAAGCAATCAAATTCTGTTTACGTACCCCCTCTGAGCATGAGAATATTCCATATTATCAATGTAGAAGCAGCCATGCCCACCTGCCTTAACTCTTTTGTGGTCATCGTATCCATGAGGAGAAGCAGTGCGACAAATGCCCGTTAGATACAGTGCGTTACAAAAGTATGTATCCACTTCAAAATTTGCCCATATCTCGTTTCGCGTTCATTTCTTCAGGCCCGCACTAGCTCCACTAGATTCTTCGTAGTCGGAGATAGGGACCACTCGCTTCCAGAAATTCTTTCCGTCTCACACGGGAATCAGACGTTTTTGAAGAAAATTTGTTGAAAATTGGCGTTTCAAAAGTATGTTTCCACTTGTGAAAAACAAAATTTTTACTAACTCAAAAGTCGATTGGACCACCGTTATTTAATACAGCATCATGTGGTATTACTCCTGCTATTGACAAGGTTCTGGATGATTTTGCCTTCGCTGGTGTCCCATGCGATCAAAATTGCCATCACGTCATTAAACTGTCGGTTATTCGCGAAGACTCGTTGAACCACGATCCCCAACATGTTCTCCTTGGGCTTCTGTCAGGAGAACAAGCCGGCCAGTCCACTACTTGAATGTTGTGATGGTGGAGCCAATCTTTGACCGAGCTAGACACAGGGACTGCAGCGGTGCCCGCTGCAGATTATGTGTTTGATGTCTTCTGCCTCTCAAGAAACGCAGAAGGATATACTCCAGTGCACCTTGACGTTCCAGACTGTCTATGCGACACGACGGAAGCCTAAGCTCAGCATTCTATCACTGAAGAAGCCGACCACACTCACTAAAGAATCGCCTCCAATGTTGCGACGACGAGGGCTTCTCGTAGGTCTCTCCAGTAATGTCAGTATCCATCGGGGACATCCAGGTTACATTTCTTTAATCTTTATCAACGGGAAAATTCTAATCTGGATGTCCCGAAGGATACCGACATCAATGGAGAGACCTGCTAGAAGTCCTTGTCCTCGCAACTTTGGAGGCGGTTCATTACTGACAGTGACCGGCTTCTGCAGCAGCGGAATGCTGAAGCTTAGTCTTCCGTTGTGTCTCGTTGTGTTGCAAGGTCAGTCTGGAGTGTCAAGGTGTAATGGAGTCTATCCTTCTGCCTTTCTAGAGAGGCAGAAGACATCAGACATATGCTCTGCAGCAGAACACCGCTGCACTCCGTGTGTCTAGTTTGACCAAAGATTGGCTACACCGTCACAAGTTCCAAGTAACGGACTGGCCGGCTTGTTCTCCTGACAGAAGCCCAATGGAGAACATGTTGGGGATCGTGGTTCGACGAGTCTACGCGAATAACCGACAGTTTAATGACGTGGTGGCAATTTTGATTACATGGGAAAACAACGAGGACAAAATCATCCAGGACCTGTGAATAGCATGAATAATACGATGCATGATGTTACCAGAAATAGGTGGCGATGTCCGTTCCTCCACGTGGTGCCACTGGAAACTGCTCGCTCTGCGAGCTAAGGTAATCACGGACATTCGAATGCAGGCGACAGACCCTTGTGACAGGCCGGCCTACGAAGACCCATGTCACATCACATGGTGTATGATAAGTCAAGTTTCTCGAGATAGTTCTACGGCGTCCGCGGGAGCCGACGCGCACTCGCAGAGCCCGGCGAGTGTGAGAAGTATGCGAGGGTCCCTGATGCAAGGACGGCATCGGGGGGCAACTGAGCTAGTCCGAAAGTCCCGTAACGTAAGCAGGACCCGCGTGGCTACGCTGAATGTGGGTACGTTGACGGGCCGCTCGTGCGAGTTGGTTGAAGCACTGGAGCGAAGAAGAGTTGATTTCTGTGCGGTGCAGGAGACGAGGTGGTCCTGCCGCAAGTCAAGGGACATAGGACGTGGCTTCAAGGCCGTTCTATGTGGAAGTCCCAGGACCACCAGTGGTGTCGGAATAATCGTCTCCGAACGATTTCGTGACTCGATTGTAAGCGTCGAGCGCTTTGACGATCGATTGATGAAGATCGTTGTCGCCGCTAAGGAGCGACTCTATCACTTCTTCTCTGCGTATGCTCCGCAGACTGGCTGCTCCGGTCAAGCCAAGGATGAGTTTTGGAACCTGCTTGATGAGAAGACAGCAGAGGTACCGTCGAAAGATGTCATCATAGTCGCTGGTGACCTTAATGGGCACGTAGGTGCTGCGAAGGACGGGTACAGCTGTCGTGGTGGTTTCGGATACGGGTCTCGTAATCCCGATGGTGAGCGTATTCTTGAGTATGCGGAATCGCATAACCTCACCATTGTGAACACCGTTTTCCGAAAACGCGACTCCCACCTCATCTCATATTATAGTGGGAGCTCCAAGTCTCAGATAGACTTTGTGCTTGTGAAGGATCGCGACCGGAGCCTTGTCACAGACGCGAAGGTCGTGCCGTATGAGACGGTCGCCCCACAGCATCGACCGCTGATCTGTACTTTGAAGATCGCCTCTCCGAGGCTAAAGCAGGTCGAACGATGCGGTGCTGCAAAAATCAAGTGGTGGCGAATGAAAGAGAAGGAAGCAGCTGTGATTTCTCGCGTGCGGTTACCGACAGTTACGACTGTAGATGAAACTTGCAAGAAAGCAACCGACGCGATACGCCAAACTACAAGGTTGGAACTCGGCACTACGAAGCCTGGACGACGCAAAGTCGACAAGCAGGCATGGCTGTGGACAGACGATGTGAAAGCGAAGGTTCGAGAGAAGAAGTCGCTGTATCATGTGTTTCTCGGCGACAGAACAGCCGACAACTGGCAGGAGTATCAGAAGGCGAAGAAGGCTGCAAAGAAAGCCGTGGCTGTTGCGAAAGCCACTCATTATGGTGATGTCTACCGAAAGCTCGTATCGCGCGATGATGAGCGGTATTTGTACCGACTTGCTAAGACCCGCCATCGCCAAATCGAGGACATTGAAAAGTTTGTTGGCATCAATGATGAGAGCGGCCATCTTCTGACAGACCGCAAAAAGGCGCTGAAGCGATGGCGTGATTACTTTGAGGAAATTTCCACTATGGAATTTCCTCACCCGGCCATCCCTTGTGGGTTCTGCTCACGGTCCCGTTCACAAGATCGCCGTGGAGCAAACAGAACCGCCTCTGAAGAAGATGGATCCATGCAAGGCGACAGGACCGGATGATCTGGCAGCCGATGTTTGGAAGTCGAAGCTCTGGTATCCTGCTGAGTGGTTGACTGAGTTCTTCAACCAGGTAGTAAAGGAGAGGAAAGTATCGGAGTGTTGGCACAAAAGTACGACGATTCCGATCTGGAAGAAGAAGGGCAGTCCTGCGGACTGCTTCGATTACCGTCCGATTCGCTTGCTTTCGCATAGCATGAAGATCTTCGAGCGAATCCTCGATAGAAGAATCCGTGAAATCGTCAAGCTCTCCGACAACCAGTGCGGCTTTGTGTCTGGTTGTGGGACCATTGATGCTATACACGCCGCCCGCCTTCTGGTGGAGAAGCATCGCGAGAGACAGAAGCCAGTGCATATCACCTTTCTCGACTTGGAGAAGGCTTTCGACCGCGTACCGCGTGAGGTTATTTTGTACGCCTTGCGACGACACAACGTACCTGAGGAACTTATAGAGTGGGTGCGGATGCTCTACTCTTGCCCAAAGAGCAGAGTGCAAGCTGCAGCTGGAACCTCAATGGAGTTTCCCATCTCTGTTGGGGTGCACCAAGGTTCAGCGCTTTCTCCGCTCCTCTTTGTTGCCGTCATGGATGCCATTACGCGAGATCTTCAGCAGCCTGCTCCACGGACGCTGCTTTATGCCGATGACGTGATGCTCGCTTGCGAAGACAAAGACGATCTCGAGCGGCAGGTGCAAGCTTGGTGCGACCGTCTGGCGAGGTTCGGACTCAAATTGAACGTCAAGAAGACCGAGTACCTAACGACTGACGTGAACGAGTCCGGCTCCATTAAGATTAACGGTACTGAACTTGCACGCACTTCGGTGTTTAAATACCTGGGATCAGCAATAGCGTCTGACGGCGGTCTGATGGTTGAAGTGAACTCACGCGTGAGTGCAGCTTGGTCCAAGCGGCGTTCGCTGACTGGCGTGCTCTGCGATAGGATGATCCTAGAGCACCTGAAGTCGAAGATTTACGGAGCCGTCGTACGGCGCTGAGTGTTGGCCTGCGACTAAGGAAGTTGAAACGCGCCTCAGCGTCATGGAGACCAAGATGCTGCGCTGGACGGCTGGGGTCACCCGCATGGACCGTATTCGAAATGATGCTATTCGGCAGAAGTTCGGTGTCGCGCCGATAGCGGACAAGATGCGCGAAGCTCGCTTGCGATGGTACGGCCATGTTCTGCGTGGGAAAGAAGACAGCGTCCGCAAGATAGGCCTTGAGTTGGCAGTATCTGGAAAGCGGCCTAGAGGACGCCCGAAGCAGCGTTGGTCCGATACGTTACACACGGACATGAAAGTAGCTGGAGTCCACCCTGATCAAGCGCAGGATCGGGAAAGGTGGCGTCGCGACACGAGAAGAGCGGACCCCGCGACGATGCGGGACAAACGCTGAAGAATAAGAAGAAGAAGATGATGATAATGTTACCAGAAATAATGATAGTCCGATCGACTTTTGAATCTAGTAAAAAGTTTTTTTTACAAGTGGATACATACTTTTGAAACGCCAATTTTCGACCAATTTTCTTCAAGAAAGTCTGATTCTCGTTTGAGACTGAAAAAAAATTTGAAGGCGAGTGGTTATCTATTTTCGACTACAAGGAATCTGGTAGAGCTAGGGTGAGCCGGCTGAAATAAACTCGAAACGAGATATGGGCAAGTTTTGGAGCGGATGCATACTTTTGAAACGCACTGTATATTTCACACGTTCTTGATTTTGTTTTCCAACACCTTACGCTCTCTCGGCAGGAAATCACTCACCGCATTCACACTGCTCGCACTTCGGATGTACTTCCTGACGACGTCGCTCACGGTCGGTGGCCGCGGTCGCGAGAGAATCACTTCATGAACGGATGAGACGAAGCAGTCGAAGATGTGTTCTCTCGACGAAGCTGCCTGAAAGTGTGGCTGCCGTATTGAAAAGATTAAGTCTTAATATCAGTTCACGATGAACGACAGACGATAAAAGCCACCTGTTACTACCCTCAGATAAAAGACAACTGATGCAAGATACTCGAAAGATGTAACTCGTGAAGGCTCAAAGCCAAGGATCTTAATAGATCCATGATCATTCAAGCCCGTCGTCAGATATTCGGTCTCTTTGACGCTTAGGTCAAGTCCGAACAACGCCGAGAAATCGCGCCATGCCTGTGCACATCTTCGAATTTCGGCTTTATCTTCTGATGTAAGCACGATATCATCAGAATAGAGTAGCGTCCAAGGAGCTGCCTTTTGGGGGTCGGGTTTCCATTTGGTTCGCAAGCATTGTTTACTTTTAATAAGGCGCTTCAAGGTTTGGGAGTCGCCGGATGGCGCAGGGCGGGTGCTCGCCGAGACGGCGACAGGCTTCGAGTTCGGAGCCCGTCCCCGTCTCGCTCTGGGGAGTCTGTGGCCATTCCGGTTGACATCAGCGGCAATTTATGGGCGCGTGGAGCACAGTCGGAGGTGCCGGCTGTCACGTGCGCCAGGTTGCTGGTTCGGATTTCACGCCCAGGCCAACCAAGTCTTCCATCCCTCCAGGATTGATGAATTGGTGCCACACTTGTCTGGGAAGGATAAATCGCTGACTTCCTCAACGGTTGGCCACCGCAAATATGCCTGAGTACGCATTCAAATCGCTTCGACATCCCGTAGAAGTAGACTGCGCGGTGCATCTCAAAAGGGATTGAGTAATACTTTAAGGTTTTGGAAACCGTTGACCGTTAAAATTAGGTCTGCTAGCATGAGACGGAGATCTTTTAACTGAAGTTGGGACCTAAGGCACGCGATAGCCAGTACTTTGTCGAGCTGCATTACCACGCGTCCAACGTGAATAATAGAGAAATGAGGCTTCGATATGAATGTGGACTTCGAAACAATTGAATTAGACTTTCAGGACTGAACGTAGCGCAAAACAGTGTGTAACTATACCTTCGATCTCGCTTTCCACAGGTTGATTAACTTCGACCACTCGTCAGCTCGAATCCGCTCGCATGCTCTTGTAAGTCGACCACGCTCCTTTAAGGAACGTTGTTATTTTATGTTTTCGTGATAATTTTCCAGTGTAAAGCTGGAGGCACATCTGAGCACAGGAGCAGGAACACAAGGAAAACTGGACCGCTAAACTAAATTCTGCCGCGTTCTGCATAAAGTCAGTTGTGCTGCCCTGCTGTTCAACAATGGTAAAAACCTAAGCTGTCAAGTCTAAATTGCAAAGGGTGACTGTTGTCGGTGACCCTTTAATAAAGCATAGCAGAGATTGGTTCTCAACTGGTAACAGACAAAGTGGGAAGAAAATGGGGAATTAGGAAACGTACAACACCGGAAGACTTCAGATTCTGCGCAAACCGTACATTTTAGCACTTACATTCATGGTCAAATACTTCTTCGGTTTCTGCGATACGTCGCTGATCAACCACGAGTAGTCGGGAACGCGCTTTCGTAAGCATTCCTGCGATTTTCGAATGTCCTGAAAAGTCTCCGTCATTGACCTTCACTTTGCTCAGCAACTTATTTGCTTATGAGAGTTCATGCCGTTAGCAATAGCGGAGATTTGGTGAAGAGGAAAAGGAGATAACTCTTCACTGGAGGGGAGGTTTATGGGACCATGACTAATCACCTCAAACTAGTCGCACTGTTTACGTGAACTATAAGCTCTGCTAAAAAGGGTTAAAACACTACCACTCTCCTCCACATATGTACTTGAAGGATGAGGGAGGGATTGTGAGAAATGTTAGAGCTAGTTAGAAGAATATACTTGAAGCTGTTTCCTCAAATGGCTCGAAATATCTGGGAAGATCTGGGAACTAAGGTGAGAAGATTTGTCCGTCTCCGAAACCACATTGGTGGGCCATGTTCAGTGAAAAATGTAGAAAAACTGTCTTCCGTCTGAACTCCGCATATGTGCACTAGCTATGTGACTGCTTGGGCCATTCTTCAGAACTCTTTCGCCGGAAGACTTTCATTCTTGAATTACTGATTAGGGGTCCGAGTGTTCACAAATCCTCCCTCACTCTGTCTACTTGAAGGGCTTCAGTTTGCTTCAGGTGAAGACCGAAGTACTGGTGTGTCTACAGCTTTCCTCCCAACAGAACAGGCGTGCCATGCAGACTTGGGAAAGCTCATTTAACATGTCTTCTCACAGAATATGCTGAACGTATAAGCTGTGATGTAGGCAACAGCACTATCTTCCAATAAGTTAGGGCGGCATGCGTTCGAAACAGGCAAAAGTGCTAACCTTTTTGTGATGTTCGCAAATTGTTACCGACTCACCCGTAAACTCCAGGGTTATGAAAAAATGCTCAGAACTTAGGAACAAACTTACTTGCTCATTTTCAAAGGCAACCACAATGGCCTCGACTTCGGCGAGAATTAGCTCCGTCATCATGTTGTCGTCGTTGTCTTCGATCTCTTCCCGCCCGTCGTCGTTCTTCTCAGACGTTACTCTCACCGAAGCTATGTCTGCTAGCCATCTGAGCATGTCAGTGGAGGGTCTGCCTTGAAGGGAATAGATTTGTGCCGGCATCATCAATAGTCCAATTATGTACCAAAGTACCGAAGCGCAAACGAAAAACGGAAGCATAAAAATTAAAGAAGAAGAAGCAAGGATAAAGAATAGCGATCGGTGTTGACCGAAAGTCGAACACCTACAGTTGTAGATAGATGGTCTTTTAAGATTCCGTCCTGCTGAAGCGTATGCACTGTCCCTTTGCTGTATACGCGAAAGAATATTCGATTGAGGGCGGAATTTCCATCAAGGAGAATATGCAAGACACTTGTTTCCTTTCAGGGATGAGCCCCGTACTCCACTTCTACTGGAAATGACGCTTGATGACACGAATGAGGCGACGGCTGGCGCGGTGCACCTGATGCCAGGTTCATGGTTTAGATTCCCCACCAGATTAACCAAGCTTTCCACCCCTCACGAGTAAGAGATTTGGTACCAGACTTGTCTGGAAGGATAAAGCGCTGACTTGTTCATCGGCTGGCCACCACAGTTGTGGTCCATCCAAATCGCCTTCACGACATCCCGCAGAAGTAGAATGCGCGACGTATCCCAAAGAGAGGATTGATCAGCGCCGTCCTTTGTCCTTTACCCTTTATATGAAAATAATTAAATAAAAATATAATCTGGAATTGCGTATGTACTTCAAAAGTCGAACACCTACAGTTGTAGAAGTAGATGGTCTTCTAAGATTTCGTCCTGCTCCCCGTCCTGATTGAGGGTAGAATTTCCATCTAGGAAAATATGCAAGACACAGGTTTCCTTAGTTCTTGGTCTTGAAAGTATCTCCAATACTACCACTGCTACCACTACTACTACTACTACTACTACTACTACTACTACGCGTGTAAGCGGTTCAGAAATTAGGACACTTATTCATGTGCGATCTTTCTTAGAGTTTATGTTCTTTCTTATAAGAAAAGATTAATGCTCCTTTTAAATCCACATTGGCAGATGCAACAACGTCGAAGCCAATTACTGCACGAAGGATCCTTAAATTGAAAAAATGAAACTCATGGAAAAGTTGACTACGAAATTGCTTGGAAACCAAAAAATACATTCAGCATCTAGGAACTAAGAATGTCAATGGCGTTTATTTGTCCTCAATCGAAAAACATAGAAACTCATTGACGATTTTGGAATGATTAATAAGAGGGATTTTTAGGAAACCAGGATGTTAATAACTGCCCAGTCATAGCAATCACTTAGCATAACACTAATACTGAATTCTCCTAAGCCAGCACTGATGCTAATTCCCACTTAGAACGAGCGGGAGCTGAGCGGCAACGCGAGGAGAAGACCCGACTATGCCGCCCTCGGGACTCTCCTCGATATTACAAGAAGTGCCCATATCCTTCTGGTAAAGGACAGCTACGCATAGACATCAAAACGCCCATTAAAACATTTTGCAATTTTGGCAGGTCGAGTAGAAGGACGAGGTTAGAAATAAAAGAAGTGCCGATCTTCGATTGCTTTTATCAACATTTTGGCAGAAAATGGTCGGCACCACAAACTCTGCAACGAAAAAACCAACATTTCACACCAGGTCGCAAGTTAGATTTTAGGATTACTGGCTAATTTTTAAATTTGAAATTATACAAACAATGAAGAGATATAGAGCAATGGGGAAGGGTTAGCCTAAGCGGAGCTCAACAAAGAACCTTACACATTAGTGTTACAGTGTTACACAGAACAGCGTGCGTCCAATTCGACTGCGCTATGTCGCGAGAAGGCGACAGAAGTGTAAACCGTGTATTAGACAATGGTCATCGTATTGGTTATGTCAAGGCTGGACTGTCACACGACACCTGAAATTTGATCGAAGGATAAAAGTATAAAGGACGGCGTTACTCAACCCCTTTTGGGTTCGCCTCGCATACTACGGAATGTCGTGGAGTTGATCTGAATGCGTGTTTGGCCACACAATGACTTGCGGTGGCCAGCCGATGAACAAGTCAGCGCCCTATCCTTCCCAGACAAATCTGGTACCAAAATCTGGTACCAATTCACCGAACCCGGAGAGATCGAAGGCTTGGCTGGCCTGGCGGGAAATCCGAACCATGAACCAGATACCGGGTGCATGCGACTACTGGCTCTTCCTCCGACTGCGCTACACGTGCTCGAAATTTGCTTTCTGAAGGAAATTGCCATGTTTATTAGTTCACTGCTGAAAACGTAGCTTTCTCTCGAACCGAATCACCATCGAAGTCTTACAGTTCAGTTTTCTCGATAGGAGGTACGAGGGCGAGGATGAGTTCTCAGTTTTCGATCTTCGTTTACTCTAGAGAACCTTTACACTGTGCCTTAAAGACTTTTCAGCACACATCTAATTGACCGAATATAAAAAGCGCATTTGTGGCTTGCTTTGCATAAAAATAGCTGAATTTATGTAAGTTTGAAGCACGACTGCAAAAGAACATCAAGAGCCTTGAGGTCATTTATGCGATAAAGCTCTCCACTGCTGCCGTAATGTTACAGTACTGAATATAAGTACAGTACTGAATATAAGTAGAAGCGGAATGCATACGCTATGTACCTGTAGCAACCGATATTTTGTAGTATATAAAAAACACCAGTATTTTCGGTACAAGCCAATGTTGGTAAGTGTGCACTGATTGGAAAATTGCATAGATTGAGAGCGATGAGAAGTTAGATCACGCTGAAATCGTTTTCCTTTTCAAGGCCATACTAAATTGAGCCGTCACCTACCATAACAATGAGCTAATTTTTGACTTCTGCTTTCAAGTTCCTGCTAATATTAACAAAATGAACATTGCTGCCGGTAGCCCTCCTGAACAAGAGACTTGATAAAGAACGCATATTCACTCACTGTGTAACAGAGTTGGACGAACTGTAGACAGCTGAGCTTTAGAAACCTTATATGGTTGCAGAATTATGCGCTTGCTATATTGGAAGTTGGACAACTGATTTAGGTACTACCCTCAATTCCAAATACGCATTCAGTAGAAAGATTTGCTGTTCTTATGATGTGGATGGAGGAGGTCATCAATACACTGGTTCTACACGCAATAGGTCGAACTTGTGAAATGTTTTAGATTCTTTGGCTGCCAGAAAAATAGTCACCCTAAAAGTCGCCCTAATATGAGACGTTTGCTATAAAAAGGGAAGGGCGAGAAAGGAATCGGAGTAGATGAAAAAGGAAAGTCAACTGATATTAAAGCAGGAACGGTTGATTTTCCATAAGAATGATAAGTTTTTTTTGGCGTGATAGGTCAGCGGCTTCTCTTTCAAAAGAAGAACTGTTCAGGCAAGGAGTTCTTGTGCGCACGGACGAGCAGTGTTGACAGCGAAGGCCTCGAGCACGCGCTTTATACCACGCTGAAGATGAGCGTTGCCATGACAATGATGATCAGATGATAAGACTGGCGCCAGCAGACAGGAGCTCAGCATTTGCCGTAGTCTAGAACTTTCCGTTGGCTAATCCAACTGATTGGAGCAACAATTCTCACAATGCACGTGGTGTAAGCTGCGTTACGAGCTCGTGGGGCACATTTCCTACTGTTCCCAAATGCTTCATTCGCAAGAGCGTTTGTGTTAGAAATTGGCTCCCACTCGGGTACAGGAGCACTTGTTTAGTAAGAGGAACTGCTCTTTGATCGACAGACCCTCGTTACTTAAAATGCGATCCCACACGAATAAAAGCCAGTCCACCCAACTTTGGTTTGTTTAGAATATCCATATTTGCGCATGAAATGGAAGGGAAAGTAAGGTCGCCTGTTGCTGGGACAACTAAACATGATCTTCCTGTCGTCGCTGTACAGAAGTGCTCTGTCAGGGTCAGTAATGAGAGGACCTAATGAAAAGTGCTCTTCATTCGCAAATTTGATTGACCGAAAAGTCTTGATAGGGCTTTCTTCAAAAGCCCAGAACTTCCGACTTTTGATTGATATCCATCTACCTTGTGGAGTCGTGGAACATTCTCGACGCTTTTCTGCGGAAGCTACACAAGTGCGCGTGTTCTTCCTAAGGTCTTATGGTAGGTGCAATGTCACTTGTACAAGAGTATTTTCGAGCAACCATCTTCGACGAGTGGCGCCGCGTCACTGGAGCGACGGCCCCCAGTTCGCAACGTCAGCGGCACTTGGGTGAGGACTACCATCAACACCATCAACCGTGGTTCGCTCGATTCGAAAGAGGAGACACGACCTTCGAAGGCAAATCTCGGCCGCGACGCCCCAAAGCAGCGTGGGACTCCGCCGTTGCCGACACTGTCAAGGAGGATGCTGAGGCTACTACTCGGGGTCTTGCGACTATACTCACAAGATGTACCCAATCGACAGTAGTCCCCCTCCAGGCTCTCAGCTACAGAAAAGTGCTAACTCGATGAATCCCGTATGTCTTGAGCGATAACATGTGGTTTACCAGCATATCCTTCTATATATAAAAGAATAAGCGGTTGTGTCTGTACTTCCGTCTGTCCGTCGGTCTGTCCATCCGCCGTTCCGTCGGTCCATTTGTCCTTTCATAGACGTCGAGTAACAGGCGTCCGGGTTTAGACGAGGTGTCACACACGTCGTATCGCGAGCGTAAGAAGAAGTGTCGCCCATGTCGCGCAGGAGGCGTTCGGGTTAAGTAGACATCTCACCGACGACATTCAAGAGGCGTTCGGGTTCAGAAGACATGTCACCGATGTTGCGCAAAGGCTGTCCTGGTTTAGAAGACGTGCCACCGATGTCGCGCAAGGGGTGTCAGGATTCAGAAGACATCTCACCGACGGCTTTCAACAGGCGTTCGGGTTCAGAAGACATGTCGCCGATGTTTCGCAAAGGCTGTCCGGGTTTAGAAGACGTGCCACCGATGTCGCGCAAGGGGTGTCCGGATTCAGAAGACATCTCACCGACGGCTTTCTACAGGCGTTCGGGTTCAGAAGACGTGTTGCCGATGTCGCGCAAAGGGCGTCCGGATTCAGAAGACGTGTCACCGATGTCGCGTAAAGGCCCCCAAACACTTCTGCAGCAACGCCGCTTGCCGCTATGGTTAAGGGACGCCGCCGGTGAGGAACTCTACGTCTCTGCCGCGTGATTAAGGATAGGGCCACGGCGTTGCCGCAGAAGTGTGTGGGGGCCTTAAGGGTGTCCGGATCCAGACGACGTGTCACCGACGGCGCTCAACAGGCGTTCAGGTTCAGAAGACGTGTCGCCGATGTCAGTAAAGGGGGACCAAGAAAGGGAAGACCAGTGAAGGAGGACCAGTGAGAGGGGAGGGAAGGTGAAGGTGGACCAGTGAAGAGGGGACCAGTAAGCGTTGACCAGCGAAAGTGGTGAAGGTGGGACCACTTAAGCAGGGGGTCCGGTGAAGGGGGACCGGTAAAAGGGGACCAGTATTTTTCTCAGTATCGTATAACATGTGTTGGGTTTCAGAAAACGTGCCACAGGCGTCGTGCCACGTCTGTTGTGTTGGGTGGGGGAGGGGGGGGGGGGTGGAAGACGTGTCACAGACGTCGTGGCAGCGTCGTTACATTTGCATCGGGTCTGAGCAAAGGTGTCAAAGACGTTATGCAACCTGCGTCCGAATTCAGAACACGGCATCGTACAACGTGCGTGCAGATCCAGAAGACGTTCCATAGATCATACTTTGCACCGCATCCGTGAGAAGACTTTTTAAATGCTTCGTTCGACGATTGTGCTCGTTCTTGACTCTCACTACGCCTTAAAAAAAATTATATCACTCCGGCACAAGGGTAATTGGCCGGAGTGATAGACGTCGTGGCAGCGTCGTTACATCGGGGTGAGCGTGGGGATAAGGAGGATGACTAAAGGAACTGGAGGAATCTTATTGCTGTCAGACAGTTAACGGTATCGAGCGGTCTACCAAAACCGATTGGTTTCATTATCTTTCCGCTGATTAAGCACGCTGGATTGAGACTCTCACAATCTGCTTCTCACGATGTAGTAGAGAACGTGTACTTCGGAGAATAAATCGATTGAGGGTGGGTAGGCCCCATAGGAGCAGTTTTGAATATTTTGCCCTACCGTATCCCGCTATACCATTCTATATAGTGAAGCCAGTTTTTTTTAACTGTAATCAAAGTAAGAAGGCCTAAGAAAGAAAAGAACACGCTCCGGGTTTTCTATACTCGGAGATTGGGGCGAAGCCTCCAACCAGACGTTTGACGGCCGCTAGGCCACTGAATGTCTGGTCTGTTCATGTTCATTTATTGTCTGTTTCTCGCTTTTCTTCTTTGTGCTTCACACGTGTGGTTTGGTCCCACGTCTTTGAATAAATAACAATAAATTAAAATGTAAATATGAACTGCCAGCCGCTCCTTCGCTCGCATCGCATGGGCTTTTTGGAAGGCTTGGTTACCGCAGATGAGAGTTGAGTTCTCTCATCACTCCTACGCACACCGTACGGTTTGGCTACCTCGAGAGGAAGAGCCGCCCACGCAAGCAAAGTCGAAGGTGCACCTCAAGAAGGTTTTTCCAGACTGCTTCTGAGAGTCGAACGGGATGCTGTACCGCGAGCTCCTCTCGCAAGGGACACGGTACCGTAGTCGCTTTCGCCACTCAGCTTCAGCAGCTCACGGAAGCTTTTCGGGAAAGGTGGTCGAGACGACTTTCAGTGCGCCTTCTTCCTAGTAAAGCCAGACTCCTTGTAGCTAAAGCGACCCACCAAAAAACGAGGGGCTAGGCTGCGAGACAGTACCTATCCGCCCTCAGATTACCACTTGTTCCGCTCCCTAAAGACATTCTTTGCCAAGGAAGCTTTTGCAACGTTTGAAGACTTAAGTCGGGCTGTCGGCGAGTTCTTCGAGTTCCGGTATCCCCTTTTCTGGGATCACTGACTTGCACAATAGGAGGACCGCTGTGGAGAATAACAATGGTAATTATATTGTTGATTGATTTGCATTGTATGCTGAATAAAGAAATAAAGAAAAAAATGAAAACTCTATCAAGGCTTTCCGATCAAGCGAGTAGTTGGATTATTTTAAAGAAAGACAGACATTGATTTTGCTGTGAACCTTTAAATTAGGCGGCAATCTTGAATAAAGGATTAAACAATATAGGACTAATAAAGGTTTTAATGAATTCCTTCGTAGGGTCAATCCAACACCGGTGGGAGTTGAAGAATTGGCGAGAATTGAAATGCATATTTTTGGCTTACGCGGTGGATCTTCTCTTTGAGCACGGTGCGCTCTGTCACTGCTTGGGTTGTTATACCTATTCTAGCTGCTGCTGCCCTTCCTAAATCTTGTATGCTCCTTTTCCATCAAGGGTTTTTGAGGTTTCTCTATGGCATTAATAGGATTGTATAATACATCTAATGCTTACTTGATTTGTGCTCGGTTGCTACTCGTCACTTCCATCAATAAGAAGAGTTCAGGATGGCTTTCTGCAGCTGAATCTTCCTTTCCCTCCCTTACTGATGAGGGGAAAGATACTTTGTATCTAGGTTTGGTTTTCGTCTAAGGGCCCGGCAAAGTGAAAACGAGAGTAACTTCTTGCTCTTCACAGTTTCACAAATACCACACGCGAAAAGCAGAAGCAATGCAACGAAGGGAGCGTAAAAATTAGGCATGAATGAACATTGAACATAAGCGTGGACATATACTGGACGTGTGCATTGAGCAATCTCAGCAACCTTTGAAATTGACTGGTGGAGAGCGCTGCTTCGTTAAATGATAACAATTTTGTAGTATTTGAAATAGTGTAAACACTTACTTAAAAACCCTTTGGAAGCGACGAAAGAAGTAGTCTTGATGTAGTCCGGTCTATCTGAGTAAACCTTGCCAACAAATAACTACGGCTCAACTAGGGGAAGCGTTAAGATGTTTCTTAAACCTTCACAGCTGTCTCTTGTTCCGGCTTCCGTTTGATGTAACATTTTGAAGACCCGAGGTTTTCCTACGTCAGACAAAACAGAAAAAAGGTGCCTTGCGTTGTGTTGACAGCCAACAACTCACCAATGCTACTTAAGCTATGCAATTATGATGTCGACGCGTGATGTCGCAGTAGGAAAAGGCGCTGGCTGTAGCTCTCAGTTCGATTTGAGATTGCTTGTTCTTATCCCCGCTCAGGTCAACCATTCCCTCCACGGTTGACGAATTGAGGGCAGACTTGCTGCGAGGGGCGAAAATTGAATTCTTTCATCGGCTGACCGCCACACATCGTCCTACAAACCAGATAGCATTTATTTTAAATTGTCTCCACAACATCTTATGCAGGAGTATGCATGGTGCGTCCCAAAGAGTGATTGGCTAACTTTGTCCTCTATCATTATCCTTTTTTTAACTACAAATGTATTTTCACTTGCCTCGACATGAGAACTCTCCACTCTAATCTCTGTCACGTACCTATTACCGGCGCACAGAGAAAATAACCGCTTGGTGCGGATTGTGACTGGAAATGGCATGTTTGGCGAACAGAAGGAGAGAGGGAAGGAAGTCATCCAACAAGGAGGCGGTAAGTCTGCCTTGGATAGAGAGCTAAATCCTTTGTTCTACTAAAGAACGCGCAAGAGGTTGCTACGGGATCGCGGTCAACGCATGCATTCCTACATATTAGCTCGTTGCCCTATGAAGTGGCCGGTTTTGACTGAAAACTTTGACAGATAATAACTTTGCTTGGAAGCAATTTTATTAAACGAAATAAGCACCATTACAACTAACACACTTTTTCCATCACGACAGTCCGTAGCCACGAAGAATCGACTAAAAATTGAGGTAGAAAAATCAGCCATTTCATATGCAACGGGAGTAACAGTTAACTCAAAGCAAAACAGCGATGCCGACATATCCTCCTCCAACATCCTTGACGCTCTATTTACGAACCGTGAGCACTTTTTGATATCTGAATGCATTTAGAAACGTTTTGCTAAACATTTACTAACAGAATCCAACTGACTGACATCCTTTCTACGAGCACAAAACAACATCCTGATATGTTCTTGAAAACATCATTGTCTAAAACAAACGTAAGACGAGTAGTTCACATGTTGCCTTGTTAACTGCGCTAGAAATATAGCTTGAGATGAAAAAAAACCGCCTACCTATAGAAGATGCATGATAACACCACAAGCATGTATGTCTACTTGAAGCGATATCTCGGCCCTTATCGTTTATATGAATCCTTACTTCACCGCTGGTAGTTCTTATTTTACAGAATGATTTCTCTACGTACGGTGCTTTTGTGCTTAATTTGTTCCGTTCTTATAAACGCCACACTAACTGTAGAAGAAACAGGTATATGACATATTATTGAGCAAGCATTCGAAACGAAATTCAGTGGTTTTTAGGTTCACATAAAACTCGGAGTCGACGTTGGAACGGCAATAACCTCCTTAACATCGCAGATAACGATAATCCTTCACTAGAGGGATTTTCGGAAGGAAATCGAGAAAAACGTAAATTTTCTAGGGATCACTAGATCATTTGGGAACAATACCAACTGAATGAACTAGGCGCATTTGGAGCAAATACTTCACTCTTCAAGGTCCCATTTTCCTTAGCCTTGAAATAGCCTGAACCAACCCCATTGTGAAGCGGCCACTGGGATGTAGGCAAATTCGGTGTATAAATGGTACCGTCAGGGCGATAGCCATTAGACCTAACCAGGCGCTGACGTAGCAAAGTGCTAGCGCCCGTTCATGCCGTTTGAGCACGTTTTTGTCGCTCAGTGATAGTCGGCAGATGGATGAGAACCAGGCTAAGGAAGGGATTCCAGCGTGTGTGTCACCAAAGCTGCTCGTGTGGAAACTGCTTTCGTCTCCCAGTGGGAGTCGGCGGCTGGGCTCTTCGAGCGCAGAGACAGGCTAGGGAAGGGACTCCAGGGTGTGGTGCGCCCACGCTACTCGTGCGAGAACTGCTCCCGTCTCTCAGGGCTCTCCTGTAGCGGCGGTGCAAGAGCCGCGATCCGCCACCGACGGCTCAATGATCCTCCTCCATATCGACTGACCGTGGTGTTTGTGGATATTGAAAATGGCCACGTCGATATGACGCGGACGCCACCGAGTGCATCAGCAGAATCTGGTTAGGCCTAAGTAAGACCCCGTCAGGGCAACTAATTTTTTGAAAGATTTGAGAGTAAGGATTAATCCGCCTTTGGCTACCAATGGTGCCAGCAAAGGGACAACCCTCCAACAGAAGAACGCAGACCTGACTCTACATCTAGAGCGAGAGGCCCTAATTTTTGTGGGCCCACCCCGAGACCGAGACGAGAAAAATTTGAAGAAACAAGCTCAAGCTTGAGTGGGGTCATACCAGTCAGAATTTTAAAAGCCATAACCAGATCATTTTTGATCCTTCTACTATGAAGAGAGTGCAGTTTTAACGCTAAGCGCCTGTTAACACTGCTAGGAATAAAGCGGTATCCTACTATATCCCACCATATATCAAAGAGTAAGCGGTTGTGTCTGTCCTTCTGTCTGTCAGTCCGTCTGTCCATCTGGCCTTTCGCAAACATCGAGTAGTGGCCATCCGGGTTCAGGCGAGGTGTCACCTACGTCGTGTTGAGAGGGGTCAGAAGACGTGTCGCCAATGCCACGCAAAGCGCATCCGAGTGTCGAACATGTGCCATCGATGTCGTGAAGGCGAGCGTCCGAGTTCAGAAGAGGTGTCACCGACGTCGTTCGACAGGTGTCTGGGTTCAGAACACATGTCACCAATGCCGCGAAAGGCCTGTCCGGATTCAGACGATGTGTCACCGATGTCGCACAAGATGTTCCGGATTCACACGACGTGTCAACGATGTCGCGTAAAGCACGTCCGGCTTGAGGAGACATGTCACCGACGTCGTTCATCAGGTGCATGGGTCCAGAAGAGGTGTCACCGATGTCGGAGGGGCTCCAGCGAAGGGGGACCGATGAAGGAGGGGAGGGGTCCAGTGAAGGGGACCGGTAAAGGGTTGACCAGTGAAGAGGGGACCAGGTGAAGGAGGGGAGCGGTCCAGTGACGGGGACCGGTAAAGGGTTGACCAGTGAAGTGGGGACGAGGGGACCAGGTGAAGTGGGGACCGGTGAAGGGGGACCGGTAAAGGGAGAGGGGAGGGGTCCAGTAAAGGGGAGACCGATAAAAGGTTGACCAGTGAAGAGTGAACCAGATGAAGGGGGGACCGGTGAGGAAGGTACCAGTAATGAGGACCGGTGAATGGGGGAAGGGGGCAGTAAAGGAGGGACCGAAAAAGGGTTGATGAATAAAAGGGGAGGCGCAACTAGTGGAGGGGGGAGCAGTCCATCAGTACTCGAAAAAGTTACGGGGTTTTACCCGTTTGACCTAAGCCCCTCTCGGTGCAACTTGCATTACACGTACGTGCGCGTACAGTGGAAAAGTCCACGTCACTGCTATGCTTGCCCACGGCGGTCGAAGCCAAGGACTGCTGGACTGCCCCCTCCCCCGTCCACGTGTTGCGCCAAGGGGGACCAGTGAGGGTGGGACCAGTACAGGGGATCGGTGAAGAATAGGTGGACCAGTGAAGAGGGGACCAGTAAAGGGAGGTCCAGTGAAGATGGGAGCAGTAGTAGGAGCTGACGAAGGGGGGGGGGGGAGGGGGGGGGGGGGAGAGAGAGAGAGAGAGGGCAGTGAAGGGTGAACCGGAAAGGGATGACAATAAAAGAGAACCAGTGAAGAGGTACCAGTAATGGGGGCCTCTAAATGGTTGACCAATAAAGGGGAGAGCAGTGAAGGTGGGACCAGTAATGGGGAGCGATGAAGGGGACCAATAATTGGGGTACCAGGGAATTACCAGTTAAGAGGGAACCAGTAAGGGAACCATTTAAGGGGATTCAATAACGGGTCCAGTAATGGAAAAAATAAAAGGGGGGCCAGTAAAGGGGTCAGAGAAAAGGACCAATAAGGGGACCAGTATTTTCTCTCAGTGTCGTCCAACGTGGTGTCAAAAGATGTGCTACAGATGTCGTGCCACGTGTGTCGGGATGCAAAACACGTGTCGTAGACGTCGTGACATATGCGTCCGGACTGAGTAAATGTGTCACAGACGTTATTCAACGTGCATCTGGATGGAGAAGACGTGCCACAGATAAGACTTTGCACAGCATCCGTGAGATTTTCGGATGGCTTTTTAAAGGCTTCGTGCAGCAACGAGTGTGCTCGTACTTGATTCTCATTTCCGTTTTCTGCCCGTACATGGGTAAGGGGATATTGGTGTAGTGGGTGGGGGGAGGAGGTAGGGAGAATGAGTAAAGGAGTCAGAATAATGTTAGTCCCGTCGGACTCTGAACTGCATCGAGCGTTCTACCAATACCAACTGATTTCATTTGTGTTTCCGCAGAATAAGCACTTCGGATTAAGG
>OX377201.1:73233083-73620083 GCA_947396885.1 Heligmosomoides polygyrus polygyrus | reverse complement strand
AGAGGAGGCTGTGCTTCCTCTGCTGCAGCAGCATCTCATGCTCAATTCTGAATGCGATCCCTCGTCGTAGGACGACGGTGTCTGCTCTTCTGACTCCAGAAGGTTGTGGTGCGATGAAGTGAACCCATCTTCTGGATCCAGGCATTCAGAAACGCGCGCAGACGCCGTTTTGTCTAGCAGGAAGAGGCTACGCGTCCTCTGCTGTAACAACATACCATGTTGAACGGCAAACATTGCCCGCGCGAGGTACGCAGAGGCGTAGCTGGCGCGGGTAAAGTTTTCCGTACAACATGGGATAATGCTGAGTTCTGCATGCGGCCGGTCGTCGTACCACGACGATGAGACCTCTGCTTCCTTTCTTTTCGATCATCTGAATCCAGACGGTTGTGGTGCGACGAAGGGAACCCTCCTTCTGGATTCAGGGACTCAGAAACGCGCGCAGACGCCATTGTGTCAAGCAGGAGGAGGCTGCGCTTCCTCTGCTGCAGGAGCAGCATCTCATGCTCAATTCTGAATGCGATCCGTCGTCGTAGGACGACGGTGTCTCCTCTTCTGACCCCAGAAGGTTGTGATGTGACGAAGGGAACCCGTCTTCTGGATTCAGGCACTCAGAAACGCGCGCAGATGCCCTTGTGTCAAGCAGGAGGAGACTACGCGTCCAATGCATAACAACATCCCATGTTGAACGGCAGACGTTGCCCGCGCGAGGTACGCGGAGGCGTCGCAAGGGGTTCCATGAGATTGCGCGAGGATCCACGAGGCGTATATCAGCCAGGTTTCCAACCTGAGTGAGATACGCCTCACCATCTACAGGGCAGGGAGCTAACTCAATTATATAGTGGTAGATATATATAGCGGTATTGTATGGTGAGCGATAAGCCGCGTTATCTGAGCTTTTCGCTTACAATTCTCCGTTAAAGTTACGTAAGTCGTTAATGGATCCGGTCCCTGGTTCCACCCCATACAGCTCTCCCACCCCTTACTCTGGCACTCGCTGAACCCGGGCCGAACAACCACTTGCTATTGGGGTGGAAACCTGTTGCAGTGGGAGTGGCGGGCTGCGCCGATTGGCCAGGTGAGGGGGCCCGGTGCGATTACCTGCACTCCGTTGACACTCCTGTGGGTGGGTTTAAGGGTCGGCTCCTGTTGCTAGGGTGTTGCAGGATAGTCGCCTTCGCACCCCCGATTCTTGTGAAGCCATTTATCCACGTATATCCAGCTCGTACCTACATATATATGTGCATACGTATATAAGTAGGTATATACTACGTATTTACATATAAATACATATGTATATATATGTATATACGTAGCAACAGGTTTTCACCCCAATAGCAACTGGTTGTGCGGCCCGTGGTGACCCTTATAAGGCCCCAGATACTTCTGCGGCAACGCCACGGCCCTATCCCTAGCCATAGGGCAGGGACGCAGAGCTCGCCGCGATGGAATCGCAGCGACGGGAAGTATGCACGAGGTCTTACGGGTGCCCTAAAATATTGACTCTCCCTCATTGATTCCCTCACCCGCACCACTCTATGGCCAATCCACTCGCGGATACTCCGTTATTTATCCCCTTACTATTCTTCCACTACTTACTGGTCAACCTTGCATTTCACTCCCTTATTGATTCCCTTTCTGCCCCTCCCCCCCCTTTACTTTACAAGTCCCTCTCTTACTGGTCCCACTACTTATGTGGTCCCCTGATTGCTCCCCCTTCCCAGTCCTCATTCACGATTTCACTGAGGCTCCCGTGGTGCCACGCGTGGTACTGCGTCGAGGGCACATCTTCAGAATCCGCACGCCCGTTGAACGACGCCAGTGACACGTCTTCTGAATCCGGATGTTCGCGGCTCGACATCGTGGACATGTCTTATGGATCCGAACGCTCAGAAAAGGACGTCGCTGACACGTGTTCTAGACTCGGACGCCTGTTGCGTGGCGTCGGTGAAAGGCATCGGACAGATAGACAGCCGCTAACTCCCTTATATGAAGGAGGACATCATAAGCACAGCGGTGCGAAAATAAAGACAAATATTGAATCATTAACGACATTTAGTTCCTCTATGAGTTATTGCCTCCGGCTTATACAGGCTGGCATCTCTAACGTCTTCGGTCGTGTAAGGATGCTCCGGTAGGTCCAGGTCGTTCCGGAAACGAAAACAAACCGTGCAGCTCGACCGACCAGCCTACGACGTTCAGCAGCTTCCTTTCGCTTGCACTGCACATTACTCCCTTTACCCATGACGCTCAGTACCTCCAGTGCCGTCACATAGTTCATCACTGGTCTCCGAACATCCGACTTAAGCAGCACTCGAGTCAATCCCAGTCGGAGAGTGGGAGGGCACCCCTCGTTTCGCTTCACCATTCCCTCTCCTGAGGTTGCCCAAGAGCGTCTACTGCTCCACCGTGAGATGAAGGTTCTTGGGCAACCTCAGGTGTGGTTGGGCGTGGCTTGGCAATTCGAACGTAGCTACCTCCTTAGGATTGTCCCCTCTCAATTTTTATGAATCGCAGCGCTCTTATATCATAGAAAATATCGCTAGTTCTTAAGCGCTGGAAAGCTTCCCGTGGGACTCGCTTCAGTGCTCCAGACTGAGATCTCAGCGTTGACTACCGAACACCATTCTGATTCCTCCATAGCACTTCAGCGACTGCCTTCTTGATTGCAGCTTTTGTGTTACCAACATGATTGCGAGCCTGTTACCTGATTCTTGGCTAATCAAACCACAGGAATTAGCTTATCATGATAGTGATAGTACCTGTATGAGCTCTCCCCCCTTGAAGTTGCTTTGGTGGTAGCTACCGAACTCAAAGTCTATGTTGAGTGAGAGTTGTGCAAGCTGTCATATGGTGAATTCTTTGTGCAAACCACTAGATGGACCAAACCTCACACATCAAGGAACACACGATTTGCTGATCAACTCTTTACTCTCTACTATACTTATGCTCTCGCCGAAATTTCGAATATTCGAATGGCTTCGAATACCGAAAATTTTCGAGCATTCGAAATCGAATATATTCGAAAAACGTTGTTTTTCTGAATACTCCAATTCGAATACATTCGAAAAACGCGATTTTTTGAATATTCGAATTCGAATACATTCAAAAACGCGATTTTTTGAATATTCGAATTCGAATGCATTCGAAAAACGCAATTTTTCGAATATTCGAATTCGAATATTCGATTCGAATATTCGAATTCGAATATTCGATTCGAATATTCGAATTCGAATGAAAAACCAGGCTGGCTGATAGACATGATAGACAGCTTGGATGAAAAATTGAAGCAATACACAAAGGATTCCTTCCTAGTTAAGCAGTTTTTTTTAGTTTTAGTTGTTATCGACAGGCTTCTCATAAACCCCTTATGGACGGTAAAAATGAGGTCGCCGTCTTATACATAGTAGAATCAAAAGGCTTATGGATGCATCTAATTTTCTTGTTTGCTAAAACACGCATTTTTTCCAAAAGAGTACTTGTGTGCTGTGAAGTGCTACTCATGAGGAACAAACGGAAGGTTTACAAGACAATTGAAGGGGAAACCATCTGCTTGAGCCACTGCAAGCTTCTAGGTCACTTCAAAATGATCATTTTTGGAATTGGTGGGTGACTGACTGACCGACGAAGAAGTATTACGTTTAAAACTAAAGCAAATCTGTCCTGCTCATCCAAAAACGTGGAATATCACACTGTCAGTTTTGCGACCACAGCGTGTATTACAGATAGCTAGGAATAGGCCAGCTCTGAGCGCTGGTCTCACTTCTTTTAGGTGATTCGCACAAATAATTGGTAGAAACAGATATTTCTTATTTGAAAAGAACTTGTTGCGCATTAATGCTATTTTCTGTACAGAATTTATCGCTATATCTGACCAAATAAATTATGTTTCAACGTTGTTTTATACTTCTGTTCTTGAAGGGCTTACTGAAGTTTGTCGAAGGAGAATTTGAACGACATTTTATTTTGACACCAAATTGGAATAATCCGCTTTCGAGGCAGCTCTACACATCAATCAAGTGTGGGGTCTAATAGTGTTGGAGAAAGCATTGTGCGCCAGCGGTTCAGAAAATTTGGGACCGGAGATTTCAGCCTCGAAGATGACTCCCGTAGCTGTCGACCTAGAGCAATCCTGGACGATGAGTTGAGGGAATTGATGGAAGCTGAAAAATCCCAAACAGTTCGCGGGATCGCGGAGGAGCTAGATGTCAGGGAAACTGCGGTTGCGGATGCATTGAAACGCCTTGGGAAGGTGAAAAAGCTCGAAGAGGGGGTGCCCTACGAGTTGAGGGAGCGGAAGAATTGTCACGTTTCGGGATTTGTTCTTCTCTACTTTTACGCAACAAACTGACCCGTTTTTGGATCGAATCATCACTTGTGATGAGAAGGGGATTTTGTATGATAAAAGCGAACGTTCCAGACGGTGAATGGACGCCGACGAACCCCCTTGGCATTTTCCAAAGGCGGGCCTCCACCAAAAAAGGTAATTGTCACTGTGTGATGGTCGGCGCCTAGTGTAATCCATTACAACTTTTTGGCACGAAGCCAAACGATCACAGAGTCCTACTGTAAAGAAATCGACGAAATTGGAAATTGCGCCAACTTCAGCTATTATTGGTCAACGGAAGAGGCCCGACTGTTTGCACGATAACGCCCGCACACACTTTTTACAAATCATTTCAAAAATTGAACGAATTTTGAAGTTCTGCCTCACATATTCTCCAGACCTCTCACCAAACGACCACCACCTTTTCAACAACTTTCAGAACTTTCTCGCTGGTGAAACATTCCACAGTCAGGACCAAGCCAAAACAGCTTCCGTGGATTCTGTCGAATCTCGACCGCCTCATTTTTTTCGCAAACAGAATAAGTTCACTGGTCGCCAGTTGGCAAAAGTCTGTTGATTCGAACGGTGATTATCTCGACTAAGTCCGATAAGCTTTGAGAAAGTTATCGTAGTTCAAAGTGAAGCACTCAAAACGCTGAGAAAAATTCCTTCTGAAGCGTTCGTTACCCATACCGACCGTAAGCACCCGGGGGAGTTCCATACAACCTAATCATATAACTTTTGCGGAGCCGTAGTTGTAGAAACGAAAAGCAGAATAGCAAGCGACCACGGAGGAGCAGAAGAGCATAACGAGCAGAGAGAGGAAAATGGCTCAAGGCTGGCTCCATAAGGCACTGCTCTGCACGAGAATACATCGGACGTGGCACTAGACTGAAGCGCATCCCTGTTGACCCTCACTCTCATCCTGCAGACATTTGATGGCCTATGGTCTCAGACTCCTAACTGCAACGTGAAGGACAAGTAGCGCCCGTTTGAAACACCGTAAGAATCATAATTTCCAAGTTTTAATTGCAGTTAAGAATTCCTACTCTTCTCGACCTCTTTGCACAGGCGATAATCAGAATCGACGAGGCGCTATCGTAATAGAGATTTGATTCACAGAAAGAACCGTTTTGAAGACCCTAATTACTCGAAAAACCTAACAAGCCTGTTTAGAACACGCCGCTACATAAATTCTCGTTGGGCATTCGAATGACACTTTTCGAGTACTCGAATAGTTTTGGCTTCCCGGGAAATTTTGAATATTCGAACAGTTTCGAATATTCAAAATTTTCGAGCATTCGAAACCGAATATATTCGAAAAACGCGATTTTCCTGAATATTCGAATTCGAATAGATTCGAAAAACGCAATTTTTTGAACATTCGAATTCGAATACATTCGAAAAACGCGATTTTTCGAATATTCGGATTCGAATATTCAAATTCGAATGAAAATCATTCGAATACCTATTCGAATAGGTCATTCGAGCATAAGTATACTCTCTACTAATTACCGCTCTCCTATCCTACTATATATGTAGCTACCGAGATGAGAACCTTCCCCTCGCTCTGCCATTGCGCTATTGTAATGGACGGATGGACAGACAGAGGGGTAGACCGAAGTCGATTATCTTTTTTACATATACAGTATTAGGAAGGGATACGATATAAAGTGGTGGAAGAGTTAAGTGGATTGTCAAAGAAGAGGTAGCAAGGTGGACCGTAGGCCTATCAACTAATTGATAGCACTTCGTGTAAGACCATCCTAAATTAAACGGCTTGTTGTGATCGGGAACTATGCCATTACCTTTAATCCAACAGGCTCACTTGTACGGCAAACGAAGTGGATTGTGTCAGTGTTGGAAACAGAATTCTTCGAATAGAGTTTGTTTATAGTTCTGATCGGGCCTGTCTTTAGAAAAAATATTAACAGTGTTACCCTTCCAGGAGCACTCCTTGCTCGACCACTCCCACAGCCTCCCGCACGTCCTCCACCGCAGCCCTCTGCACACGAAGGAAATGCCAAAGGAAAGGACAACAAAAGCGGTGGTGCAGACGGTGCTAACTCTAAATCAGAAGGAGGCAACGAATCGGGTTTGTCTTGTTGCACAGTTCTACTTCTCCTTTATCAGTTTCTTAGGTCGTCATATCCTTCACTGACTGAGGTTTGCTTCAAATAGTCAAAGTAAAGGAGTGGTCAAGCTTTTTGCAGCGAGCTCACATAGATGCAGTTGATTACAAACAAAAATGCTCCTATTGAAAAGCACGGAGCACCGGGGCCTTGCGTTCAACTGGGGCCGGAAGCCTCGTGTTCTGGAGATTTGAATTACAAACTCACAGAAAATGCTGTTCTGTTTACAAGGGAGCTCAACTACTGCCCAAACAAGTAAATTGAAAAGTACTCCGTAACTGTTTCCCGATCTCCTCTGCAGATGTGGGCCACAAATTTACAATCCGCGTTCGGAGCTGCAGCCCACGGTTTAAACCTTCTCTCGTAGTGCAACTGCAGGCTGGTATTCCTCCCCTCTGAGTCACAGACCTCGTTCGATGTCATGACACGCATTCTTCTTCCGAGGCTCACGAGGCATGTGAAGTCTTCTGCAAGCGTAAGCGTCACCGTCAAGTGAAGGCTTCATGTATAGACGGCCGCTTTCTTAATCCGGCTCCATCCAGTAACCTCACGCTGGCCACATTTGGAACACACCCAACTCAGTTGCACTAGCGTTTTGACCTAAAGCCCCATACGAAAAGGTCTCAATCTCACACTTCTTCTACTGTCGAAAAAGTGGCCTAGATTGGTATTAGCAGCTTAGCAAGAAAGTGACTGCGAAGTGACGAAAAGGAGCGTATTCCATTACAAGAAATGAAACTTTTCTCCTTTAAATGCTCGGGATTTGCTACGCGATAGTACATCCTCCATCACCTAAACCCTGACCCTACAGGGCTATTTGTGAATATTTTAATGTGGTAATAAATAAACGAATACCTCCGGCGACCGCTTTTTTGAATACCTCCTGGCTAGCTGAACTCGATGTGCCTTTGCAACACCGATGACACTATGTGCGATTTCACTCTGCTAGTGGTGGGAATCTCGAGCGGAGCTTTATAGGGTGCTGCTGGTTGAAGCCGAGCACTCGCAGCTCATTCATGCATAAAGGGACTTCAGCAACTCTCAGTTATCGCCGATAAAATGAGGTGAAGGCGCCTAGAAGAGTCCTTTGCTCCTCCCGATTTCAATTCCTACAATCACAATAAGCTGAAGGAGACGGTATGGCCTGCGATGCCGCACACATCCTAAAGTGCCAACCTGGTCGCTTTCATCCTAGTTCTTACTTATTTACTATGCACGTTCTGCTCTTGGAAGAGGTCAACCCATGGTAGCAGGGATGATAGCAGTAATTAGTCCTTTATAAATCACTGTGGGAAGACGACATTAAATCCTCTCCGAAATGAAAGAGCTTTGGAAGAAAGGCATGCAGACGGTGCCAAGAGAAATTCATCGATGCCGGTGATAGTGAGAGTGTTACGGCGTATTTATGGCAGATTGTGAGTGAGGTAAAAGGCTGTAAGCACAAACTATCACCAGGAGTTGACCGCTATCGAATTTTGATTGTTCTTTTCATGGCTGTAGATATCATTTCAAGGCTATATGCTTTAATTGGCTAACCCTTTGGACCTTTTTGTGTTTTGCCAGAACGCTCAAAGCTCAACTTGAAACAGACTTTGATGAAAACAAAAGCACTAGGCAAGGAAATCAAATCGTTTCGCGCTTGTCTAAACTCATATGGATGTTTAGTCCTCCATCAAGTCATTCGCTGCTCCCCGAGTAACCTGCAGCAACAAAAAAGCTGCAATTCCGTGATCCGCGACACAACTCAATTCGTTGCTAATTTTTTTCTACAGGTTCAGAACCTAATCAGATATGTAGTGTACCTTCCAGTTAAGTGCCTTCTCCTTTCTTCACTCTTCGTGAAGTTGTCTTATCAAAGAACATACATGGACTGCTTTGAACGCCTTAACTTGGTACCATTATGTGCTATCTGTGTAAGGGCATTTACCGGCTTTTAGATGATACAAGTTCTTCGACACCACCTGCACGCCTCGCGCGACTTTGTAGCATCACTGTGACCTATGAAAAGTCGTTTTCGTAAAACATAAAATTCGCTAGCACCTAGGACTTGGTGCGTACTTTATCGGCATCGAGCCGTTCACCACTTCGGCACCTTCATCATAGACATTCTTTCCTCACCGGTCAGTAATGTCATTGGTTTGTGTTGCGCATACTTCTGTCGTTTCAAGTTGTCGGTGACATGTCTTTCAAAACCAGGTTCCCCCCTCTCGTTTCTTCTTACTGGATCTAATTGCTGGTCCACCTTTACTGGTCTTCCCTCCCCTTCTTTAGTCCCCCACCTTCGTGGTCCCAACTACTGGCCCACTTCTTTGTTTCCACTATTGACACCTACTGGTCTCTTCTTGCTGGTTTCCCCGTCCTGGCCTCTCCTCCAGGTTCTTCCTTTCCTTCCTGGTCGCTCTTCTGGTTCACCCTAGATGTCTTCCTTACTGTCCTTCTCCACCACCCCTTAGTTGTCCTCCCATGCTCATGACAGACATCGGTGACACGATTCAGAATCAGGACGCTTGTTGCGCGACGTAGGGGGCCCGTTTTCTGGATCAAGAAGCTCAGAAGCGCGCGCATTCGCCGATGTGTCGAGCATGAAGAGGCTATGCATATGGTAAATCCCTTGTTCTCCGTATGAATTCCCTTACGGCTCCTTTCCTGTTTGTTCCCCGTCCTGGTCCCGCCCCAGGTCTCTTCTTCCAGGTAGATTCCTCCTCCCCCTCGCAATCCTCCCTACTACTCTACCCCAATTAAGTAGGCCTCCCATGCTCACGACACGACGAGGCGAGCGAACGCCCATTGTGTGACGTCTCACATTGTCTCACATCCTCTAAATCCGGTCTCTCTTAATGGTAATGGACCCCCTTGCTGATCCTCCTTACCGTTCCCCCTCCCCTGATCGGTAACTCCCTAATGATCCCTACATATTGCCTAAACTCTTCTTGGTGCCACCTCCCTGCTTCCTTGTCCTCCCCCCCCCCAGCGACCATCCCAATCAGGGATGTGCGGAAACTTTTCTGGAAAAAGCGGAAGACGAAACACGGAACGGAAATGCTCAAAAATGACCGGAAACCGGAATACGAAACGCGGAAACGGAAATGACACATTTTCGCCATTTTTTCAAAAGTGCATCTGAAACGGCGTTAGAAGCGGCTTCTATTGCACTTTTTCTTCTTCAAAACTTGGCGGGCAGTAGAATCTTCTACATATTAATGCTCATGCTCATCATAAAATAACATAACGAAGCAGGAATTCATAATACTGCTATGATAACCTTTTAGCTATGGCTAAGCAATAAAAGAAAACAAATTCAGGGGCTCATTTCACTATTTCTCACTGTTTCAGCATGCAGTCATTCCATATCTAGTTCCTGCGATGGGTTTTTCGCTGACTTTTTTGATGATATTTTTTGAACGGTAGACCTAACCGACTTAACCACTAGAGGCTACTTACAGACCCGCATTAAAAACCGACTCGGGTAAGGTCTAAAACTAGAGTAGCCACTTAGATCATTTTCCGACCAGGAAAGTGAATCCTCTCAACATTTTTAGAAACTTGTGGTGTCATGGACAACGCGATGACTGCACAGATATCTGCATGCTCAAGATTAGCAGTTACATTTTAATCACCAACACCAACATTCAGTATTCATTCTGGAATCTAAGACGATAACTGGATGACTGACTAGTCATGGTGGGTCCACACTTCCACAGGAATAATCAGTCTGTGCCAGCCTAGAAACCCTACGCCCAAGTTGACACAGCTGGACAGTGCCAAGGTGATTTTCGAAGCAATGGTTTGTGTCAGAATTCAATAAGTCACCATAGTCAATCAAAATAACAGCTGATGGTGTATATTCGTGATGCTTCATTAAAAAATGGATAGCATAACTTCCTATGGATGAGTATCACACCTAACGAAATTAAAAATTGAAAATTTCACCTTTGGCCAGGAACAGTGATGTAATCTTGGAGCAGACAACCGCATGGCACAACCTTCACTGAACCCTTTGTCTTATATCTGTCTTACTTTGCGATATGCTTACAAAGTTTTTTTGAGCTAGTTGTATCTAATGCATCAAGAATTTTATGATCATTCAAATGTTGAGTGCATTTTCTTTGCATACAATGCATGCATAGCCTTTGCCCGCCCTGCATCCAGCCGTTGCCATTTTGAGTGCTTTTGGTAGCCTAAGCAATTTCAAGATTATTAATACTGGAGTTATCAAACAGTATTTCTCTCACAATTGAAGGAGAACTCTTTTTAATTGATATGCTGATTGTGTTCAATAGAAAACAGTGTGGAACACTGCCCATTTCCGTTTCCGCCTTCCGGCTCAAAAACAGGCGGAACACGGAACGGAACGGAAGAGCCTAAAATGGCCGGAAACCGGAATTCGGAACGCGGAAACGGAAATTCCGCACATCCCTGATCCCGATGCTCCCCTGGTCGCTGCCTCTTGATCGCTGTCGGTTCTGCACCCTCACCCTCAAAGTCCCCCTTCTACCCTTACCACTTCAGTAGTCTTCTCTTACTAATGGCACGAAGTCGGCTTCTGAATCTGGACGCTCAAAAACGGGCGTAGGTGCTGTTGTGTTAAGCAGTAAAGGGTTGCGTTTTCCCTGCTGCAGCAACATCCCACGTTTATCAGCAAATTTTGCCCGTGCTGTAGATGATGAGGGATACCGCATTCAGGTTAGATCATCGACCGCCCTCGCTGTGGATGATACGGCGTACCTCACTTCGATTAATTCATTCGACCGCTCTCGCTGTGGATGTTGCGGCGTATCTCACTTAGGTTAGATCACTCCACGGACAAACTCCTTTATATAAAGGTGGTGAGTGGTGATAACGAAAGTGCCAAAAATCACGGACACTAACCGATAAGTTCCGAAATCACGGTACGAATTAATCACGGAGACAGTGTTAAACATAACAAGTTTATTTCGGGTAATACCTGAATGGGCGCGTGTAGCGCAGTCGGAGGAGGCGCGATTGTCGCGTGCACCCGATACCAGGTTCCTGGTTCGGATTTTCCGCCCAGGCCAACCAAGCCTTCCATCCCTCCGGGGTCGGTAAATTGGTACCAGACTTGTCTGGGAAGGATAAAGCGCTGACTTGTTCATCGGCTGGCCACCGCAAGTCATTGTATGGCCAAATACGCATTCATGTCGCCTCCACGACATCCCGTAGAAGTAGAATGCGCTCCCAGAAGGGATTGAGTAACGCCGTCCTTTATCCTTATCCTTATCCTAATACCTGAATAACCAGTACACGAGATAAGTGGATAAGGATATCGGACATCAAAATGGGAAAACCTTCGGTCGAACAAGTGATGGGAACGGTATACTAGCCACAAAGAGCAAAATCTACAATGATGAGGTTAAACTAGGGATAACAGAGATCCTTCAGGAGATAGTGACCAAAACGTTTTGAGATCACCTAAGGCGGCGTCAGGTACTATAGTGACAACAGCTCGAGACCTTCACCAACGGGAAATCTGGCACAGCATGCCTGGTGCGTGACTCAGTCTTCCAAAGGAAACGGCTCAGACCTCGCTTACACGCCAGCCCACTAAGAGCTTCAGTTGCCCAGGTTCCACGAAGGAACCAAGTAGAAAGGATTGCCCCACTGAGGAGCACAGACAGAACGCGACGGAAAACGGGAGCCACGAACACTGAGTCCGACCACGCGCAAGCCGACGTGATGACAGGGCCGTCCGATGATGGCGACACCGCCGAGTCGGTACCGTTGCGCGCGCTGCACTAGTTTTCCTTTAGGACTTAATTTCCCGACGTTTCGCCTTAGAGCGCCCTCTTCCTAGGAGGACCGAGTGCCGCATTTAACATCTGTGAACTTAATGACGTCCAAAATGACGTGACGTTTTTTGGCTAAGGTTTTTACCCTTCTTCAGAGTCCCGCAGGCGCGCAGTTGTGCAGTCGGAGAAGGCGCTGGCTGTCGCATGCACCCCGAATTGACGGCCTGCGTTCGGGTTTATCGCCCCGGCCAACCATGCCTTCCATCACTCTGGGGTCTATGAACCAGTGGAAAACTTGTCTAGAAATGATAAAACACTTAAATGTTGAATGACTGCAAACCAACATGCAGCGAAATGAGGATTCAAACTGCCTCTGCGACGTGGACGCCTTGAGCATGGGCATCCCCCAAATGAATTGCATGAGTTTACAACTATGTCCTTTCCGCATCACATTACATATGTGTATGCATTGGCGTACGTACCCTCTCCTCCTCTCAACCCTCATAAGTGATAACAAATAAATGAAGGGTAAACGCGTTGGCCCATCCCATTGTAAGACACGAAGCGTGTTATTCTATTGTTCTTCTGTGGATTATCGTGAAAGCAGTTCGAATACGTGTTTTGGCAACACAATGAAGAATTCCGTAGGCGTATCGCTTTACAATAAATCTGTTCTTTAACCTTTTCACACATGACTGCCAGCAATCCACAGAAGGAAGAACATGATCCATGAACTGCCTCTGGTGCAAGTGAGAGAGGTCGGTTCCTCTGGGTGCGTATAGCGCGGTGGGTCGGGTTCCCCTCAGGTGAACTGTTAACAGACACGCGCACACACCACGAAAATTACTTCTGCCATAACGTGATAACTTACGAACATCTGGACAAAACAGTATACAGCAAGAGCCCGAAACAATGAGACCTACCGGCGCTATCGTTATGACAGAGCTCTAAATGTCAAAAAGCATAATATTATATTTCGTCAAGTCTTGGCCTTGGAATGGGGTGATTTAAGGTGCTGAACACAGTTTTCAAGTCCGTTTGCAGTACTACGCGCAGATGTTAGAGTGTTCGGAAAGTTTTGAGTTGAGAATTTGTGGACAGTTTATTCAGGACTTAATAAGTACAAGAAACGAAAGACCAGTATTCGAGATAGTGGCCCTTCCTTGCAATGATGTCTCTGCATCGTTTGGACAGAGCAGCTACACCACGTAGAAAGAAGAAGGACGATATGAAATCCAACTTCGTCAACTGCAGACTTGACCTCCTGGCTGTAATGGAATTTCCTCCTCCTTGTGTAGGCCTCAAGACTCATGAATGCGTGGTAGTCACAAGGCCTAACGTCAGCAGAAAATGAAGGAAGGGGAAGCCAGGTGGTGCCGATGTTCTCCAAGGGCCAGATTCATCAACGACTTACAGCACGGAGGAAATGCAGCCGAAATCAATCATAGCGCGGCTTATCAAGCGGTATGGTGAAGCATTTCACCAGCGATAAGTCGCGCTATCAGGGATTTCGGCTGTATTTTCTGCGTTAAATTGCTGTAAGTCGTTGATGAATCTGGCACCAGTTCGTCTCTCGTCTTCTTCGCATGATGGAGTCGGGCGTTGTCTATGACGATTAGGAACTTGCCGCGGTACTGGTGCTAAACCATGACTCGAGACAGCATGTCTAGCAGCTGTCCACAGAAAACCGTGGACGTTACAGTCTCCGGGAAGAATATTGTAATAGAAGCAGCCGATGGGGCTGAAAAAGAACGAGATCAACTCCTTTACGTGGCTGCCTCGCTTTGGGACGGGTTGTGGCTTCTCCTCTAGTGATAACCTCTGCACTTTCCTGTTCTGGATTTTCGACGAACGGGGACGATCCTTTCGTCCTCAACAATAAGGAATTTCGTCCGAATCGGCGTTCATTCACGGTCAAGAAACTTTTGACAGACGTCGATCCGCATTCAACAACCCCTTTTAGTGAGGGACCATGGAATAACTCCAGAGCTTACTGCGCGGAAGCCGCTTGTGGAGAGTACCGTGGATAGTGAAGCGGGATGTAGATGTCGTCCTCTCAATTTCCATTTAACATAGAGTGGAGTTGCTTCTGAATCCAGAAATTGAGCACAGCCTGATTCTGAAAACTTTCAGGACACCCTGATATAACTGATTCTTACATGACCACCATCACTTGCTTATACCTACGGTATTCGGTAGGAATGCCGAAAGCGAGAATAGATTTCTGATCCGCACTCCAAGTACCATCTCCATCGTAAAGGAAAGAATGTGCGAAATTTTACTTAACATTTAAAGTTTTCTAAGGACGATAACCCCACCCGTTTTGTTCTTCTATGCATTTGTTAACTACACATTACAAGGGTTCAAAACTCGTACGCTATGAGGTCAAAAGCATTTTTCACTGTTTTGCAGGCGAACAGCGGTTAATGGTAAGCAGGTAATAGTAAAACCTTATTTGATACCCTACACAGCTGCAGATCCTCGAAGCGTGTGGAAGCGAGACACTTTTAATTAAAAGTCTATCACTGAAAACGCCACACGCGAGATCTGAATTCCAGACGCCGCGGACACGAAGCAAGGGCACGCACGACCCACTGCACAGCCAATTTGCTGTGTGCAGTTCCTTCCTCTATCTTTCAAAGAGTACCAGAGTCCCCGCCAGGAACTGCTGCTGCGTCCTACGTAGTAAAATGCAAGGGCTCCTTATTCACTTGGCTCAAGCGACCGGCAAATGCGGGACACGCTTTCATGCCAAGTGAGGGTGTAGATTCGTCCTATATGATTCTCTTCCACCCTTTAGACATACATGCGTTTCAGACCCTACCTATTCTAGCCTTACATCCCATCTGATAAGCCTGTCTATATGATAGGAGCAGATCCTCACCATACAGCAGAAGACGTACGAGGAGTTAAAAGAAAAATTTGTATATTTCCTTGCGAGCTTCTATTATAACTGTGCTCCCTCTGACTATCGACGCTACTAACGCAGTTGCACTTAAGGAGGCGTCTTTCCGTTCTGGATTATCCTCGTCCTCGTGCCACTAGTAATAGTGCTCGTAATTGTCGTCATCTGCTTTTTCGTCGCGAAGAACTCCTACGTATGTTCGCTTTGGTACCGACACTTCCTCGTCCCTCTCCGTTATATTACTTGCAGGACAACGCTCTGAAAAAGAAGCTGGAAATGCAGGCGGGGAAGAAGTCTGGGCGAGAAGGTGCCGGCGCAGCGGCGTCAGCAAGGGATGGTGATGTAGGTTCTCGCAGGCAGGTTCTTGCACTATGCACCGCTTTGTCTCAGAGTTGAATTACAGGAAATCGGATCAGACTATATGGGCTTCGGGACGGACGGCAGGTGAGCGCCTTATCGTTAGAGTGACCCCCGAAATCCGTGGTCCACCTTCACAAATCGCTTATACTATACTTTCAATTTTTATTTGTTTATTTATGTTGCTCAAAACCAGCATCATCGCTCGATTGAGAGTGGCGACATGTGCAAAGGATTTGAGGCCTCGCGACATGCCTTTTTAAAGAACAGTGGGAAGCCACTTCGAGATTTCTTCCGTTGCAAGGAGACCTGTCAATGTGGAATGGTGCTCCGTTAGAAAACAGAATCCAACACAGCTAAGCACCGTGTCGCTCAAATAAGAAATATCAATAACCAAACAGAGCCCTCCAAAAATGCGTCTGCAAAATTGCATCCCATGATTTCGCCAAACTTTACAGCGGTGATTGCTCGGTTGCTAAGTATTCTGTTGTAGTGTAGTATATTTGAGTTAGCTTGCAGCTTTTATTGTCCATTTATTACGGAGTGGTTAGCCCTCCTATCAATGGAACCGAGGTTGTCAGATTGCTAGAAGACAGAGTAGGGAAAAGCGTCGTAAAACGCAATTTCTAAAACAATTTTTAAAACACCCCAATTGTTTAGGTAGACTGTGCATTTCAACAGCAAAGAATCAAGGCGTTTCGATACTTTGTTCGGTTGCATCGGAAAATGAAGAGTGGTGTCAATAACCCAGGTCTAAAGTCAATAACCTTGAGATTCTTCGAAATCAGAACAGCGGCTACATCGAAACGCGTCCAAAGGGCAATTTAAGGGAAGGAGTTGGTGGCAAAGATTTAAAGGAAATAACTCTTCCGTAGGAGATCATGGGGTAACTGAACAACGAAGAAAAGTGACATCAACTTCTCACCCCAGTAGGAGGAAACCGATAAATATTGAATTTCCAGTATAAAAGACCTAATATTATATTTCGACATGTAGCGTAATTCCGTTTTTTTTGCAGAAAGCTACCCTCAAATTTAGGTTACCATGAGTACTGAGGACACTACGCCAAGCGTAGTTCCACCAAAATCCTTCATTGCAATAAAATTCGCCAACATTTTTCGATGAACCTTATTTTTTATTGTTCACCGAAATTTTTTTAAAGGGTTGCACTTAATCTCGAATGTGAATGAAATACTGTGCAGGATGCAATCATCCCCCAAAATATGTAGTAAAGTGCGGGGCACACCGTCAGGTGTGACGAAGAACTTGTTTCTCTCATGAAAGGGAAATAGCGCAGCTATCCAACTGTTTGGCGTACCTCAAAGCTTCGCTTCTAGAACAAGGTTTCGAACACTGGAGGAACTAGCCGTCACGTGCACGAAACCTCGAATCGAGGGCAGTTTGTTCAATGCCGCTCAGGCCTCTCATCCTCCTAGGGTTCTTTAGTTGGTACTAGACCTGTCTGGGAAGGATAGAAAAACTGACGTGTCCATCCGGTGGTCACCACAAGTCTTGGTCTTGTGCAGACAAAATAGTTTTTAAATCGACTTCACGATATCCAGTAGAAGTAGAATATGTATGTGACGCGAATGGGATTGATTGAAGCCGTCACTTATCTTTTTACTATTTATCAAGAGAACGAACATAGCCGAATCTAAAAATCTGACCTGTATTGAAAAATTCTGTTCTATTTCATTCTACTACTATTTCCACATCCTACTGCAATGGAATGTTGCCGAGGCCAATTGAATTAGTGTCTGGATTGAACAGCGAGAGGCTGTGCCCATTTGCGGAACTAGAACTTCTGTCGTTCTCGGACAAGTTTGGTTACAGACCCTGGAGGAATTACAAAGCTTGGTTGGCATAGAACATAATAGAACAACCTCGGTTCCATGCGAGAGGCGGCGCCTTCTCTAGCAACGCTATCACGCCTCACATCAGCGGGATTGCTGTTGAAGATTAGAATTTCATTATCCTTTAAGAACTGTATTCATTTTATTAACAACTCTGGTGCATCCTGATATTCAAATTAGGTGAGGTTAACTGAAGAAAATCGCAATTCATTCTTCCTACCAGGGTATGTATGTACTGCAGATCCTATCAACTGAGAAGTGAGATATGCCAAGACCACTGTTACATTTCACGGATTTTTTTCATTCAAAGGTGCTTATGTTTTTATGGAATGGATTCCACATAAGATGAATTTGAAAGGCGATTGATAGAAACTGATGAGAGCTAAGCTCACCGGGAACTGTCTCAGGCGTATGTCTGAATGGTGAAAATGAATACCACGAGAATCTCCGTCCTTGAAATAGTAGGAAGGTATGTTTCATTTTTGCAAAGTCTTTGAACCCATGGAGTTAGGGCCCCTGAAAGTCCAGTATTGTATTGCGCTGTCAGGACGCGCCTAACACGTTTGTGCCCGCCCTATGTGGAGATAAGAGAGGTGGTGAAAGCCAACGGTGAGAGCAGATCGGTGGCTCAGCGGGAAGTGGCGGTGAATCCAAGGCGCAGAGCCTGGTGTTCCATTCGCGTGCCTTGCCGAATTTTCGTTTTTAAATACTCATGCCTTGCTTGTTATCAATCACCTTCCATACTTTTCCTATGCATTTATTACACTAGGTTGCAAAGTGTGCTCAGTAAGAACTTTTCATCAACTGTCCTCCCTGTGTAGGACACCTTTTTACATATTTTTGATGGGGGCGCGTGTGGCGCAGTCGGAGGAGCCGCCGGCAGTCGCGTGCACCCGATACCAGGTTTCTAGTTCGGGTTTCCCGCACAGACCAACCAAGCCTTCCATCCCTCCGAGGTCGGTGAATTGGTACCAGACTTGTCTGGGAAGGATAGAGCGCTGACTTGTTCATCGCCTGGCCACCGCAAGTCATTGTATGGCCAAATACGCATTCATGTCGCCTCCACGACATCCCGTAGAAGTAGAATGCGTGACGCATCCCAAAAAGGAATGAGTAACGCCATCCTTTATCCTTTTTTATCTTTGATGGGACGCTAGTCTACGTGAAGAATGACTCTTCATAACTAGGCATAAACACAGCAATTAGGAGAGCATATGAGAGCACCAGTTAACAAGTCGAGAATGGGTGGCCACTCAGTCTCACCTTGCATGTGCAGTCTCAGCATGTCAGCGAGTATAGGTCGTCGTCATAATCTAACGCATCGCTAGACGGCAACACGTTGGTGTTGAAACTCGTCTGGTGAGCCGACCAGTTAAAAACTGTCAAATATAGAGAGATACTTAATTGACGATAAGGGTGCAGAGATACCTTTCGAAAAGTTGATCTCGATGGTTCGCCGTGACATGAGTGCACGCTCCCCTAACAAGGGAAGGGTCTGAAGCGTATGAGTGAACGGTAGGAGCGAGTCATATAGGGAGAATCCTCACCCCTAAATTAGTATAAAAATGTGTTTATTTCTTGCCAAGTCGTTAAACCCAAGGAGTAGGGGGACCTTGAAGTCACATTGGAATAAGGCGCATCACGAGTTTGAGGGTCTTGTATGCCCGCGATGCCTCTGCCTGGAAGCGGCTCGTAGCGCAGTGGATAGCGACGTTGGTTCATGCGATGGAGGTCCGGGGTTTGGTTCTTCTGCGCTGCTGCATTTTCGCATTTAACCTGATTGGTTGGATTTGGGGGATTCTGACGTCTATACATTCTCAGACGTTTTCTGCGCATTATTCTAGCTGTACTCTGTAGAGGCTACTTTGTTTGCGACTTGTTTATTACTAACCGGTTTTCTAACCACAACGTCTTCGTCAACTTCAAGCTGACGTGCTTCATAGTCCTTTAGTGTGCTGGCCACCCGTTCGGCCAGCCTGATTTCTTTCCTCGAAGATTCCTTGTCTAAAGGTGGGCCACGCTTCAGTGGGAGCAGATGGATCACCACTCGAACATCGGCGGACATTGTTGGTGTTAGGTTTTAGAAAACCTTTAGCAGACCTCTGATTTCCAGGTGACAGGCAAAGATGAGGGAAAAAGTGTATCGATGCCGTATAGGTTGATCGCGTTCACATGAACCACCTCCGACGTCACATCCTGGTCTCTTTTAAAAATCCGAGCAGGATGGCTTTTCCCGAGGTCATTGGTCCCTGTATGGAAACTGACTGTGAGGAGCCTGTAGCCTTTATACATTGCCCGTATTGTGCCCAGTGGTGCTTCATGCACTTTTTACCTGTGTATCACTGGTGTTGAACATTGATACATCACCATGTGCAACACCACAGCATGGAGCTGGAAAATTAGGCACAAAATCGTCTGCAAATGGCATTGACCTAAGAATCCCCAAATCTCAACCGTTCAGCCGAAATGCAAAAATGCAGCAGCGCACGAGAACCAAACTCCCCGACCTTCCTCGCATGAACCAACGCCGCTATCCACTGCGCTACGAGTCGCCTGCGGGAAGAGGCATCGCGGCGTACAAGGCCCTCAAACTCGTGATGCGCCGTATTCTATTGTGACTTCAAGGACCCCCTACTCCTTGGGTTCAACGACTTGGCAAGAAAAAACACATCGTACTAATTGAGTGGTGAGGATTCTCCCTATATGACGCGCTCCCCCGTTCAGACATACGCTTCAGACCCTTCCCTTGTGAATAAGTTGTAGTGAGTTAATCTAAAGCGGCGATGTCCGTTCCTCCACGTGGTGCCACTGGAAACTGTTCGCTCTGCGAGCTAAGCCGATCACGGACATTCGATTGCAGGCGACAGGCCCTTGTGACAGGCCGGCCTACGAACACCCATGTCACATCACATGGTGCATGACAGCTCAAGTGTTTCGAGATAGTGCTACGGCGTCCGCGGGAGCCGACGCGCACTCGCAGAGCCCGGCGAGTGTGAGAAGTATGCGAGGGTCCCTGATGCGAGGACGGCATCGGGGGGCAACTGAGCTAGTCCGAAAGTCCCGTAACGTAAGCAGGACCCGCGTGGCAACGCTGAATGTGGGTACGTTGACGGGCCGCTCGTGCGAGTTGGTTGAAGCACTGGAGCGAAGAAGAGTTGATTTCTGTGCGGTGCAGGAGACGAGGTGGTCCTGCCGCAAGTCAAGGGACATAGGACGTGGCTTTAAGGCTGTTCTATGTGGAAGTCCCAGGACCACCAGTGGTGTCGGAATAATCGTCTCCGAACGATTTCGTGACTCGATTGTAAGCGTCGAGCGCTTTGACGATCGATTGATGAAGATCGTTGTCGCCGCTAAGGAGCGACTCTATCACTTCTTCTCAGCGTATGCTCCGCAGACTGGCTGCTCGGATCAAGCCAAGGAAGAGTTTTGGAGCCTGCTTGATGAGAAGACAGCAGAGGTGCCGTCGAAAGATGTCATCATAGTCGCTGGTGACCTTAATGGGCACGTAGGTGCTACGAAAGACGGGTACAGCTGTCATGGTGGGTTCGGATACGGATCACGTAACGCCGATGGTGAGCGCATTCTTGATTACGCGGAATCGCATAACCTCACCATAGTGAACACCGTTTTCCGAAAACGCGACTCGCACCTTATCTCATACTACAGTGGGAGCACCAAGACTCAGATAGACTTTGTCCTTGTGAGAGATCGCGACCGGAGTCTTGTCACAGAGGCGAAGATCGTGCCGTATGAGACGATCGCCCCACAGCATCGACCGCTGATCTGCACTTTGAAGATCGCCCCTCCGAGGCTGAAGCAGGTTGAGCGATGCGGTGCAGCTAGAATTAAGTGGTGGCGAATCAGAGAGAAGGAAGCAGCTGTAATTTCTCGCGTGCGGTTACCGACAGTCACGACTGTCGACGAAACTTGGAAGAAAGCAACCGACGCGATACGCCAAGCTGCACAGTCGGAACTCGGCATTACGAAGCCTGGGCGACGGAAGGTCGACAAGCAGACATGGCTGTGGACAGATGAAGTGAAAGCAAAAGTGCGAGAGAAGAAGTTGCTTTATCACGTGTTTCTCGGCGAAAAGACAGCCGATAACTGGCGGAAGTACCAAGAAGCGAAGAAAGCTGCAAAGAAGGCCGTGGCTGTTGCGAAAGCCACTCATTATGGAGATGTCAACGAGAAGCTCGAGTCTCGCGATGGTGAGCGGTATCTGTACCGACTTGCAAAGAATCGCCATCGCCAGACCGAGGATATCGAGAAGTTCTTCGGCATCAATGATGAGAACGGCCATCTTCTTATGGACCGCAAGAAGGCATTGAAGCGATGGCGTGATTATTTTGAGGAAATCTCTACGGTAGAGTTCCCTCATCCAGCCATCCCTTCAACGGCTCCAACCCACGGCCCCGTTCAGAAGATCACCGTGGAGGAGATTGAAGCGGCTTTGAAGAAGATGAGGCCAGGCAAAGCGACTGGGCCCGATGACGTGGCAGCTGATTTGTGGAAGTCTAAGTACTGGTACCCTGCTGAATGGTTGGCGAAGTTCTTTAATCAGGTTGTGGCGGAGAAGAAAGTGCCTGAGTGTTGGCGCCAAAGTACGACGATCCCGATTTGGAAGAAGAAGGGCAGTCCTGCAGACTGCTCCAATTACCGTCCGATTCGCTTGCTTTCGCACAGCATGAAGATCTTTGAGCGAGTTGTCGACGGACGAATTCGAGACATCGTCCAGCTGTCCAGCAATCAGTGCGGCTTCGTGGCTGGCTGTGGTACCGTTGATGCCATACACGCCACTCGCCTCCTGATAGAGAAGCATCGCGAGAAACAGAAGGCAGTGCATATCGCCTTCCTCGACTTGGAGAAGGCCTTTGACCGCGTACCGCGTGAAGTGATATGGTACGCCTTGCGACATCATGGAGTTCCCGAAGAGCTCATAGAGTGGGTGCGAATTCTCTACTCTTGTCCAAAGAGTCGAGTGCAAGCTGCAGCTGGAACCTCGATGGAGTTCCCCATCTCTGTCGGGGTACACCAGGGTTCTGCGCTTTCCCCACTCCTCTTTGTTGTCGTCATGGATGCCATCACACGAGATCTTCAGAAGCCCGTCCCTTGGACGTTGCTTTATGCCGATGACGTGATGCTCGCTAGCGAAGATAAAGGAGAACTCGAGCGAGAGTTGCAAGCTTGGTGTGATCGCTTGGAGCGGTTTGGACTCAGATTGAACGTGAAGAAGACCGAGTATTTAACGACGGACGTTACCGAGTCCAGCTCCATCAAGGTTAACGGCATCGAGCTTCCACGCACTGCGGTCTTTAAGTACCTGGGATCAGCAGTCGCGTCTGACGGCAAACTGATGGTCGAAGTGAATTCACGCGTGAGTGCAGCTTGGTCCAAGTGGCGCTCGTTGACTGGCGTGCTCTGCGACAAGAAGATACCAGAGCGCTTTAAGTCAAAGATCTACAGAGCAGTCATCCGGCCAGTAGCGATGTACGGCGCTGAGTGTTGGCCTGCGACCAAGGAAGTTGAAGCGCGCCTCAGCGTCATGGAGACGAAGATGCTGCGCTGGACGGCTGGAGTCACCCGCATGGACCGCATTCGAAATGATGCTATTCGGCAGAAGTTCGGTGTCGCGCCGATAGCTGACAAGATGCGCGAAGCTCGCTTACGATGGTACGGCCACGTTCTGCGTGGAAAGGAAGACAGCGTCCGCAAGATAGGCCTTAACTTCGAGGTAATAGGAAAGCGGCCTAGAGGGCGCCCGAAGCAGCGCTGGGCTGATACGTTACATACGGACTTGAAAGCGGCTGGTGTCCACCCTGATCTAGCGCTGGATCGGGAAAGGTGGCGTCATGACACCAGAATAGCGGACCCCGCTACGAAGCGGGACAAACGCTGAAGAAGAAGAAGAAGAAGAAGAAGAGTTAATCTAAAGCGGCACTATTGAACTTTCAAAACCCCTAGCCCCTCGGTCGAGATCGTGAAGGGGTAGAAACAGTTTCACCCAACTTTGCCTAAAGGGGTTATCTGGGGAGCTGGTCACAAATAAGATATCCGTTTTTGAAATTTCGACCGATTGGGGTAGTTTAGCAGGTGTGAACGCGATCATATATTAAACTTTGAGGGCCCATTGCTCTTTGGGTTCAAGGACTTTGCAAAAATGGAATCTACTTCTATACCGTTTGAAAGGTGGAGACTCTCATAAAGGTATACATTTTCGCCGCTCATACATTCGCTTGAGACAGTTCCCTGGTCAGACATTTTCATCTACGGCAGACGTGCCCTCCCCCTAGATGATGGGAAAACTTTGCAGTTGCAATAATGAATTTTTGCTCAGAACAGGGATTTATTTCAAACGTTTTTTCGCCCACGTACCATTGAAGGATTTTGCACGAGCTTCAGAAAATCTACTAACCTGTCCTTCCTTCCTTGAGGTTTCCTTTGAAAACTTTTCTTCTATTAGGTTGTAGGGACTGTACAATTTCTTCAATTTTATTTCTCTTCTTCCACACATACAACAACTAACCACATATGCACCAATCTAAAATTTCTGGGATTTTGACGAACAAAACTTTTCAAAACAGTTTTGACGAACAAAACTCAGCGAGACATTTTTCAAGTTGCTCCCTATCGTCAAATTGCTTCTCCGGCAAATAGTTCACAACGGAAGAAACAGAGTCCGTTGGGTGGTCCCATGAATACGGTGGGTGGGCCAGAACATGCCTTCCGAAACACTGGAGTTTTTCTGCCTACCTTGCAACGTGTAGACTCGCATTGTCGTGAAGGAAGAGGATCTTGACTTGTTTCCCATGAAGAGCTGCTTCAAAGCAATCCAACTACCTGCAATAGACATCGCTAATGACAGTAGTGTTTGCGGGTAGCAGCTCCCAGTGAATGACTCATTTGCAATAGAGTCCGTATTGTCAAGAAGTTCATGCACGCATCCTGGCGAACCTGTGGCTGATGGCCACTAAGTTCATGCGGTATCCATGCACCATGTCTATGTGTCTTCCGAAGTCCACGAGCTACGGTGACGTGGCTGCACCCGAGTTTCTCTGCCAGTTCACGGGTGCAGCGCCAAAAACCTCCTGAACCAGCTCCATATGGCGCTCCTCATTCACTGCGACTGGCCTTCCAGACCGTGATTGGTACTCCAAGCAAGAGTCTTCTTGAACTTCCATACTTTCGCTGTGTCGTACGAGGCAGTGGTAGGACTCATCGTGCCACATATGCTATCCACCACTAATCTTGCACTGTTTTGCTTTTTGAACTCGTAAAGCATTAGCAGTCGAACTCCCTTGCAGTCGAGAACGATCTTCTCTGCCATAGTCGTGATGCTTTCACAGGTGCCTTAACATTTCACAATTCTACCACCAAAGCATTCCACATGTCGAGTTGCTCACAAAAGCCCATAAGGGTCAAATAAGGAACCGTGAGATGAAGGCTTTTTTCAGACGAGTTCGAGAGGGAGGAATTGGTAGCATAATGCGAGATCCCGACTTAGACCCAAGTGTTCAACCAGATGTAAGGCTCTTGTTCTTCTCTTCTTTCTTTCTTTCTTTATGAGCGGTCCTCTCATTTCGGTTGCAGTCAGGCGCAGAGCCACGTGTTTCAGAAAGCGCAGGTTTCGAAGCTCGTCTACTCCAATCACCAGTGGATCGAGGTCGATAAGGTAGGGAGTATTCAACGAGGTATCTTCTCATAGAGGCAAGCTGTGGCCGTACATAGTCTTGCCTTTTATAGCTCCGTTACTACTCTTAGCGACATCAAACCGCATTCATTTACCTGGTGACATCTCATGACGTCACGCGACGTCCTGGATCTGCCCCTTTAGTGTGACTGCTCTAACAAGAAATATGAAAGAATGACTCTAGCGGAATTAAGCTATGAGATCTTAAAACCGTTAGCCTTCTTACAAGGGAAGCCCATGAACTTCCCTTAAAGAATCTCAACGAGACCTATATTGTCTTGTAGGGCATCGGACGAGGGTCATAGAAATGTGTTTCGTTTTTTCCACGGGCCACTGGTTCAAAAATGGCAAAAAACGGTATCGCTTCAGTGCAGGCTAAAAAGGCAAAAGTGACACTTGGAATGGCCTGTCGTGTTCTGAACTCTACTTACAAAAGGCTTGGAGCTCAAATTAAAGTTTGGTTATATAGTAAGACGATAATTTCCTACGCTTCCTAGAAGAAGCTGCAGTGTGCATTTAAAGGCCCCCACAGAGTTCCGCGGCAGCGCCGCGGCCCTATGCTTAACCATAGGGCAGAGACGCAGAGCTCGCCGCCGGCGGCGTCCCTGCTCTATCCTCAACCATAGCGGCGAGCGGCGTTGCCGCAGAACTCTGTTGGGGCCTTAAGTGATTCATTCGCAAGGGCGGCAGCAGTGGCTAGGTGGCCGAGTGGGTAGCGAGGCGGACTTACGGGAGGGATCGAGAGTTCGATTCCGGGGCTGGCCATGCAACTTGCTCCGTGGACCGCTGCGACTCTTTGCAAATAAAGAGTACATTTTGGCTTCGGTAGGGAACCTACTTCCCTTCCTAACCCCACTTTCAACCTTTTGTCAGATGCGGAAGAAGGTAGTTTTGTCATGTTTGGTGATGTCGAGCGTCGATTAAACCACGCTGGTCTCGCTGAGTAAGCTCTTGTCAGATGCTGTCTCCATATGACCTCTGTGGAATGCTGTCAGTCAGTTTTGGAAGTGTTTCTCGCTGTCACCTCATCTGCGAACACGATCGACAAGTACAGATTTGACCCATCATCAAGGCACGCTCATCGTTCTTTGGATTCCTTTGCACACTGCTTTTTGTTCTTCTCCCAACTCTCACTATTTCAGCTAACTGATACCGAGAACATCATAATTTATCCCCTCGTGTGATTGGTCGCCTTGCAGTATATTTCTTCTTCATCTCACCCGTATACACTTACAGGAGACGGGTCGGAGGCATTGCAGATAGGAGCATTTGCATTCACTCCCTCGACTCGATGTCAAAAAAAAAAAAAATTTCGTCCGAAATGCATTTCTAGGGTTATTTGGGATGAAGATCACCAATCCAACCGTTTTCGTTGAAACTATGGCAGAAGGTTACGATGGGAATGTATCTACGCAGAATAATCGGCACTGCTGCCCTTCACGACTACGGAGGTCGAGGAAAGCACGAGGGAAAAATTTCGCTCAAATATCGCCCACGGGGTTACTTGGGGTGCTGACCACATATATGGTACCCATTTTTAAAATTTCTGTCGATTACGGTAGGTTACGGCAGATATAGGTGGGTAAAGTTGTCTAAGTAGGATCGCTTTCTTCTCTAATGTGGTCAGACTTATTTTCCAACCTTCGACTTCAACCTTCGATGGAAAGTAGAGCAAGCAAAGTGATAGTTTAGAGAAAGAGTGAAAGATTCGTGGTCAGCAGCTTAACTAATTCCCATAAGGTGAAGTATGGGCGAAATCGGTAGTCATGACTTCGTCACCCTTATTCGCCATTAGCCAATAATAGGATAACCTACCGTAGTCAAAGTGTACCCTTCAGTTGCAAAAATGTGGGCAGTCTACAGAGGGAATCGCAGGGACAGCCCTGGAATCAAACAGCCCCTCCCGCAAGTCCACCTCGCTACCTACTCGGCCATTCAGTCGCTGCCACCACTGTTGCAAATAAACCACTTGAATGTACACTGCAGCTTCGTCTAGGAAACGTAGGAAATTATCATTTGGTATAATCTAACTTTAATTTGGGCTCCAAACCTTTTGTAGGTTAAGTTTTGAGCACGACAGGGCCATTCCGGGTGTGAGTTGTGCCTTATCAGCCCGCTGTGAAGTGATAACATTTTTTGCCAGTTTTGAACCACCCAGTGGCCCGTAGCAAAAACGAAGTACAGTTCTGTGTTCCTCGTCCGATGCTCTATAAGACCATACAGGTTTCGCTGAGGATCTTTGGGGGAATTTCATCGGCTTCCCTTGTTAGGTGGCATCACTCATAATTCCCTCGAAGAAACACGTTTCCCTCGATTACTAAATGCAAGTTGATGTGTGTTAATTTCTTGTGTGCCGAACGAGGTTTTTACGGTGGAACTTTATTCTGCGACCTGACGTTTCGACGACATCGTCATCTTCAGAGGCGATAGTCGTCCACCACTCTAGTATGGTAAGTAGAGCGAATGAGACTAAATGACTGAATGACTGACTGGCTAAATGACTAAATGCACGGGCAGCCACAGGCCTAGAAATAAATGTTTCAGGTGCCGTCCAACATATCGTTCGAGATCCCTTCCGAGACCATGTGAACGAGGAGCAGCCAATGGCCACCGGCTATATGTCCTTCAGTCGTCACTTCTTTCCTTTCCGATGATAAACGTTGCTGAACGAGTTTCCCCACTGTGCTACGTGACGTGATGATCGCCGTCACCGGCACCCTGTCTCACCCCCCGTCATGCGAACCGTATTTCCACTTCTGGCTCTCTGCCTGGTCACCATCACCGTGGGACTCGACTACAGGGAGCAGTTGTGGGTGCGAAACCTCCAGCACACCACCTACGACTACTTCCTCAACAACTACCAGCGTCTCAGACGGCTTCACGCGCTGCGTGTGTTCGCCAGGAGCAGAACAACGGTACGATCAGAACGACTCTAGTCTTCACGAAACGTAAATTGCGACATTTTGAAAACCGCGTCTAGAATAAGTTCACCCAAATAGAAACTGGCCAGGCCTCAAAAATCAGAAACTTGGAAGGGTGCTTAGTCGAGCACACTGAAACACTAGAGGACGCGCTAAAAAATACGTGCACAAATTTTGGGCGGATTTGGCGATTTTGATTTTGATTTTGGCGCACTGAGCGCTCGATTGTTCGCTGCAATTAGTTTCTTCATCCATATTCGAGTTAACCAATCCATCTTGTCGCTCGCTTGATACCAAAGGATTTCTGTATAAGACAGCGCCATCATCGTTCTGGTCTGCGGACCCGACAGAGAAACCTCTCCGCCTTTCAGCATGGTGCAGCACAGCTTTTTGTGCCGTATGGGATGCTGAAGCACTCCACTCCATCTGTGACCGGATTCATCAACGAATTACGTAACTTTAACGGCGAATTGTAAGCGAAAAGCTCAGATAACGCGGCTTATCAAGCGATATAGTGAGCGATAAGCCGCGTTATCTGAGCTTTTCGCTTACAATTCTCCTTTAAAGTTAAGTAAATCGTTGATGAATCCGGCTCCTGGTTTCACTGCAGTAAGAAGCTGGGCCTTCTTTGGAACCGAGCTGCTTCAGAAAATAGCTCTCATCCAGTTCTGATGTGGAGCAAGTCTTGAAGTCAAATTATAGAATCTTGTGTCTATTCAAACAGTGTAGCCAAGTTTTTTCTTGATGCTGATGATGAAAATTTCTACTACAAATTCACCTCTGCGAAGGTGAATTAGCAGTAAAAAGGTTTTTTGAAAAAAGGCAAACTTGACTTCACCATGTCTAATTAAATTTGGATTCGTCTGAATTGGTATGCAAAATTGTCCGTTTTATTCCTAAGGTGTCCGGTTAGAAATAAGAGAGTCCAGGAGCCAGATTCATCAACGATCCCGCTGCTATCATCTCGCGGCGGATTCAGCATATCGGCCTACGTAGTAACTGATACAGAGAGATACAGATAAGAGAACCGATATATGGTTACCGGCCGGTAAGCGGTTGATGGATCTGGCCCTAGTTTAAAGTGAAGATGGTATCTATGAAAGCACCGCACTACTCAGCTGAACGACTTCGAATTCTTGGATCATTCAAGGAAGGTGGTGTGCACTGACACCAGTAACGGTTTTGTAGAGGTCCCTTTAAAGAGAACAAAATCGAATGCGAGCATGGTTCGAAAGTAGAAACACTACTGTTCTCCTGTCATGCGATTACAAATGAATATATTAGGATTCCACCCAGGGGTGTGCGTTTAAAGATTAACGATTTACCGGATTTACCGGCATTTTTCGTTAAAACTTTTTAACGAAATTTAACGAGAAAAAAAATTCCGCTGAATTGCATTAACGACATTTTGTGACCGTTTTCGAAATTTTATTTCTCTTTCGTGTGAATGCATTTTGGACGAATTTTCGGATGAGCTAAAGTAGTATCGTTGCGACACCGAGAAAACTCTACTTACCTGAATCATTGTAGGCAATCGATATTGTCCTCGTATTTCGAGAATTCTTGGCATATTCCTTGCTCCTTGACAAGTATATTTGCGTGCGCCCCCACATAATTCGCTGTTGTTTCCCGCTTTTCGACCTCATTGTCCCTTTTTTGTTTGATTGCTACATATTAGTTCCTCATACTTACCACCCATTCAGTTATTTCACCGTTTTTTTGTGATATCTGTTTCACAAGTGTCAAAAGACATACAAAACGCTAAAAAACACAAATTATGCGACAAAACAAGGATACGGAACGAAATCATTCCTTCTCCTTCTCCGCAAATTTTCCGGAACGTTAAAGGGTCTTTTCGAATGTAGAACTTCGTTATGGCAACAATGAGCCCGCTTAACTGATAGAGCGTAATTGCTGGTACTGTGTTGCCAATGGCAAAAATACTCAATACATAAAAATTCGATCCGATTAAAATTTGATCAACGGTCCGTGGCCGTTTATCTGATTCTCTGCTGTCGTCTGCGGTAACAACAGGACCTTTTGTGGGTAAAAATGACCATTTCTGTGAAACAGGCAGATATGGAGCTGTGGTCTTCATTCGTGTCCTCCAAAGACGGACTATAGCAAATAATTCATTGTGTTCGCTGCCTGACTGAATTCTCCATTAAACATAACGTTCAATTCTGTAGTTTTTCGAAACAATTATGGCAGTATGGAAGAAAATTGGGCCGTAAAAGTCTACTTAGCGAGCGCAATCTCTGCAAGGATGAAAGCGCTTAAAAACGTTGAGCCGTGCTCTACTGAATACCATTTTGGATCTCTCCAAAACCTGGACGGCTTTCCACAAGCTGAACGAACTAAGCATAATAAGAAATTTCTCGTTTTAGAAGTCCAATTGTTACTGTTTGGTTTCAGAATCCTAATGATTTTCTCTGTTTGGCAATATTGCAGATGATAGATGGACTGAAGTTGTTTATTGTGGAGAGGAAGACACAGTCATATAATTGTCATGGAGATGGAGTCGGAAAAATCAATGAAGAAATGGTTTTGGCTTTTTACATGCTAAAATACACCCACACTGACTGCGGCTAAGCGAAATTTTATTTAAGGAATTTACCGGATTTAGCGATTTTAACGCAAAAATTTTTCGATAAAAAATGGTCGTTAAAGATTTACCGAAAAAAATTTAACACACACCCCTGATTCCATCCAGGGATGTGCGTAAATGAAATTCGACATTTTGTAAATCGTAATTACCAAAAGAAAACCGTCGTAAATCGTAAACCGTAAATCGAAGGAGTTAGCTGACAAGTAGTGCAGCAGAAACGAATTTTTATAGCTTTTCTGCTAATTTTAACACAAAATGATGATCATTAGCGTCTGTCCCGCTTGGTGCCGCAGTCCGCTCGTCTGGCGTGCTGACGCCAGTTCTCTCGGTCAAATGCCTGATCGGGATGGACACCAGCCATCTTTAAGTCCGTGTGCCTACCCAGCGTTGCTTCGGGCGCCCTCGCGTTAATACAAAATTATCCAATATTTGTGTATTCGTTGTATCCTCAGCCCAAGCTGGGCAGTTTCCCAGCCAAACTTTTTTCCTACTTCCACTTTTCCTTCTGGTCAGGCGAAGGTGCGAGGGTCTCAAATCAAATTTTAAGCGTTTTAAAAAGTCGGAAATGTTGTTGACTCGAAAACTACTTTAACCTACGCATGGTGTTTCAACAAGAAGCTCTCATCGTTTGAACGGCCATTAAATTTCCAACCTCTGAGTTCGTCAATCGCGTATAAATCTAGGATTCAACAGAAACGATAGTAAAAGGTCACTAGTACAACAACAAAGGATAAAAATCATTTCGCCCCTTATTAAGGCCCCTATGTCATGCCATCGCTCACCCCGAGCGAAGCCTAGTGATAGGCTCCCATATCGACTCATCGCTTCGCGCGATCGATGTGGGAGCTTACTTAGGCTTCGATCGGGGTGAGCGGTGGTATGACATAGGCCTTGTAAGGCACAGGCAACATTTCAAGACAGCCGAGACCACAACCGCAAGAATCTAGGGATACTCAGGAAAGTCGTGAATTTCAGCCGACCCCAGTCCTGGCGATACCGTTCATCGACAACAGCACGAAGCAGGACGAGAACGCCAACTACGTGAGCCTCACGGAGGCCTTCTCGCCGCCAGAAACCGTGGACGACGAGATAGGACTCCCTCTGCATCAGCGACTCAACGGAGGAAAAGTCTCCCTCAACACGTACCTCGACCCCTACTTGTACTACACGAACGGGCACAGGTAGCATGACCCTCTGCAGCGGTCGTGATATCCCCCTCGTCGCAGGTCCCGATGCATCGAGTGTCAAGGGCGCGGCGGTTTGTGTGCCGCCGGGTCCCAAGCGGAATGCTGCACACCGTACTTAGACACCATCCATCTCCGTTGAATTTCCTATTCGTCCCGTTTTTCCTCCCTCTTTAGCTGTGTGATCATCTATGCTTTGTGCGTTCTATTGATAAACGCTTCGAGACCTCATAGTCTGGTTGTTCATTTGGATGTTTCCAGCTGGGCGGCAGAGAGGAATTACGGTGAGGCCGGTTCGAGTGGTTCCTCTCTTCTGGTTCTCTCTCCTCAGATTAGGGGTGCTGGTGTCGCTTCATTTTGGGATGAGATTTGGTCGGATCTAGACATATTCATCAACAGTGTGACCCGTGTGCCTCGTGGTTCCGTAATGACAGCACCACAGCACGTAAGGTTCCACAGTGATTTTAGGCCATCCCAGTGTAATGTCCGCTTCCTAATCGCTTAGTCGTAGAACAAGTTTAGGGAGTTCGCACTCTATTCCCTCTTCAGCCTAACTTTCGCACTTGCCTAGAAAAAGAATACTAAATGGCTTTCGACAGTTAAACGTATAAGCATTCATATTTAAAATGGAAAATTTAGGACAAATTCACTTTTTGCTATGAGAAAACATGGGAACCATTCTAATAGAAGACCTCGTAATGTGACCGCCTCAAATAGTCCACACGTTTTTAAGTACTATTTGATTTTCTCGTCGAGTTATCGCTGTTGAATTGCTGAGATACTCTTCATGATACAGCTTGAGGTATCACACAAAAGATGGGTGACCGAGGAGGTTTCCGCGGTGGATTTGGAAGTGGTCCCAGAGGAGGACGTGGAGCTGGAGGCGATCGTGGACGTGGCGGACGAGGTCGCGGTGGCCGTGGAGGCCGAGGTGGACGGTTTGTTTTGGATTTTGATGCACTAACTAAACAGCAATATACGCAAGGCTGAAGGTCATAGCCTATAAATTTCTCCTTCGGTGGTGAAGAAGGCTTAGACTTAGAGTGTTTTAAACGATTGACGTTATGACGACCGCGCTTCAGCAGAGGTAGCAACGCTTTACAGTGGTCTTCTTCGGCCTAGTATCCGATGCCACAGTGATCTTTGCTACGTGCTCTCTAGAACGTGAAGTAAGGCAAGGGAAGAAACTGTGGGCTTTGATTGGAAACATCAGGTGGATCACAGAAGTTAACAGCAGCTCTGTGGAAGTGGGGTACTCCTCGCTTCAAGTAGTTGATGAGAAGAATTCATGCAAGAATTCTAATCAAAGTTCGTGGCGCACCCTAGAGATCGCCTTCTGCTAACATGGCCTTGGATTTGGGGTGAGTATGATGGCATACGTTCATGTTAGGGTTAGTCGGCTTACCAGGATACTATCTCAACGGTAGGTCGGAACGGCGCAAGTGTTGTACATGGGCAGAACCGCCTCTCCCTGGGAAGTAACAAACTGCAGGTATCTCGACCCCAGTACAACTCTGCGCAAAGTTAGGGGCGACGGAAGTCGCCTGTTGTCGCCCTGTTGATTCACGTGCTCCACAGCTGATGGGCGCGCGCGGGATGAGGGCTGCTATCGAGAGTCAGCGCAGTACACAGATGGCTTAGTAGGGAAGAGCTCAGGCTCGTAAGCGAGGGATCGTGGGTTTGGATCCCGAAGACTGCGTTTGTTTTGCACTTTAGCAAAATTCATATTTATCATATAGGTAATCCACCTAGGATATTATAGTGTGTTATAGAGCATGTTTACATATAACATGTGCTTCAAACTACAGATTAGCTAAAATGTTCACTTCTGTGTGTCACTTATTTTAAGCCTATGCTGTGTGAAGCTGTAGTTATATAACGATAGATGTTTTGTGGCACTAGTTAAAAGTTCCCACTCCACCAACAAGACTTCGGTCAAAAAAATTTTTTGCTGAAACTTCGTCTAGGGAGGTTATTTGGGGTGCTGATTACGAATCTGACATCCGTTTTTCACGATTCGGTCGGAGGCCACCCATACCGTTAACAACGGTGGTCCAGGCAGGGTTACCGATTTCGCTGAAACTTCGTCTAGGGGGGTTATTTGGGGTGCTGATCACGAATCTGATATCCATTCTTCACGATTCGGCTGGATAATATAAATACAGGAAGGCACCGGATTACATTCCTGAAGTTTCTGCCGGTGGCGGCAGGTAGAGACATAATCGTGAAAGACGGATGTCAGATTCGTGATCAGCACCCCAAATATCCCACCTCTAAACCAGGTTTTAGCGAAATCGGTGACCCTGCCTGGACCACCATTGTTAACGGTAAGGGTGGTATGTTATATGTAAACATGCTCTATAACACACTATAGTACCCTCCCTAGGTGGATTACCTATATGATAAACATGGATTTTGCTAAAGTGCAAAACAAACGCACTCTACGGGATCCAAACCCTCGACCCTACGCTCACGAGCCCGAGCTCTTCCCTACTACGCCACCTGTGCACTGCGCCGACCCTCGATAGCAGCCCTCATCTCGCGCGCGCCCGTCAGCTGTGGAGCACGTGAATCAACAGGGCGCCAACAGGCGACTTCCGTCGCCCCTAACTTTGCGCAGAGTTGTATTGGGGTCGAGATACCTGCAGTCTGTTACTTCCCAGGGAGAGGCGGTTCTGTCCATATACAACACTTGCGCCGTTCCGACCTACCGTTGAGATAGTATCCTGGTTAGTCGCAGCTGCGTCGTCATCTCGGGCCTGTAAATAGTCTCAGCATTTTCACATAGGTTGAAGTAAGCTTGGTGTAACACTGCATTTTCTGAGCTTACCCGAGGATATACTCTTCTTGATAGCGAGAAGTTTTCCTTTACTTATGTCAACCTCTGGCGGATAGGAACCAGTTAATACCTGTGTGTTACATGGCCGAAAACCGCCGAAAGTGACTGTTCACTCCAAAGGTCGTATGTGCGTCCTCTTGAGGCATGTATATCACCATTGTGAACCACAATCAAAAATTGCATTCACTTGCTTCCTCTAAAGATTTAAAGAAATGAGGGAATTGCCACCTATTTGAATCACTTAGGGCTGTCTAGAATATAGTGAAGTATAAGTGCACGAACTGTTACGGGGTGTTGCCAATATTACACTTCTTTTCTTTTTAGCGGTGGCCGTGGAGGCGAAAAGGAATCCGAATGGGTTCCAGTAACGAAGCTCGGGCGCCTCGTCAAGGACGGGAAGATCACAACGCTTGAGGAGATCTACCTCAACTCTCTGCCCATTAAGGTAGGTAGTGAGACGCGGCAGTGTGTTCATTAGGGCGGATAGGAACCGGGCAGTATCTGTGTACTGTATGGGCCGAAAACCGCCAAAATCACATGGAGGTTTTCAAGGTCGTATGTGCTACTGTTTGTAGCATGTATATCACCAAAATGTCCAACACTTGACTTCTTCAGGTTGCGCAGTCTCAGAGACTCCACCTCTTAGGCCTATGTTATACTTCGCCGGCATCACCGCCGAAGTGTAGCATAGGCCTTACTAGGGAAGGGCCTCAGCCCTCAGGGTTATCTCTGAACGACAAGGATGAATACCATTACAAGAATCTCTCTCCTTCAGATGGCGGAAAAGCTTATTACGTCTTTGCAAAGCCCTTGTGCCTACAAATTACGGGCGTTGAAAATTTACTGTGGCATCGCACAGGACAATACCTTGTGAACATTGAATGCGGAGAGAAATGCAAAAGTACTGCTCCATAGATGCGGGATGAGTTATTTGATTCCTTGACCTTGCCGAGTTTCTGCGTTTCCCTACATATTCGGTGTTTGGAAAGTATTACCTTTGAAACTGTCCAATTACATTGCAAGCCTTCAAAGCTTATACGAAATCTCCAGGACTTTGTGAAAATGGAACACACTTCTGTTTGAGGGGTGGAGATTCTCGCTGTGATATTCGTTTTGGCCGTTCAGACATTCGCATGAGACCACTCCCTGGTTAGTATCGAAGGCTACGAATACGGAAAAGGAACGCTGTTGTTAATTTGATTTCTATTCTGCAGTCCTTATTGATAACACTGACAAAGTTGAATGAGCAGTGGCCATTTATCATACGTTCTCCCTACGATTTCAGTTTTAGGAGTACGAGATCATCGATACGTTGTGCTCCAAGCTGACTGATGAGGTGCTCAAGATCACTCCCGTGCAGAAGCAGACGACGTAAGCATTAGCCACTTTGTTCATTGTTTCCAATTTCATCCCAGTACCGCAACGACTTCCTCACCTCCGCTGCTTCCAGTGCCGGTCAGCGAACCCGCTTCAAGGCCTTCGTCGCCATTGGTGATCACAACGGCCACGTTGGACTCGGAGTGAAGTGCTCGAAAGAAGTCGCCACCGCCATCCGTGGTGCCATTATCGCCGCCAAGCTCGCCGTTATCCCGGTCCGTCGAGGATACTGGGGCAACAAGATCGGTTTGCCCCACACCGTCCCGTGTAAGGTCACCGGAAAGTGCGCGTCCGTCATGGTGCGCCTCGTGCCCGCTCCTCGTGGCACCGGTATCGTCTCGGCGCCAGTCCCGAAGAAGCTCCTCCAAATGGCTGGTATTCAAGACTGTTACACGTCAGCTACCGGTTCCACCGCCACGCTTGGAAACTTCGCGAAAGCCACCTACGCTGCGCTGCAGCGCACCTACTCCTACCTCACACCCGATCTGTGGAAGGAGGAAGCTCTGGACAAGACCCCGTACCAGCGATACCACGATTTCCTCTCGCGCAATTAGCTTTGCGACGTTGTTCTGTGGCCGCAGTTTGTGGTTCTGTTGAAAGTAAATATGGTTGTATCAATGCGGTTTCCAAGCAGTACATATGTGTGCACTAGGGTTTCTGTTGTAAAGTGTAGCAATGCATGTTTCCCCTTCTGTTGGGTTGTGGTTTAGACACGACACACGCGATCTCTGTAAAATCCGGTGAAGGAAAGGTGTCCTCGAGGGGACAGTGGCGTTCCATGATATAAAACGATTGTATCGCTTTTGCTCACAGCGTAAAGTCGACGAGAGGTGTCTAGGAGAGGTCGAGTCGATTTACGGCGATGTTCGTATGCTGTTATCAGTGAGTGCAACATAGAAGGGCTCTTAAGGCCTTCGCACACTTTCGCCGCCACGCGGCGCGGCACCACGATTGCCATACATATCGATTTGCCTCGCGAGGCGATTCTGCGTCTCTGCCCCATGCTTAAAGATAGGGCTGCCGCGTGGCGGCGAAAGTGTGCGAAGGCCTTTAGGTAAGTGCTATAGTTTGTCGGCGATATTTCGACAGCGTCGTCCAAGTATAACATATACACCTTAGCCGGATGTTGGATCAAGGGACTAGCCGTGAAACGTGTATTGGGACGCTGCGTATCGAAATTGAGTAGAGTTGCAACCGAACAGTGGGGGGGGGGGGGGTACATTCTACTTTCAAAGTGCTATCTGAAGAATAGGGGTTCCATATAAACTGTCCTGTTGCCGCAATGGTTAGAGATGGCATGATGGGATAAGGCAACGTCTGCAGGTCTTCGCCGCGCTGCAGGAGAGGTTATCGCACCATGCCATCTCTAACCATTGCGGCAAGAGGACAGTTTATATGGAACCCCTATTCTTCAGGTAGGTGCAGGAGGAAACTGGTGCTCAGTGCTCTGCGTCCATCCGATGTGGTGGTTCCATGATCTCACGGTTCCACTATGTAGAAAAGGAGAAAATGAAGGGAGTGTATCAAATATCGAACTCATCAGTGTGCGAAAGTCGTGAGGGCTGTCATTATATGTCTGAGGTGTCATGAGTTGGCATTACTAATCCAAGACTGTAGAGTGCAGTCCTAGTAGCCCGTGGCAGTTAGAGAAATTGTTTGACCTTATTGGCTCCTCTTGCCCATCCCTTCCCCTCTACCCTTCTAGGTCTGCCCTCATTGAACTTGTGTACTGCACAACACAACGAGGAATCCGGAGGACTAGGCTCGAACTGATACGGAATGCAATTGGCAGGTCGCCGGAGAAGCGAGCATCGTCGAAGCTCGAGGATCGGAGAAGCTGCTTCATCCAAGTCGTCAAGCCTTAAGTGGGTAGTGATGCATTTCGGCAACTCACTTGGAGAGAGCTGTAGCCTACTGGGTTCTACGGGGTGTCAAAAGAACAGGACGCGCATTGGCACGTTGGTCAGACTTCTTCGTGAATGCTACGGTCCTGAATGGGAGATGCACCTTCGTAGAACACCCTTCTGTGCTAATCTGGCAAGCGACTGAGAGGGATGGAGCCATTGTTGGTCCTTATTCGAGCGACGCGAAGGTCAACCGAACGGCATGTGCTAAGTGATGCAAGCGAACCGGAAAAGTTGAGGCTTTCGATACAATGCGCTCAGTCCCTGTTAAGAAACGTCTGGTGCCTAAGGCCTGGTCCATACTTCGTCGCGGCGCGACGCGATGGCCACGCAATGAGGCCAAATTGATCGATCGCATCGCCCAATCAATATGGCCACTATACGTGGCGTCGTGTCGCGCCGCGACGAAGTATAAACGGGACCTAAGGGTCCTCGCTTTATGGGTCATTCGATCTGTTCACTGGTAGCTTTTAAATTGGATTCTGATATTTGCGAGACATGGAAGAGCTCTCTAGTACCACGGGTGTTTACTGTCGACGGTGCATGTTGATCCCATCGAAGTATTGGTTTATATAGGGCAGTGGTTGTCCTCGCACTGACCTAGCTCAGACCGTGGCCCAGACCTAGGTCAGTCCACAGATTCCCAAAAGCGGGGAAAGTCCGCTGGTGGTAGCGAGATATTCCTCCTTCCGGTTAATTCTTGAGCTTTTAGAATGGATCCAAAAGGCCTCCAGAGTCTTACCGCAGTGATGTCGGATTCCAGACCCAGAATTTCGACCGCAATTTCGAAATCTTCCTCTACAGTCACCTGATTTCCCCCAGGGGCAAACTACACAGTTAGGGGCCACGCACTCTTGGTCGTATATGCTGTTTCTGACAAGCTGCTTCTTCAAAGTGTCAGGTGGTATTTCTACCAGCGAGACCAGCTTGTCTAGGTCACATCTCCTCAGGCAAAGCCTTACGGTTTGCTAACCTCATCGAAGAGGAATGGCGTACAGAATGCTATTTTGTTATCCCTAGGGTCTCTGGAGGCTCCTGTACGGGTGATGTTACCGCTGTGGACCCCCGTGAAAGGACTTAGAGGGGTATACCCATTATATACAGCTATATCGCGCACCTTATTAATGGAGTATTGTTTTTCCATGGCACCTGTGTAGACCCCTTTTGCTGTCCGAAACATGCTACGGACTACCGCTCGTTTAGTAGTGATAGACTGAGTTGTCTATCGGTTGGCTACCACAAGTCCTTATGTAGGCCAAATACGCACTAGCATTGCCTCCATAATATCCCACAGGAGAAGAATGTGTGGCGCATCCAGAATGAGGTTTGTTAACGTCCTCCGTTAACCGTACTGTTACCTACCGTACTTTAGCCGGTTGCCTTCAGCTCTCTACTTCTCGACATAGTCTGCCAGCAACAGGTATCGAGCTGGATGCCCGAAGCGCTTTGTTGATCGAACAGCTACTGGATTATCTGCAGGAAAACTCCAACACCAGCACACATGACGTAAGCGACACCACCGATAGCAGACGTTCCATTGTTGCCGAGTGCCTTTGGCTTCTTGGTAGCAGAAAGGTGCTACTTGACAGACCCGACCCGATGACATCATACAGGGTGACCCATGAGTGCTGCAAAAATTTAAGCGGGAAAAAGCTAGGAATGTACCAAATTGGGTGCAATTTGAGACCTGTTCGCCCCTGCTTTGTAGAATACGGTGGAACGGTATTATTCAGAAGGCTCACTTCTGGATTGACAAGAACCTTCAGGTCGTGTGTGTAGCTTTGGAGCTCGCGTCGCAGCGTTTATACGGAATTTTATTCCTCATTTGTCTCAAGGAAGGTATTGGGCAATAGTTTCTCCACGCTATGTAGAGTAGAATTTTTTCTCTATGATGGTAAATAACGAAGATAAAAATCCAAAGACACAGGAATTTCACAGCTAATCCTCTGCAGGTGCGATGTTAGGCAGGCGGACGGAGGACCGCTACCACGTCCTTTCTTTTTGCTTTTAGAATAATCGCTTTACCAAAATGTGCATCACGCCATTCAGCAGCGCGATTGGGTTCATAAAATACGATGTTATATTTATGTGCCATCAAACAAATATTTTTACTGATTTTCACTCTTTTTACACAAAAAAACCTAGGGAGTGAGGGGAGACATTTTGGAAAATCATGTAAGACGAACAGCTGCCATACGTAGCCATTGTTTACATATCGTCAGGTTCCCCAGAGATATTATTAAAGACGCGTTATTGTTTCGACTTTTATAGAACAGCTCAGCTTCTAGAAATTCTTCAACGAAAGAAAACGTTGGCTGAATACCCGCCCTGAGCGACGCGCTCCAAGAGCGTTTACAGACTTTCGTTTTACTCTCTTCTCCTTATAGCTGTCTTCGCCTTACTTTTGGGCTTATAGAGCTTTCGTCGTAGTTTTCCAAAGATTACATAATGCGTAAGAATAGGTTATGTACTCGGCTGAATTTTGCACTTGTTCCAGCTCGTTGCTGCATCGTGTATGATCAGAAAATTAATAGCGCTCTTTTGTTGCAGCTCAGATCCATTCATCTAATGTTCACTCTTGAGAAGGCTCTGAATTGTCGTATACTAAACCATAACACTGAATGTTTCACCACCAATCTTCAGAAATTTAGCCACATCGGAATGGTAGTGCTCCATCGCGGACCAGAGGACGATTTTCGGTAGTTTCACGTGAGAGCGCACTACTTTCCAATAAGAGTGGCTACAACCATGATACTTGCAAGGAGCATAGCACTAAGCATCTGCTACATAAGAGTTTGTATGTGATTCTTTGCAATTGGAAAAAGACTCCTAATGAGGTCGCCTAAATTTGCTGCAGGACTGATGGTTCACCCTGTAGAACCGAGCAGATCGCCTTTCTATTTCCGATATTCTCCTGTGGAGATGAAAAAGAGCAAATTACTAGTGGCTGTTGAATGGAAGTAACGCTCGCAGTTGAAACTTCACGCAACTTCAAGTACATGAAGCTTTCATCAGATGAGGAGTCCAAAAAAGTCCATGTCGTATTTCTCGAGCTTAATCTCTCCAAGTCCTACCTCTCCCTTCCTTCCAAGGATCATATGTGGAACAGTAGCGTCCACTGTCTAGATATTAGCTCGGAAATGACCGATTCTCGACAAACTGCTGACCGGAATAAAAAGTAAAGGATTACAAAACCAGAACAAGTGTACGAGTACCTGTCCAGCTCCCTATTAGTTACACGCTATTGGTATTTTTTTTGCTTCGAGTTTTGGAACCAAATACTGGCCATAAGTATAAGACCAGATATTCGTAAAATTTATCGTTATTCATTTATTGAAAGGTATGGACTATAATCACATGCGTTAAGATTGTAACAATAACACGTTAAACTAGGAATAAAGAGCTAGGTGACTGAGCAACGAAAGCAACAAAACGAAACAAGCCTAACGAAACAGTTTAATTAGACGTTTAAAAGAAGACAGTGACATGTTAACAATGTTTTCGCTCTCTGGATGAGCTCCCTGATGCTCCTGTGGATGAGGAAACTTGACCTCACTTTCGACCTTGGAAGTAACAGGTAGAGTCTGAGATGCCCCCTTCTGTCAGTTGTCAAAGGGGCACCAAAAAGCCCAATGGGGTCAATGAAAAGCCTTCCTTTCAGAACTCTGAACAACATAATTAAATCTGCTCTCTCTCTCTCGTCTAGTCTGAAGGCTAGACAAACCAAGCATCTTAGCACTGTCAGATCCACTCGGAGTATTGTCATAACTCTATCTTACGATTATACTAGGGGCGTGGAGCTCAGTCGGATAAGGTGCCGGTTGTTGCGGGCACCCGATCCCGGGTTTTGGCTCAGATTTCCTGCCCAGGCCAACCAAACCTTCCATCCGTCCGAGGTTGGTGAATTGATACAAGGCTTGTCTGGGAGGATAAAGTGCTGACTTTTTCAACGGCTGACCACTGGAAATCATTGCATGGCCAAAAACGCATTCAAATGCTTTTCATAAAATCCGTAGAAATAGAATTCGTAGTGCATCCCAAATGGGAATGAATGACGCCGTCCTTTATCTTACGCTCTACCTTTATCTTTGAAGGCATGGGCCACGCAATCCACAACAACAACTAGACGTGAAGTAAAACAGTAGAAAATTCCAACACGGCACAGTACAGGAAACATGAAAATGAAGTTCTGCCACATCAGTGGTGCAGAGTTCGAGTTACTAAGGTCCACTCAGTGAACAGGCCATTGATTGTAACAGGCGATTTCCGCTTTCGAAATAATCTCATTTCTAAGTCAGGGATAGCAGATTACCGAATAAAACGCATGCATTCGATTTGTTGGAACGCTGTTCCTATTGCGCGTTAAGCATATCTTAAGTGCCAGGCTTCTGAGGTTGATAAGTGACTAACTAAGAGCTTACAGAGTCCCTTGATCTCCTTACAGCAAACTCAGATTTTCTGATAAAAGTGGCAACTTCACTGAGAATCTCAGTACGGCATCATTGGGGTTCCTAGCAATGTTGACTTGAGACCTTTGAGTCCTTAGATAAAGAGATAGCTAAAGCGCCACACCCACATGTCAATGAGTGCGATGAGTGTGCAATGCAATGAGTGCCTTCGGTTGTATTCGTTTGTCCTTGATTGAGTTTATGTGTTTTTATTCTAACATTGTATTTTCACGTGTGGCCCTAGCTCACGTCATGAATAAATAAATAAATAAAGAACGCAAACCACGGTAAGGTTTCCAGCTGTTCACTAAATGAAACGCTATTTCTTTCTATGCTTCCGCAAAGCTACACATTTTCGGAAAGTGGACAGCTGGTGACGTCTCAGGCAGATTCTGCGCTCTACTGATGAGCGAACAGGGCGCGGGGTGTTGCGCAGCGGTCGGGCGCACCACCACCGCGAGGGTTCAAATTTCAATTTCGGCGTCCGCGAAGCTGGCAGCGGTCCGGGGATTTCATCTTCCGGTTTCGAGTTGTTGACACTGGTGAGGTCTCTTCTATTCGGGGTGGCCTTCTTCGTTCTCTGGTGGTTATCTGAACTGCAGTACCATTCCACACCGCGGCCTTCAAAGTGCTTCTGCAAGTTTCGGCGTGAGAAGAAGTCTCCTGAACATTAGGCTCCAAAGAAAGTGATTGTAGGTTGCTAATGTAATATTATAGCCCTTCATTGACATGTTGGTGGCAAAATCGACTGAAAACAGTTTGTGTATTTCCATTTGCCTGCAATGTATTCCTTTGGTACACGTGGATGCACTAGAAGATTAGTTAGGTAACGGAACGGTAACGAACATGCCTTCACAAGCATGACAGGACGCTTAATGACATTGATGCCGTTCAGGATGCAAGTCTTCCAGGCCTGTGCATGCATTTGTTTGTTTTATTCAAGGCATAGACAATGATCTAGCATACCGAATGTAAGGAAACGTAAAAAAATAAAGTAACAACATAAAAGAGGAAGGGGTGAACGTAACCATCAGCTATGTAAGTAGCTATTACGAACGACATTTTGCAGCATACCTTAATATCTAACATCTGACAAATCTTCTACAGGCCTGGGCAGAGAGTCTTCCTCCAGTAGCGGATTGAATTCCTTGAAAATTCGATGGGTTAAAAGAAGCCTGGTCAGTCGCGTTGGTGCAATCCCTGTCGGGGGGGGGGGGGGGGGCAGTCCATTATGAACTGTTAACGATAGCTACGCATGTGTACATAAAACATATGGATGCCTTAACTTACCTGATCCCCTCCCTTGGAAATGTCCGAGTGTTGTGATCCAAAACTCTATTTGCTTTGGAAAGAAATCGCAAACCGCTATGCACTAATTGATTAAGGTAATAACGTTGCTTTAACGTGTTTTCATGGTTTTATAGTATTGTAATTGTTACAGGTTTCTGTTCAATTTGCTGTGTTTTCATTACTCCCTCCCCCCGACTAGGAAAGCAATTTAGATAGCTGATTTTGGTATTGGAAAGACAGCAATGGATAATGTAAGCATATTTATACATATTCATATGTTGTTGTGCATGTTGCATTTCTTTAGAATTTGACATGGACTGCCCCCCCCCCCCCCCCCCCCGACAGGGATTGCACCGTCGCGTTTTAACCACTGAGACTTCGAGTTTCAGCTTTCTTCCTTTTCTTTTTTGGTTCTTGTCAGAATACCAGATCTATATCCTTCTTCTTTGTTGGATTGAACACCGACGTCCCACTATCTACTAGGGGTCGTAACTAGGTTTTGAAACGTCGTGTGACCTAAGGACGTTTAGATTTCAAAGCTCTGAAGAGATAGGTACAATGGTTGGCTTTTTTTAGTATGACACTACAATATCTGGAGAAGCACAGCTAGCTCCTCATTATGCATCCAAGATCCCGCACTTCATCAACCCTGCTTAAAACCTCTCCGTTGACCCACTATTTCAGAAGTTTAGCACTGTTTTTAGGCCCGGTCATCAGGAAGTGTCTTCTCAGGTGCAAGAGGCAATTCCCATGTTTCTGACCAATGACTAATGAAATAAGAGTTTTTTCTGGGTAGTCTTTCGAGTCATTTAGGTAGAGCCGCAGTATAGACCTGGATTTCTTATCACAAGCCAGGAACTACGCGTTATCTGCTCAACAACTATAGTTATATTGTGTAAATCTCTTATCGCAAGCCAAGAACTACGCCCAACTTCGTCACTATCTCTACCGTCAAATGTATTTGGCGCAATAAATGTAATGTAACTTTTCCACATTTTTCATTTAGTTGGATTTCTACTCTTCAGAGGAATATAGTTGTCGGCTTACGAATTTTACTGAGATATTTCAGGATCAGCAATACTAACAAAACAATTGAAACCCCCAGTTGTCTATCTAGTTGCGTCTTGATTCATGCTCATTCCTTGTTCTTTTTATTGCGTTCTTGACATAATTACGAGTCTCTTTCTTTATGGAGTGTTGACTGTTTTCCATTGTGACAAACCCTTGAGTGCATGAAGTAAACAAATAAATACATCGATGGCCAGCTGGAAGGGCTTTGAGCCTTCATTTTTCTAGGCCTCTACATCATTAGCATACATTGTCCAATGCAATTATTGTCATCATGTCACCGGCGTAACCAACCAGCAAGTTGAATCCAATAAAAGGCGTGTTGATCCTAATCATAATGATACTGTGATAGCGCTCTCTTCCGATTATGCAATGGGTTCGATGCTCCGCATAGCGCAGTAGAGCGGAGTAATCTGCGCTTAGGAGGTGAACGTTAGAAGTATGGAGTGCGAAACGACCTGCACACACCTTCCCCTTTTATTATGCTTCATATCTTTTCTACGATTAGAAGGAGTTTCACATCCAATTAGTAGCATCCTTTCCGCTTATTCGAAGATCTTAAAGAATTGGGCGCCATTCTAGAATTGATCCACGTTGTATCACCTCCATAAATGATACCTCTATTCTAGTCGAAGGAAAGTAGGATGTCATTTTACAATAATGCCATGTTTGCGGCCGTGGTTAGCCTCTCGGTTTAAGACATTTTGCACAATTTATATAGATTTTAATTGTCAATTTTGGTAACATCAAATTGGGCGCGTGTAGCGCAGTCGAAGGAGGTGCAGGCTGTCGTGTACACTTCACACCAGGTTCCTGGTTCGGATTTCTCGCCCAGGCAACCAAGCCTTCCATTCCTCCTGGGTAGGTGAATTGGTACCGCACTCGCTTGAAAAGGATGAAATACTGACTTATTCGTCGGCTGACCACCGCAAGTCACTCTAACGTCAAATACACATTCGAATCGCCTCCACGACATCCCGTAGAAACAGAATGCGTTACGCGTCCCAAAAGGGATTGTGTGATGCCTATCCTTATCTAGATTTCAATGGGATGGTCCCCCTTCCCCCGCCCTAGCTTTGGCACATTAAGCATGTTGCGGTGCAGTAGCAAATAATCGGTGGTTTTAATTATCGGGGTACTTTTTGGGCAGAAAGCAATCTTGACGAATTTAGACTTCAATTTTTCTGTGATCTTTGTGGCTTATCTGGGTAGGGATGTTAACGTCCCTACTTGTCAGGTATAAGATGGTGATGGATGATGCAGCTAATACAATGACATACTCGAGCGATGGATCCCGCAAAGTAATGCAGCTGTATGGAGCATTAAACGTTGATGCAGAGGGATACATAACAATGCCAGTGAAAGGTGAATTCTTTTCCTGTGACACAAATCTTCGCTATTCTTATTTCATTGTGGATATTTGTAGCTCGATGAATACAGGGAGTAATTCGATTTGTTAGCATGTTGAAGTTACAGATGTACTGGGAGTGCTGGATCAGATGGAGTTCTTGCGCACGAATTGGAAGGCAGCGGACGAAAAGGCAATATATTTCGAACAACAACACGCTAAGATCAGCGCTGAGCTTGAGTAGGTTTCTACTTTGCTGCAAGGTATTTTTTCTTCCACGAAGCTGCAACCTTCCATGCCCTACTGTACTTGAATCCCTAACACTGAGAATACGTATTTTCTTAGCCACTTAGAAAGCACAGAGTGGTGCAAGTTATGACTGCCACCGGTTTTTCAAACTACAATTCCTTCCATTCGATGCCAGTATCTGTATACAATGTTGGTGCGAATAGTGCAGCTACAGGGAGAGAAGACCTCTCTACTACCGTTTCTTAGAGTGTTTCCTTTATCAATTCGGTCTCTCTCGCTCTTTTACTTAGTTGTTGGTACATCTTCATTGAATCTGTTTAACCATTAACTGTCCAGCCCTGCATCGACGTCGTGTCCACGATGCGCTTTAACACTGCGTGATTCAGTGGTTAACATCAGATGAGATTTGCTCTTCTCATTTCTGTGGTAGCCGCATTTCTTCCCATAGATCACATTCGACCTTTCCGTCCTACCATTTAGGTAGTTCGTTGGTAACAGAAATCAACTATGTCGTAGATTGTTCAGATTGAAATATGGAGACTCCATTTTAACGTTTTAATGGCTAGCCTTCGCCGTTTAACTACTCCTTAGGCCCAGAGACATAGCAAACTATTGTAACATCGCTAACGAGCCACGATTACAGTCAGCCAGCAAAATCGAACTAAAATGGGCGCGATCTTTCAACTGAAGCCTGAAACTATAGTGGTACTCGATATCTCAGAACAACTTAAACTACAGCTGTGCACCCTGCAAACCCTCCCCTATACATGGCAGCTAGCAGTTCAATTTACGGGCAAAAGTCATCCTATGCCGGTGCTATTCCTAATCAGTCACACGATAAACCGCAGTGCATCGACCTGCTCGCCACTATTATTCGTTTTGGGGTTTAGCCGTTCTATGGTCTTGACTTCAGCCAGTTTCCTTTCCAGCACGGCTATTAGTGAGCGGTGTAGAGCGTGTAATCTAATTATAGAGTATGTTCGTGGATGTGTTTAAGGGTGTAAAGTGGGGAAAGGAATTCACCGTACATCAAAGGTTTGAAAAGATTGTTTGGACTGGAGCGGTAGGTTCATGTGCGATGAGCATTTCCTCTCAACAGCATGAAACTCATTCCTCATCGGTTACAGGTCATCTGTCAAGCGCGTTATTACGGTCTTTTGCATGTTTGTGTAGGCAAGTGGAGCCTAGAAATGCTGGAGCCTATTGCTAGATTCCAGTAGACAATAGAAAAAGTCACGAAAAAGTGCTCATAAGCAGAAGTGAACTTCCTTCCTTTCTAAATGCATCCCAACTATTTACCCCGATTAAAGCATATGGGCTATTGCTTGAGAATCTGAAGTTTATAAGACATTCAAAGAAGGACGATTTTCGATCAACGTTGGAATGTAGTCCTATTCTTTCAATGTTCGGTTTCGAACGATTATTCGATTTTTGAAAACCATTTGAATGTTACTCGAAAAGCAAGAAGTTTTGAACACTCGACTATTCGAGTAGATCTCTTGATGCTCATTGTTTAATCACTATACATCTACTCTTGGTGGAGTTAGGTTTTGATGTCTAGATTTCCACACGTGTTTTTTTTTTTTTAATTAGCCAAGCGTATTTATTTCATCGTATGTATTTACAGAGCGACAAATGCAGAATTACGAAGGTGCAAAGCGGAATTGAAAGATGCTCGAGCTCAAATAAGAGCTCAGCTTGAAGAAGCTCATGCTTTGCGCGCAGATTCGGACGAGATGCTCGGACGCTTAAAGCTTGTTAAAGAATTGCTGAAGGTAAGTTTAACATATTTTTTAAAACGCTCCTTGCTGTTTACAGTAAGGCACTTAGAGATAGAGTTCTTCAACATGCTCAGAACATAAGTTGGTAGTAATTATAATTGCAGTTGTAATTGTTTCAGTCGGATCTAGACAGCCTTCCTGCCGATACCCGGAAGCAGCTTGCATTTCTTCGCAACCCAGACCTAGGAAGGACAAATTCAAAACGAGTGGCCAGGGAGCAGTATATGGTGATTTTGAGAAAAGTGCTTTTAAGAGCGAGGAACTAGTGCTGGAGATATTGTTCTGTAAAATATTCTTTAAACGCAGTGGGGTTTTAGGAAGGCGATACCGCAGATACCATGGACTATGATGTGAGCAGCAACACCTTGGATACACTTGACGAAGTCGAAGAGGACGAGCACGATAGGTGAGTTGTGTATCTTTCCTTAGGTGGTATATCTGAATCGTTAGTGATTCATAGCCGAACAGTGACTGGAAAAAAGAGCTCTAAGGGGACGGTTAGGACCTTTATGCTCTTATCATGTGCTGTAATAATTAGCACGTCCAAACCCCCATGTGGTTGTGTGACTGGTGTCGGTCGCTTAGACCGATTTCCACTTCCAAGTTGGGGCCGTCATCGCTGCTGTCATATTAGGTTTTCACAGATGCGTTTCATTGGGGAAGGGAAGCTAGCTTTACACCCTTTATTAAAATGCATCTGCTGCTATAAGACTTCATGTGAGATCCATTAAAGACACTTCGAATTACTTGAACTAAGCGTTTGAGAACGTCGTGAACGAAGTCCTGGAAACGGCATTTAGCTAGCCAGATCTCTTCTTTATGATATATTCTATTCTATATACTCATATTCATAACACGAGAAGCTCACGATCTGCGGGCGGTACGTGTGGCCACACGATCCTTTCCATGGCTTTGTTACTACTATAATGGCTGGTAGTGGTGAGAGAACTTGACATACCTTTCGCGATGGGAACAATTTATCAGACTCAGCAGTCCTAGCCCTTTTCCAGCTTTTACTCTGATAATGCGTCTTCTTTACCAATTGCTTTTTCTAGGCGTGCGAGGAACCAGTCAGTCGGCCTACGTGGACGGCGATCAGTATCCGCTCATGCCCATCCAGCGTCGACCTCGAAGAGAAAGAGCAGCCGTGTCTATGACAGCGCTGCTGTTCCTGCGGCTGTATACGAAAACGATGAAACAGTGAGTGAATCAGAATTTTGTCAGAGCTGTTAATCATCCTTCCCTAATGGAAATATTCCGTGCACTTCCTATTTCCGACCCCCTCCCGCTTTGGAAACTTTCTAAATCGTGCGCTGAAATGAAAAGGTATCCGGAAAAAATTTCCAGCGTGACTCTCCTCTTCCTGCGAAACGGTCACGAGAAAACGCGGAGCAGATCACCGCGACAACCACCATCACCATTGATCCGAGCAGAAAGAAGGCGTCACAGGCAAAGGTTACGATCAGGAGGAGCATGAATAGGAGCATGTCTGCCAACGACCTGCTTGCGAATCAAGTTCGTTTCAGCTCATATTAACACTGCGCATTGTTCTCAGCCCTACTTAAGACATTTGGATACACTTTTGTTTTTCAAATAGTGCGGTCAGTTTACTCCCTTGTTTATCACCAGTCGATGGCTGTAACGCATTATATTCCGCATCTCTCCTTATTTTGTACAACTCTTTGGTGGTTCAGGCTAAAACTCCAACAACTGCTCCTCGAACTCCTTTCGTACCACGGACAACTAGCACACTGGAGCTGTGGGTTTCATTTATTTCTGTTCGCCAAAACTGGTTTGCTATCTGTATGCTGTTCGGTATGTTCAGCACTGGTGCATTGCAGGCGAACTCCGAGGCGTCATGCGGGTTCCTGGACTCGAGGAAAGCCCATTGAAAGTCGACCTCATCATTTTCAGCCGCTGTCGACTTATTTCAAGGTAACACTTGCCTAGCTTAAGGTAATACCCCATATTCTCAGTAGTGCTACTGCAGATAACGTCGTGTGATGTTTGCCACGGAGGCATCAATTTCGCTGCTAAGCCGGCGTACAAGTGCCACGATTGCCTTCAGCTCACACACGTGTCTTGCTCATCGTGAGTCGCTTGTTTCCGTGTAGGTGAAGGAAAACCAAGTTTGGAGTGGAGTACTATCCACTTCTAGGCGACTCATGCTTCCATGCGTTCCTCGTACAGCTGTCTTGCCTCGTACCCCTAATAAACGTGGACAGCAAGTCTACCACTTACAAGTGAGTTTGGCTGACTTCTACTAAACAGCATCGGAGTCGTTATGTTTCTCAATGCAGGAGTTCTGTCCATCCACACCTCCGATGATTGCCTACCCGGTAATTTATTGTATTGTGGACTTGGAGAATCGAGGACTGGGTCGCGAAGGTCTCTACCGTGTTCCAGGCAGGAAAGATCACGTAAGTTATTCAACTTCAGTATTTCTGATTATGAGCTAGAAAGTAATGGTCTGCAAATGGGAAGGGAAAATAGCCTATTCATTGTTCTTTTTGGATACGATTTTGATTGGTGTAAGTGCATTTAAAATATTGTTTTTTGTCTGTGATGTCATCCCATAGGTCATAACTGCACTGTCGCGGTCATATTGTGACCTTTCCTCGTCTGACGGGTATTCCTTTAATGGAGCACCCTCCGTGCTGTTCCAGTTTGAGACTATTTGAATCGACACAAGATATGCTACATTTTAGGTGCAAAGTGTTTTGAACGAGCTGCGAACGTCTCGAGGTATACCCAAGCTAGGCATTCAGGAGATTGAAGTGGTCGTCGACGTAATTAAATCTTTTCTCAGGGAGCTGAGGGTAAGAGTCAATCAAAACAAATTTTTGGAGGCTTTCAGGGTTAACTCTCGGTCCTTTTAGGATCCATTGGTGCCAAAATCGTCCCGCGAAGAGTTTATTCGGGCCGCGCAAACGAATAACATTCTTGCCCTGAACGTTGCTGTGTGTGATCTCCCACAAACGAACAGGGATACGCTGTCATATCTTATGCTGCATCTGCAGAAGGTTTGTTGGAAGATAAAAATTCTCGACTCTTTGCGAGTATCTACAATGTTGCAGGTGGAGGCGCTTAAGGATGTGAACAAGATGACTGCTGAGAACATTGCTCGCTGCTTGGCCATACCGATCATGGGTCAGAGCTCATATCCACGAGGCGACATCCATGTCGCGTCGAATGATGCTCGCGAAAAGGAACGTTCGGTGCTGCAAATGCTCAGAATGTCCTCGGTATTTAGCTTTCATTTGTTTAGGCTTCTTGAGTCATGAAAGCACAGTTCGCATGTTTGATCTACGGATCTATATTTTGTCAGGGAAACTTAACCAATTTCACCAAGTATAGCTGCCACCAGTTCGCTAAGGCCTATGTTATGCCATCGCCAACCCCGATGGCGACTGACAGAGCGATGAGCGATGCCATCGCTAAGAAAGGGAAAAGAGAAAAGGGGGAGGGTGATGTGCCAGCATCGCTAGCGATGCGGGCCATCTCTGTGTTGAGTTCAGCGATGAGCAGCATCGCTAGCGGGTGGGAGGGGGCACAAGCGATGACAGAGTCTGATACGGTTCCGCCACGAGTTGTGTCTGGAGCACCTTAGCTCTATGTTACACCATCGCTCGCCACTGAGCGATGGTATATTTCCGATTATAATGAACTATTAGGAGGGAGGGGGGCAAAAGTAAGGAGACAAATTGAAAAAAAATCTTCATTCTCTTTATAACTCAATTACAACTCAACGATGCTGAGGAATGTATTTGCCATTAAGGGCAGTGACCTTGCTGCCATCGCTCAGCCAACTTCCTGATCCCATCCTTCCAGACCTACTTGGGCCTGGTGTTGATCAACTGTTCAATATGGTTGTCAAGCACTGCTTGGGTTCTTGTGTCCCTTCCGACCAGGAAGTTCTGTAGGAAGTTCTGTAGGCTTAAGAAGTAGTGGTAGTCGCATGGAGAGATGTCCGGCGAATACGGTGGGTGAGGCATGTGAACGTTGCACAGCTGGTCAAGCTTATCCGTGGTTACTTGTTCCCGATGGGGTGCGGCGTTGTCGAAGAGGAGAACCTGCTTGAAGCGCTGCGAATGAATAAGAGCGAGTCGCCGGTCATCTCTTCTATTTCGTTCACCATGGCCTTGGAGTTCATCGTAGTGCTCTTGGGAAACAGCTTCCAGTAAACCGATCCGCGGGCGCAGACCCAAAAGCTCCAAAGGTGCTTCTCGCCGTGAACATCTCGCCGAACGAAGTTCGGTAACAGGTAACCAGGCCTCACCCAGACTCGCTGCTTGGAAGGGTTAAGGTAGAATACGTACTTCTCATCTTGCGTGAATATTGAGCCCAGGCTGCTCGGGGTTGGGAATTGGGCGAGATTTGCGCGAAACAGATCAACTCGTCAGGCTGGGGTTTCGGCATGAGACAGACTGAGGTTTTGCCATACTTCTGGAAACGGCGAAAGTGATCACTTCTCAGGTGGCCTTCAGTAAGTAGCAAACAAACATACAAATACGATAAGCACGAAACCAGACTCCAGCCACGAGATATATGGACACGGCATGGGGTGTCTCATTACTTTTGGCCCTCCTAATAAATAATAAATTGAATAAGCACATCAGCTATTGCTCATTGACATGGAAAGGGTCTGACGCGTATGTCTGAACTGGGGGAGCGAGTAATATAGGGAGAATCCCCACCACTCAATTAGTATAAAAATGTGTTTATTTTTGCCAAGTCGTTAAACTTAAGGGGTAGGGGGACATTGAAGTTACAATGGAATACGGCGCATCACGAGTTTGGGGGTCTTGTACGCGCGCGATGCCTCTGCGGGCAAGTGGTTCGGAGCGCAGTGGATAACGCTGCTTCGTGCGAGGAAGGTAGGAGGTTCGCTTATCCTGCGTCGCTGCATTTTTGCATTTCAATTGATTGGTTAAGATTTGGGGATTCTGACGTCTACACTGTTCTCGGAAGTTTTTTTATTAAACTAATTTCCCAGCTGCATGCTTCAACATGATGATGTATAAGTGTTCAGCATCAGTGATACACAGGTACAAATGCATGCTGCAGAACTGGGCACAATACAGGCAGCGTATAAAGGCTACAGGCTCCTCACAGTCTGTTTCCTCACGTGGACCAATGACCTCGAGAAAAGCCATCCTGCTCGAATTTTCAGAAGAGACCAGGATGTGACGTCAGGGGTGGTTGAAATGAGAAACGAAGTCTGTGGATCCCACAAATTAACCTAAACGGATCGATGCACTCTCCCTCATCTTCGCTTGTCACCTGGAAATCAGAGGTCCGCTGAAGGTTGTCTAAAACCTAACACCAACAATGTATGCCGATGCTCGAGTGTGATCCACTTGCTCACACTGAAGTGTGGCCCACCTTTAGACAAGAGACCTTCGAGGAAAGAAATCAGGCTGGCGGAAAGGATGGCCAGCATACTAAAGGACTACGAAGCACGTCAACTTGAAGTTGACGAAGACGTTGTGCTTTAAAAACCAGTAATAAACAAGTCGCAAGAAAGATACCTTCCAAAGCGTACGGCTAGAAAAATGTGCAGAAAGCGTATGAAAGTGTATAGAGGTCAGAATCCCCCAAATCTCAACCAATCAGTTGAAACGCAAAAATGCAGTAGCTCAGAAGAACCGAAGCCCGACCTCCGTCGCATGAACCAATGTCGCTATCTACTGCGCTCCGAGCCGCTTCCCGGCAGAGGCATCGTGGGCGTACAACACCTCCAAACTCTTGATGCGCCGTATTCTACTGTAACTTCAAGGACCTCCTACTCCTTGGGTTTAACGACTTAGCAAAAAGAAACGCATTTTCATACTAATTGAAAGGTGGGGATTCTCACTAGCATAGAAAGGCGCATACACCACCACAGTAAGTTCTCAAAACGCCGAGATTTATGAAAATAGAAGCCGGAGACAGCTTAGTGGGTGCAGCTGAGCTCCAATGGTTATCAAAGGTTAGGTGGTCTGCCGCTGTCTGACAATGCACTTTTCAGGACTACTGGCTCCAGTTTCTGCAGGTGGACGGAGGACAGGGTGATGCAGGCGCATCCGGTCGCACCCCAGCATCAGCTCCTCCCTACGAAGAGCTGCCCCGAGCCACAGCAACAGCGCCACCTTTCGAGGCATGTGCAGACCAGAGCATGCTTGGTCCACTGACACGATCCCCTGCTCCAAACCTTCTGCGGCCGGTTCCGAGGCGACCTGGACCGACAAAGTTCTTCGACAGTCCAAGCTGATCTCATGAGCCATGGAATCGCCTGCTTTAGATCTGTGAATATATCTATTTGATACAAAAAGGCGAAATAGGTTGTCAACTGACCTTGAGGAAGAGTAGTTTTTGCTACACTATTATCGAAACTGGAATTCAGAGGACTGGGGGGAGGCACGACGCGTTCAGTCGTCCGCTGTACGCGATGGAGTTCTCAAGAATGCCTCCTACGCTTCTAATTCTCTGCTTACTCTCCACTCTCCCTCAAGCGTAAGTTGATGACCTATTTGTCTGTAGCTTTATTCGGACCTCGTTTACCTACTGACCTTCTCACCCGGAGATGCGACCTGTTTCTTTTGTGATTTTTTGTTTGTTTCGAAGATCACGTTAGATATCAGTGACTCACACAGAACTGCGAAGCCCGTCGCCTTCCTTATCAGCAGGCGCGCGGCTGCGGCGATAGTGAGGAAGGAGACTCTTTGCTTTGCTCATTCCGTGAAGTATTTGTCAAGTTATTCTCGGTATATTTCAATATTTTTGAGGTGCATTTCAGCGTTATCGATTTAGCTTAATAACGAAGGCCATAGTAACCGTACATCTGTGTAATATGGATTTCCTATGTAATCAAGTACTAATGAATGAAGGTTCGTAAGAGGATGGCTGTGCAGTGTGAGACGGTTGAGTGGCAAACGACGTCGGCGAACCGGTCGAGGCGCTGACGAGGTTCTAGCGCACTCTGTGATCAAGTGCGACACTATCGACGGAACTTCGATTCGCCTACCGCTTACTTGGTCCGCCAACAACGAGTGAAGGCATTGCCTTATGCAGTTGAGCAATAAATGGGCAGAAACTTGTGATCGGATCGCGCGACAAGCGGCCAATCGTCTTAGACCCACCAGCTCTTCAGGAAATAGTGTTACCACACTCATCATCTGGATGGGAAGGGAAGGAGACATGGTTTATGCTTGCAGCGCGGCGCGACGAATCGGCATAGATGTCGATTTCTCGCACCGCGCGGCGTCGCAAGACTCCACAGCCTTTTCTTGTCAGGTCATGCGCTATGCTACATAGCAAAGTGTGAGGAACTCGTATGTCTGACCCATTCTATCTGCAGCATCATGTGAGACGCATGAAGAGAATTCTGCGTATCCAATAGCTCGGAATATCGCTGAAGAACAACGGATTAAACCGAAACTTAGGGAGTAGATCAGGGAACAGCTCTAGCGGTCGAACAGTGGTGCTTAAGTGGTACGGTTATGAGTCAACTACGAAATGCCAATCTTCTACGCCGCATATCTGAAGAGATGAGCGTGGCACTGAGATAAGATGTACACCACTTGATGCGGCTTCGAATGCTGATTCCTAGTATGTGCACCCTCTCTAACAAAAGCATATGAGGGCGGAGTTTGGACCATCTTCAGTTTGCCCTCTCAGCACACCGACTGCACGCAGAGTCCACTAGTCATAAGGGGCGAGCTCAAGTAGCCTGGAGGCAGCCATAAAGTGGGTAGAGGAGAGATAGGGTGGTTTTTGGTTTGGCTCTCGATCCAGTCAGCACTGTGTGAAATCGAGACGACAAAGGTCGTTAGGAAAGAAATCTGATTTACAGGTGCTATTTTGCTTTCACGACTTCAGTCGAAGAAGCGTTTCTTCACCTAGACATAGCCCATAAAAGTAATTTAAGGCTCTGGTCACTTATGTAGTGTCCGTTTTTAAATTTTCGATCAATTACGGTCGGTTACAGCAGATATTGGTGAACATGGATGAGTGAACCTTGTTCAGCAGTAGGTATGGTGGGAGAAGGGGGGGGGGGAGCAACGCCTCCATTCATTCTCGCCGCGTGTGCGAGCGAGAGCTCCAGTGCATCTTCCTGGCTCGAGAGCCGAAAGAGTGTCAAACCGTTCGTTCGTGACTTTCAGGAAGAACTCCGATCCACGCTTTGATGGATGTCCCGGGATTCGCTTGACATCCCGCGGAATCCAAGCGGCTATGGCTCTCATCGAGGTAGTGCCAGCAAAACGCATTACGAGGCCGGCCCACCTGTCTTGCGACGAGTTAGCCGAAGTTACTGCGTCTCTGACTATCAGACATCTACGAGACGTGGAACTCAGAAAACCTTTCTCACTTGCATGGGTCGACTGTCTCCGAACATCGTGCTCTCCTTTCCTCTTCCGTGTCGTCGGTCTCATGCCCATGTAGCTTGCGCAGGTTCCTGAAGCGCACCTTGAAGCGCAGGTGGCGTGGAGACGAAAGGGTGACCGCGGATCCGCACGTGCTTCGCCTTCTTAGCTACATATTCAACGCTCGTGAAAACTGCTTAAGCCGTTCGTTTCCTCCTAGTTAGTTTCGGCAGTAGGTCCTTCGTAAGTGGGAGCAAACCTGAAAATTCCAAGGGCAAGTAGGTGCTGATCAAAACGAAATAAGTGTTGTTGCCGCTGAGTATTCTGGAGGTTTTGGTGTTCAGTATGAGGGAGTTCATTGGTGTGACGAACCACCCAAGCAGAGCGTCGAAGATGAACGAACTGAAGTCAACAGAGCTGCAGAACATTAGGAGTTCCAAGAGACGTCCGTGTAAACTGTGAATGGGATTCTCAATAGGCTGCTTCACTGAACAGTTGATGGAATTTTTCAAATGTATGTACTGGCAATATGAACCGCACGTGTGGTCAACAAAGCTGCATTCTTGCGTTCTTAGCGGGAAGAGACCCATATACGGTAATGGGACCTTAGGGATGTAGTAAAGCGTGACGAGACGGGCAAGTGCTTCATATTTGCCTCATGTAACACCGATTTCTTCTAAGGGTTCATATGATCATGGCTTTCGTTTTTCACCTCGAAACTTGGCCGTATTCGACGAACAACGATCTGAACCGTATTCATGTGTCGAATTAACTGCATTTTGAAAACGATTGTGCATTAATTTGAACAGCGCTCCTTACAAAGAATACCTACCCTCCAAGAGAAGAGGAACACGGTGCAAACCGTTTATTTCTCCGCGCCTTTCGACCTATTCCTTCGTCAGCCAGAAACGCAACGTCTCCTACGGAATGTTCATCTCCGCATTTTTCAGGTGTGAAAGAAATGTGTTTCTTTCCTACATGAAAAGGTTTCTTGCAGGCCATTGCTTCTATTGTTTTTGATTTTGCTTACATGAAGTCAGCACCCATGTAGGACTATGCAGGATTCGGAAGTAGAACACATGCCCGATGTGGCTTCCCTTTTCCCTAAAACAGAGTTTCATGCACGAGTTCATCACTCTACTGCAAGTGTATACGTCAGTTTTTAGACAACTGTTTGCCAAAGTGGTACAGACGACTGCTTCCGACTGAGTCTCATTCCGCTTTCGGTTTCTCTGTATGAGGTTCAGAGAGTGGGGAGGATTTTAAGGATTTGCTAGTGACCCGAAGAACAGTCCTTTACGATTTTCAAAGAGCACGAAAATTGCAGGCAGCTCCTTCGAACTGTAGCGGTACCGTTAAATGGAGTTATTTTTTACATGAGTAGAGTGACTAAGTTTGTAACTGGAGCAATCATCATCTGGCTCGCGCCAGTGAGATAACAGGGGTCGCAAGGACATTGTCCTGGAAAGTTATGAGCCTTGGAAAGGTGCTGGCGAGCAGGGCGTATCAGCTCGGTTTGACGCAGGCGCCACGTTGACGTCTTTCAGAGTAGGTACAACTCGGACGATTTTCCGCTGCTGTCGACAAAAATTTCGACCACAGACTGGCCAATCCACCACTTCGATTTGGCGCCTGCCCAGTTTGAGGAGGTGCGGTAGTCAGCGTGTCTTTGGTTAAGATGCGGTAGTGGGTACTCCCGCTACGGAAGGTATAAAACAGTGCGGCTTCTTAACGTTGTGAAACAGCGAATGACTGCCGGCTTTCTTAGGGTAAACGTTTCTTCTTAACGAGGATATGGGGCCAGATCTAATGGCAGTTTCTTCCAAAAGTTGTTTTCGAGATAATTCGCTCGCCGACTTGAGGTCAGAAAGAACGTTATTACGCCTCGTCGGTTTCGTGCCTCAAAAACCTGGTTTCTTACTAAATGGCGTTATAGAAAAACCTCCGACGAAACAGAAAGGCAATCAGAATTATCAATCCGGTGTCAGTAAACTGGTACTAGACTTGGCTGGTAACGATAAAACACTGACTTGTACGTCGGCTGTCCACCGCTGGTCATTGTACAGGCCAAATGCGCATACAAACGCGTGGCGCATCCCGGCTAACGCGTACTTTGTCCTTTATGAGATTAAGGAATTAGGACATAGCCGTCTTGAAAGAAAGAAGCACTGTATCCTCATTCGTTTTGTCACTCCATATCAAGAAGGCATTGAATCAGCTCAAACAAGCTCCACGATATCCCGTAAGTGTCCAGAACAAACTCACCCAGATCAGAGGTTTATTAACCTTTTTCTATAACATACCATTTCATCCATCCCAAATACCAGAATTAACCATTAAAGTTTAGACTCATCCTGTTGAGGGAGGTGATCTCGGATAAAAGCTCTAAAACCTCTCTTTCCATCGGAAGGTACTAAAAATCTTCGACCCCACGAAGTTTTTGAATCTCCGTCCACTGCAGCTGACATCCTAACTTCCGCGAATCGCTACCTCAACAACAAAAAACGTTTGCTGGCGCATACGCAGATGCCACACGGCGAGTTATGCAAACTTGAGCCCATTTTGGGCCACCACCAAGGCTACTAAGGACGTCTTGGTTCAACGAACGAAATGCACTGGTCGCCCGATTCATTGCAAAAGTCAAAAAACCTCTTCGGTGATTTTTAGGAGAGGCGCCAATTGTAGGGCAAAACATACACATTTAAGTCGTGAACGTTTTGAAAGCGTCCGACGAGGTTGCTGGTTGACCCGCTGGTTCATTGCTGAAAAAAGCGGATACTTATACGTAATCCAAAAACGAGTCAAATATTAGAGGACATAGGCGGTCATTGGATTACTATTTAACATTATTTGCCTTTATTTCATGATGTAGACAATTATGAGCAAATCTGGCCTGGCTAGGGCAGCTTCCTTTAATAATTCATTTCGATTTGCTGGCCAAAGGATTGAGAGCATGATGTTCAGTAACGCTATGAGAGCTTGCATGAAATTGATGGGCTCCTGGTCATGACTGATGGTACAAATCCGTTGTAATCGTTTAGTCTCTTGACTCTAACAGTCGTTTTAAGAAATTTTGCTGCATACTGTGTTGACCTTGCCCGCCTCAACCTATCCAGAACCTTATACTGCGGCATAGGCATCTAGCTTCCCTCATTAATACCATTCGTTTCTTTTCCAATTATTTGGTTAGGTCTCTGGGGAGGTCATTCCTCTCAATGCTGTTATACAGTAGGCGCCGCAGTTCTTGCTCAAACCAACATTTCGGATTGTGGAGCAGTCAATGAGCGAGTTGAAGAAGGTATTAAAATAAGCTAACATTGGAAGCACTCTCAGCATCTTGAGCGCCTCATTGAACGGAAGCGAGCCATAGAGGAAGTATCTCCACCCTTCACGGTTAGGGGAGAGGTGCCTTCCCGGTAGAGGCATGCTCTGGCCACTCCTTCACCAAGAAAGAAACAGTCAAGTGGTCCAAGCACTTGCCGTTCAGTCAGTAATACATCGATTTTCGCTCGTGTATTCGAGTGGTTTTTGAAAAGGTCGATCCGAAGAACTTGCGCTACTCTTACATATCTGGAGAGGACTGGGGTAGGATCATCATCTATCTACAAAAAGTATTCATAGTTATTTATTTCGAATTAAAGAGGATTCGATAAGGTGGAGTGCTGTCACCTATGCGATTTCTCATTTATACTTTTGAAATTCTTTCCAACAGGATGTTGAGTGCAAAATTTAAGCGGATAGCATAAAGATATACAAAGACATTAAGGCTGCTACTGATTCCGTCAAGCTTCAGGCCGCTATCGATTACATCAGCAAATGGTCAGCTCACTGGGAGCTGCCTCTCTCCGTAGAAACAGACGTTTGTATTACCCATTGCACGCCGCTCCAATTTCTGCACTCCGAGTTATCACATAAACGGGCATACTCTCCACTACCGACGCGGCGCGCAATCTAGGTTCCCTCATTAATACCTCGCTGAACTTCTCTGTCATACAAGAATGATAGTAAAGAAGGCAACGGGAACCTACAACTTATTTAGAACGCTAAAATACAGGAGGCCAATAGTCCTGATTCATGCGTACAAAACATACATTCGCTCAGTAGTTGAAAATGATACCACTGTTTTCATTAGAAAAAGACAGATATCGAGCTTCTGGAGAGGTTCGAAATCAACTTCTCACAAAAAAGGCTCTTACATGCTTCAATCTCGATGACTCCTTAATTCATAACGGTGCTTACAGAGCTCGACAAGTGGGGCTGTCGTCACTTGGAGGAGAAGAACTAAAAACGATGTCATGATGTTTTTCAAAATTCTCAAAGGCATAGCAACGGTCGACAATGCAGACTTCTTTCTATTCGCACCTAGAAATACCATTACCAAGCAAGGCAAGGAGATGTAAGACTCCGACTCCGTCGGGGAAGGCATATCAGAGCGAGCTTTCTTCCCATAGAACTTTGCGGTTGTTCCTTCCCTTCATGAGGAAGGGAGCGCTGCAGATGTCCATAAGTCGTTTCAGAAAGCACCTTGACCGTCGATTACACCGTTCATAAGTCTCAATTTTCAATCTCAGTTTACAACCTTCCTTCGTCACATTCTGTTCTGTTTATTGGTTGTCTGCTCAATGCTATTCTATTCTACTTTCCATTCATAGTTCTTGTTTAGCCGAAATATTTTTATACGGGCATTTACCGGTGTGCTTGTTCCTAGTTGACTTCTTTTGTGTTATTTCATTCCTGAACGTTCTACGTTGTCTGTTCACGTCCCCGTAAAGTGAAGTAAATTAGCATCACACAATCATAATTGGGTTCCTCTGTCCGTGACAGATTAGGCCTTATCTCATTGTAAAAGCGCATGCTTACCGGTTGTTTCAAAAGGCTTATCACCAGGGATGTGCGGAAATTTTTCTGGAAGAAGCGGAAGACGAAAGACGGAACGGGAACGCTCAAAAATGGCCGGAAACCGGAATACGAAACGCGAAAACGGAAATGACACATATTCGCCGTTTTTTCAAAAGTGCATCTGAAACGGCGTCAGAAGCGGCTTCTATTGCACCATTTCTTATTCAGAACTTTGTGAGCAGCATAATCTTCCACAGATTGATGCTTATCCTCACCGTACCATAACATAACGAAGCATGGATTCATAATATTGTTATGATAACCTTTTAGCTATGGCTAGAGCAATAGACGAAAACAAATCCAAGGGCTTATTTCACTATTTCTCGCTATTTCAGCATGCAGTCTTTCCGCATCTTGTCCCTGCGACGGGTTCTTCGCTGATTTTTTTGATGCTGCTATTTTTTGAACGGCAGACTTAACCGACTTAATCACTTGAGGTTACTTACAGACCCCATTTAAAAAAACTGACTCGAGTGAAGTATAAAACTGGAGTCATTTTCCCTAGATCTTAGAGCCACCTAGTTCATTTTCCGAATAGTAAAGAGATTCCTCTCAACATTTTTGGAAACCTCATGGACGACGTGGTAACTGCACAGATATCTGCATATTCAACATTAGCAGTTACATTGTAATCACCAAAACTAGTACTCAGAATTCATTCTGGGATCTAAGATGGTTACTGGATGACTGATTAGTCATGGTGAATCTACACTTCCACAGGAATATTCAGTCTGTGCCAGCCTAGAAACTATACGCCCAAGGTGACACAGCTGGACAGTTCCTAGATGGTTCTCGAAGCAATAGATTTGTTTCAGAATTCAATAAGTCACCATAGTCATTCAAAATAACAGCTCATGGTAAATAATCGTGATGCTTCATTAAAGAATGAGTCGCATAACTCCATATGGATAGATCACACCTAACAAAATTTAAAAAAATGAAATTTGCACCTTTGATCAGGAGCGCTGATGTAATCTTGGAGCAGACAACCGCATGCCACAAACTTCACTGAACCCTTTGTTTCGTGATAATGCACTCTCTCCTTTCTAAGTTTTTGTAGCTATTTGTTCCTAGTGGATCAAGAATTTCATGATCATTCAAATGTTGAGTGCATTTTTTTAGCATACAGTGCATATATAGCCTTTGTAGCACATTAGTTTTGCCCTCCACCCAGCCGTTACCACCTCTAAGTGTTTTTTTGTAGTCTTACCAATTTCAAGATCATTAATACTAGAGTTGTCAAACAGTATTTCTTTCACAATTATATGATAAATTTTATTAACTTATACGCTGATTGTGTTCAATAAATACTAGTGTGGAACAGTGCCATTTCCGTTTCCGCCTTGCGGCGCAAAAACAGGCGCAACACGGAACGGAACGGAAGGGCCAAAAATGGCCGGAAATCGGAATTCGGAGCACGGAAAAGGAAAATTCCCACGTTCCTGTTTATCAAGAGGGGCTGAACGTAACACGTAGATATTTGCGTAACAAGTGGATACGGTTTGAACACTCAAGCCAGGTGTCGCCACTGCTCGAGCTCAGTACGTGAAAAGACCGAAGATAGTAAGTACAACCATGTGCTCATAATCGAAGCGCTTGAAGAATACGCCTTATCAACCAAAGTCAACCATTGAGGAAGCTTCACCATCACTCATACGTTAGTATTGAATAAGTGAACTATGAAGCAGACGGATTCTGGGCGATACTCCCACGTAATTGTGCACGACGTTCCTTCACACCGGAAAAGAGAGGCAGAGGTCAAGGTTGCGATTAAGCGAAGGCTTCGGTCCAGTTGTGATGACAGGTGACGGTCGTGTCCTGTAAGGGCTGCTGTGCAATGTGGAGGATCTAATCCCTTGCTCAAAGCTGGATATACGTCGTCATCCACGAGCTTCTTTGAATATGCAGTCCGGGATGGTTTTTCCTGAAATTATTGGTGGGAAAACGCGCTGTTTGCATACTGCCCGTATTGTGACAAGTCCTTTCAGTTCCTCTACCTTGCGCCTGCGTATCTTTGGTTTGGAGCATATGTAGATCAAAACTCTTGCGCCAGGCGGGACTCGAACCCGCATCTTCTGCTTTCCAGGCAGCGATGTTACGTGCGGTCAAACAGCGCCGGTGGTGTAAGGCGAACATCGCTGCCCGGAAAGCAGAAGATGCGGGTTCGAGTCCCGCCTGGCGCAAGAGTTTTGATCGTAACAAAACATCCTGTAACAACATATAGCCTCTCTGCCAGCCGCTCCAGGCTTAAGCAAATGTGTTAAAGCATATGTAGATCATTGTGATAAATGATTTCTGAAAATCTCGTTGATGAAAATGAGATAGTAACAAAGAACTCGTAACAAAGCATGCCTGTCATCATCATCGATAAGGGTAAATGTCGGCGCTGTTCATTTCCTTTGCGGAATGCGCCACTCATTCTATCATACTTCTACTGCATATAGGTAATTTGAATGCTTATTTGGCATATACGATAACCAGCAGTGACCAGTCGATGAAAAAGTCAGTTCCAGAAAAGTCTGGTACCAGTTTACTGACCCAGGAAAGAAGGAAGACTTCGTTGGCCAGGGCAAGAAATTTGAACCACGAACCTGGTATCAAGTGATAGTGCAGTCGGTAGCTTCTCCGACTTCTACGAGGCGCTCTCTAGCTTGCCTACAGTTGGAAAAATATCCAGGAAACCACTAACAAATGTGGCGAAACCAGAGCACCTCAAATCTGAACTGAACAGCCAGAACCCAAAAAGCTGCAGTGGTCGAACCCCTGGTGTACCATTTAGGACGCAAGTCCACTACCACCGCTCAAGATACGGCGTGGCAGTCGGGATTCCATAAAGAACTTACTCGTTCGTTTTAGGGACTCGACAAAAAGGGAGCTTGCATTACTCTAATTGAAGGGTATCGAGTCTTCCTCTTTGACTGCCTTCCGCCATTCAGATTCACACTTCAGACTCTTTCCTTTCCAGCTTAGACTTGTTAAGGACCATCTTTCATTCTTCCCTGCCCACATGTTCTTAACCTCACTTTCCCCAGAGCCTTGGAAGAGGGGAATAAATCAGGTGAAAAGACTTTATTGTTGGAAAGCAGAAGCAAAAGAATGCTCCTATTCAGCATGTCTTCATCGGCATCATCTGCTACACCAGACGTTGTTAGCGCCGAATGGTTGGCGAAGCATAAGGTATGTTATTTTTCACCGTAGTAGGAATTTTTGCTCCACTAGCGGATTTTAGCAGAGCTGCTTGAACAAAAGCAACTTTTCTGGCCTACATTCAATTGAATTCTTCTGCATTAGAAATGTATGGAAAAGATTTTGATGAGGCTGATTGAAAAAAAAACACTTCTTAGAGATTGTTGGTTTCGGTTTTTGTTTTTTGTATTTATTTGTATTTATTTCTTTGTTTTTTTTTTTCGTAGGTAGAAAAAGCTATTTGCTAACGTTATTAAAGCGAACCGACAACAACACTAGTTAATGGAGGCCTTATAGGACAGCGTTCTTCTTGTACATACGTACCTATACGTTCTCTTCATCACAGATTCGCTTTTCCAGAATTCTGTGGTGATTCTGGATGTTTCCTACCAGATGAAGCCAAAGACGGATCCTGCCGAATTCAAAGAGAAATACTATGGAAGGTTTGAAGAAATAATGGCAGAGAAGGTAGAGCTAGCCAAACTTCGCTTTTTTTTTAAACGCTAGTTCAGTTGCAGCAGGATTTAATTTCCCGCGAAATTGCGGCGAGCCTGCCAGTAAATTTTTGCAGGAGGAACATAAAAAGAAGTTGGGTTGAATGGCCAGTCTCAAGTTCTATCATGGAAAGGAAATAGTGTTTGCAGAGAGAACTTAATAAGACGGAAAGAGAGCCGAGAGGTTCAATGGGCCTCGAGGATTCGAGTGGAAGTGAAGAGGCTTTTCGCTGATTAAATGCATACGATGCTATTCTGTTCCATCACCGGTGTAGCTAAGAGCGATGAAAACACGATCAGCTTAGTATGGAACTGCTCAACTTCAACTTTCAATAAAAGCTAGCGAACTGATTCGAAGTCCATTGTTCTCATGTTGAAATGGTTATCAACTAGTTGACTGTTATCAACTAACTCTGTTGGCTGGGCTTACATTTCGGTGACCTCCTCTTCGCCACAAAACGAAAGTGTCAAAAAACTTCATCAGAGTTAAGGAGCTTCCTATGACCTGCACTCTTTGGGAAGAGCACAGAGTCTCACGCATGTCACACTGGAGGCGCAATTCTGCAGGTGTCTGTGCCGACCTTACAGTTGGTTAGAGTTAGCTCGAGAGAGATATTTCGCCTCGCAAGACCCCTGAGGAGCACTGGTACAGCTAGGAATTCCGAGATCAACCAGAGGAGGAAGTGTCCAGCGATACCAGAAAAACTGGCAACTTTCGCCTGCTTAGAGGATTTTGCTGCCCGTGTGATCTGAACCCCAGGGTGCGTTGGATTGGCTTGATGACTCATTCAGTCGCGCTCAAATTCAGATTCGAGTGATACTGTGGTACTTCTGGACAAGTGCCTTAGAATTCAGACGTTCTTTCGTAGTTATCACGTCGGAGCACGTCTCTACCTTCTCTTTGGAATAGTGTTCCAGTAGGACGAGATGGGGTTTGGAAGAGCAGTTTTTATTTTCCGATTTTTCTCGGGCTATGACGAAGTCGCGGAAAAATAAACCGAGCCAAATTTATTCATTTATGCTTATTCAAATTAAGGTGATAAGTCTTCGCCACCATCGCAGCAAGACAACATTGATTTTCATATATGGTGTTCTTAACCGTTCTAGGATCTACTATGCAGGTGGCTTACAAACAAGATCAGAAAATGTCATTTGAGGTTGGAATGGAAGCGTCGGGAATGCTTGATGATTGCTTGTGGGAGACACTGTTAGTTATGGGGATGCATTCTATTGATTGGAGTATACATAATTCACATGAAACTGAGCGCCATAGTGAAGTTGAATTCTTCGAAGAATGGAAAGCTGAACATTTTTGGGATACTTCGGGCACAGAACGCCGCGTTTTGGATACAAAGAAAGGCTTATACATATGTACAGGCCATGCATCCAGAACCTCAGCAGATAGTTCAGTCTCAAATGAGGAAACGTGGGTGGCCTAGCTCTTCCAACACAAGGTTTGTAGATCACTGTCAGAAGCGTCATAATATGCGCATGAGCGGGAATTCTCATCCTTCTTAGCCAAAATCAACCTTTAAACGCTGAGTGAAATTAATGCTCTGCACGAGGTTCATAAAAAAACTAACATCGTTCACTCTGTTTTGAGATGCAGTCAAGAAAATGACAACTCTGACAAAATGACAACTTGGGAACTAAAAAGTCACAAAAAATAACTGTGGCGTTACTCAACGGGTTGAGAAAATACGTGAGAAAGAAAAGAAAGGCGAGTAGTGAATCTATGAACCACTAGTTAGAAAAAATGCTAGGAGCTTCGAATGAATAGGAAAGTCATTCAAAAAACGATACATCGACAGTTATGAATAAATAAAAATAATGTTGATATTAGAATAATTAAAAATTTGGAAAACAAAAAATAAAACATGAATAATAAAAAATAAAAAGCCGCGCATTGCAACAAAATAGAGTGTGATCAGCAATGCAGTACATCAGCACAAATTGTATTGGCTAAAATCTTGGCAGTGGACTTTAGTTCGTGGCGGTGTGGGGAATTGTACTGAAAAAAATGGAAAGTTCAGCATATGTTCAGGCTCACAGTTTGACCATTTCAGCCGAACAACGCCTATGTATCTGAGCACATACCGGGAGCTGTTCACTACAATCTGGACGCTGCATATTACCCAAGCGAGTAAGTGGGCCATCTTAGATTTCTAAACACTCTTACCCTGATGTTATAGCAACAATGCACAGAGGCTTCATAGTTCCGCTAAGAGTTGTCAGAAGTACGTTCTTCAATTCAGCTTTAGAGCAATGTTGGTATCGATCTTTACAATGTTGGAAAAGTCAGCACTTGCTCATGAGCTAATTTCTGAGCTTCTAATCTACCCAGGGATGTTTTCGCGCAGTCGGAGAATGAGCTGGATGTCGCGCGCATCCCGATTCAAGGCTACTGGTTCGCACTAAGAAAAGGACAACCAAGCCTTCCTTCCCTATGGGTATGGTAAATTGGCATCCAATTTATCTTGGGTGGAAAACATTGACGATTCCATCGGCCTACCACCAAAGCCAGTGTAGAGGCCAAGAACGCACTCAAATGGCCTCCACGATATCCCGTAGAGGCTGGGCAAGTTTGATATCGAATTGAATCGAGCCATGATGAAGTTAGGCCTAAAATTGGCATAAATACATTTTTGACACTGTTTCAGTTATTTAAAATTTTACTGGGCAGATCCATTCCTGCGAGGAGGCATAATTAGGCTAGAATATGGAGCGAATGTGGGTCAGGCCAATATAACTGCGGGCTCGCTTAATCTAGGTTGTCTCGTACTCAAAAATTCTAAAATCTTGTAAAGATTTTTACGCAGTTGGGTAGATCATATTACTCCAACTCCAGCAGTGTATATTTTATTGGATATGATCGACTTGAAGCGAGTTATGGCAAAGCGGCGGAAACGGCGGATTAATCCGCCGCCGGCCGCGTTTTGGAGGAAATTTACCGACGGTACTGTAGAATACGTGGTACTGCCGAAATCGGCATGGAATCTGCTAATTCTATTAGTTGGATATCGATAACTGGTCCCTAATATTCTCAAAATGTACAGTACCGCGCATGTCTTTTGGTCAATTCCCGAAAAAGCCGCTCTGGAGCGTTCCAAAGCGGCTTTTTTATATAACTTTCTTTAAAATCAAGCACTTGTGAAAAGAAACATATATTTGAGCTCAGCAGGCCGAGCTCTATCTTTTGACATATAAAGCAATAGAGTTGAACAATGCATACATAGGTCGGACATAATCAATCGAGTGGGCGCGAGATCCTTTAGAGTGACCGTTTCGGGAGTTTTATCGGAAATTCCCAGCCGCTCTGCCCAGAAATTGCCTTAGGACTGTCCAGCTTGCCTTTGGAGCGCGCAGAAACAATGCATACAGAATCGATCCTATGAATCGAGTGGGCGACCACTCGGAGAGTGAGGTCTAGTGGGCGCGAGAACCTTAAAGTGACCGTTTGGGAAGTCTTATTGAAATTCCCAGCCGTCCTACTTAGCAAATGCTTTAAGCCTGTCCAGCTTGCCTTTGGAGTGCGCCGGGAACAATGCATATAGAACCGAACCTATCAATCGATTGGACGCGAGAGCCTTTAGAGTGACCGTTTCGGGGGTTTTAGCGAAATTCCCAGTCGTTCTACTTAGGAAATGCTTTTAGCCTGTCCAGCTTGCTTTTGGAGTGCGCCGTAAACAATGCATACAGAATCGATCCTATGAATCGAGTGGGCGACCACTCGGAGAGTGAGGTCTAGTGGGCGCGAGAACCTTAAAGTGACCGTTTGGGAAGTCTTATCGAAATTCCCAGCCGTCCTACTTAGCAAATGCTTTAAGCCTGTCCAGCTTGCCTTTGGAGTGCGCCGGGAACAATGCATATAGAACCGAACCTATCAATCGATTGGACGCGAGAGCCTTTAGAGTGACCGTTTCGGGGGTTTTAGCGAAATTCCCAGTCGTTCTACTTAGGAAATGCTTTTAGCCTGTCCAGCTTGCCTTTGGAGTGCGCCGGGAACAATGCATATAGAACCGAACCTATCAATCGATTGGACGCGAGAGCCTTTAGAGTGACCGTTTCGGGGGTTTTAGCGAAATTTCCAGTCGTTTTACTTAGGAAATGCTTTTAGCCTGTCCAGCTTGCTTTTGGAGTGCGCCGTAAACAATGCATATAGAACCGAACCTATCAATCGATTGGACGCGAGAGCCTTTAGAGTGACCGTTTCGAGGGTTTTAGCGAAATTCCCAGCCGTCCTACTTAGCAAATGTTTTTAGCCTGTCCAGCTTGCCTTTGGAGTGCGCCGGGAACAATGCATATAGAACCGAACCTATCAATCGATTGGACGCGAGAGCCTTTAGAGTGACCGTTTCGGGGGTTTTAGCGAAATTTCCAGTCGTTTTACTTAGGAAATGCTTTTAGCCTGTCCAGCTTGCTTTTGGAGTGCGCCGTAAACAATGCATATAGAACCGAACCTATCAATCGATTGGACGCGAGAGCCTTTAGAGTGACCGTTTCGAGGGTTTTAGCGAAATTCCCAGCCGTCCTACTTAGCAAATGTTTTTAGCCTGTCCAGCTTGCCTTTGGAGTGCGCCGGGAACAATGCATATAGAACCGAACCTATCAATCGATTGGACGCGAGAGCCTTTAGAGTGACCGTTTCGGGGGTTTTAGCGAAATTCCCAGTCGTTGAAGCGCGCCTCAGCGTCATGGAGACGAAGATGCTGCGCTGGACGGCGGGAGTCACGCGCATGGACCGCATCCGAAACGATGCTATTCGGCAGAAGTTCGGTGTCGCGCCGATAACTGACAAGATGCGCGAAGCTCGCTTACGATACGGCCACGTTCTGCGTGGAAAGGAAGATAGCGTCCGCAAGATAGGCCTTAAGTTCGAGGTGGTAGGAAAGCGGCCTAGAGGGCGCCCGAAGCAGCGCTGGGCTGATACGTTACATACGGACTTGAAAGCGGCTGGCGTCCACCCTGATCTAGCGCTGGATCGGGAAAGGTGGCGTCATGACACCAGAATAGCGGACCCCGCTACGAAGCGGGACAGACGCTGAAGAAGAAGAAGAAGAAAAAGAAGAAGAAGAAGAAGAAGTCATCGTCCGCGCAGGCTCGGCCCACGTCCTCGATGGAAATTTGTCAAAAAATCGCTTTGTCCAGAATTGGACGAGAATGACGCCATTCGATAGTGCTTTACGTGCTGAAGCTAATGGTGTTATTGCGAGTGTCGAAAACTCAAATGTGGGTGAGTAAGAGCGCAAAAAACTCTAACCGCTATCTTACGCCGCTCTAAACTGGCAGATGAGGCCAAGGCAGTTCAGGCAGCTGAGGAGCTGTGAGCATGTCCTCGAAAAGTACCTTAAGCGTTCTGCTTGTCCATGCATTTGTAGGCCGGTATCTCTTCGCGTCTTCCCGCGGGGGTCGACTGAAATTGGAAGAAATCGTGTCACACAGGCTAACCTGCATTTTCGCAGCGCCGTATCTTAGTCCAATCATAAGCTTCGTTGCCCTTTTTTGGCGCACTATTAGAACATTTTACTGCCTACAAAACCTGCGAGCTGCAACCGGAAAGGTTCACACATGACAGAGTTATCGCGCTCAGAACACGGCCCCGCGTGCAATGCAATACAACAACGGTCCATGTTCTCCTCGCTCTTACTCGTCCAGATTACAGTATTCCCCACTTCCAATAACACCATTCAATTCAGCATGAAAAGCTGGACCGAAGGTTTTCTAGCATGGCCCAATTGTAAGATATCGATTTTCTATGACGTCATCGTCCGCGCAGGCTCGGCCTGGGCGTCCACGTCCTCGATGGGAAGTCATCAAAAAATCGCTTTTTCCAGAATTGGTCGAGAGTAACACCATTCGATAGAGCTTTTCGTGCTGAAGGAAACGGTTCCATTGCGAGTGACGAAAGCTCTAATTTGGGTGAGTAAGAGCGCAAGAAACTCTAACCTCTATCTTACGCCGCTCTAAACTGGCAGATGTGGCCAAGGCACTTCAACAAGATGAGGAGTTGCGAGCACGTCATTGTAAAGTGCCTTCAATGTTCTGCAAGCATACGCGTTTGCATGCCTTCAGCACGCTGCGTCTTCCTGCAAGGGTCGACTGAAGTCGGAAAAAATCGTGTCACACACGGCCAACCTGCATTTTCGCGCCGCTATAATTTCGCTTGTTTATAAGCTGTAACGCGGCACTTTCACGGACTATTAAAACTTTGCACTGTCTAAAAAATCCACGAGCCGCAGCCGGAACCATTCGATCTCTACAGAGTTATTGCGCTCCGAACATACTCGCGCGTGCAATTTGCGAGTGGTCGCGCCCACTCGATTGATAGGTTCGATTCTATATGCATTGTTCACGGCGCACTCTAAAGGCAAGCTGGACAGTCTTAAGGCAATTTCTGAGTAGGGCGGCTGAGAATTTCAATAAAATTCCTCAGACTGTCACTCTACAGGCTCTCGCACCCACTCGATTGATTATGTCCGGCCTATATGCATTGTTCGTCTCTATTGATTTATATGTCGGAAGATAGAGCTTGGCCTGCTGAGCTCAAGTATATGTTTCTTTTCACAAGTGCTTGATATTAAAGAAAGTTATTTAAAAAAGCCGCTTTTGAACGCTCCAAAGCGGCTTTTTCGGGAATTGACCAAAAGACATGCGCGGTACTGTATTAAGGAGAGATCGCTAAGTGGTAATTTATGCTTTTGGAAGGTAGAGAGAGAATGCAGGATAATTTTGAAACACACTGGCTGGGAAGGATCTTATTTTCTAGCAATGAAAGCGGAAAGCAGCAAGCTAAACGCAGACATTGGATTGCATGAAACGTTTAAAACAAGAAAAAGACGAGAACTTTGCAGGAAAAAACAGAGATTAGAATTGTAATAGCAAATAAAAAGGTCTGTCTCGTCCTATTCGTGTCAAATTGCCTTCAAATCATTTATTGAAAAACAGCAAGTAACTGGCCTTTGTCCAATCATACAAGACAATTTAGCGAATTCTGGAAGTGCACCTGGAAGTGCACATCTCAACATCCAACACTCCGGACGATTTGCCTTTCTTGCTCTTAAATATAACCAAGTCAAAGATTTAATACCGCAGTATATGCAGATAGGAGTAGTGACCTCAAAGGGGGCACTCATTTTTTGAGACGCCCCGTATTCGAGCATTTCCAACACATCACCTATAAAGAAACTATACAGCTCCTGCTAGAAAAGGTGGATGCTTCTGGCTGGGTCGATTTCAGGCTAAATTCAGAGAAAAACTTGAAGAACTCCTCTCCAAGTGGGCGAATTGGTGCAAATTTGCTGGCTTCCTTCCGTTTGATTTGATTTTCACCCCTTGGACTGCACACTGCTTGCTTTCCATCGACAATCGAGAGTTTCTAGGTATATTCGCTTTGACTTGTACCCACCGAAGGAGTTCGAGAAATATATCCGTCTGCTGGGAGTAGATGCTGGAGACCACGTTGTGCTGTACGGAAGGGAATCTATGGCTGGTATGTTATGGCCGGCGAGAGGTTGGTGGACTTTCAAGGTGAGCACAGAAAATTGACCGAGCTCCTAGACATGCTTAGCTTCTTTTTGGAGCGGTTGGCAGAAGGTCGCTGATGAACTCCGGTTGGGAAGAAATACCTCCTCTCGAGTTTTCGTCCTCTCTTTTTTTGCATCGGAGTTTTTATTCAGGTGTACGGTCACGAAAACGTGTCGGTGCTAGATGGTGGTTTGGATGCGTGGAAGAAGGCAGGGCAGGCCGTTACCAGTGATGTAACTCAAGTTAAGGTCAGACCTATGAGGTGCATGGACGACTAGAGCTTATGAAAAGCAGCAGTGTTTCAGAGAGGAAACTGGTCAGCAAAGCCACTAGATACTTCGCGGATGATCACATTTGAAGAGCTGGACAAGAAGAATGCGGACGGGTTGTCGCTGTTCGACGACCTTAGTAAAGTTAGAGTTAACGATTGCGCCAGCCGCTGGGAGCGATGTCACAAATAACTGTGTCCCAAGTTTTTGTTTCAACAGATCCTTTAAAAGAGATTAAGAGCTGGGATGCTTTTCAGCGCTATCCGCTAAAGTTCTCATTTATCCAGAAGTGAAATATTACCTAGGATACTTACTCTGAGACGTAGTTTATGTTGGTTGCAGAACTACTCAGGGATGAAGGGAGAAAGAGCGGTAGAGGTCAAACATCTCTTGGATAATGGGTAACTGGCTTCAGAAATCTGCATTAGAGTTTTCTTAGGTAATGAATATGTAGTTGTCACCAGCGGTATTCTGCTTTGTTAATTCATTCCGTAACTGCCGTCAACAATTTCATCAATGAGTTTGCTGGAAAGTTTACTCTACTTGAAAATTGTGCTCGTCCTGCATTTTCTTGGCGAAATCCAAACCAAGGACGTCCATTCGGGGTGGATGCGACACCTTCCTTAACACGCATCCTCAAAAATAATATATTAGTTCAGAATCCATGTTCTCGCCAACTAGAAGCCAGCGCACAGTTTTTGTATAGAGACGCTGACAAAAAAAGTGTTAGAGGACCTTTTTCGCAGGTATCTTAGGACACCTGACAAGCACGGGTTCATTGTTCACCACTTTAATTTCATTGAAAGACCTCTATAAAGCCTCTCGTACAGTAGAGACACTACGTTTATTGCTCACCTCCACATTCAGATAAACTACCTCGATGCCCGCACAGCTCCGCAGTTCACCGGGGCGGAAGCACTTGCAGTACCAGCCCCAGGTACGCCCATGTATCTCAGTTCGGTGATAGTTCCGTAAAAAAGTTTTCTCAGTCTTTGTGACTTAGTTTAATAGATAAAAGGAGACGTTTATTAACCGTCGGGAGGCGTTTACCAGCCGTTTTTAGGAAGTACTAGAGTTCTACATTACCAAATGTCGTAAAGGCATATTTTGTACGATGAGTACCGGTAAGGAACCGATGAAGAAGCAGGTGTTGTACCAATCCGTCGACTACGGAGGAATTAGAGGCTTGTTTGCTCCGGTGGAGTACGAACCACGAGCCTCAACTCGGAGAGCAGATGACAACTAGCGCATTTCATGCCCTAAAAACCGCGCTCTTGATCTGACGCCCTCGGTTCGCATTCAGCCCAGGCAAACCATACATTACACCATTTCGGTGTCATAATTTAACACCAGGGCTGTCGAGGAAGCACTAAACACTGATCTACACATAGGCTATCCGACGTAGGTCATTTTGCATTCAAATGTCCACGACATCTAATAGATTTAGAATCCCAAAATGGATTGATTAACAGCGCCCTTAACCACTTATCTTAAGTCATAATCCGAATGCGTTTCTTCTCTTTTCGCAGGGTTGAGTAGCCTTAATGGTTGCTCTTAGTGTTCGCAGGAGGAAAGCTGTCTTGCGCTATCTCGACTCCACTTGATTGCAGGTGCCACAGGCTCCCACCTCAAAGGAGCTAAAAGTGTGCCACTAGCTCTGGTCGTGTCGCCACATGGACTTAAGTCAGCGGAGGAGATAATGCAGGGTGAGTGCCGCAAGTTATGCTTTTCCCACGTTTATGGCTGCACTCAGTTTTAACCACTACTCTAAATTGTTGCCTAATTCTTATTGGTGGGCCACAGCATCGGTCCTCATTTGCTTTTGAAATGATGTAGAAAAGTGTTTTCAGCTCTCAAGAAAGCCAAGTTTGACGCCAGCTTACCAACGGTGACGGCTTGCAATACAGCCATCCAGGCTTCGCTGTTGGCACTGGCTCTGTCTAGGGCCGGAGTGCGCGCCAAGGTCTTCAATGTGAGTCGCTCCTACAGTCTACTACGCGATAAAGGGGGAAAATAACCTAGAGGGAGGTACTTTCAAGACATTGCCACTGCTGGCCTAGCATCTGTGACAGCTCGGAATTTTACGGGCAACATATGGAGGTTTGGGAAGGGGTGTTCACAGAACCAAGTTTTCAAAGGTCCTGACCAAAAACGACAAGCTAACTGCTTCTTTTTCCATTGGGGTTATGTAGTAGTACATGTCCCAGGATTAAACAGCCGTCCTCGCTTTCAATTTGTTTTTTAGCGGCACTTCATTTCATACTGTGTCATTGGTTAGCTTTGTAATGATCCTAAAAGTAATGGTCCTAAAAAGGGTCGACGTTACTAAGCCCTTTGTTGAAGGAAGAAGTCAATCCAGTCAAAGTTGACCTACTGAAGAAAAAAGTTCAGGGATTTTAGCAAATGGAGAGCTTCAATTAAAGTGACCGTATATGGTGCCATTCTAATGTGATGGACGAGGGATAAATTTGAACTACACTTCAATGCCTACCAATTATACCTTTGTCCTTGGGAAAAATTTCGAATTTCGAATGATCGAATAATATTCGATTTTCAAAATTTCGAATTTCAAATGATCGAATAATATTCGATTTTCAAAATTTCGAATTTCGAATGATCGAATAATATTCGATTTTCAAAATTTCGAATTTCGAATGATCGAGTAATATCCGATTTTCAAAATTTCGAATTTCGAATGATCGAATAATATTCGATTTTCAAAATTTCGAATTTCGAATGACCGAATAATATTCGATTTAAAAAAGTCGAATTTCGAATAATCGAATTTCGAATAGTCGAATATTCGAATAATCAAATGAACACTATTATTTACTGTCGTCACCCAGTGGTTGACATTTAATTATTTTTTATTACCTACTGTGAAGGAAATGGATGGCTGCTCCATCCATTTCCTTTACGAGACCAAAGGACAATAGCAGCGGTATAGTGGCAATGAAGCACGCTTTGCTTCCCTAAGAATTCGTGCACCGAGAAGAGAGAAACACCTTGGGTAGGCAGAGCTAGATTGTTATAGGTCTTTCTCTATAGGTTGCTATCTTTCCTTGTGTTATAGCGAAGCTTCCAGGTGGTGAAAGAATGATTATCATGGACGGAGAAATGACACAAAGGCGTGCAGAAAAGGCGCACTGGAGTCTCATGAATGGCATTCAGTTTGTGTTCTAGCTCCGTTGAAGAGAAACGGACCCGCGTTGGAATCTAATCTGACAAGACACTACGATTTGGACAGTGTTAGAGCGAAAAGGGGATGGCTCACTTTCATAGGAAACAGAGTATGACTGGCTCTTGTACTCCATAGCCATTGCTCTTCCTCTCTTCTTCAACGTCTTTGCTGGCAGAAAGCAGGAGCTTTCTAGGCCCCTGAAAGTTCTACCTCCCTACCGCAGCCCCTTCGGCTCTAATCGTTCCCTTGTTGTAACTGGGGTAGAAATACAAAACGAAGATTCTCCCGTAGTATACTGAAGGTAAAAATATCTGTGTATAGGCATAACCCTAATCAATTGCGATTCACGTGAACGGCCACAGCACGCTCGACGGCCGTTTACAAGGAAGCAGGTGCGCAGCGGAGGGCCGCGCTTGCAGCGCTTACTTCGCGTCAACTCACAAGGGAGGTCAATGAACTTCCCGTGGGAATCTCATAAGTGACCTATTGAGCGCTGTGGGGGATTGTCCGAAAGGCACCCCAGTGGTTTAAAACTGAATGCAGCTAAGGGACATTTTATTTAACGAATTTACCGAATTTACCTTTTTAATGCGAAAATTTTTTGTTAAAAAGTGGTCGTTGAAAATTTAAGGACGAAATCAGTGGTCATGACAACCCCATCCTTACTCACGAACACACACTATGAAATATCGTAAGCGGCCAAATTGTCGAAATTGGATACCACATTCGTGCTCAGCATCCAAAATAACAGTACAGGTGATGTTTGGGCGAAAAAAATCGACCTCCACTCCACTTTTGGAGTCACAGTAGTACAACGCGGCCGGTTATTCTGCACCTTTTCTTGCACATACTCACCGTCGCCTATTGTGGTCGACGGTAACACCGAACGCGTTTGCCAGCTTCGTGATCAGAACCTCAGTCAACCCTCAGGACAACATTTGTACGAAATTTTATTATCTACTTACAAAGTCATGGGGATTAATACAAGTACCTACGTTTGCAAAGCCCCCCCCCCCCCGTCAGTGCGGGAGAGTGGCCGAGGAAGAATAGGCTGCAAGAAGACTAATAGAATAAGTTAATCATATATGTAAATTTTAATACTCAAACAGTTTTAAATTCAATGTCTAAACAACGAAGTAGAATTAGAAATAACCTGGGGTATACATGAACTCTAAATCACTCTGTACTATAACAAACACAAGTGTAAAACAAGCAACAACTAAAACAAGTAATAACTAAAACAATGGTAACAACAACACTAAACATGTCTTGTTTCGCCTCTGCCTTCATACAAAAAATGTTTATAATTAGTCACCCCTAGGCTCGTCAGTGAAGAAGGTGACTAATTAATTTAGTTGTTAGAACTGTATTTGGTGTTATATGCAAATGCTACGAATACTACGGAGTACAATACAACGGAGTGGGTCAAAAATGATGCATTTTATAAGAGATGCAAAAATTAGTAAAATTTACAAGAGAAACGCTCTCTATAGGAACCCGAAGACTGATCAGCACATCCCAGAGATGGACTGAAGCAACACATTTCGATCATGTTCGTAAATATGGTTAAAATGAGAATATGTTCTACATTTACCAAAACGCACAGCAATCCGTAAACAACTTTCCTAGATTCGAACCTGGACCTCTCCCCGCTATCCACGCCCCGACTGCAGTGAATGATTCATTTGACCTAATAAATTGTCAGATTTCTAACATCTAACTATAATTAAAGCTCTATAGCATCTGCGTGTTAATTTCTGAGTATTTCGAGGCCATTCAAGGCGTCACCTTCGCCTTATCAGCCAGCACTGAAGTGCTACAGTTTTTTTGTAATTTTTGACCTACCCAGATGCCCGCAGGACATTTGAAGACCACTACGGTGCTTCTTAGACACACCCTTATAACAAACAATAGGTCATTTTGGAAATCTCCACGGGAAGTTCATTGACTTCTCTTGTCAGATTACGTACACACAATTCGGCGCACTTTGAGCGACGCACGAAACTCAAACATCGTTTTTTATCATAAGGTCAGACTCCCCTGGTTTCCGAAAAAGAGTGCCACTAACTTGTTAAGGGATTGATAAAGAATATTCGACTATTCGAATATTCGATATTCGAAGCCTTCGAATATTCGAATAAACGAATATTCGAATAAACGAATATTCGAATATTGACCACTTTCGAATATTCGAATAAACGAATAATTCGAATATTGGACTTTCTCGAATATTCGAATAATCGAATAATTCGAATATTGGACTTTCTTGAATATTCGAATAATCGAATAATTCGAATATTGGACTTTCTCGAATATTCGAATAATCGAATAATTCGAATATTGGACTTTTTTCGAATAGTCGAATATTCGACTATTCGAAATTCGAAAAGGACAAAGGTATACTACCAATGCCTTCTTATAGTTAGCCCATGTATTTGCTTCTTTTTTCACCCGGCACGACCATCATAGGTCCTTTTGGAATATTATTGCCGGCTCTTTTGACATGTATGCATGCACTTGAGGGCTATCGAGGGAATTCATGTTAGGGTTCAGAATTCCCCCGTTACCATTCACAATGAGGCTCTGCTTCGTTCTGGGATGGCAAACTTCCTAGCTCTCTCTGCGATTTTCCCAATACCCACTGGTTTCTTACCATAACGCTTCATTGTAAATATGGGCTCTTTCCTCGCTGATTCCGAGCCGTTAAAACAAATGAGTGAGGTTTGTGCCGAATAACCATGGTGTAAGCAGGAGAGAATTGGTGAAGGACTGGGCAAGGTTTTGGCAGCTGCAAGTTGTCTTAAACTTTAAGAGCTCTACGAGGCCCTGGAAAAGTGGCTTTGCCACTGCATCGGCCATTTTTTGCAAAGGCGCTTGTGGTGCTGTGAATGAAAACCGTAGCAGCAGGTAGAAGGATCACTGCACGAGATTGAGTTCTGCTCCACCTATATGTGCTGCTGAGAAGTATTGGACATCTTCAAAAATTAAAGATGTAAGCTGCATAGAAGAGTCCTATAAGTGCCGAAAGTGATCTCAGCACGCTACTTGAGATATTTAACAAAGTAATTTTAAGCAAAGTTTCGAGCACTTGAATCTAAGATTCTGTAATGGTGAACTCTTTCGCTTCTATCTAATAGTTATTAGACGAGGGCACTACTCCAGTGCCTAACACGTAGATGTATCTTATAGAGCAAAAGGAGAAGTTAGCAACTTTTGAACTTCCTTTAGAATCCTACTCGACTTGAAATGCCTTTGTTTGCTTGATCTTTAGCTTCATAGGAAGTCATGCTTGCAGGAGTTTACCTTGTTGATAATTAGTCATAGTGCTGGAAAATCCAGAATAAGATTGCAGTTTTAGTAGAAATCTCCTTGGCGTAACACTTCTAAACCGTGATCCATATTCCCAAAAGGGAATGCACACGTTTCAAGTCGTCCCATCGTCGTTCTGATAGACTTATCTATATAACAAATCCACAGTAAACATGAATGGAAAATTAGGCCAATAAAATAAGAGGATTAAAAAATAAAACTACTTCAGAAGACGCTTCATAGGTAAGTGGGGCAGAAGTATACAGTGTGTTTCCAAAGTATGTATCCACTCCAAAACTTGCCCATATCTCGTTTCGAGTTTATCTCTGCAGGCCCTCGTTAGCTCCACTAGATTTCTCGTAGTCGAAAATGGGTAACCACTCGCTTTCATGATTTTTTTCGTCTCACACGAGGACCAGACTTTTCTGAAGAAAATTGGTTGAAAATTCGCGTTTCAAAAGTAGGTATCCGCTTGTGAAAAACAAATCTTTTAGTAAATTCAGAAGTCGATCGGACTACCATTCTTTCTAATAACATTATATCTGTCTCAAGCCACCCCAACATTGATAACACAGACAGCACTCAGGCTAACATTTCGGCGTTCTCGCCTTCTCCTGAGCCTGGAATGAGACGAAATCAATCTGAGAAACTATCCGTCCAAGCGCCAGAAACGACATTGAACTGCCGGTTATTCGGTTAGACTCGTCGAACCAGGATTCCCTATATGTTCTCCATTGGATTGCTGTCAGGAGAACAGACCAGTCAGTACGTTACTTGTGACGTAGAGCCAATCTTTGGTCGAGCGAAACATATGGACTACAGCGCTGCCCTGCTGCAGAACATGTGTCTGATGCCTTCTGCCCTCAAGAAAGGCATAGGGCTAGACTCCATTACACCTTGACACTCTAGACTGTCCATGAGACACAATGGAAGCCTAAGCTTCAGCGTTCCGCTGCTGAAGAGCCGACCACTGTCACTAATGAACCGCCTTCAAGGTTGCGACGACGGGGGCTTCTCGCATGTCTCTCCAGTAATGCCAGTATCCATCGAGGCTATCCAGATTAGCTTTTTTCCCATTGGTGAACCTGAAAGACATTTAATCCCAACCAATTTTCTCTCAATTCAATTTCAACCAATTTTCTTCAAAAAAGTTTGGTTCTTGTGTGAAATGAAAAAAGTCCTGAAAGCAAGTGGTTATCTATTTTCGACCACGAGTAATCTAGTGGAGTTAATGCGGGCCTGCAGAAATAAACGCGAAACGAGATAGGACAAGTTTTGGAACGAATACATGATTTTGAAACGCATTGTAGAGAGGGATCGGATCTAACGATAAGATGGACAACAAGGACAACCAGGACAGAGTGGTATATGGAAGTAACTTGACGTTCTTTAGTAGACCCTTCCTTAGTAGAAGTTCAAAGGAAGCTAGTATAAATCATTCCTTCGGGAGCCTTTCTGGCCTCTTTGCGTGGGCGCACAACGCTATGCAGTTTCACACCGGGTCTCTCGTGTCCACTATAGATCTCGCATTAAAATGATTATAGGGATTTACGTGATGTTGACGTTTTAGTAGGGTTCGGAGACTATGTCCGAGTATTTCTGACCAGTATCTGTGGGCGTGAAACACAATCCTCGGAAGCGCCGGCTGTTGCAGGCACCCTATACCAGGTTCTTGTTTCCGGTCTCCTTCCTAGCCGAACCAACGCAATTTATCCATCCGGGGTCGGTCGCGCGGTACCGCTCTTGCTTCAGAAGAAGTAGTAGTGAGGCTTTGGAGCTCAACTGGCACAATAAGTGCTATGGCAATAGCTGTGGTCGTGTTTATAGGTTCCGTGAATTTTGCGCCCGTAAGCGATTGAAGGTGAACGCGCCGTCAACGTTGCTGTCAACATTTGCCCGTTCTTCGTCAGTTGACGCAACTCGACACAATCGTCGAACAGCCAGCCGTTATATGCCTTGCATAAGTTGCCTTCAAAAACCCGAGATTCTAGTAGCTGCTTAATGAGGAATGGCTGAAGTAACCATCGAGTAAGGCTTTGTGGAGGAACGACCGCGAAGGTTGTGGCTGTGCTGCCATATTTTCCGTAACACTACTACCCAACGAAGGCATTTTATGAAACCAAGTTCAACATTCGTGTCAGAATGTTGACAGAATTCTCCCTCTGTCTCCAATCGAATTTTTGTTTCGCAATATGCATGTTGCTAAACACCTACTTAACACTTTTCGGGAAAGTGCTGGTCGCTTCCGGTCGAGTCCCTCTTCTTTGAGAAGCCTGTTAGTCGTGAGAAGCAAAAACAGAAAACTGAGCGGGTAATAGGATAGCAAAGCTTCACACAGCGGCACCTCGGGTAGGTGTCCGTAACAATGTGAAACCGAAGCTTCCTCGTATGCCGAAAGGTGAATAGACATGAAGAATGGTCAGGTAAAGAATAAGCGTTCGGGAATGGGCCGTGACCTTCAGCATGAGCTGCCTCTACAGATGTAGTGCGTTGTATTTTCAGGGAAGTATGGCAGAGATCGGTCTTCGTGCACCGCAACTCATAAGCGAGAGGGGTTGAGAAGCCCACGAAGGGCAGTCACATCTGGAGCTGAAGTTGTGTTTGTGTTGAGCTTCCTGGAGTTTTATATTGCTGTGATGTGGTACCATGTGTGGTGTATTAGCAAGCAGCTGCTTTCCGACTATGCTGTGCACAGTAGTGACAAATCTGAATAAACGTCTATTCAACTTGAGCAGATTCGATTGTTTCAGCACTTCCGTTAACGATGCCGAATGTAGGAAGTCAAGGGTACATTGATTCTAACGCAAGCAAACTCTTTAATATTGTATTAATGAATGTACATTTTACTGAGGTTTCCCTTCGACGATGCCTGTGCACATCTTTCTAGCGTAGATTGTTTTTTGTAAGGGCTAGGATAGCAGGAATTTGTTTGATGTCCTCGCTCACTTACTCAGCGTAATTTCATGCTTCACCACTATTTCGGAGTTCCGCAGAGTTGGAAATCATTACTGCAGTTACTCATCAATTAATGGTCCTGCTTCTGGTGTGCTTCCCAGTTGCTGACAGTAGCGTTTGAGAACTGAACTACGTTAGGTGATCCTATTCTTCTGAACTATTCAACTGTTCTATTTATATGAAAGTAACCTGCTTTGCAAAATTGCTTAACGGCTTAAGACACGATGCGGACGTGTACGGAAGGAGAACTACTGAGAACAAAGAAGGTTTGAGTCAACAGATCGAAATCCAGAGTTACATGAGTGAATCAATTTTGACAGTTCCCGAGCTTTCAACATTCCGGGCATTCCTTTTGCGAGTTGTGCAACGTAGCGCCAGCAAGGGGAACTCAGTTTTCGTGTCACCTCACCCTCAAAAAACACTCTAGAACATCACTTCTATGTGAAATAAAGAGGGGGTAAATTGGAATTGAGGCATTAGAGCGAGTGTCGCAGGTGATGCCTGCATGTATTAAGGGGGGGGGGGGGCAAAAGTAATGAAACACCCCATGCCGTGTCCATATATCTCGTGGCTGGAGTCTGGTTTCGTGCTTATCGTATTTGTATGTTTGTATGCTACTTACTGAAGACCACCTGAGAAATTACCACTTCCGCCCTTTCCAGAAGCATGCCAAAACCCCAATCTGTCTCATGCCGAAACCCCGGTCTGACGAGTCGACCTGTGTCGCTCAAATCTCCCCCAATTCCCATCCCCGAGCAGCCTGGGCTCAATATTCACGCAAGATGAGAAGTACGTCTTCTACCTTAACCCTGCCAAGCAGCGAGTCTGGGTGAGGCCTGGTGAATTGTTACCGACCTTCGTTCGGCGAGATGTTCACGGCAAGAAGCATCTTTGGAGCTTTTGGGTCTGCGCCCATGGATCGGCTTACCGGAGGCTGTTTCTCAAGAGCACCGCAATGAACTCTAAGGCCATGGTGAACGAAATAGAGGAGATGGGCCGGCGACTCGCTCTTATTCATTCGCAACGCGTCAAGAAGTTCCTCCTTTTCGACCACGCCGCAACCCATCGGGCAAAAGTGACCACAGATAAGCTTGCTCAGCTGGGCACCGTTCACATGCTTCACCCACCGTATTCGCTGGACATCTCTCCATGCAACTACCACTACTACTTGAGCCTACAGGACTTCCTAGTCGGAAGGGACACAAGAACCCAAGCAGTCCTTGACAACCATATCGAGCAGTTGATCAACACCAGGCTCAAGCAGTTCTGGAAGGATGGGATCAGGAAGTGGGCTGAGCGATGGCAGCAAGGTCCTTGCCCTTAATGGCAAATACACTCCTCAGCATCGTTGAGTTGTAATTGAGTTATAAGTAGATAAAGATTTTTTTTCATTTTGTCTCATTCCGGAAAGTTCTCAGCGGTTTGAGTGTTTCACTTTGAACTACCATAACTTTCTCAACTCTTATCGGATTTAGTCGCACCGCTCGAATCAGCACACTTTTGCCAACGGGGTACCGATCGACTTATTTCGTCAGCGAGAAGATTAGGTGGTCGAGATTTAAAAAATCCACGAAAACTGTTTGGCCTGCTCCTGATTGGTGAAGGTTTTACCGGCAAGAACATTCTGAAGATGTTTGAAAAGGTGGTAGTCGATTGGTGAGAGGTCTGGAGAATATGGCGGGTCAACCCTTCGTTCAATTTTTGATTAGTGACTTGTGAAAGGTGTGGGCGGGCATTATCGTGAAAAAGAATCGGCCCTCTTCTGTTGACCAATGCTGGCCGATGTTGACGCAATTCTCGGTGCATTTCGTCGAGTTCCTTACAGTAGGACTCTGCTGTGATCGTTTGGCATTGTGCCAAAAAGTTGTAATGGAACACTCCAGCCGCCGACCACCACACAGTGACCATTACCTTTTTTGGTGGAGGTTCGCCTTTGGAAAACGGCTAGGCGGTTCGTCGGCGTCCAACCACTGTCCGGAACGTTCCCTGTTATCACACAGAGTCCACTTTTCATCACAAGTGATGATTCGATCCAAAAATGGGTCAGTTTTCTTTTGCAAAAGTAGAGAAGAACAAATCTCGAAACGCGACAATTTTTCCCGCTCGCTCAACTCGTGGGGCACCCACTTTCGAGCATTTCACCTTCTCAAGGCGGTTCAAAGCATCCGCAACGGCAGTTTCACTGACGCCTAGCTCGTTCGCGATTCCGCGAGCTGTTTGGGATGGTTCAGCTTCCAGCAGTTCCTTCAACTTATCGTCCAGGGTTGCTGTAGGTCGACCGCTACGGGGGTCATCTTCGAGGCTAAAATCATGGATCCGAAATTTAGTGAACCACTATCGCTCAGTGCTCTCTCCAACACTATTACTTGACCCCCACACTTGATTAACTTGTCGAGCTGTCTCGGCTGCGTTTATCCCAATTTGAGGTTAAAATAAAATATCTTTCGGAATTACCTCTTAGACATATTTCATTGATCCATTCAAGAGCAGAAATATAAAACAAGCTTGAAACGTAGACTATTTAGTTAGACAGAGCCAAAATTCTGTACAGAAAGCACCATTAATGCGCAATGCATCGAAGATACATTTACGAAAATTTACGATTTACGACCCAAAATGTCGTAAATCTTAAATGGTTAATAATAAAACCCCCAAAAATCACCGTAAATCGTAAACTCGCAAATCCTAAATCATAGTTATGCACGCCACTCATATCTACATAGTTCTAGCTCTGTTGAGCGTGCAGCCTAGACTAGAACTATAATTCTATGTAGGTGACCTTAACCTTGCAGTTGATTAGAGGAATCACATTCGTTTAAGTCATAATTTGGTTAAGTTCCTCTAATTCTTTCAGGAAGCAGGGTTAACGGAATTTATTACTGAGGCTCCACATGAAAACAACATTTTGGGTGTAGTTCTATCAACCTCCATTATAGTTACCAACGTGGATACGTTGCCACCACTAGCCAGCCCTAACCACTGCGTTGGTTTGCCACGGTTTACCAGTTTGGATTACGTTTTTCGGCAGTACCAGGCATTTCTCTACCAACCCTTGACTTTCATGAAACTGATTTTCTCTCGCATAGGCAATGTCTTTCGGAAATGAACCGGTTGCATATATTCGACCACTGTACGACAACAGATGATGTATTCCAAAGATTCTGAGGTGCTGCTTATAAAACCTGGCTCAGATCTTTCCTTTCGAAAGCAGGAAATCGTTCAGCTCACTTCTTCCTAGACACATAACTGACTTACTAGTTCAATAAGAGCGATTATTTTCAAGAACGGCTAATCGTTAGAATAGTACTTCCTACAAAATGTTTATGCCAATATTGGTTACCATCCGAAAAAATTCTGGGCAATTCGTGAGCGGAAACTAGCTAGGAAAACATGGATGAATCAAGATCATCGACTGGTAAGTAGCAATCTCAAGTCGACCGGAGCTCTTCCAGCTTCTACCGACATCAACGGTAAAATGTGTTATTACGACAGCATGAAAGCAGTTGCTTTAGGCGACCACCTTGCTGGCGTTTTCTCTAATGATGATTTCTCTGCAGCGCCTGGAAGATTATAATGTTGGCAGATATGCTGCAGAAGCAGCGCGCCTTTACCAACGTTTTCTTCCATTCCGAAGACTTACAAGGTTCTTAGAAATTTGAGACCTCCTACAACTGAACCGCATGATGGAATTCCTCCAACTATTTTCAGAAAATGCTCTCGTGAGTTATCAAAACCTCTCACGATGATCTTCAACATATGATGAGGAGAGGTTCCACGGGTAAGAAAAGACGCAATAGTGAGAGCAATCTCAAAAATTGAAGCTCCGCTCTCTTTTCTCAATTTCACCTTATTAGCATAACCCCTGCTCCGATTATAATTAACGAAAAAATTATCAGAGACAAATATTTATATGGCTAGAAAGAAATTATGCTATTCCTCGTATGCAACATGATTTCGTTCCTGGACTTTCAACTGCTACTTATCTTGCAGACAGCTTATTCGATTGGAGGTTAGCTTTAAACCAAGGCAAAATGATAGCTGCCGTCTACATAGACTTGTCTACAGCCTTCGACAAGGTTCCTCATTCAAAATTTCTCAATAAGCTGCGTTGCTTGGGTGTTAATGGAAATCTTCTAAACTGATTTATTTCTTATTTGGAGTACAAAATGACCGTTCGAGTGGGGTTTGAATAATCTGATGCGCGTATATGTATTAGTGGAGTACCACGAAGTGGAGTGTTGTCACCTCTTCTCTTTCTCTTGTACACGACCGATGTTTTTGAGGTCATAACAAGGTTTGTAAATGTCAAAGTACAAGATTATGCTGACGACATCAAGTTATATGATATTTACGGTCGTGGAGGTTGTGATGAAACATTTTTAGCTTTAAACGCTGCTTTGACGAACATATAGCGGTGGGCCTCGAACTTCTACTGTAAATTAATCCGGAAAAGTGTTTTGTGCTTCACATTGGGGAAAGGCAAGCCGGACGTTAGTGTATCGGTGGTGTGCAGCTAAGCAACTGTGAGATTGTGAAAGACGGTGTAATCGTTGACTCTAGGCCTGTTTTTTCACACCACATTGAAGAAGCTACACAGGAAGCCTACGCTGCCCTCTACCTCATTTTTCGCAATGCGTGCAGTAATAATCGAATGATTCTCGTTAATCTGTGCAAAGCATACGTTCTTTCTCTATTAGAGTACTGCTCTCACCAAACAGAGATGGACCCCAACGGCCAGAAGAACACATAACTAAGCTTGAAACGATTCAGAAAACCTTCAGTAAAATTGTGTATTGTCGATTGCACTAAGGTGTCTCTTGGGGAGATTTACATAGTAACAATGATCGTTTAAAACTGCTAGGATTTAGATCTTTGTTGAGCAGGAGGACTATATTTGATTTGACATTCGCTTTAAATTGCTTCGTAGAGTTGAAACTCGGAGCCAGCAAGTTCTGGAGTTTTAGACCTTGTGGCTTAAGAGCTGGATAATCTTCAATCTTCACTACCTCCCGATTCAAAAGAAGAATTACGCGCAGTTATATAATTACCTGGTGGTAGGATGGTTTGGACGCTTACCAGCTGAGGTTTTGAACTCAGCAAACAGCCATGTTTTTAGGAAACGTTTGGAAAAATCACAGTTTGCAGGCGTTGGGATTGCCGATTCTCGATGAATGTTTCTTGCCCTTCTGGACTTTGTACCACAAAGCCACATTGTGGATCCTGCCCCTCTGTGTTCTTGAAGATGCTTCTAGTTTTTCGTTGCTGACAAGATTAGCTTTCTGTATAACGATTCTTCTGTAGTGCGGACAGCGACTTCTCTTCAGTTTCCTACTCTTAATATGTCTTTTTATACGTTTTTTGGTCACTCACTCATGTTGGTTCCCCGGCTGTACCTTAAGTAATGTATCCCCTTTTATCTAAAATGAATTTACATTCTTTTCGCGTGCCACAGGTAGTTTGCCCTAGTTGCTGGTTCCATGGCGGCCGCGTACCCATGCGGCGAAATCACGGTAACTACCGCAGGGGCGTCATACCTGGCTGGCGGACACCAGGGATGAGCGGATTAACCGTTATCCGTTATCCGTTATCCGGTTTCCGGTAGGTTTTGGCCTATCCGTTTTGTTGTTCGTTATCCGAGATTTTGCGCCGGATAACGAACAACAAAATGTGACAAGCTTGTGATTACTTGGTTGAATAGAAGAACAATTTTAAAGAATCGTCTTTTTTCCACCTGCAGGCGAGATACGCTTGCAGTGCCAGGTCAGTTCCTTCTCAGAGTTCTTAATGCTATAATTAGACTAAACTATCTACTTGCTCTTAGCGCGTTTTGAAATGCTGAACATTGCCTTGCTCATTTCTATTTGTGGGGTTTTCATCGAAATTCCTTCTAGTATAATGTAAGATCTGGAGAAAACCAGTCGATCACTGGAGAAAAGGACAAACGTCCATACGAATCACATCGTTTTAAGGATGTGCCAGATACTCCGCATCTACACGACCTTTTAGCGCTCTTTGAAGCTATGTTTGACACTAGCAGCAATTTACAATTTACCCTTTCCAAAGCAATACAAAGAGAGTCTTATTCGATCTGCGCAAGAATAAGTGTTAAATTTAATTGAAGAGTAAACAAAAAGCGACTCTTTTTAACGCCACCTGCCCCACCCAAGCCCAGAAATTCTCGTGGGATCTATCCATAATGACTTCATTGCAGCTGAAAAACATGAATAAAGATATAAGACGAAGGTAGTGGCAGATGCGACATGTATTCTACTCTTACGTGATATGCTGGGGGCACTTTGAAAACGTATTTTGGCCAGTACAATGAGTTGCGTTGGTCAACCGATGGAGAATTCAGTGCATTATCCTGACCGGACAAGCCTGGTACCAATACATCGAGCCCGAAAAGAAGAAAAGCTTGGTTGACCTGGAGGGGACACCCGAACCAAGAACATGAGTCGAAGAGCATACGACAGGCGGCACTTCCGACTGCACTGCCTTGAAGAAAAAACACCAACAGGAATGTTAAAAGTGGCTTATTTGACATGTGACATGGACAGTGTTACAATTACCGGCCTACCATTGGAGAAAGATGGTTTAAAAGTAGTTTTAATTTTTGTTGTTTATTACCCGTAATCCGTTTTCCGGGTTCCAAAATCTTATTATCCGCTAATCCCTGGCGGAGACAAACGAACTTCGTTGGCACGCAGTGATATCTGCCTACTTTCTTGATTAACAAAGCCCGTCCTAAATTACATGCCGCCAGGGACCTACGTGGGTAAGTCTCCAACGCATTTTCCTGGATACTGAAGAGGGGCCACGGTCACTTTTTGCTTTTATTGCTGTTTTTACTAGCTGTCTTTCTCCTTTTTCTGCACATGGTTGTTTCTCCTTTTTTCTGAATTTGGAGCATGTCTTCTTGACGCATAAAGTAAATAAATAAATCGAATAGATTTTTTTCAGTGTTTTCACCCTTACGCTCTTACCCTAGTTAGTGCACTGAATATGCTAATATCGAAGAACCTAATTCTTTTTTTCCTAATTTAAGTGAGGCCTTTCTCAGAGTTTTTCCTCTAACTGACAGCGCCTGCCCTAGTTAACAAGTTCAGCTGATATGTACAACGTTTATGGCTTTGTATAGTGCACAAGTTGCAACCTTCAAATTAAGTAGGTTCTATTCATTCTCGAGCTAAACAACAAACAAGCATATCATCATATGAAATCAAATCACCGAATGGCCACCAGTTCAACTAAGTTCGCGCAGGATGAAGACTGAGGAGAGGAGGAAGTTCAACACACAAACACTCATGGACACACATTCAGAAAGGAAAACGGAGTGAACGCACACGCGAGAGAAGGGTACGAGAAGGGAGCTGCTGCGCTCTCGCATTTTCTAACAGATCATCAACAACCAAAAACAATGACGATAGCGGTGACGACGACCCAAGTCCCTGATATAGTCGATGATGATTGGTGTTTGATCAGGATCTCTAGAGCTAGCTAGATATGCGGATACCGGTAGAGTTCAGAAGGGCTTTGGCACCCAAGTGCTAGGCGTCGGTCCCTATGCGGGGATGAACAGGCTAGGGTAACAATGCGATACGGTGAGCCGGGGAGGAATGGGCGAAAGATGCTGTTCGCGTGATGAAGACGGTGGCGCTTAGACAACGTAAGTACCCGCAGTGCATATGGGCGCAACAATCAAGACGGGGAGGGAGAGTAGAACAGCACGACACGAAAGAGACGAGAACGAAAGGAACGTCGACGGCTGCTGATGGAGTCCGACCTCAGGAGTAGATGGTGACCACCTCGGCGCCGGTGCCTCGCACCAGCAGTACCCGGTTCAGGCCCTCCGTCAGCGCTTCGATGAATTCCATATCTGAAGTGAATGCGGGTCCAATCTGAGCACAGTCGAGTTTGAGCAGGAGGGCAACATACAGTATATGTCGGAGTCCTGATCGGGCGGACCGGGGAGGTTGACGATGAGCAGCTGCGAGTCGCCCGACTTCTCGCGCATCAGCTCGTTCAGCTTCACAGCAGTGTGCATCTTGTGCACGTTGTAGCGACGTTTCCGCCGCCGCTCCTCCGACTCTGGCTCCAGAGTGCCGTTGCCAGGCTTACCACGCTGAAAATACAAGACGTTGCACTTCGAAGTGTAGCTGTGCTGGCAAACTATTCACTCTTAAGCAAATGAACTGCAGAAAAATCCTTATCCAAAACGAAAACAGTACGGAACGAGCGGATTTTGCTAAAACTAGGTTGTTCGAAAAACCGCTCAGTTTGGCGATTGGTCAAATTTTTGAAGTGTTCTAGAACATTCTATTGATATTAGATATAGGCTACCTATGGTCTGATATACCACTACTGTCGCGATATTGCGTTGCGAATATGGCTGATGGAATTGTTCTCAAGGCCAAACAAGTTAACACTGTTGCTGCTCAACGAATTCAGAAAGCCCGCCAATACAAGCAGTGCGGAAAGAAGTATTTGTAACGCGATGGCTCCTTCACTGTGTCCTACGATACAACAAACATTTGCTCCCGGAAGTTCAAAAGCGGATCCTCATCTACCGCAACTGCCCAGTCCGCGGTGCCTCGAGGACGAACCGCGGACTGGGCAGTTGCGGTAGATGAGGATCACATTCTGCTTCAAAAGCATCCTCGGCGTAGCACCTGTGAGATGACAGAGGAACTCGAGTGTTCACACCACCATAGCTGGCCAACTGTGTGGTCTTCAGGAGGATGGAAATATGCAACGTGCATCAACTTCTCAACTTTCCGGCGGAATGTTCCTTGGCTCGAGAAGCTGGTCACTGGCGATGGCAAGTGTGTGGTCTACGTTAAGCACACGCGAAAACGTCAGTGGCTCAGTCGCGGCGAACCAGGAATTCTCACGCCAAGACCGGAACTTCACCCAAGAAAGGTAATGCTCAGTGTCTGGAAATGGAATGGAAGTGGAATTGCAAAGGAGTTTGCAGGAGTTCACTGGGATCTGCTACCTGCAAGCACTAGTGTCACTAGCGATGTCTACAGCAAGTACAGCAAGTACAGCAAGTAGTTGGATTGCGTCGAGGGTTTTCCTCCTTTTTGACAATACGCGTCCATGTGTTGAGAAGACGTTTTGGAAAAACTCCAGTTCTTCGAATGAAGTGTTCTGGGCCACCCACCGTACTCATCGGACCTGGCTCCAACATGCTACCATCTGTTTCTTTCGTTTTCCGACATTTGCGGGAGAAGCAGTTCGATGAGGGAGCCACTTGAAAGCTGCCCAGTGAATTTCTTCCTCAAATCCTCCTGGGTCGGTAAAAAGGGTTCAGATTCAGACCTGCCTTGCAGGAATAACACAGTGCCTTGTCCGCCTGGTACGACCAGTTCGTACTCTTTCAAAACAAACACTGCTAACACTGTAAAATACCACGCCCGAGATCTAAAATCTTCCGGTGAACCATTTTTCGAAAACTCTTCTGCTGCTCAGTCTTGTTTTTCACCTCTTTAGTCATATCGTTATGAAAGAGATATAGAATGGTGCTAAGCGACTGTGACGGCGAATGAAATATGTTTTAAAATTGCAGCTTTAACACTTTGTACAAGTCTTCAAGAAATTAAGGAAAAGCCTGAGATTTATACAGTCCCACTGGTTTTTATCTGACATATTTGATACTCTAACCAAAACAACCAACCTCTTCTAACGAGTTTTCGTCACTAAACCGCACTCCTTTGCCTTCCAGTTTGGCAGCTTTCTTCTCTTCAGTGGTCTGATGGTCCTCAGGAACTGCATCCAATGCCTTTTCTATTGGCGTGTTCTGAAAATGGACTATTTCTCAGACGGAGCTTGAACTGCTGCGAAATCACATCTGGAAAAGTAGCGATCCGCTGAGAGAAAATCCTGTGATAAATCGACTTAAGACAGGTTTCTTCGCAGCAAAATTTCAGTGCCTATTCGTGATTCCCAATGTCGGAAGATGTGCAAATAGTGACTGCTGAATGATATTCACCTATGTCTGGCCGTTTAAGTTTGTAACTGTCATGCAGCATATAGGGTGTTTCAAAACTGCTTGAAAGGTCACAGCATTGCAAGGCTAAAGCTGTTTGAGTGACCACGCGTGTATACGAGTGCGCCGAAGAACAGGAATTTTATAACTTATGGACGGTAAGAATTGCGCTGTGCATCCGTCTAAAGGGTTTAAAATTTAGACTCGATTGATTGTGTATGAGCTTAATGTCTGCTGGAATTCTTTCACTGAGACGAATATTGTTGTGCTCCGCTAACTTGAAGGCCAGAAACTAAATAGCAACACCGTAAAACTTGTCGCGAAACGCGGAACAACAGAAAGGTTGGATACTATCAGACGCCAAGGTTGCGCCACACATTCCTCCAAAATTACGGACAGTGGATAGGACTGATTATGTAGCATCTACATGCATGTCTCAAATGTTCTTTTAAAGTAAACAAATCATTGTCTTGTTTGAATCTATAGGGCAACTTACAGCACTCGTAAGCAGAATTAAATCAGCAAGCAACTGCGAGTATTCCTGTCACGCGAAGGTCGTGCCGTATGAGACGGTCGCCCCACAGCATCCACCGCTGATCTGCACCCTAAAGATCGCCCTTCCGAGGCTGAAGCAGGGAGCGATGCGGTGCAGCAAAGAGAAAGCGGTGGCGAATGAAAGAGAAGGAAACAGCTGTGATTTCTGGCGTGCGGTTTGCGACAGTCACGACTGTTGCTGAAACTTGGAAGAAGGCGACCGACGCGATTCGTCAAGCTGCACTGTTGGAACTCGGCATTACGAAGCCTGGACGATGCAAGGTCTACAAGCAAGCATGGCTGTGGACAGACGACGTGAAAGCAAAAGTTCGAGAGAAGAAGTCGCTCTATTACGTACTTCCCGACAGCCGATAACTGGCAGAAGCACTAATAAGCGAAGAAAGCTGCAAAGAAGGCCGTGGCTAATGCAAAAGCCACTCATTATGGAGATGTCATGGAGAAGCTCGAGTCACGCGATGGTGAGCGGTATCTGTACCGACTTGCAAAGTTTCGCCATCGGCAGACCGAGGACATTGAAAAGTTTTTCGGCATCAATGATGAGAACGGCCGTCTTCTTATGGACCGCAAGAAGGCATTGAAGCGATGGCGCGATTACTTTGAGGAAATCTCTACAGTAGAATTTCCTCATCCAACCATCCCCTCAACGGCTCCAACCCACGGCCCCGTTTAGAAGATCACCGTGGAGGAGAATGGAGCGGCTTTGAAGAAGATGAGGGCAGGCAAGGCGACTGGGCCCGATGACGTGACAGTAGAACTGTGGAAGTCGAAGTTTTGGTACTCTGCTGAGTGGTTGGCGAAGTTCTTTAATCAGGTTGTCGCGGAGAAGAAAGTGCCTGAGTGTTGGCGCCAAAGTACGACGATTCCGATTTGGAAGAAGAAGGACAGTCCTGCAAACTGTTCCAGTTACCGTCCGATTCGCTTGCTTTCGCACAGCATGAAGATCTTTAAGCGAATTGTCGATGGACGAATTCGTGACGTCGTCTAGCTTTCCAGCAATCAGTGCGGCTTCGTAGCTGGCTGTAGCACCATTGATGCCATACACGCCGCCCTTCTCCTGTTAGAGAAGTATCGCAAGAAACAGAAGCCAGTGCACATCACCTTCCTCGACTTGGAAAGGCCTTTGACCGGGTACCGCGTGAAGTGATATGGTACGCCCTGCGACATCATGGAGTTCCTGAAGAGCTCATAGAGTGGGTGCGGATGCGGATTCTTGTCCAAAGAGTCGAGTTCAAGCTGCAGCTGGAACCAGGATGGAGTTTCCCATCTCTGCCGGGGTACACCAGGGTTCTGCATCTCCCCACTTCTCTTTTTTGTTGTAGGCATGTATGCCATCACAGGAGATCTTCAGAAGCCAGTCTCTTGGACGTTACTCTATGCTAATGACGTAGTGCTCGCTAGTAAAGATAAAGATGAACTCGAGCGAGAGGTGCAAGCTTGGTGTGATCACTTAGAGCGGTTTGGACTCAAATTGAACGTGAAGAAGACCAAGTATCTTACGACGGACGTTACCGAGTCCAGCCACCAAGCTTAATGGCATCGAGTTCCCGCGCACTTCGGTCTTTAAGTACCTGGGATCAGCAGTCGCCTCTGAAGGCAAACTGATGGTTGATGTGAATTCACGCGTGAGTGCAGCCGTGAGTCCAAATGGCACTCGCTGACTGGGGTGCTCTGCGATAGGAAGATAGCGGAGCGCTTGAAAGCGAAGATCTACAGGGAAGTAGTCCGACCAGTAGCAATGTACGGCACTGAGTGTTGGCCTGTGTCCAAGGAAGCTGAAACGCGTCTCACGATCAGCGTCATGGAGACGAAGATGCTGCAGTGGACGGCTGGAGTCACGCGCAAGGACCGCATCCGAAACAATGTCATTCGACAAAAGTTCGGTGTCGCGCCGATAGCTGACAAGATGCGCGAAGTTCGCTGACGATGGTACGGCCACACGGCCACGCGGTCACATTCTGTGAGGGACAGAAGACAGCGTCCGCAAGATGGGTCTTAACTTTTTTTTAACTTCTGTTATAGGAAAGCGGCCTAGAGGGCGCCAAAGCAGCGCTGGATCGAGAACGGTGGCGTCATGACACCAGAATAGCGGACCCAGCTACGAGGAGGGAGAAACGCTCAAGAAGAAGAAGACGAAGAAGAAGAAGAAGAAGAAGAAGAAGAAGAAGAAGAAGAAGAAGAAGAAGAAGGAGCAACTGCGAGCGTTCCCGTTTTTTTACACGTGAGCTGCAGAACAGTATATGGTTGCCAGTTCTGTGCTATATGGACCGTTACGACCTTATATATATATGTACATATCGGCAGCAAAATTTGTTACTAAATAGAAGTATATAACATATGTATAATCACGAAATGACCAGTTTATTATACTTCAAAACTGAGACATGGGTGTAATAGCAATGAATTTTCAGTGAGTACATGATGATGCTACCTCAAAATCTCACACTGTGTAACGTTTACAGTTATCTGCTTCTTAATTCTAGCACTAAATAATATATAATACCTATAATAGCAGCAACAAAGTTAAGAGCCTTCGACTGTTGCTCGATTTAACGCGCACCTATTTCTCGATAAGTTGGATGTACTGCTATTTTTAGAATTCAAAAGTATCGCAATGCAAAATACTTAGCAATATAGTTAACCTTACGATAGAACTGCAACGAGCATTTAGCCTCCATACAATCAATCAATGGAGTTTAAGAAACGCTATGTGAATGGGTGCAGGGCGCAACCCGTACCGCACGTGTTATAAAATTTCTATTTTCCTGCGCTTTCATAGGCAGCATAAGTCTTTCAGACAATTTTACAGTTAGCTATGTTATGCTCTTTCAAGCAATGCTTTTTTAGATAACCTGTTGAATGACACGCAACAGAGTGTGCCATTAAGGTGCTCAACTTCTGGATTTTGTGAACAACTACTTATTAGTTTTGTTCTGCAGCTGCTATCTGTCCAAGGAATGAAGGATACCAGCTTGTTCAGAATATGACACACAAAAACTCTTGTTCCACAAAAGCTCATTGCGACTTGATCTAGCAATTCTTGACTGGCATCGTTAGAGTAGATGATAGCAGTTGTTGCTGGTTGAAGGTAAACAATATCAATCAATTTCCATTTTTTCAACATAACGAAGCGGAAACTGAGTTGTGTTAAGCGTTGGCATGAAGTCAGGCCACAGTTAAGCAAAAGAAAACCGGGAGTAAAGCTCGCCATTTCCTCCTCGTTGATCTTGCTCAGCTTCCTCTCTCTGACCACCTCCTCAATGTGTGTCTGCAGGTCCTTGTCGCGATCGGCCTTATTCAAACTCCTAAGCAGCTTCGTTCGCTCCTCCATCTTCAGCGTTCGCTCGTAGGTGTAGTCAGAGATGTCCGAATCGGGCTGAAATGCTCTACCATTGAAACACGGCAACACACGGATTAGTCTCTGAACCGCTTCCAGATCTATGCCAAAGAAACGCATAAGAGTGAAGCAGAAGGTCCACGCCGTCATGAATACATCTAAAAACACACGCTAAGGAAACCGCTTGACCAAGGGGCGTTGGTTTCGAAATGGACTTCAATTGCTTGCGGCTTAGATCCTTTCAATAAACAATAAGTTCGTGCATGTACATACACCATACGTTATACCGCTCCCTTCTACGAAGACACACGTAACGGTTGCTTTAGCGGAGGGACGGAAAGAAGCTTGAGTGCTCCCCATCTAGAGTGGTTCCCAAGACACTTCTTAGCTTTGAACTGCTTGAACTGCAACTACGTGAGAACCAGGTTCTGCTAAAATCCCAACCGACCTTTTTAGTGGATCCCGGTTCCGGAAAACGAAAGCAGCTTGCTGAAGAAAACTCCACAGGAACGCAGTCCCCTTTAGGGCACTCAAATTTCACTGCATGTACTCCTATAGTAGATTCGTGTCTAGCTAGGTCATGCACATATGCTATGTTAACGTTTTACGGAGAACAAACTGTAGTGTCGTATTCCACTGTAGCTAGTGCAGACTAAGCTAAGACTTACACAAAGTAGAGATCACGCTGAGCAAACCGCACAAAATCGTGCGCGGTGATTTTTTTAAAAATACTATCCTGCTCTTTCTATGAAGGTGGGACTCATTGTTGGACACAGTTGCAGTACGGCATTGACAATATTGTACAGTGGACACTCATAATTTTTGTTGAAAATAAATGTAAAATTGAAAATTGAATATGACAGTTCCAAGCAACTTCATTACGAACAAACACAATGCGTCATTGTACGCACTAACAACTTCAACAGTCCTTTCCAGAGATTTAAACAAGTGGAGGTAGCTGACTAAAATAGGCACAAAGCATTTTCTTGATATCATGTAAATATAATTTCTTGGCTCACCCCACACGATGCTCTACTATTAATAGGGCAATAATATTCTACGTGAGACCTTAATCCCTGTGCACCCAACTCACCATTTCGATGACGAACACCTCGGCCTCGATACGTAGATGATAAAGGAATTTCTCGAGGTCATTTTTCATCTGCACGTTATTGTCCTGAAAGCAGACGCCTTTGTGATGCAGATACTTCGCTTCGAGAGCGGTGGCACTGCAGAAGTCTTGGGTATAAAAAATGGAAATGCAGAGGTTACGACTTTCTGGTGAAATGTGACCACAACGAAAGGCACTCAATCGCCATCAAAATCATTATAACCGCTTCGGCGCAGATTTTATGAGGCACTTCAGCTCCCTCTCCCTGAATCGCTAAATGCCATAAAATGATACAATCGCAACGTACCTCCAGCTGGGCGATGGCGAACAGTCGCACAACTACATTTTTCCAGGTCTTGTGTTGACGAAGCAGAAACGGCAGCAACATCAGGAGGCCACCGTCATGCACCACCCACCTGAAGCGTCGACAACTCTTCGGTCACCTCTGGAAACTGACAGCCGGAAGGTAGGAAGAAGACACTCACCAGACATCCAGATGTCCGCACACCTTCGTGTTGGACGGCGGGAACTGATCAACGTTCTTCGGTACCAGTATTGCGCACTTGGCCGCCGAGCAGGCCCTGAGAGACGACACGAATCGGTGACCAACGTGCCACGAGTGCTCCGTGTTCCACTGCTCCGGCCACGAGATTACCACTGTGTTGTGGCGTAGAGCTCCCAAACCAGAGGTCTGAAATAATCGTACTACGGTTTCGAAGAGAGGAATATCGAAAACAATATGAGCTGGATACATAGAAGGCGAGTGGTAGCGCAGTCGGGAGAAGAGCCGGCTGTTACGGGCACCCCGAATCAAGATTCTCGGTTTCGATCCCACCTAGGCTTACTAAGATTTCCATCGTGTTAATCCGTACCAAGATGGTATTGGAAGGATGAAGCACTGTCTGCCTGCTAGAATTACGGCTTTGTATAGGTGAAGCATGCCTTCATTGCCTTTGCGATATCCTTTAGAAACAGAATGCGTTCCAGAAGGGGATTGACTGACGCCGACCTTCACCCTTTATCATTTTCGTGATAGATAAAAGCTATATACAACGTCCGGCTAAAACTAGATTACCGTAGATCAACATAAAAGTTTTTTATATGCTTCGAAGTATAATATATCACAGTAGAGCTACAGCGACGACGGGTAACAAATATTGGTTTGAAACTGAGGAGTGCTTCCAGTTTAAACGCTACACTGATTTAACACATTTGCTTAAGCCTAGAGCGGCTGGTAGAGAGGCTATATGTTGTTACAGGATGTTTTGTTGCGGTCAAAAACCCTGCGCCAGGCGGACACGAACCCGCATCTTCTGCTTTCCGGGCAGCGATGTTCGCCTTTGATCGATTTGATCGCTACATTGATTTACACATGAGCGGCAGGAGCTTCCGTAACAAGATCAACCTAGGCTCCAGGTGCCTGCATTTAGGGGCCATGTCTGGATCCGCCTACGTGATGCTATATCTCTACTATAATGCTACTTATAAGACAATGGATGCACTTTCTGGGTTACTGTTCCATGACACTTTTCTAGAAAGAGACACACATCGAAAGGATCAACCCAAGCGATATTCATTAAAGGCCATGAGTGATGCGTTGAAATACCATACGAGACTATGTATTTCTGAAGCGACGGTTGCAGCTGGAATTCCTTTGGCCACCGATCACAGACGCCCACCGCGCTAGAAGGTTATTGCCGACTGCTTGCACTTGCATGAGTAATTCTGGTTTTGCGTCATCAGTCGAACACTTTCGGTACCGACGACCCACATCCACCCACGTCGAGAGCTGCTTCCGTTTCCCAATTAGAAACACGACATCTTTTAGAAGGCCTGCCCTATTTAGCACTGAGAACAGGCAGGAGCTAAAACACACCTGAACTAGACAGCTCACACCTTCCATGATGTTCTCCGTCACCAGCACGTCACCGAATCCTTTGATTTTATTCTTCTTCATCAGTGAGTCGAGATTCTGAAAGAGAATTGTTGTTTCATGAAGTGCATACTGTTTTCTCCTAATAACAGGCTAACTCCCTTAGGAGAATTTATGTTTGACTAGCTCTGAAGATGCCGAGTTTCATTGTTTTGCTCGGCAGTACAGATACGTTCCGTTGTTCAGACCCCCTACTATTTCTAAAGAGTATCATTCTCGTTCTATTTCAAAAAGTGTTGCAGAAATCCGGACTGCAAAATGTGAGAAACTGGAAGGAATCAGCGTTGATAACTGGATCCGCTGCCAAACCACATCGATGCGAACTCGCTCCTAAGGAAAATGAATCTGCTAAGATTTTTCATCTACTAGCGCGAAATGTACCTGCTTAGAGAACTTTGCTGCAAATCAAGCTAAGCAAATCGTTGGCATTAAATCTCGCTCACAAAAGGGCATATCACTTGACATCCATCGAGATACCCAAAATGTAATTTGTCAACTGAAAGAGAGCGGTTTGTCTGTCCGTTGAAACGACTATCCTCAAAAGAGCGTGATTCTCGAAGGAAGTCATAGACGAGTTTTGGAGTAAAGCAGTATTACCACCGCTTCACCGAAATCCTTCACGATTCTCCGTGGGAGAGTATATTCTCACAATGCAAACAACCTCACTCTCACACATTCGTCTTTCGTCCTTCACGGTTTTCTAGTGGTTGATACCAGATGCTTTCACAATACGTAGGAACAACTTGGCGCAAAAAACACCTCACCATGGAACTGTCTCAACAGTACGCTGGAACGGCCAGAGCAAATACTATATGAAGAATCTCCACCTCCAAGTGGTAAGAAGACATGTTCTATTTTTAGGCCGAATCGTTGAGGCAAACGAGTAAGAGGCGCTGAAAGTTTCCTATGGTTAACAAGGAACTTTCCACATAGTGGCGGGGCAAGCCCAGCATGTCTTGGGTGGCAGAGTGGTAGAGCTACCGCTTCGTGAACGTGACTTCAGAGGTTCGGTGCTGGCGCCATGTCGGTCTTTGGACGCGTACTCTACTGTCGAGTTTCCATAGAGAAACATCATCTGTGCGCCTTTTTTGGATATACGGAATGTTTCCGAAATGCGTTCATCTTGAAGACTACGAGGTACAAGGTACATAAAAAGACGGCCGATCATGGTTTTGTACCTTACTTCGGTATCCTCAAGATGAAGGTGTTTCACAAGGTTCGAGATGCACATTGTACCTCGGTACCTAAAGTTTATAGTATTTTACACTAAAAACATCAGAGCGCAGCAACCCCCAAGAGGAATGCGTAGATGCCGCTTCTATATGGAAACTCGGTAGTGGTGTTAAAATGCGAAATATTGACATGGTGCCGGCACCGAACCTTGGTATCTTGTTCGCGTAGCAGTACCTCTACCATTGAACCACCCAAGCCGTATTGCGCCCATATGGCGCCTATTTGGAAAGCTCGCTGTTAACCGTAAGGAATTTTCGGTGTCTCTTACTTGTTTGCCTCAAGGAGTCGGTAAAAACAAACATTTTTCGTACTATCGAAGGATGAAGATCCTTTCTACAGTATTCGCTCCTGACATTCCGCGTGCTGTTCAGACAGTTCCCTTGGTAGAATTTCTACAGTGTTGTATAAGGCAGCATAATAAGGACTGAATGAGAGTGCGGAATAGGAGGAACAGGCGTACCCGCTGTTGAGCTGAAGCATCCTCGGCATCCCTTGCGAACTCTCCTTCCGTGCACATTGCGACGAGCGTTAATCCCTGAAATAAGGTACAAGTCTTACCCATACAACCCAAAGGCTTTCCAACAAAAATTCAAACAAAATCAACCAGTGCTCCCTATTTGTTTGTGGCAATTCTACACGGTGAGCACAGCACTTTACAATACTTCCCTCCTGTCCACCGTTAGTCGCGAAAATGCAGCGGCAGCTAGCCTTAAGAAAGTGAATAAATCTCGTAGGTTTCACTCACCTTTCCAGCCTTGAGCTGACTGACAAACGAGAGCAGGCCCTGTGTGTTGCTCGAGTCGGTGTTGTCCAAAAGCACCAGCAACTGCGGTCGCCAGTTTCGACTGTGCTGCGGCTTATTGTCGAGGTTGAGCAAGGCGAACCTGAATGCGCAAGCTGGCGAGCCTTCCGAAAGAGCTTACAAAGAGGGGCCTACCTCGCCGCGCTGAGTCCGAGACCGCGGATGCCGTCTCCCCACTCCTTCTCGGCGCCGGCGTACTCGATGTACTTGTACACGGCGGCGCCGATGAAGATGGCGATCAGGGCGAAGTGCCACGCGGAGATGAACATCACCGCTATGCACAGCAGGGCGCCGAACATCGACAGTGACCTGGAACGGGAACACATTTCCAGAAGAAGACGAATACACCACGTAAAACTGCAACCAAATCAATTCCTATTGAAGGAGATGGAGGAAAACTGGATACAGGCTGGCTGGATGGGGCTAACAATGACGTGAATTCTATCACTAACCAGTGGAAGTACCGGAACGATGGTCGCCATCCGGGTGACTTGAGCAGGGACTGTAGAGCGCATGCAGCGTTAACACCCAAGTAGCACATAAGGAAGAATCTGAACGTATGGAATTGAGCCCGATGCCAGAACAACGATTCCAGTCAAGACAGAGCTGGTAAAGGAGGCACGTTTTTCTAACATTAAAAAGCACATTGAGCATTTGGACTTTCAGAGAGTCTTGAACTCAAAATTGTAAATGAGATTGAATATATCAAGGTGGAATGCGGCGTTTTGTGTTTTGTTTTCTGTACGAATCTCTAGCATCTTAAAGTTCATAAATCACTTGGGTTGAAAGCGCAATAGTGCCGAACCCGAAAACAATTCGTTATTGAATTGACGAGCGCTTAGAAGTACTATTCCCTGCAGAAAGAATCAGCTATTGATGCAGTCTTCCAAGTCACCACAAGCACTCTAGCTTTCGCATGTGATTAGGCGTTTGAAACCAAACTTGGTTTAGTTCCCTGACACTTCGTAATTAGGGGATGTTGTCTGTGATCGGCAGCAGGTGGGTCGAAGTTTCAGGTGAAGAACCGCCAATCAGACAGCAACAGCTTCTTTTCCGTGCATTTCGCCCCCCCCCCCCCCCCGTTCCAGAGTGCTATCCTACTCCTTGTTCGCTGTAGTGCAGAATGCAAATTCTGATCGTTCCCTACGAAGCGACGCAAGAGTGGCTAAATATATTTCGCTCCGTAAAAGCCAGACAAGCCCCTTCCGTGAGTCGTGCTTTTTGTAATGGTCGTATAATATGCAAGGAACTCCCCTGCACGACATTACAGCAACCAGGTGGGTTAACTATTTGAATAAAAACCCTAGGCTCGTTGGAAATCCTATGCAGCCTTAATTTAACAGCGCCTGGCACTTGGTGAACGTTGATGATATTTTCAGCGATCCTTCTACGGCTCTCACAATCGGCACTGATTCCTGACATGTCTATTGGTCTACAGGGTCAGATGAGCTAGAGGGATATGTATCATGATGGAGTTGCTGAAAAAGCAGAGGAGGCCCCTCAAAAACAATAAGCGTTGCTCACCTGTAGCCAAAAAGGAGGGAGAAGAAACTGAAACTGGTAATGCACTTTTACTCGTGCCAGTGGAATGTCTGGATGGCAGGCAGAAACGGCATAAGCAACCAACACTCTCTTTCCCACCATATATGAAGGAGTCCCCAAATAAGCGTTGTTTCCTTGTTTGCTGAATTCTTTACGGAAGGGAGTTAAAGGCTCTCAAACGTTGCTAAGGAGTTAGGGATACACTCTGCTAAACCTAAGCGGCTGTAAGTCTCACGCAACGTTGCTTGACTGCTGCTGTGGTAGACATGTTGCTTTGTGGGAACCTGCTCGAAGGTTGAATACCCGCTTGCATAATCCTTCTACAATTTTGATTTTTACCCATCGATAGAGGGTTGTATTTTTTTCCAGCATCGAATGCGGCGTAGGCAGCAAGTGTTAAATAGCGTATCAGCAAGTGTTGAGTACCGTATCTGTGTCAAGTCTTGATAGGAAAGAATGGGCTAGGGCGCAGTGCAGAAGTTGAGCCCCTCGACCCTGCCCATAGTAAGCAACACTCCTACCATTACGTTACCACAGCCATGCAGCATGTTCGAACAGCGGTGCTCGTGGTACTTCCCTTTTCCCATCCCTCATCATTTCAAATCTGGGACCTTCATCTCACTTGTCGCAAAAAACCTGCCAAAGCTCCGAGACCTTATTGTCTTATTGTTGCGATGGGGGGGGGGGGGGAGTGGAGCCACTCCACCTTGCCTCTTCAACAACGGCGGCAAAGTGGAAAGCAGACCGGTTTACCTTAGGGCAGTACCGTGAACTGGCCAACCAAACGGCCTTTCCTTTTAATCTTCTAGCCGGAACAAGCCACGGTATCCAGATTAGGTTACTCAGCGAGCCCCACATCCAACCGGTCCTTTTGTTACAGCTTCAATGGTGAAGAATCACAACACAAAGTTCGCTTCTGCCGCTCTTAGCTCCCCTTTTTCTAAACTTGGACCCTTCAGGCACATGCTGGGTAACCAACTCTCACATTCACTCTCTCTAGCTAGGCTGTGCTATGTAATATCTGTTTTAGATGAGGAACTTTTAGAACGATAGCTCACTCCAAATCGATGTTAGAAGCGCCAATTTCGACCCTTGAAATAGCGTCACACATTTCTCCCGATCATGCCTCGTCTCTGAGGAGCATTGGAAAAGATATCTATTAAAAGACTTCCATTACTAGCCCCCCCCCCCACACACACACGGCTTATTTGACTAGGACAAGTCGAGCTGCATTCTACGGCATCCTTGCGTGAGCTTGACTTCGTGTACTCCGATACTCGTTCATTCGAAGGATATCCCGACGAATTAATAGCAGCGGCACGCAAGAAATATAGTTCAATTTTAGGTGCCTTCCGGACACGTGAAAATGCAATTTCACTTCGACATTCCACACCATATGCAAAACAGCTAATTCAGCACCGTCCACCACACTGGTCGCCCTCTACAGTGTCGTGCATTGAAAAAATTCGAAAACATTCAAGGAAGGACTGCGAGTGTTTGTATTTGTTGTTTGACGATTTTGCGACAGTAGTACATATATTCAACGTCTAGTATCTACTATCTAGAAACGCTATATTCAGCGTCGCCTATCGAGCATCTCGGAGCGGTTGTCTAACGTCAGTTATACATCTACGTCTACTATCTAGAAGGCTAGCCCCGTTGAATTAGCAGGAGTATTATTTGGGTCGGATTCAGCACTGTCATTGTCCACCAGCTGGTCGCTGAAAGTCGCAGTGTAGGCTGAATAATCAAATTGCCTCCACGGCATTCGGTTGAAGTAGAATGTGCGGCGCAACCTGCAGATGGGTTAACTCTCACCGAACATTATTCTTTATCTTTGACATACGATCAAAACTTTCATTTCAAACGGTTGTTGATTTTCAGGAGGCTGAAAGCAGTGAGCCCTTCTCCTCACTCTTGGAATTTTCAAATTTAGCTATAGAACAAAAGGTATCCGCAGAAGGTTTGTATTGGAACACACTAATCTCGGCAGGTTTTGGTGTCCTTAGTAGTGAGCTCCGCTAATGCTTGAAATGACTTGGCAAATGTGGTAGTCTCGTCAAGTTTTGTTTTTTTCGCAGACTGGGGTCACAACTCTCAGAAAAAGGGTTTTTGTAAACGTTTCCAGTTGACTATTCGCAATAACTCGAAAGGCTTAAAAGGTGCGGTTAGAGTGTCCCCTCGATTCGACTCTTCGACGGGAGTTTGCGCATGATATTCGGAGGATTTATATGTTTAATTCTACAGAGCAAGGTTCCTATAATTCATTTCGGTTTTGTCACCATCTCTAGCATGTACATATTATAAAAACCGCGACCCTCCACGCTTTTGCGTTACCCTTGGTTCATCCTTCGTACAAGAGTAGGATTCTGCTTAGCTGAAGAAAAGCCCATGTATACTTTCATTTTGAAGCAATTGTCCTTTGCCTTGTTGCAGCTTCCCTTTCAGCTATCGCCTCGGTTGAGTACCAGTTTAGAAAGGCCTTTGAAACATATGGGGACTGCACCAGATTGGTTTAGTCAGTTGTGCGCTTGCAAGGTCGCAAGATGGGCGTTGGTAATTGTCTGGGATTACTTCATATTCATTAAAAAGATGGCGGATCACGTTTTTGCCATGCAAAGTCCCACCTACTCGTTTAACTGCCTTGTTCCTTATTATATCGTCGATCTTTATTTTATCAGAATTACTCTTGTTACTCTATAATTAATGATCGATGATAAATATCAAACAACTTTAGATATTTTATGTGCCGGCCTCCTTTTTCGCCAAGTAGCGCTATGCGCTTCGGCTCTGGGAAACGTAGAGGAAGAAGAAACTGACTGAGTGATGAGGGCGGTTATGTTCTCAATGACAGCGATGAGGATACCCATCCAGCAGATCAGCAACGTGACGAAGATCGCGCGGATTGGCTCTCCACGACTGTCCATCTTGCGAAGCGGCTTCAGGAACGGAATCACATCATCTGAATAAGGCGAGTTGTCAGATGATGCATGTTGCGAAGATGAAGGATAGAGCCAGGCGTAGGTGATACGCAGCGTGAGGTCAGTTTATCGCCTGACCACATCAGGAGGCTTGAATATCGTTTTTGTTTCCTCGTTTCTGCACTGGGTCGATTGAATAAAACAACTAAATATTAGCGAAAGCTCAGTGTGCAATTCATCCGTATCTCTAAAATTACTGAACCTGGACAGCTGAAAACCGTCTGTGCAGTTCAATATTCACCAGAAGAAACAACGCCTTTTGTACTTCTATTAGATAATTCGCTGTAATAAAAGCACCATAGACGGTTTTCAAAAAGAAAGGTTTTCTTTCGAAAAGCATAAGTCTCATATAAGAACCTGGCATAATTATTGCACTATAGGACAGCAGAGGTATTTGGAGCAACGCAGAGCGCGAACTAATTCGAGACAACCTGAATGCCACAGAGATTGGCTCAACTTTTGGTTCGAGGCTGCTATTTTGGATAGGGACGATGCTCGGAGTGACGCGATTCACGCAAGTAAGAGAAGGCCTCCGGAGTTCCGAGATTCGTCGACAGATTCGAAGATCAGAGACGCTGTTGCATTGGCGAAATCATCGGAAATTAGGTGGGCCGGCCACACAATGCGCTTCGTAGACACCCGCTGGACGAGAGCCGTCGCCGGTCGTACTCCGCAGGATATCAAGAGAAAAATAGGACGCCCACCAACGCTTTGGTCGGACCCCTTCACGAAAGGCCTGAACGATATTGACGTCCCTTTCCTTGCAGGAAAGGTTTGCTTGTAAGCGATTCAAGGCAAGGTTAAAAGAACCCGCCGGTTATCCCCCAACTAGGGATCAGTAGGTTATACGTGAGAGGATGTGAGGCTCGAAAAAAGGTGACATAGTCCTGAGAAAGTAATAGCAAGTGTCGGATTTCACTTCCACCGCTGGCTGAAGAAAGCTTTGTATTATTTTCTAAGTTTGAGCGATTTGAAGCAGAAAGTTTCAAGATGGAATAGCCAGGTCCGTCCACCGTTCTATTGCAAATGCGCTCAGGGATGAATGGTGCAAGCGTTCTCCTAAACATGGGAATCAGAACACTCCTCGCATCAGCCGCATCTAGTTCGCCAAGAACAAGAATTCGCTCAGAATCTTCTCCCTCGACGACGAACGATTTCGACTGCTCATGAGAGCCTACGATTCTAGCGGCGCACCGTATACCTCTTTATGGGCGCTCGATTCCCCGACGGGTCGCCTTTTCATGGCGTAAAATGTTGTTTTCCGTCGCATTTTACGCGTCGAAGAAGCTCGTGAAAAATTCATGGAATAGGCGACCGTTTTGAGTCAGTCAAAACAACAAGTAGTAAACGCGATGCATGATCAAAGCCGTCAGCCAGCGTCGTGGAATATGCTGATGGCCTCCGCGGCCCCGTTGACTAGCACCGCGCTCAGCTTACGAACCAGAATTTTGAATAGCAAAGTTCCGCAGCATAGTCATTCGAAGAGGCTATGGCGATGGAGACTGCAGGAAGGGATTCAAGGTATATGATTTCGCTCGGAGTCACCATGTTCTGGACGAACGTTTCCTGATTTAGATGTAATGTGCGGAATTCACAGCATTCTAGCTCCTTATGCAAAGCCGCCTCAAAGTTCCATCAGCTGCAAAACCGGGTACTGGGGAAATTTTCTCGCGTTATGTCATGTCGTTCGGAGCAAAATTTGAAAAAGCCTTGTCTAATGTTTTACTGTAATTAATCTACTTCAGGGTCTAGCATATAGGGGACATTTTTTTTAAATGTACCAAACCTCCTGCTGGAAGCACAGCACTGCCCACAGCAAGAAGTGAGGCCGAAAAGTTCAAGCAGATGAGGCAAAAATAGGACGAAATCAGACTTGCAGAGATCAACAAACTTGCGGAGTCCATGCCGAGAGGATGTGAGACGGTAATCAGAGCTAAAGGCATGGAGACTAGCTAATAAGAAAACTCGACTGCTTCAGCGTGCTAATAATTAGATCTTGGCTTAAGGAAATAAAAATAAAAGAAGGCTGCTGATTTGTTGTAACCTATGCGGTAGACTTCACCGCTTTTCCGTTTTTATACTTGAGAAGTGGGAAGGGCAAATATAGAACAGCGGTAATAATGCGGTATAAGAAGAACCATAAAATATCGCAGCACATCCAAATATCATTTTTCTCTAATTGATTTGAGGCGAGTTATGGCTAAAAATGCAGGTGTTCACAAACTTTTGAACGCCACTGTATGTGCTCCGTTACCGCAAATGGTTTAACAATGCTTTTACTTCAATATTCGTTATTTAAGCAGACCTATGATGACGTTATGATTGCTTTTCACATTCTCATCTTCTTTAAACCGCCGCTCGATCGGTATTTGTGAGAAGCAGGAATTTAATGGCAACTTGTCAAACCTCCTTCCGCTTTCTTATTGAGTAGTGAGCACAATGTGATGAATATTTAGCAGGTTTGAGTTTCGTCTAAATGCCCGCACGAAGCAGTTGCTAATCCGATCCCCCTTCTTCTCCTCCCAGTGTCAGGAATTGTTTTTCACCCGCCCTAGAAAGACTACTTTTGCCATTCGAAACGAGTGGATCTCTACCTGCTCCAGAACTTCCAAGGCTGGACCTATTTTAGGCTGACCCTTCACTCGTTTCCTCCCTTTTACAAACCGGAGCAGGAGCACAGATCCGGTCTCCAGATGCTTGGTAAATTTTGTTTTCCTTAGTTTAATGGCTCAGAAGAAACTTCTAGAGCAATGCCCGCCTCAATGTTTTGCGCAACACAAGAGTAGGTTCCTATGCTTCGGTCAATTGCCGAACAGAACGCCTTGGAGTGTTCCAAAGCGGCTTTTTTAAATAACTTTTTTAAAATCAAGCTTCTGACGTATAAATCAATAGAGCTCGGGACATAATCAATCGAGTGGACGCAATGGTTTGTAGAGTGAGTGTTTAGGGAGTTTTATCGGAAATTCGCAGCCGTCCTACTCGGGAATTTCCGATAAAACTCCCCAAACGCTCACTCTACAAGCTATCGCGCCCACTCGATTGATTATGTCTGGCCTATATGCGTTGTTCAACTCTACTGATTTATATGTCAAAAGATAGAGCTCGAGTCGCTGAGCTCAAATATATGTTTCCTTTCACAAGTGCCTGAGTTGAAAAAGTCATTAAAAAACCGCTTTGGAACGCTCCAAAGCGTTCTTTTTGGCAATTGACCAAATCTTATGTGCGGTACTGTACGTATCCGCTCCTGCCCAGCAGTGATGCTGTTAACGGCACTGAATGATAGCGCTAAAAAGCGAAGAAACGTACCGGAAGCTATGGCTTGAAGTAGGCGAGGCGCTCCGGTCAGCGACTGCATACCGGCTCCTATCGTTGCTCCCAGACAGCCCCACTAAAAACAGCTTCAGTTTCGCTCAATCGCTAAACATTCACAGGATATAACTATGAATAGTTACCAGATATAAGAAATATTTGATTCGATTTTTCTTCGTAACTGGTTTATTTTTTTACAAGAAAGGAAATATTGAAGTTTGTTGGAATAACTTTAGCCTGCCAGTGAAGTTTTATGACTACTACTAAGCTTGAAAACCGACACAGCTTTTCTTATCACATTGTACATTACTGAGTTTGTTTGCGAAATTCTTATTTGGTAACGATGGAAGACTTCACGCATATGTAGGCATATTCTGGTCTTCATGAATACAAAGCGGAGAAACTGACGTCAATCCGGAAGCATCTGGAGCTATACATATCCCCTTCACTGGCGTCTTTTGAATTCTCCAAATGCATAATTTCGTATTCTTTTACACGTCGTATTCTCTTGTCTTCCAAGATGTCTTCTCAAGTAATGCTAGTTTCAAGGCCTCAGCTTCAGGTGCTGTCATGTCATTCCTTTTCCGTTTATTTAAATCACAGCCAGAAATCACGCGCATTGCTCATCGGAATAGCTATGCATTCCGACTCACACAGCAATAAGTGCGTACGCCTTTCATCATTCAAACCATGGCCTAGGTGGAGTGTAAAGGCCAAACTGGAGAGCAAATGAAGGAACTTATGCACATCTGGAGGATGTACAAAAATACAGCACTAAATTCTGGCAGCCGACGTCACAAATACAAATTACTAGCTACAGATTCCTTTACCTATCAGTTTATTTACGCACTTCACGTGATGGCGCACTCGGAGACACCGGCCCTCTTATGAATCGGAATCGGGGTTCGAGGTTCAGATCCCGCTCAGAGTAGTTGAGCCTTCCATTCCTCTGTGGTCTGTGAATGGCTACCAGACTTGTTTTGGAAGAATAATCACTGACGCGTCTACCGGCAAGCCGATGAGAGACATTGTTAACGCGAAATAAAGGATTAAAGAATAAAGGACTACGCTAGTCAAACCTTTTAGGATGCGCCACATGTTCTACTTCTACGGAATGTTGTGGAGGACGATTGAATGCGTTTTTGACTATGCAGTGATCTGCAGTGACCAACTGATGGAAAAGTCGATGCTTTCACTTTCCAGACGAGTCTGAAATCGTTCACTAACACCGGAGGGAAGGAGGGCTTGGGTGGCCTGAACAGGAAATGCGGACTAGTTAATGCAGCCCTTAAACCTTTATCACTACAGCCTAAAAGAATGTTTCGATGGCATTCGTTAAAACAGAACAGGAGATTGCATTAAACCTACCTTTTATATTTACAATATGCAAGGTGTTATCGTTGTGCTAGCGAGCTTATATGGAATTGTTCTAAAAACATCGGGAAGCAGTTTCGTTTTGTCCCTTAGCAAATGTGATTGAATTTGGATACGAATTCGTTTCCATTGCCCTATGCCGAAGAAATCGCATCAGTTTTGTGGTGGTTTGCACCGTGTGTTATCCAATTAGAGCGGATTTCCAATCGATGGAGAGATTCTACTTATGGCTTGCATCAGATCCCTTTAGGTCGCAAATGGTCGCAACGATTCCGAACGCACTCGTGCAGGAAACCCAATCACGTCAAGGCAGTCCTCCACTGCTGCAGCGGTAGGGCTGGTGCTCGATGAGCGTTTTACTCCCCATCCTCCGTCCCATAAGGAGCCGCAAGCGAGTGGACGTCAGAATGCGTGCGCCCTTCGGCGAGACGTATGCATGAGCGATGAGGAGCAACTAGCCGTGGCTCTTATTTGATCATCCTTTGCCGTCGAAGACAAGTGCCGAAGTAAATCGTGCCGTCCATTGTTAAGGCCATCGACCAACGTCTCCCCCTTCACGCATTGAAGAGCGAGGACGGAACTTACCACGCTGCGTTAGAACTTTTGGATAATGCGGAGTAAATGACTGGCGCTTACGTCCGCTAAAAGAAAGAAACTTATGAATGCGGGTAAAAAGAAATTCAATCACGAGCATAGGCGATAATTGGCCGGACCATAGGCGTTTGAAGCAGCTACGGTAACTAGCACGGAATGCTGACGGAGCGCTAAGTCTAGCTAAGCACCACTGCAAGCGCCGTCATCAAACCGCAAGAAAACATGCAACAGACGCTTCCATTGAGAAAAAGCCTCCTCGGCGGTTCGGACATGGAAAGTGGTGAAAACTAAAAGGCATCTTGTCTGATAGGGCGTCAGTGACAATGCATAAATTCTTCAGGAGCAAATAAGGGGGCTAAGGCCTATGTTATACTCCGGCGACGCTGTTGAGCGGGTGTTACGCAGTGCGTAGCAGCCCGCGCCATACTGTCGCCGACAACAGCGTCGCCGAAGTATAACATTGGCCTAATGCTAAGCACGGAAACGTAGGGCAAGGGCGTTGCGCACAGCTCAAGAAACAATTATAAAAAACTTCAGTTAGGGAATCGTAGAACGAACCCGCTCAGGCAAATGAGTAGGCCCATAAACCATATCGTCTCACCAAATGCAGTCTATGATGGCGACTCAATGAAAAGGTTAAAATAGGAATAAAATAAATACTAAACACTAAAAAGATTCTGGTGTTGAACGAAAATGCTGGAGTTAAAATCTTGGAACATACCAAGATAACGACCGGGAATGGCCATGCCACCTCCGAGATGGTCAATTTGCCCATGGCTGATTGACCGTATTTGTCACGGATGAACATTTCTGAGACGGAGGCGCCGAATACCAGCACGCCGAGCAGATCTGCAATGATAACGATAGCAGTGGAAATGAAGACAGCAACACTCTTACACAGTAGAATTCGAGGTGTGTTTCAAAAGGTGTTTTGGGCAACAGAAGGGGATATATGTGTATATGAGATGCACCGAAGTGCCCGTGGCAGCGCGATCGGATGAGGACTCCCGCACAGCTGGTTTCTTTCTGCCTTCTGTTTGGGTTCAATGGTGACCAGTGAACGCAGAGCAATCACCATTGTTCAAGACCAGTGAGATGCGTTCTTTCCGTTCTTCCAATCCAGAAAAGCGAAACACAGAACACAGAATGGAAAACCTGGACGTGGCTAAAAACCGAAATCCGGAACATGGAAACGGAAACTCCTCTCATCCCAGCTACATAGCATCCCTACTGGGTCGGCGAATTGGTACCGAACTTCTTTGGGAATATGAAAACACTGACTTCTTTCTCGGCTGGCCACTTCAAACCACTCTTATACGGTCCAAGTATGCAATAATTTTTCCCGTGATATCCCGCATGACTTGAATACGTGACCATTCCACGAATTGTTTGATTAACACCAACCTCTCTCCTTTATCTTTTGTCGAGAAGTATTTAATCAAAACAAGACTGACGTGGGCTTCGAGTCGACAGGCAAGGACCCTTCATCAATCTCAACTACACAAGTCTCTACCACATAATGCTTCATCTAGAATGAGTACACTGTTCAGAAGAACGGCATGTCATGTATGAAGCTGTGGCCCGAAGCGTATTTTTCGCTCTCCGCCTTTCCAGGCATTCGAAAATTCTAATGAATGAAGAGTTCAAGCGGTGATTGCATGCCGTCCGGTACGCTTAACTACGATCTCGGTCCCATTTTCAAAATGAGTAGGTTTCTCTTCGCGAAAAAGTGGCACATGCTTGTCCAGCTTGCCGAATGCTGCGGCGACATCCTGCTTAGGAGCTTTATTCTAGTTTCAGTCATTTCCTTGCCATTGTAATTATTTGTCTAACTCTCTGCCATGCTGCTTAGTAAATATCCGTAACAGACCGTAGTCATCGTGACAGAAGCGGAAGTTTGCATAGACCTACACACAGCTCTGGGCAGCGTCTTTTAGCTGGGACCTTGGAATATTAATGCGCTCCAAGGTCCCTGTCTTCCCTCAGTATAGCCGATTCCGTAAGCTTGAAGTGTGCGTCCGTTGCGCTGGCAGGGTCTCAGTTTCTGCGGTCTGCATGAACATATTTCAGGCTTGCTTTCATCTATTTATTCCGAAAAAAAAACACTCGAACTCGTACGGCATCGCCCCGTTGATCAGAACTCCTTCCAGCCATGACGACGATCGGTGCCTGTGACAGAAAACCAACGAGGATATTGGAGTGCCCCATTCGCAATCGGTGGCGCCCAAGTTCCCAACATTCACCACATAGCGCTGAAGAAATTGGAGGCTCCCCATCCATCCACCTTCCACCACCCGACTTCACCTGGACTAAGCTCGGCCACGAAAGCTTAAGCAGATAGTTGGGCCAGTTCGCAATCGGACAGCCGTGGTCCGGGAACTGGTGCTGAAGAAACACGTCTCTTCCACGTCAAAGGCAAAAGTAAAATGGGCATGGCTGAGTAAGGGTGATGAGAGCAAGACCAGTTTCGCTCAAAATTCGTAAGTGCAGATCATGTGGAGTGCTTATCTCTGGTTGGCCATCCGTATTTGGCTTCCTTCATGCTGAGATTACATTTTTGGTCCACATCGCCTTCCAAAAGTCGCAATGGTAAACTTTGACAAGTCACAACTCGTTCAGGAGATTGCTTTGCATTTTAGTCATATTTTTGCAATCAGCACCCCAGGCTCCATCCATACACATAGGTCTCCTTTCAAAGTTCCATGAAGGTTGAAGACCACTCCTGGTCAGGGCGCATGGTAGCGCTGTCGGGTACTCGATTAAATGTGCAGAAAAGCGCCTATTTCTCGCACGAAGTTAGTGAGAAAATTCAATGGCCGGTTAAGTCCATCAGCCGTCAGATGCCCAGAGGGTTTGCAGTTCGATAAGCTCTGTTTTCCGAGCACTTCCCATGCAAAGCCAGAAGGCAGAACTGCGTCACTAATCCTCGGCGACCCGCTGCACCGCTTCTATTTGCGTCGACCCCCTGCTAAGCTGCTGCTCACCAATGTCGGCCATAAAACGAGATATTGGTCCGTTCGCCGTTTTTTCAGTTAAAATGGAACGGGCCGGAGCACACTGATTCACTCACAGACGACGCTGGTCGTGATCTGAGCTGCGAGTGTTCCGAAGGGAATCGACTTCGACGCATCCCTCAGATTGCCCGATCGATTCGAGCCAGCCATTATACCTGAAACAAATCGGCCATTAATCCCTATCGTCTTGCAATAGGTTTTTGAACTTGGAGCGCGCTTTCCCCGTGCACCTCGGTCTGCGGTCCCTGAGGAATATGCTGCAAGATTAGCGTGATCGGCTGTCGCCTACAGACAGCAGTTTGTTTCTGACACTAGCGCTCGCTCGGAAACGAGCCGGCAAGCTCTCAGGTTTGTTTCGAAAATGGCCTTGCTTCGGGGATACAAACACACATGCCTCGGAGAAACAGTGTACTGCAAAGGGATCTGCACCCTAGGCACTCTTTCTTTTCAGACACCAACTAAAAAAGCAGAAAAAAAACTGAAATCTAGGGTTTCCTTCCGAGTTCAACATTTTAACATCACGTAATCAACTGCCACACGTGAAAAAAACTAGCGTATATGAAGGCGCAAATAGACAGCCCTTGTTTGTCGTAAGCGTTGGCTTCTTCGATCATGAGAAAGCACTACTACCGACTGCGCTACCAAGGCACAACTCGCCTGATGTCATACAATACCGCTCATAACTAGTGTCGCATTTCGCGTCGCCGACGCGACGGAGCGTCGGCGACGCGCAGGAGCGTCGCAAAGCGTCGGAATCGTTCGCAATGAGCTTACTGAAAAGCTGACTACACCACTGAAATCGCCTTATCGAGGAGATCTCGAAAATCGTAACGGATTCGATGTAGCGTTTAATCTGACCTAGTTACGGTGGTTTAAGTGGACTTTTGGTAGCTTCCTTCAAAAAGGTTACACTTTCAAATAAGACACATATTCGGAATCCCCGTGAAGTCAGCTTTACACTGATCTAAAAAATTTTCCGCAGTTTTTCGAAAAAGTTGTTCGGTGACCTATATACCTACCGCGGCGGCCGTCTTGCTCACGGGAGATAATTACGCCCATAGGATACGACTCCACAATTGCTCGCAAGCCCACACTTCAGCCGAATTTTTCTTCGGATTATGTATTGTCCATTTCCGGTATCAGTTTAGAATTCCTACTGAAATATCCATTATTTCGATAGGGCGTAACGTCATCTTTGGACGTCTCCAAGTATCCGCCAGTTAGCGTGCAAACGATTTTCTTCAAGATTGCTTCCTCGTATTCTAGTTTACAGCACGCCCCAAGGGAAGCCTAACTTACGAGGTGCACAAGGCAGTAAACGTGTGCAACCTATCACAATTTCGCTTTGTAAAAATTGCACAGACGCTAGATTTTTCTGCCGTAATTCCGCTGCAGTCATTATTTTGACTGCACCAGTGGATTTTTCTTCATAATGGACTAGCGATAAGAATCGGCAGGTCACAGCTGAGAAGGTGGGGTTGTGCGGGTACATAATCGGCTAGCTGCGCTTTACAACAATATGTCTTCTTAAAATAACGGAGCTATGCTTCGATTGGAACAGACACTCAAAGTGCGTGATTTCGACAAAAATTCTGGAGAGGGCCTATTTTACTCGGTCGCTTCGTTGTGCTACTTCTGTTTAAAAAATGACCTTCATAATCCTTTTCTCCATAGAAATAGCTATCCACCAGTGTAGAATTGTGCTGATCGAATGTGATCGATTTTTGCCGTTTTTAACCGGGGATCGAGTTCCAGGCCAGCAGTACGACCTGGTCGCAGCGGACGCCGGTCGGACGACCCAGGTACACCTAGGCGCGATCTTGCGCCTAAGTGTGAGGCCCATTGGCGCTGACCCATCTACTGCATACATAGGAGAAGTTACATCTAATCAATTAACCTTTTGAGGCCTGCTGTTGATCCTGTCAACTTTTCTGCACCGGTCCCAGTCATAATTTGATTTGTGATTTTGAGTTTTATGTTTAAGTCTTCAATACCGCTTTCCTCAACGAACAGTTGCTATGTTTGTCTATTAGGTCGGATCGAAAGCTTGCGTTGATCTTGACTTCTAGTTTCAGGTGGTCATAGCTTTGCGCTTTTTAAACCATTTTAGTTAAAGTTACAGGTATTAAGTGGGCTGGTGCCAGCTGCACACCGGCAAGGTATCTTAAAAAAGGGTAAGTAGTATTATCTAGACCCGGAGTTCCTTTTCTTGCCTAGTTTTGTGCCTTCCTCCGCGTCAGAGCTCGGAAACCGTGTTTATGTGAGTGTTCCACGACCATGTGCTATCTCGGAGCGGACACCAGCCCGCTAAGTAGCAAGTTGCATTTTGCATGTATGTGCCAAAGAAATAGTGTCTCTGTTTATGAAAAATTGGGCAATCAGAGCTCATAGACCGTTAAAACCTTTCCTACATCCCCTCTTGTTCATAGAAAGATGTGTCCTCTGAAAGCTCCCTAAGAAATTCAGCAAATAATGCTGCGAATCGGACACTATCCTAAAATAAGCGGAATGAAAAGTAACTTTCAAATTTGTCTATACTGCAAAGCATATTTTCGACAGATTTTTATACCTTGTTTCTAGGTTCTTCTCAGCTTCTGCACTAATGCGTTTTGCTTCCACGCCTACACTGTAAATCACAAAAGCAATATGTAGATAGTCAATTTCAAAAGATGTCACCTTATTAGTGGGCTAAAATATTCGCGATAGTTCGAAGAGGCTAGTTTTTCCAGATTGTTTGTATATCACTTCTGTCGCTGGCCCTGTTTTAAGTGGGTTTTCAAAGAAATCACACCAAAGTTTTCTTCGAAAACAAAAAAAACCTTCCTCGAAAAAAAATTATTCTAGCTTTTTTCGGAGAGTACTTAGTTTAATGTAGAGGAAGTTTATTTTGTTTAGGAAGAGTTCGCTATGATTTCAAAAGACTTAAGCTAGCTTAGAAGAGTGTCCAGTTTGACGTGAAAAGCGTCTAATTTGTGTAGGAAAGTGTGCCAATTCGACGTGAAAATGGTATATATTCCATTGGGCAGAAGCCTCCTCCCTGAGTTAGTTATATCCACAGGAGCGCTAGTGTATTTGGCTAACCGTTGCGTTACTCGTTGCGGGACGAACCAGTTATGCAGTTTTTGTTCCTTAAAAACCAGTTTTCGAATATTTATCTTCAGTAGCTGTTAACAGGTAAAGCAATGTAATTGCTTCAAGAATTGCTTTTGTTCGAATACCTCCTCAATGACAACCCTCGGCAAAAACGTTGAGTTTTCTGAGCTCTAATTTGTAACACCGCTTCATATTCCACTTCAAAAATGTAGGCTAGAGCAGTAATAAGAAAATCACATTAAGGACCAACCCTTTAACAGTGAAACGCTTGAAAACTACACCCTCTCAGAGCCACGTGAAACTCTCGTCCTCTAGCAAAAAAATTGATTTTTCCCTCATTCGAAGCTGCGCCTAACCTTTAGTCTTCGAGAATACTCCCTACAAAACAAAAAATCTTAAACTCCAGTTTCCTACGTTTGTATCCCTAAGCTAGCTGTGTACAGCGCATCCTTCTCAGATAAGGCTTAAAAGTTGCTCAGGAGAACGAAGTCGACTTGTTTTGGAGACCAGTTCAAAATGTTGCCCAATTTATAGAAAAATGGCTCCCGACTGGATTTTCTACTCATATCTGAACCGAATGATATCCTAAACTTAGTTTTCAATGCACTTTAACCTTTCCGGTTTCCAACTGTCCGACTATCGGATGGGCTCTGGCCATGGCTCCAACAAGCGTTGATTGTGCTACCGTCTCTACGACCCGCCGCGCCAATTATCGCCTAAGGATGTCCACCGTCGCCCATAAAGCATCTTCGCACTTCCAATCCCGCGGCACCGTTATTGATCTTGAATTTTTTACGACACGACAACGATTACCTGTATGTGATCCTACAGTCTCGCAATCACAGAAGCGAAATGTTTTTTTAAAAATATTTTGTTAAATCCGGCGGGGAGGGGCACGCCACTTCTTTCTTTTCTTCGGGATGTCGTAAATACAATTTCAGTGCGCGTTTTCCCATACAATGACTTGTGGTGGCCAGATGATAGACAAGTCAGTGTTCTTGTGTTAATATTGTGTCAACACAAGGTTTTTGAGGTTGATCTTTATTTGGCCTTACGCTCCGTCGAACCGTGGCACAACATTAACACAAGAACAACAATTATGCCGAGTTTTAAAAAAGAGAGAAGCGGAAGACAAATCAGTGTTTTTTCTTTCCAGACAAGTCTGGTACTAATTCATCCACCTGGAAAAGATGGAAGGCTTACAATGAGTTGGCCTGAGCGGGAAATCCGAAGCGGCCTGGAGCCTGGAATAGAGTGTACCCGATAGCCGGCGCCTTATCCGACTGCGCTTTCATGTGTCCATTTATCAATTTTAATTTGTTTTGTTTTACTTTGATATGCGTAGATTTTTTGGTTTGGGTCCCCTGCTGGTCTTATTCGTGGCCCTAGAACTCTGCATGGGGCAACGAACGAAGGAAAAAATCAATCTAACCTGGCAAAAAACTATTCCATTTTTAAGTCGGATTGGACACTATCGAAGTCAAATTGGGCAGTCTTCTAAGCCAGCTATAAGATTTTTGAGATCGAAGAAAACTCTTCCAAATCGAAATGACCTCTTGGCAGGTTAAACTACAGACTCAATAAGGTGGGTAGTAAAAATTTTTGATCGGAGAGAATTTTGTGTTTCCTTTTTTACAATGAGTTGGCCTTAAGCCTAAGCCAACATATAACGCGTTAACAGATCAGATCGCACCATGTACCTTGGTAGTGTAAATGCCAGTTACATGAACCATCAAAGAGAAGATATGTGTGTTCTTTAAAGTTGCTTTTGTTATATGTTAACAGATGTCGAACTCCGTGCAAACAAAAATTCTTCTATCAATCGAATGAAAATCGCGACGTCTCGACAGACGACGACAGCATGGCGCAATCCCTTCTTTTGGCGCTGAAAATGGCCGCTCTTCCGCCTTTTAAAACAAACTTTAAACCATTATTTCTCCTCAACTTTTTTTTTGGGTAGGTGAGCTAAAACTTCACAGAATGTTATACTAAAATTTTCCTTGAACACAAAATTATTCTTACCCTTTTGGAGAGCCTCTAGTTTAATGTATAAAAGGCTCATTTCGATTTGGAAGAGTTCATTTTGATTTCAGAAGCCTTAGGCTAGCTTAGAAGATTGTCCAATTTGATTTGAAAAGTGTCCAATTTGATGTGAAAATGGTACATATTCAGGCAGCTTATGAGCTCTAGCTGCTCAGTTCCTCGTAAGTAACGACCTGAAACTATAAGTCGAAATCAACGGAAAATCTGTCCAATCTAATAGAAAAGCATAACAACGTGTCGTTAGTGGCAAGCGTTTTTGAAAATAAAAATTCAAAAATCAAAAAAAGAACAGGAGCGGAGGAGAAAAGTTAACAGGATCAACAGTACGCCTCTAGATTGATTAATGATGTTAATTGATTAGATGTAACTTCTCCTATGTATGCAGTAGATGGGTCAGCGCCAATGGGCCTCACACTTAGGCGCAAGATCGCGCCTAGGTGTACCTGGGTCGTCCGACCGGCGTCCGCTGCGACCAGGTCGTACTGCTGGCCTGGAACTCGATCACCGGTTAAGAACGGCAAAAATCGATCACATTCGATCAGCACAATTCTACACTGGTGGATAGCTATTTCTATGGAGAAAAGGATTATGAAGGTCATTTTTTAAACAGAAGTAGCACAACGAAGCGACCGAGTAAAATAGGCCCTCTCCAGAATTTTTGTCGAAATCACGCACTTTGAGTGTCTGTTCCAATCGAAGCATAGCTCCGTTATTTTAAGAAGACATATTGTTGTAAAGCGCAGCTAGCCGATTATGTACCCGCACAACCCCACCTTCTCAGCTGTGACCTGCCGATTCTTATCGCTAGTCCATTATGAGAAAAATCCACAGGCGCAGTCAAAATAATGATAGGCAGCGGAATTATGGCAGAAAAATCTAGCGTCTGTGCAATTTTTACAAAGCGAAATTGTGATAGGTTGCACACGTTTACTGCCTTGTGCACCTCGTAAGTTAGGCTTCCCTTGGGGCGTGCTGTAAACTAGAATACGAGGAAGCAATCTTGAAGAAAATCGTTTGCACGCTAACTGGCGGATACTTGAAGACGTCCAAAGATGGCGTTACGCCCTATCGAAATAATGGATATTTCAGTAGGAATTCTAATCTGATACCGGAAATGGACAATATATAATCCGAAGAAAAATTCGGCAGAAGTGTGGGTTTGCGACCAATTGTGGAGTCGTATCCTATGGGCGTAATTATCTCCCGTGAGCAAGACGGCCGCCGCGGTAGGTATATAGGTCACCGAACAACTTTTTCGAAAAACTGCGGAAAATTTTTTAGATCAGTGTAAAGCTGACTTCACGGGGATTCCGAATATGTGTCTTATTTGAAAATGTAACCTTTTTGAAGGAAGCTACCAAAAATCCACTTAAACCACCGTAACTAGGTCAGATTAAACGCTACATCGAATCCGTTACGATTTTCGAGATCTCCTCGATAAGGCGATTTCAGTGGTGTAGTCAGCTTTTCAGTAAGCTCATTGCGAACGATTCCGACGCTTTGCGACGCTCCTGCGCGTCGCCGACGCTCCGTTGCGTCGGCGACGCGAAATGCGACACTAGTTATGAGCGGTATTGTAGGGGTTGCTGATTGTTGCGCCCACGTTGTCACACCTCTTTTCAGGTCTTTAAGAAAGCGTTCAGCAAAAACTAACTCTAATTCTGAACTCCGCTCACACTGCTCCTGTCAAAATAGCATCGCAAAAGCTCACCTTGAGCTCAACCTTTTCTTGTTAGAATTTCTAGCGAAAATTATCCTCTTATCTTTGCGACCTTGATTATTCCATCCAGGAAGGCGTCGTTTGTTGAGTCGAGTCGAGTAGAAAAATCGAATTTGACAATACAGTCCCCCGAACATCCACATCCCTTCAAAGGTCAAACATGGGTAACGCCCGTATCAACATACTCGACTCAGGTACGCCTTTCCACAATCAACTCAAACAAGACATCAAACTATCATTGGTGCTTTGCCAGTAAAAACTCTTCGCAACTCATAGAGAACCTAATACTAGCAGTAAGCTCTCTCAGCTAGAGCTTGTTTTCATTAAAAATCCTCTTCTTCACTTTTCTGAAGGACATGTTATCAGTTGCAGTCTTTACATGAGAGCTTTGTAACTCAGTTCTTAAAACATCCGAAAAGGACTTGTCACTTCGAGGATCAACTTAAATTTCAACAGTAATATGATGGTACCCCAAAACTCAACCCATGGTGAATTCTATTCTTTCACTGCATGCACCAATGAGCTCCTCTTGATTAACAGTGCAGGCTTCTTAGAAGATTAGACTCTCGGGCAGTAATCGGTATGGAATTGCGGCACTAGAATAACGTTAAAAGCCCTCTCAGAATGGAACCCTCGCAGTATTAGATATGTGCTCATTAGAATCACTCGTTCCAGTAGGAAAGAGCACCGCTCGCTCAACCATCTCCTTTCGTGTCTCGCAACTTGCGAACGCATACAAAACATGCATCTATTAGGTGCCGCCCCTCATGGGGAACTTGAGAGGTGTTTCATGAGGCTGTATGTCCGAACATACGATTTCTCTACAGCGACTGCCGCAATCCTGGTGAGCGGGTCGAGCTTTTGAGCTCTAACAAACATCGTTTTGACGGCGTACTGTAAGGAAATATGTGGGCTTCTAGAAATGAAGCTTTGAAGGAACTCTGAAGGAGGCCTTCCACAATGGAGAGAATTGTCTACATCGTCGACTAAAGCACCCAGCTAAGGGGCAGTGGACGTAGCAGCGCACACTGCGTAAGCATGGCGCTTGCCACAGCGGTCGCTGCAGCCGCTACGCATTTCCATGTGTTCACTTTGTGCCCCGTTTTCTGAGGACGAAACTGCACCGGAATCGCTTGCTCGCTCTAGAGCGTAGGAGTAGTCAGGTCAGTTAGAACGTCTGGACGGGAAAGAATCGAAACAATTCCGAAGTGGAAATCGCACCGTCGAGGAACGGCCCATGGAGTCCACGCCCTGAATACCTTCTAAAAGACAGTAAGAGGCTGGTAAGAAAACTACCGACTAGATAGCCAGAGCTTCGACAAAGTTCTCCAATGTACAGAATTTTCTAGCAAGCAGATCGAGATTATTTGTGAAACGCCATCAATCACGAGAAAGCGAATGGAAAAGTTGTGGTACCCCTAAATGGGCACCTTTTGATGGAGCAGCACAGCATCAAGAACGAATAAATAAAGTAAAAACGTGATAACATCGGTGTTGTTCAATCCTTTCGGGATGGGCCCTCGCTCTACATATTTCTGAGAGATATCGTGAATGCAGAATGCGTATTTGACCTATAGAGCAACTTGCGGTTGCCAATGGACAGGTTAGTGTTCTGTCCCTTTCATCTAATTCTGGTAGCGACTGAGGGTGGCTCAGTTGATATCAGAAATGGTTGTCCCGGTAGGAATCGACATCAAGGACCTGGAATCGGGAGCACAGCCATGGGCCTCCGGCTGTGCTCCCCGATTCTTATTTTGTTGCGATCTCAAAATCCTAGCGCCAGACGGGCACAACCCACATCTCCTGCTGACCGGGTGGGAGTGCTCTACACAGTTACACAGCCGGCGCTTTTAATCCAGCGCAGTCGAAATTTCTACCACATGCGGAGAACAGCAGCGATGCTGGGGTCCTGGAGCGCACATTGGTTCCAGTCTCAGTTTCGGAACGGCCATTACGGGTGAGAGAGAGAGAGAGTGACTTGGAGCACTACTACTTTGCGTTCATGCTCAAAATTGTGTTAGGAACACGAGCTTACAGCGTGTTCGACTTGCTCCATTTACTCAACACGGAGGATCGCTCGTTCTCAACACGTTCCGTGCATGGACTAGGTCCTTGTCGCGAGGGTTCCGTGAGCAGCCTTCACCTTGCCGTTGCGAATAGAAACGAGCAACAGGTCTCCCTGCTCGCCAGAGCTCTCCTTCATCCTTTGCTCACCGCTCACCTCCGTAGAGGCCGTTGTGTGCACGGCGAGTTGAGTGAGAATTGAGTTAACACACGCCCCGAGGGCTAGCCAAAATCGCCGTCAACAACGCGTCCCCACTCAAGGTGAGCTTTTGCGATGCTGTTTGGATAGGATGTAGGGCCTTGTGAGCGGAGTCTAGGACCACAGTTAGTTTTTGCTGAACACCTTTCTGAAGATCTGAAGAGGAGGTCTGAAAGCGTGCGTGCAACTATCAGCAACCCCTACGACACTCCTCAAGGTGTGGCTCGGCGCCGCAGTTGGTAGACGCCTCCTAGGAGCACCTCGGAGGGGTTTTAAGTTCGAGTCCGCGTACAGCCGGAATTTTTCACATATTAGTTTGTTGTTATTACGTTTTCTCATGCTCAATTTTAGGCCATCAATGCTTACAACAAGCCAAGGCTGTCTATTCGCGCCTTAATGTGTGCTAGTTTTTCAGGGATGCGATCTGCACCATATCATTTCCCTGGAAATAAAAAGTCCTGTCTTGTCTTCCCTTTTAGTCAACAGCTATGGCACAAATCTACGAAACAAGTAAGACAAGCACTTGTCACACCAGCAGCATTTACAATGCCAGTGAGGAACAATCTTCTCCCTGGCAATGAATGACCATTTCTTCTTCGTTGAACGCGTAATCCGTGGGTGTAGATAAAGATCCTGGGTGAACATCGACGTACCCAGCTGCCACCCACTCGTATGACAGACATAGAAAGGTCCCGTTTTCATTATACTACCTCTAACTTGAACCGCTTCTTCTTCCTGACAGTCGACATCTCAATATATGGCGTCCAGGAGTCCTTTTATGGCATCCGCAACCGCTCTCCTTGTCGGAGATGTGAAATCCAGTGTGAAGGTGGAATGTAGTCGGCCGACAACACGTTCAGGTGAGAACGACTTTTTTAGCACACTTATGTACCGATATGTCCATAATATTCAACCGTAAGGTACGCGTATCTGTGTGCAGTTACGGTATTATTGGTGATATGGTATACTATAGTGGTGGTGCAGATCGCATCCCTGAAAAACTAGCACATATGAAGGCGCAAACAGACAGCCTTGGTTTGTTGTAAGGATTGATTGTCTAACATTGACTCCTGTGATCACGAGAAAGCGTAATAACAACAAACTAATGTGTGCAAAGACTTGTAGTAGTATGCGGACTTGAACTGAAAAGCCCTCCGGTGTGCTCCTATGTGGCGGCCCTCCTACCAACTGCGCCGCCGAGGCACAACTCGTTGGTGTGTCGTAGGGGTTGATGATAGTTGCGCGCGCATTCAGACCTACTTTTCAGGTCTTTAGAAAGGCGTTCAGCAAAAACTAACTGTGGTTCTGGACTCCGCTCGCAAGGCCCAACATGCTGCCAAAATAGCATCGCTAAAGCTCGCCTTGAGTTGGGAACCTTTCCTTGTGAGATGGAATGCGCGTTTATGGTGTTGCTTCCTTTGGAGTAACTACCTCCATTGCGACTATTGAATTCCAATGAGGAAGAAAACGTTCTGACTTTCAACAACATGAATGGAGTTGTAACGATTTCAACAGTCCGAATTGGAAGCAGACAGCATTCAAGAAAAGCTGGAATCAGAATGCCTGTCAGAGCTACTCTATCCGACTAGGGTTCCCACGGTGGGGATTTATTTGATCGACGTCTCGACAAATGTCTTCTGTAAGAGCCCTGAGACTGTTGCAACAATGTTTGCTTGTGATCAAATCTTCAACGGGAGGCGGAGCTCAAATCCGAACACCCTACTGGACACCACGAGAGCTGAGTGCCCTATGAGATATCGTGGGCGTTGTGCTCGATAAAACAGTACCAGCAGTGTAATGGTGTAGCATCCTGCCTGGTAAGGAGAGGGTGCGACTTCGAGTTGCGCCTGGCGCTAGTTCCAATAGCATCAGAACATCATTGTAACAGCTTATAACCTCAACAAGAGCACTTAAGGAATAGTGGAAGTGAATCAGCTCGAAAGGGGTTTGAGCACATTCCAGAGCAACGTCTACGATGAGCAACTCCCAACTCCGTCCCAGCCCGGCTGACGATCTCAAAGGAATGCCATTGAGACCCCGTTTTGTTTGGCCACACTTAGCCATTTAGCCACCATCAACTACAAAATCATTGAGATCTAATCGTAAAACACCCGATTGGTGTGCAACTGCTAAAGGCAGCCTAGCCGCCCACAGCCTGCTGTCGGACCTGCGGCATTAAGAAGAATAAACAGGAGGTGAGGTTTTGTTATCGCTCTTTGTACCACCAAAAACCGTCGGAGAAAATTGAAACTGGCTAGCCTTTAATTACCATCATCCAATTAGTAAACGTTGTTCCCTCACTCTCAACTGCATTTGGGTCTCTAACTAGTCACACTAATATCATCGTGACGGTGTATTAAGGCAGACAGCCCTGCTCGGTAAGACTCGATTGCAAATATTCCATACTTCTGATCTGACCGTCACAGCCACATCAGTTAGCGTTACTTCATGAGCTAGGAGATATGACCTATTTAGCACTATTCAATCTTTTTATGAAGACAGGATAGGGGTAGTGAGCCATTTGTACATCAGTGGTTTATTTTGTAGGGGTAAGTGTCAAGTTCATCTTCATGAATTTCAAGTGTAATCTCGTCCGTCAGGCTTCTGTCGTCATCTCTCAGCCGCAATCTCGAAGAAGGCTGCTTTTCACCGAATGTCCAAAAAAAAGAATCGAAAGCGAAAAGTGCAACTCATGAGTGCATTGAAAAGTGCAGAATTTCTCGGCAAGCGGGCAGGCGAAATCGAATTCTGAATCTCGGACAGAGCAGTCATCGTCGCACGACGGACAAGGGCATCACTCTCCTAGATTAACAGCCACCTTATTATCGTTCTCGGAAAAATGGGAGATAACTGAAGCTTTGCAAAGCAAGGCAGCTCACTGAGAAGGATTGCTGTTGTCAGGTACACATGAATCTCATCCCCCTTCCAGGTAAATGCTAAGTCCTCTCGAATCATTCTTGTTTGCTGGAGAAAAAGCAATACGCAAGGGCTACCAATCTCACTACGCACCTGAACCATTACATGCCAATCACTCACAGGTGAGTCTGCATTTTTGGCCACGATTTGAACGCAACTGCACAGGCAGTGCTTGCAGTGATGAAAGTGCGTCTGTGTGCCGTGGATATCCGAGCTGGGTCCGAGACACTTGCAATGAGCCCCCACTAATAAGTTTACTCGGATATCGGACCTCTTCGCAGAGCCAACTTACTGGGATTGGATTTCCCCTCATCGGAGATGAAAAAGCGCTCGCGATGGAGCGTGGACGACGGGCACTCGCTGAGTCTTTGCACGGCCTGAAAGCCTTTTGTGGCTGTGCAGAATTGACGGGAAACTCGAACAGTCGAGCAGTGGTGCATCGTCCAAAAAACCGTTCCTTGAACAGAATTCAGCAAAAGTGCCGCAGTTTTTCATGCACCCAGTCTTCGGAACTAGCAAAAAACTAAGAAATCATGAGCTTATCCAGGAAACTTAGAGGCAGGAACCCCAAAACGGCCAAAGAGTAGGTCATCCATAGTCGAGCATAGTGCAACACCATATTAATCGCCAGACTGAGAGACAGGACAGCTATGCTGACTGGGATTTTACTCGCTCTTTCCGGTCTATGTGCCCGAAAACTGCCAAGGAAAAATGCGTTTCCCGCTCTGTTCCCCAACCGCTCTGTCACCAGAACAATGCTGGCGCTCCTAGAAGCACCCCACCGTAGCGTACTCCTAAAAATAAAACTCATACTTGTCCGCCTAAAATATCTGAAGGACTGAAGAAGTGGCGAAAAGACCTTCCTAAACGCATTTCCTCGACTCTCAAGGAGCTGGGAACAATTGCTATAGTTGCCTAAGGAGATGTGACCTAGATAGGGTCGCGCTGCTAGAAATACCACCTGACACTTTGCAGAGGCAGCTTGTCAGAAACCCCATAAATGATAAACAGTGCGTGACCAATTGTTCCCCTGGGGAAAGCCGGGTGACTGCAGCAGGAGCGGGACCATCTATGCCATTTTCACGTCAAATTGGACACACTTCTAAAAAAGTTGGTGCTTCTAATATCGAAACCTGCGGCTCCTTAGCAGGTGGGTTCTCCACGAGTAAAGAGTAGCTCCACAGCTTCGGTGCTTAGAGGGATCAATCCAACAGCATCAAGCGACCAGAGAACGACCACCGACACCGTGGAGCAATTCCTAGTACGTCCGTCGCAAGAGTTGTGGCCATTATGCAAGAGGATATGCAGACGACTTATACGGTAGGAACTCGAGGTGAACAAGGGCGCCGACCAAAAATTTTGCAAAATGCATGGATTGGAGGATCATGCAAAAGTCCACTCGTCGCTGCATTACACACAGTTAATATTAGGGGGGGGGGCAAAAGTAATGAGACTCTCCATGCCGTGCCCATGTATGTCGTGACTGGAGTCCGGTTTCGTGCATCTCGTATTCATATGTTTGTTTGCTACTTACTGAAGGCCACCTGAGAAGTGACCACTTTCGCCCTTTCCAGAAGCATACCGAAACCCCAGTCTGACCGGTCGACCTGTGTCTCGCAAATGTCGCCCAATTCTCACCCCGAGCAGCCTGCACTCAATTGTCGCGCAAGATGAGGAGTACGTATTCTGGCTTAACCTTGCCAAGCAGCGAGTCTGGGTGAGGCCTGGTGACCTGTTAGCGACCTTCGTTGGGGGGATGTTCACCGCGAGAAGCACCTCCTGAGCTTTTGAGTCTGCGCCCCTGGACCGGCATACTGAAGCTGTTTTCCAAAAGCACGGCGATGGACTCCAAGGCCATGGTGAACGAAATAGAAGAGATGGACCGGCGACTCGCACTTATTCGGTCTCAGCGCTTCAAGAAGGTCCTCCTCTTCGACAACGACGGTTTGCTCAGTGGCGGACGTTCACATGCCTCACCCACCGTATTCGCCGAACATCTCTCCATGCGACTACCACTACTTCTGGGGCCTATAGAACTTCATGGTCAGAAAGGACACAATGACCCAAGCAGACGTCGACAGCCATAACGAGCAGTGGATCAGCACCAGGCCAGTTCTGAAAGGATGGGAGCACGAAGTTGGCTGATCGATGGCAGCAAGGTCATTGACCTTAATGGCAAATACACTCCTCAGCATCGTTGAGTTGTAATTGAGATATAAAGAGATAAAGAAATTTGCTGAATTTGTCTCATTACTTTTGGCCTACCCTAATATACAGGATGTCTCAAAAAAATGCATACACTGTGTGAAAGCTGATAACTTTGTTCGCAGTAAAGGTATATACTGAAGAGGTTGAGGGCTCATATGAAAGCTTAGGAAAATAAAAATTTTCTGACATATCGGCGGCATGAAATGCTCCATGCGCTCGTCTGATATTTTGCATTTTACACTCGATTGATTGTGCTTCGCTTGAATACATGTTACAATTTCTTTACAAAGTAACCGTTTCGATTGATTTGCGCATCTTTTAGGGTTCAAAACTTGAAAAGATACTTTGGCTAGCGAGAGCTGAAGGGTATCCTAAAAATGCAGGTACTATGCGAAAGGTTCTAACATTGCTGCTAGTGAAGCTTTTGAAGAAGTTTGAGACACATATGAAATCGCATGGTAATGCGACTACTGTGGCATGCAAATAGTCAAGATTGCGCCATGCTCCGCTGTGAAACCTTGCACTTCAGACTCGATTGATTGTGCATGGGCTGAATGCCTGTTACAATCTTGTTACTACCTGGTCAGATTAACCTGTGCTGTGCTTCTTTTAATGCTTTCAGACTTGGCAATCATGGGAAACACACGTGACATGCGAGTTTATTGATCGCACGATTTAAATGTGAGCAGGAGCCCCATTTTACATAATGCACTATGTGGACTGATGAAGCAACATTCAAGCTGAATGGAGAGGTTAATCGGCATAACTGCTGCTACTTGTCGATGTACAATGTTAGAAGAAGCACAACACATGTTAAACAGGACAAGTAGTAACAAGACTGTTAGAGGCATTCACCCCATGCCCAATTAATCGAGTCTGAAATGCAAGGTTTCAGGCGAGCGCATGTCACAAATATACCTACTTACACCTCTAAGAAATCTCGTTTCCCTGTGCTTTCATATGAGCCTCAAACATCTTCAAAAGCTTCACAAGCAGCAATGTTAGAACGTTTAAAACAGTACCTGCATTTTTAGGGTACCCTGCATTTTTTTTTTTGCAAATGGTAGTGTTTTTAAGTTTTAAACCCTGATGGAAGTACAAATCAATCAAAACGGCCACTTTGTGAAGAAATTATAATATGTATTCAAGCGAAACACAAACAATCGAATGTAAAATGCAAAATTTCAGACGATTGCATAGCGCATTCCATGCCGCTCCTATGTCAAAAAATTGTATTTTGCTGAACTTTCATATGAGCCCTTAACCTCTTCAGTACCTTTACTGCGAGCAAAGTTATCAGCTTTCAAAGAGTGCATACATTTTTTTGAGACACCCTGTGTAATACTCTAAGCGCGAACAACAGAGACACTTACATTACGCAAGAGAGAGAAAAATCAATGAGCATTTAATCAATGTAAGTACAGTATGAAAAAAGAAGGAAAAAGAAAGTCCACAAAAGGCAGAAGCAGAAAAAGCATGCGAAAAATTCGAAAATAATTGGCACAACAGACAAGCGATGATAGAAGTAGGTAGAGAACAAGCATCATCCAAATAACGTAGCATTATGTAGCGTTGAGAAGGTTCTAGACAACAAACACCTTAACACACGAAAGACCCTAGTGCGCGCTTTTTTTAGAGGGGTAATTGATATTAAGTTCAACATGCAATAGTTCAACTGAAGCTCTCAGTTCGGAGACTATTCGGCCCTAAGGCCAGCTTGTCAAAAAAAAAACGCTTCATCTCAGACCGTTTCTACCGATACTTGGGATAGTGAATGCGAAACCCACATTTTTCTAAGAAATATCAACATACCAGTAGCGGATGGGAAGAAGACACCGATGAGTATCATGAAGGAAGTGGTCGAATCGGCGAAGACGTAGTACCCGGTGGACCTCTGTCGATCAGTTTTGTCCTGCAACTACCGGAATGAGCGATAGAAATTATGAGCCGCCCGGAAATCAGGAGCGATTTGTTTAGCCCGGAGCCTCATTCTGATTTACACCTTGAGAGGATTTTGAGAGCATTATATCAGTCCGGCCTCTCAACCCAGCCCTACAAGGATCTCAACTTCTCCGTCGTCACAGTCATCGTTTTGCGTCACTATTGGGATTTGGACATTTGAGGACATTTTGACAGCGACACAAAATGCATCCAAGTCAACTGGATTAATTAGTGTGCTGGCAAGGTGCTCTCGGAATGACGGATAATGCCATTGTCCTTGTGGGCCTGTGCCATTTGGGAACTGGTGATTGCATTGCAACAATCGCTCTCCACTTCAATGCAATTCGAGAAAAAGCGCTTTCATGGGACCGAGTTAATTCCCTGCTATTTTTACCCTTTGTCGAATACTGTAGGAGAAAGTACACCCACTTTAACTACTAAATTACTGTTGAGATGCCTAAAGTAGCAAGGACACCGTTGATAGGACGCTTTCCAACTTTTCTACTCTTAACGAAATCCATGAAATGTGTCATACCTATTGAAATATTTTGCCATTTTTACCCCTATTTCAAGAAACAACTGTTAAGGAATGTATTGCGTTCAGAGACTGTACATCGGCTCCTGTCTTACCGCTTTTTAGGGCACACTTTTAAGCAGCGCCCAACAACTGGTAAAACAGCGGTGAATTGCGTTCGTATCGGAATGATACAGCTTTTCAAAGTTGTTGCTGTGGCTGTTCTTTTTTCTGCATTCCTTTACATTTTTCGCCAAATTCAGATTAAAAATCGTAAACAATGACCAATGTTGGAAAGTTCAATGTTGGAAAGTTTGTGTATGAACGTTCATTAGGGCTGTGTGAAGTGGGTCTTAGCTAGTTCGACTGCACAGTTTTTATCCATGCGTGATGACGCTATCGAAGAAGCACCCACCCTGGGATCTTTGGAGAGTACATCGCCAGCCCGCGTGTGCTTCGGCCAGAGATTGTCGAAAAACACGCCGCTTCCGATTCCTTTCATGGCGCGCTGAAATGTAAACTTTTAAGAAGTTCTCTTTAGAAATTTCCTAATAATAGTGAAAACATTGCAGTTAAAAATAGAATAAATAAATAAATAAGTAAATAAGTAAATAAGTAAATAAATAAATAAATAAATAAATAAATAAATAAATAAATAAATAAATAAATAGGCTCCTGAAAACTAATCCATTTAGCTGCAGTGAAAAAGTACGGGTCCACATGGTACAACATAGGAGTACGTCCTATGAGAGAAATGTATTACAAACTGACGTATCTATTGGTTGGCCACCGCAGAACGGTACAGGCCAAATACGCATTCATGCTGCCTCCGAGATATTCCGCAGAGATGGAATGCGTGGCGCATTCAGTAATGCGATTGGTTGCCGCCGCTTTTTGTCCGTCATCCTATGTCCTACAGCATAAGGCATCTTGGCCCCCTAGCTCAGCAAAGCTTACCCTGAAGAATAAACGAAGTGGAAGATGGGCAATATATAAGGACATTTGAGGGATGTAGATGTGTGCCTCTCAAGTGTTCTCATTATTCGAGAGGCTAACAAAAACAGTGCAGGAACTGGTTTCCTAACGAAACGGACATCATTGGTCTGACGAACTAGGAGCAAGCGGATTGTACCTCTGCTTTCCGAACCTGGGTGTTATCCGCTTCGCTCGTCTCCTTATCTTCATTGATGGGGCCACGTTTGATTCCAGTGAAACAAAGAAATCCCAGCCATGTAGTGGTCAATTTTCGCGCGTTTGGATTCCGCAGGCATTGGAGGACATAAAGTGGATCTCAGATCTAACAGCAGCTGTCGAGGAAACATGTCTCTACGAATTACTTTTTGACCAATTCGCCGGAAAACGTAACAACCACGCCTTCATCAATTACGGTGTAATTGCGCTTAAAGGAACTCTGCTTAATAATACCAACTTACTGCGACGGTACCAGTGCGCGCTCATGAGTGTGTTGCGCTAAGACCCGGAATTGAAACTGTGATCCACTAGTGGCTTATTCGCACCTGATAATGGTACAAACAAAATACAAACAAAATCTCTTTTTTTGCAAGAAGGAATCTGCAACTTCGCTCATTGTTGCTCTATCTATCACTCTATCTCAAAAATGTCCTATCAAAAGCATGTTCCGAACTTGAGATGCTTTGGATCGGGGAAGAGTGCATGGCTTCAACCCAAGGAATAGCACTGCTTATAAGCCTTATGGACTCTTATCCGCTGGGTTCAACATTCAGTTAATTGATTCATGAGACCCAATAGACCAAACTAACTCACCCACGTTTAGCTCCATACGAATCGTTAGAAGGTCCTCTTCGGCACAGTGCTGGAGGGTAAGCTGCTATGTACCTTCCACCTAGTACATAGTAGGAAAGCTGCTACTCACTTTATTCCCGTTACGGATGAAATGACGGGCGATAGAGTAGCTTCACAATTGTTGCCAACTTTTCTAGGTTCCGAAGAAGGCGAGCTGCTCATAGAAGGGCTGAAATTGTACCTAAGCATTTTGCGTGTCCACGCCGTGATTTTTTCTCAGCGGGAACTGTGGAGGACTTCGCTGGATTCGGAATTCCTACTCAGATCCGGGCGTCCGCTCTGGCGCTCACAGCTCTCCACGAGGCAATCGCTGCATCCGACATTCGATCCATCCAGCGGTGTGTAACTCGTGTTCTCGGCCGCCACGTGTGTGGTCTTAGGTTTCACGCGGAGGATGATCCTCGACACCCAGAGAACATGAGAGTATTGAACCCTGCGCTCCTCAGCAGTCTCCATGAAAGGATGTGAACTCTGACTTGCAAAATCGGCAGATATACGGCTGCAGAGCCACAGACAGTGCCGCGAAATCCCGCTCTTTCAAGATCACGTGTGGGGCTGGTTTTATGCGCAGTATGCTCAATCCAGCCCCTCTACAAGGAAGTGACTGCGAGGAGTTCACGCAAAAACGACTCCATATTGACTTCACTTGTGTTTGCCCTTCGCATCACTGGAGTACGCTGAGCCGATTGAATCATCGAGCACGAGGCGATAAAAGTTTCCGCCATGAAAATCACCAGAGACATCTACCTGAGTCCCTTCATCTTTTGCAAAATCCTTCAATGGCTCTTGTAGTTTGCAATAACGATAAGGGTATGGGGCTAAAGAGAAGTTCCTTATCTAATCACATGACGACCAACCGTTCACGGGTCGTGAACAACAGATGTCATATTTAGTCGGCAGCCGTAACTGTAGGAGCGGTGTTGAAGTAAGCGCAGCAGGCCACAATCCAACCACCAGCCTAGCTTTAGAAAAAAGTGAGATGTTCAGTCCAGTATAGTTGCTATAAAAATCGAGAAGGGTGAAAATTATAACGAAAATTAATACGGTTCCTTCGATCAGAACTAGAGCTGAAACCCTACTCGGGGTCGTAGCAAAGGTACAAAAGTCTGTCCGCCAGATAGCAGAGACGATGAGCTCTTGCCTAGGTGGCCCCACCACCCCACTCTAAACAAGCTTTTTGCAAATTGATGCTGGCAGCTGCGACAAAGCAACACATCGCTGTATGAAGTTGGCACAACTCGAAAGGTTTCCGGTGTTGCAGGCACCTCAAATCGAGCTTAGCCCCGGTCAGCCAACCCGCCACCTTACCGGCTATAAAATTGGTACCGTAACTGCATAAAGCTTCTCAGACATGTCTGGTTCCACTCGCTGAAATCGGAGGGATGGAAGGCTTACTTGACCTGGACAGAACCCGACCCGAGAAGCTCTACTCGGAATGCATACGGCAGCCTCCTTGGACTGCACTACAGTGTGTGGCATTGAACCTATATAGGACAAAAACAAAGAACGGCGTTGATCAATACACTTTGGGATGCGCCACGCGTTCTACTCCTCCGTGATGTCGTGCAGGCGATTCGAGTGCGTATTTGGACATACAATCACTTGAGTGGACAGTCGATAGACAACGGGCTGGAATCCATCTGCCTGTGACCGCAGATCTTTGTAAAGCAAAATTCGCATCCGAATAACCACCTTGATGACTCCTACAGGAAGAATTCGTGGAACTTCCACAGGGGATCCTATGAAGCCATTTTTTCCCTAGCCTGCGTCAACACACTAACAACCATGGTAATCCTCACTCGAAGGGCAAAAAAGGGTCGATGTAGAAAATTATTCGCTATTTGAAGACAATTCTGTGCGACGGCAGCGTGTGCCACTACGACGGCAGAACCCACATGCCTCGTGTTCTCCGAATCCATCTTAGCTTCAGGTCCAACGGAGCCTTCCGTTCTGGCGAGTGATTTGGTGTAAGACTTCTTTGAAGAAATATAAAACCATGACCTGCGCATCGACGGAGCACTAAAAGTTACTGTTTAGACCAAACACGCATTCGAGTTGCCTCCACCCGTAGAAGTAGAGTTCCTGGCGCGTACTATTATATAAAGCGACTGTTCGACGACCCTTATCTTTGCCCTTTGCTTCTGAACGTCTTCGCTCGATGTGCTCTTAAGATTCACTCCGCTAAAGGACTTGCGAGCGATAGTGGTGATTGGTCTCGCAGTCGGCCGTTTCTCTCGATTTGTCGGCTTCCGAGGTGCAATGCATCACTCGGGACGCAACAGCCGCCTATTCCCGCATCATCCTTATGGTCAAAGAACGAGCCGAGGAAGAGGAAACACGCGAAAAGTAAACAGTTAGCCGCTGCTCGGCTTGCTGAATAACTATGTTCTTCGGGACATGATCAAGGATTAAAAGGCATGCTGCAAATCTTGCGGGATAAGCCAGGTGGTTAGTGAGAGGCATACCTAGAACACTGCAATTCAATGTGCTGCAAATTTGCAGATTCTAAGCGAAGGCATCAAAGGCGTTGGAAAAAATATAACTTCAACAAAACGTTTTTAAAGACAACGAATACCGAGGAAAGGAATTCAATGGATTAAAAAAAATCAGGCGGCCGCACCTCTAGTCGTATGGCAGGGAGGTTGCTGCCTCTCCACACTTTCACATTCTTTACGCGATCGTAGTAGGGATCGCAGGTGCCGTTGTCTGAGCAGAACAATGGCCGCAGTCCTTCAGTCGTGCAGTTCGGTCGAAGACGTGTTGCCTCGTAGTAGGACGTCACGTCCACGGGCCGATCACCCATCATGCAGAATCTGAGCGGAGAAATTTGTTGAGTGACGAGCTGAGAAAACCCCAGCGGTGTTCAGATTTCTTCTGATTCAAGCGTCGTCTCCAGGTGACAACTTACGTGCAACTGAAGATAAAGAGGGCGAAACCAAAGTAGAATTGTGGAGAGTCCAATGGGCTCAGACTAGTACGTACACGTGAGGAGGAGCACTTTTACATCTCACAACTAAGAAACTCGCTTCTAGTGGATACTGGCTCAGTGCTGCTGCCTCTGGTGTTCATGTGGAAATTTTGAGTGCAGTTGTAGGTGCGACAAAAAGAAACAGAAAGCTGAGCTACGTTGGATCAGAGCACTTAACAAGAAAACCTTCCATGAAGTATACATCACTAGTGTACGCAGGAGAACGAACAATTTGAACTCTTCAAATGTCATTCTGCCACTGGCATCAAATTCTAATGACTCTAATGAGCTCCAAAGGAGTGAGGGTGAATAAGGCTATGATCTACTTGTCACCTACTATGCAGACTGAATTCAACAGTATAACTGAAACCTACTTGAGATTGTCGGAGCCGTTGAATCTCACGAAGGCGCCAAGAAACGACGAGAATATACAGAGGAGCACGACGAAGACGAGCGGCAGGGCGAACTTGTTCACCACCTAAAACGAGCGATGGTTCGTGCGTAGTACTTTATACTAAATTTTGCAGCTACAAAGTCTTTGTGATCTCGGCACTGAAGTGATGAAAAATATAGGTACTGTAGTAAATAGTGACAATTTTGACAACAAAACAACATAAATAACTGGAGTGTGTGAATAACTTTCGTATTTCCACATATATTTGGGCTTTTTAAATTTATTATTTGACGTTCCACATATTCTTCAGAAGTTTACTCTGAGGCCCCTCTGACCTGAGCCCAGCTAGACTGATGTCGTCCCATTACCGAAGGAATGCACGACCGCGAGGTTGAGATGGACTCCAAAGGAGACAAAGTAACAAAAACCGCATAATGCAATTTTAAGATTCGCGAGCGCGGTTCTGGAAGGGCGAACAAACTTGCAGCGAATCTCGTGAGCACCATCGTCTGAATGCGAAGCGAGATTCGGCCGCATGCGGCAAAGCAAGAGGACAATAAAGAGAGAGCAAATGAAGACGGCCTCCGACAGAGCCCGAGTGAAAGATGCGCCATGCCCCTCGAGAGAATGAATGCACGGTTTTCCTTAGTGGAACACCATCACGATGTGAAAGTGAACACTTTCGTAGCAAAATGGAGACTTGTCAGAGAAAACTCAAGTCATCACCGAAGTCAAAACAATCGTTTTTCGTTTTAGGCTTGACATTATTTAAAAACGTAAAAACATAAAATGAAATATAGAAATAAATATGTTTCAAGAAAATTAACCGTAACCTTAGTAAAATATTAGGGTGTCCCATAATTTTCTGGGCTATCATACCATCTTTATTAAAAGTTATTACAGCAACATAATGATCAAGGGTAATCAATCGATATATTCTCCATCTGTGGCCACAACCTTTCTCCAACGGTTGGGCAGAGAGTTGATTGCATTCTATCAGAAAGAAGCTGGCCTGCTGCCGATCCATTCGTCGATTGCGCACTGAACCTCTTGACGTTACGAGCATCGTTTGTTCATGGAAAAAAGGAGCAAGACCTCTAAATGCAGCATAGCCACAAGGGCTGATATCTGGTGAATACGCAGGATGTGCCGCAATTTAAATAGACTCCTTCCCTACCGTCTCCTGCGTTCGTTTCGCTCGATGCGGTCGTGCATTATCTACTAGCACCGAATAGTACCGAATCTCGGGTACTTCTCAAGCAGCTTACGCTTCGTCTCCAGCGTATCTTCAATGTACAAGTTTGCTGTAATCGCCTGCCCATCCGGCAAAAGCGAGTAGTGCAGGACTTCCCGACTCGTGAACCAAATGAAAACAAAATCGTCTTCCCATGTGGGGACGGCTTCGGAATTCGTTCTGGTCTTGCATGCTTCAGAAGCCATTCGATCACCCGTGTGGTGTTATCGTACATGCACCACTTCTCGTCCTGTGCCACAATCGTGCTCAACCACGCAGTCATCCTTGCGCGGTTGAGATTATTCTGACAAGTGACCATTCACTCTCGCCTCTGAAACGGAGTCAGTGCATGCGGGATCCATCCTGGCAAGACTGCCCTTCTTCCGCTTTGTTTCAGGTAACGATGAATAGTGCCACGTGGAGTACTGATAGCCTTCGATATCGTCCTTACGCTTCTGGAAGGTTGCCTCCTGACTGCTGCAGGCACTCGTCGTTCATTCGGTCCGATCGCTCTTCCAGTATGCTTCTTGTCCGTAATGCTGTACATTCCCTTCCGGAAACGATTGGGCCAAGTTTCGCACGTAAACTTGCTGCAGACGTCAGGACCTAACAAAGCAACTATAGCTTTGTGAGCAGCGTACGCAGACTGTCCAGAACGGAAGTGATGAAGAAGCAAGTCGCGATACGTCGATTTCTGCTTCATTTTTGAGAAATTGCCAAACTGCGGGCAGCAGGCCAATAGAGGTAATCGATATGCTATTGCGAAACATATTCGAATCGCCTTCTTATGCCAAGAGAACATCCCGTTTGGATCTTGTATAAAGAAGTTATAACGCGCCAAACACTTATGGTTCAAATAGCCCAGAAAATTATGGGACACACTAATAGTAACAGTAAAAAACCTTAGTAACATAGTAACAGTACCTTAGTAACAGTAACCTAAAAAACTAGATGCAGTGTTATAAACTTTGTAGTCTTTGTTTTTAAGGAAAAATACATGTTGTAATCACGGTTTAAAGTGCAGAAAATCAGTCATTTCGAGGTGCCTTTTGAGGACAGATGGCGCCATGCACGGCTCCAGCGCGCCCTCTGTTTACCTGATTGGTTGTGCAAGCAGCAGTGAAGCTGAAAAATGCGTGCTTTCTGCAATCGCTTCTGCTGCCCCGTTGAGCTGTGCAGCTCCCCACGCAGACAAGGTTTTTCCTATCAATCCTATCCTATCAACGACCAGTGAAGTGAATGATGAGCACGATCTGGTCATGCATTGCACTATAAAAATGCTGATTTCCTGTGTTCTAAACTAAGATTAAGCCGTTATTTTTCCCACATATTAGTAAAATGTTTCATAAAATCTCAACCGCAGTATTCTTTTTTTTGTTGGGAAACGGAGCTCGGGAATGGTTAATCTTCTAAGAAAGTGATAGGGAATTTCCTTAAATCAAAAATTTATTTAGATCATCTTGGAAAGTGCTTAAAGAAAATGACATCTGATTAGACTTGGAGGAAATTTAGCTAATCTTAAAAGTGTCCAGTTCAACATGAAAATAGAAAGAACTAGAAAGAAGAGAACTAGAAAAATGATTCTAGTAACCAGACATAATAAGTAAAGAACCAAATACAAACAAAAACTTGAAAATGTGCAAAGCTGAAAGCAACCACAATACCTTCACGCCGGCGAGGACAATCATTCCAACCAGAAACAACAGTCCGGATCCGTAGATTCGAAAATTGTTGTAGATGCTCTCGAACACCTTCCCCTCAGGCAGGATGTACAACTGCAAAAGATCGCTGTCAGAAGTGGAACAGGGCGCTCGTATCAGTCTTATTAACGCAAAAGCGCAAAGCGTAATCTGCGCAAAAAGTGAACATCAACACAGCGGATCTTCTAGGGGATTTTCAGGAATGACTCTGATTCCACGGGACGAAACGCTGCACTCTTCGATATTATGAAGTCCTTTCTTGTGGAAAAAGGAAATAAGATTAGTACATAACTGCATAAGATATAGGTATACAACTAATTACCCAAAATTTTCTGCTATATCGTCTCTTTCAGAGCGCTTAGTTTTCTTCACAAGCATACCTTAATGCCGCACCAAGCGATCATTAATTCCCAGGACAGGCAAACGAGACTAGATTTTTTAGTATATAACGAGCTGGCTTAATTCTTTTCAGAGGATGAAGTGACGAAATCTGTTCTATCAATTCGAGTGAGCCTCAGCGATTCACCCTATCCCTACCTTGTATACCCTATTCGTTGAACAAGTTCGAAATCTATAGACCATGATTTCTAAGCAAGGAAACTCAATATTTTCTCCATAAATGTCGATAGATTACAGGGACCCCACCTAGGAAGAGTAGAACTGGGACCCTGGTTTCAGTTATCAATTTTCTACTAGCCTACTCACAACCGACTTCATTGGTCGACAACACGTACACCTCGAAAACAAATATTGATAGGGCTATAAATAATGAAGTGAACTGAAGCCGACAAACGTTTACCGCTACTCATGCCCACTAAGGGCCAAAACATGTGCAGGTTCAGGAGGTCCCGTAAGTCACACACGAATGGCAGCATTCGGCTCTGCTGGCCTCCTCGTACGTCACCTACCGGACAGCACACATCAATCATGCATTCTCGACAAGACTCACTCTCAGTTAACTCACATTTGATCCATTCATGGGTCGCCTTTTAGTAAACATCTAGGCAATGGCGAAATTTTAGGAGACAAAACTCTCGTCTAAAAAAGAAAGGAGTCCATCTATCTCTGCTACTATAAGGTATGCCGCAACTAACAAGCGGAAAATTAAAGTACATACACACCAAGTGTGCTTCCCCAACGGCACTCCATGTTGCTATCTGCAGGCCTTGATAAAGAATGTGCGTTATTCAGCTTCTCTGGAATGCATTCTAGGCGTCCTGCGTTTGTGAGGGACAAAGGTACGCAGAGACAGAGTGGCACTTCATCCCTCGCATAAAATGCTGAGACCAAATCTAGTGAGTGTGCTCGGCTGGCTTGGAGCTCAATGAAACATAACATATTTCCCTTATACTCGTGTAGGACATTTCTGTCGTGGATCTGCACGGGTTGCCCAACCTTCGATAGACTTCAAGCTCAAAACTAGAACTCACAAAAAATCCATTCAAAAATGGTACCAGCATTGCGGTATCTTGGTTTCCAAAATGTGTTCATCTACAACGACAAGAAAGTGGGTAGAGCCAGTTCTTCTTATGAAACACAATGGAGAATACCCCAACAGCACCATTCAACATTTTAAAATACAGCGGCAAAACAAAAACGAGTTTTCCGTGGGTAGATATTTCAAGCAAATATTACAGTTCGCCAAAAAGCTCACAGACGATTGTGACTTTGCATTCGCTGTATGAGGTGAGCTAATCGAGCACGTCACCTAAGAAGATTCAAGAAAGGCATGATCAAGTTACAAGACTTTAAGAAACTTCTGCATGCTTATATGGGTCCACAATTATTAACCACCTTGGATTTTACCCGTAAGTTGTTTCGCCTTCCATTCTCCAGTAGTTCCTATCGTGTACTACGGATTGTTATTGCATGGCTGCCTCGTTTCGCCGCTCTACGTTATTGTTGTCAACCACACGAATATAGTCGTGTAAGAAGTAGTAACAGCATTAAATTTCCTCCGTCAAAACCAAGAAGCACTACACATCTGAAAGATCATCTAGAAGGACTAGCGAAATCAGCCTCGAAGGCAGCACCCACTACAAATCGTCTCCGTACTCTCCTTTTCCCAACACCGATCAACTCTGCAGTGCATCTTCTCTTTTAAACGCTGAGCGGAGCCACAAGCAGCTCAGAGGAGCTCACGCAGCGCCGCACAGCAGCTCTGCAGCGCAAGGCCTTAATTCCTTCCGCTGTGTTGAAACATTTTCCGCCTCCCCAGCGATGGAAGAAGCAAATAGGAAGCTACAGATTACAGAGAAGGGTGGGGGTCGCACTCTTCAAACGCAGTCTGTTTCGCTTCGAACGAACTTAGCACTTTCCACATAAGCAGGCTGTGTAAGGAGAGAAGCAGCCTGGCACATAGAGAAGACAAGAGTGCTGTTACTGCATGTAATGCTAAACCTACCAGGAATATCTCCACAGCTCCTGTCAGGTACATCGATGCGGCTATCGTCGTACCCAGGTAGAAGAGTATTCCGACAGCTCCTCCGAGTTCTGGTCCAAGATTGCGGGAGATCATGTAGTAGGGTCCCCCGCCCGACACAACCCCGTTCGTCGCGATCGCTGACAGGGAGATCGCCGTGAGAAACGTCTAAATTGAGCAGATAATAGTCCTCTATAAGGTGAGCACTCGTAAAAGTAAATAGCACTGTGGGGAGAAAGGGAAATTGGAAGAAAGGTCAGAGTAAGGAAGCACTTCATTTCCCATATGATGAGATGTCCATTCGGCCTCTAGAACAACCCATGATCAGCTGCAAGCGCTCTCCTCACATAGGCGCTAAAGGGGGATCGTGGTAATGTCAGCGCAAAATGGAATCCTTGAACATTGCATGCCATGAAACCCGCATTTTCAAGCGCTGCTCCCAGGAATTTTTAGGTGCAATGCAGGTATTGCGTGTTTCACGGCTATCATTCTTCTATAAGGATCCGAAAACGACTAAGCTTTTCACACGTTTCCGTCAACCTTCTCTTCCAATGTCACATTTAGTCAATACACTTCATAAGGCATACGAAAAGTTTGATAGGGCCATACGAACTTCTACTTTCTTCCTCATAGTATAAATCCAATGTGATAGCTGAATTCTAAGTCGAGAGCAGGTGGTTTTGAAACTGCTCAGGCTTGTCCCACAATAGGCGTTTAATTTGGGTTAGCTTGACTAATTCCCTCCAATTCTAATTAAAGAGCTACAATTCTAATTAAGAGTTCTAGAGGCTTGCACGAGGAGTAGCAGTAGAACTTTCCGTGGATTAACACGAGCTATTGGTTATATAGCATTATATTTTTTATTTCTTATATAGCCAGTTTGGCCGAGCTCTAATGAAACACTAAATGAACTTAGTGTTACCACTTCAGCTGATAGTCTGTTGGCTTTCGGGATGCGACATGTTCCACAATTTATTTTAATTCCAAAACAATTAATTTTTTGTTCCACAATTTATTTTAATTCCAAAATTTTAATTCCACAATTCATCGTGAGTGCGATTTTAAGAGTTATGTAAATAGTTGGCCTACGCAAAGATTCTGCTTTGAGGGTGGCACTCCAGGAGCTCAAAAAATTAAGAGCTTTTCTATGTTCTCCACCACATTTCCCCTTCTCCTTTCTGCACGTTCAGCATGCGTCGCGTGAATGACTCAAACTCACCACAGAAACACAGGTGAGAACCACGAAGAACGACTGAACAATGCCTGCGGTGCCGACGATCCACGTCATCCGAATGAAGAACAGAACACCGAAGATGTTCTGTATGCACGGGAAGAACACACCCATAACCGTGCCCATCTTCGTGGCCTGAAATGGAGAGGAAGTTGTCGTGGTTCAACCCCGTCATACAGCAGTGTTGATTATTTCAGGTCTAGACAAAATAAGAACAGGATTTAAGATTCTGCACCTTAACTTTGAAGGAGAAAGAAATTTACTTCCTCTTGATAGATAGCGCCTCTACGAAAAAAAAACTTGTCTGTTGATAGGAGGTAGTTCCATTACTCACTCAAACTGACTCCCTTTCAACCAAATTGTGTCTTCATAGCGCTCCATCGGCAAATAAAAATGCAAATTATGTAGATAGGTATTTGAAAGCCGCTTATAACGCATGGGCACCTCGGTAATCTGTTTAAATGGTGACTACCTTTTCTCCAAACCTAACAAAAACACGCTTTGCAGTCTCAGGAGCTAGGTGCGAAAAAGGAGTCCGTGTATCGTTATACAAATTTGCACTGTCCACATTAGAGACGACTCGAGATCCAAAGGCTCTAGCAGCAGCTCAGCAAGACAAATGCCTTGAAGGGATTCATTTCCAGAAAACGCTCCAGCATCCGAATTCTGTAACCAAGGAACCAGGACGAACATGCGATCAGTGACGCAAAACAAAGAAACGGGTGGGCAACACTCGGAATAATCCACCCAAATGAGAGGACCTCCAGGGTTCCGAGATTCGTCAGCGTTTGATGACTAGAGACACTGTTACTTGAGCCGAATTATCGAAAACTAGATGGGCCAGCCGCATGATTCGTATCGCTCCTGCAACTTCGTTGGTCGGTAGCCGTACTCGAATATATTCAGCAGAGGTCGAAAGAACTCCAGGACGCTCACCTATACGCTGGTATGAGCTCTTCGTGAAGCGCTGAACGAACGAATGAAATCTCATTTTTCGTTCCTCTCGATTGCGAAGGACTCACTGAGCCACTCTGGCACGCGACAGGTAGGAATGGAGGCGCTGCAAGCGCACGCTCGAGCAAATCGATGATGAGTGCGAATACGATGGAGACGAGTTGTCAGTGTGTCGTAACAACAGGTTCCTGACCGCTTTGCGAATCAGAAAAGATGATTGCTGCAGGAGCACTGGATTTCCAAATTGCAGAGACCTTCTCGTTCCACCCCTACACTGTGAACGCCGTCACTGAGACCCGACCATCCATTTTCCTTCAAATTCCGACGCACCCCTTGGAGTGTTTTTAGACGCTGTTCGGCACCAAGTACGAGTAGCTCTGTCCTTTCCTCGTTTTAGCGGCCTCTGTTTCACTAGTCGCCCAATCCTGTGCATACGCTTTCTGGGAACTGTAGTGGTTGGACCAAAGCACGTTCAGACTCGAGCAGCGCCATTGCCATCCTTGGCGAGCAGCATGCCTTGGCGGTTCGGCAGAGGTCCGAGCACTCCTGCAGACCCTTGTGTTTCGAGTGTGCCCGGGTTGCTCGAGGAGCTTCCCCTCTGTGCGTGTGCTGCCCAGCGGACGACAGCCGCCGCTGGCCGGCCAATTGAGTTTCCCTTCGACGGGACAAGTGGCCGAGAAGAGAGAGCATAGCGGGACGAAATTCGCTTATGCCGCACGCACGCGACGGGGAATCTGCGCGGAAGAGGCGTCGAGTGACCTCCTGTGCGCTAGGTGGCCGACCTCGAACTTCCCGGGACCACCGCGTTGCGAAAAAATCGGGAAAATGTGGGTAATCTCTTGTTCACGGATCAGAACGTCTCTCTTAAAAGCAGTCTTCGCAAAGGTAAATGAAGAACTGAAAAATTGAGGAAAAATTCATTGCGGCAATACAAAAGGCTTATTGACCGGTATCTCCAAGAAGCTTCTTAATGGCTTGCCGTGTTGTTGGTGTTTGTATTAGTCATCGCAATCTGTGTTTTCCTGTTCATTAACATGGTCTTTCTTTTCTGTTTGTTTGTTAGAATTCGTTTTAACCTGCGTGATTGTTCACGTACAAAATAAATAAATAAATAAGAAATGTACGCTACTTCTTGCGCCGCTCTGGAATGGAATACTCTTGTCCTACCATATACTGTAACAAATATTCCAGAATGTCCAGCAGCTGCGAATCGAAATGGTCTGAAGAGCTTTTATGGCAAATCTTCTTGAAATGGACTTTGCAATGGTTTCTGCTCCATAACTATTAGAAGTTTCAGTTCCCAGTTAGGCATGGTTGAGCGTTACTGTTTTATTGAAGGACAGCTGACTTAGACTAACTAAATACCGAGTTATAGTCAAAAATAGGCTGTGGAGCCTCAAAGCTCTAACTGCTCGGTAAATGGGCCTCTCAAAAAACGTCAAATGCAGCGACCGTTATTAAATTCGTGATTGCCTCGAGCAGCTGCACTCAGAATTTCCAAGTGCCACCGGCAAAAGGGGGCTGTACAAATTCGCCTCTTTGCCCAAAGCGTTTGACCGCTGCAATAAACAGGAAGCCAACTCGTTGCCAAGCCCTTCAATCCCGTCTTCAACCTCCTTCTGACACACTCTGGGATCACACGATCCACTGGTGGGACACACGTTTCAACGCCGACTCTTGACGTATTCCCCGTGGAAGAGCAGAATAACTTTGATTGTTGACGGCGTAGAATTGCTGATTAAGTCACCAATAAATAATTGACGTGAACTACATTGTACACGTGCCTTCCGCATGAATATTTCAGCCGCAACTGACCGTTTTAGGCTTCTCGTCGGCCTCTTCTGAGGTGGGCTCGGTGGCGTTGTATACGGAGAGCTTCCGCAACATCTGTCCGATCTTCTGCCCTTGCGTGTCATAGTCGGCCTGCAACACGGTTATGAAGCGAAAGACTCGTGAAACTCTTGCAAACTTCACTTACAGATGACCCCTTTTCTTTCGTATGCATTAATCAAAAACAAAGAAGATCGAGTGTAGAGCCTAGTTAATCGAGAGACTACCGTTTCTTTCTCATGGCTGTACGACCAGCATTGAAAAGAGGACAAAGCAGGCAACTAAGGAACAGTGGAGAATTTCAAATTATGTGAAGAAGAGAAGACGCCTTCTGTGAAGAGAAACTGCGGATTTTTTCAATCACACCAACTCAGCTACATATTTTCATCTATTCAGCTAATTCAGCTATTATTTACTATCAATAGAAATGTAGGCATTCTACAATAAATAGCAAGTCCTAGAATTTATTGTAATTTTTGACAAATCATATTAATTGCTGTAGGCTTCCCTTTTAGTCAGATAGAATTGCCTCAAATCCGCTTGAGTATTCAAGGATCAAGTAACCAGGGAAACGTATCAAAAGTCATGAGCAACGAAAAGACGTAAAAATGACGCGAATCCGTTTTCTACTGGTCCATGCTTAAAGGACATCGAACTTCGAGGCTCTTCAGAATACCAGCATTGCCGTATGTGAGCGCAGCCCTGCGTCAGGAAGCCGATAGCGGAATGCGCAACACCCGCTGACTTAACTTAGGAAAAGTAGCCGTCAATTACCTCGGCATCAACTGTTTTTCTTGTCCAAGTAATCAGACGACAGCGGAAATTTTTATAGAGAAGCACTGTTTTCAACGGTTAGTAGACAATCCACAAGAACCAACAAAAGGCTGTAAAAATTGCTGTCGCGGAAACAGTAGTTGGAGGTTGCGTCTGATCTTAAGAGCACATTGAATCCATGTAGACCCGCTTCGTACCCTACCAAGCCTTTTATCCCTTCCATGCCCGCCAAATACTTGTCTGTGGAGAATAAGACGCTGAGCAGCTCCACAACTCATAGCATGATCCATTCAGGATCAACATCCGGCACGGATATGTAGAGTGCGCGGCTCATCCCTCGACGTGCTTGATTGACGCCGACTTTCCCTGTATCCTCATCCGATTGGAGCTGGAGGAGCTTCTGCTAAACCACTGAAGTGATGCAGTGAAAGAACAGCGATGTCATAATACCCCTTTCAGTGTCACTTCAGAAGCCGACATCTTGCAAGGCGATATTCGTATATCTATCCTTGTTAGGGGGATGGGGCATATGGTTTTTTTTTACTCACTATGCCCTACCTTAAGCTTGTCCGAGAGCTTCAAATGTTGCCAAAAGGTGCTAATAGCACTTGGAGAAATGCACGTGAGGTAGCACTATGGCGTGATAGTGCAAACACAACTGGCACCTTAGGGTTGTCCCCTCCCCACTAGGATAGATCCCGATATATCCCCAGCTTGTGAGCATCTATGTGAAAACCTATTTCAGCGCAGCTGTGTGGGAAATGGTCAACATTTCTGACCCTTAACTTCGCTAATACAGTAGGAGTCCCCATTCACTGGTGTTGTAGTTACTGGATTTATCGCAGGATGGATAGAAGGGCAGCCTACTAATCCAGAAGTTGAAACTGTTGGCGCTTCCGTTCCTCTGATTTTCCACTCTTCCAACCAACTAGTTTGACTCTCGCCTCAGAAAACTTGTGAGAGCAGGAAGGCAGTTCGCCACGTGCTGACTCCGCGTTAGCCTAATTGCCCAGTGGTGCTTCCCGTTATAATCACCGTTTGTGAGGTGGCTAATTGACGTGGTGGCGATAAGAAGGCAACAGGAGTCGCTCCAGACATCGGAAATCACAGAACGCAGCTCTTATCAGCGAGTCTGACTTTGTAGCCTGGTGCTTATTTAAGCAGCCCTCATCAGCAGGTGAGGAAAGCGAGCAATCGACGCTACTTCCTGAAAGAGAAGTTTCGGAAATCTCCCTGCAATCCAACTAAGGAGTGTAATTTGGCAGCAGCGTTGCTCTATCTACAAAACCACGAAAACCGTTAAAGATCACAACTCCTCTTAGATTTTTCTTACGTAATACTCAGATTACCAGTTCAGCATTTTGTCGAAATCGAGTCCTTCTTTAGCTGCTGCTTTTTGGGTCTATTCAGATGCAATGGCTTTGGTTTGAATGCTCATCCTTCCTAGCTGTCACGCATTCGTAGTGGTCTATCTATGCTTTAAAGTCAAACGCTAAAAATAGATAAGTGGATAATTAGCAGTAATAAAAACGATACTGATGAAGCGCTCCAGAAGCAAACGAATAGGGATTTCGCATTTGAATAAATTTTCCTTTGCCCTAGAAATCTGCTCCCTTTAATGCGCGGTACAACCATCAACGGAGGGATGGAAGGCTGGACTGACCTGGGCAGACCCAAGCTTTCGAGATTCACGTGGGTATATTAGGCTGTCGCAAAATTGAGCTGAAAGCTGAAACGGACCGCTTACTTCAAACTGCAATAACTCAGCTTAATCACAACTTTATTGACCCGAGTAAGAACCATCAGAATCTATACATCCTTGCCAACGAAAGGGTAATGGATCTAAACGATTCAAATCAGTTTCATTAAGCCTCAAGTGGCTGGTATCGAGGTTGTGAGCTGTCATAACGATGTTTTGTTGCGATCAAAACTTCTAGCGCCAGGCGGGACTCGAACCCGCACCTCCCTCTAACCGGGTGGGAATGCTCTACGCCATTACACCACCGGCGCCGTTTGATCGAACGCAACATCCACACCTCGTGGGATCGATCAGCACCCACCCGTATCCGGGATACCAGCCACTTGAGGCTTAATGAAACTGATTTGAATCGTTTCTATCAAGACCAACAGCTTAACTGGTTCCATGCTGAAATCAGCGGCCAGCTCATCCCGGATACGGGTGGGTGCTGATCGGTCCCACGAGGTGTGGATGTTGCGTTCGATGAAACGGCGCCGGTGGTGTAATGGCGTAGAGCATTCCCGCCCGGTTAGAGGGAGGTGCGGGTTCGAGTCCCGCCTGGCTCTAGAAGTTTTGATCGCAACAAAACATCGGTAATGGATCTATTTCTTTACAATAAAACCTGAAATCACAGGAATTAACGAAATCAAGAAGTGCATATTCAACATTGGCCAAATTAGTGAATTGTTTCTGACGCAAATGAAAATAAAAAGCACCCACTTCGACATCTTTTCCACGTTGCCGATTCTCGCCAAATGACTTGGTACCATACAGTACGCCAAGGCCCTCTGCCAACGTACATGTATTCTTCCCCGGAGTTGCTTAGGCGGTTCTCCTCAAAACTTCATCGTCAAGCGGCGACTTGCGCCCGCGACTCTGTTTTCATCGAGATCAGAATCGCCAGAAGCGAATTTTTCGAAGCAGAGCCTCCGTTCGTTCGCAAAGGCAGTCCGTCCCAAAAGCGCTGCTAAGGCTACAGGATGCCTCTGCAACAGAATGTCCTAATTTAAATTCGTAAAGCGTGATAACTTGATAGTCTCGTCGGTTCATGATTTTACGGAGCCATGAGAGAAGTCCACGGGAAGAACTAGGGCGACATCCGCATATGTTTTTTGAAGGGGGGAAATAGGAAAAAAGTTGTTTTTGCAGGAAAAAACCTACCGAATGGTAGGTGTGGTTCTCCCTGAGACGGAATGAAATAGGGTAAAACCAATTTGTTTATACAATCCTCGAAACGGAGATTAATTTTGCGACAGCCTAGTAGTACAGTGGACATGCTCATGTTTGATTCTCCTGTGTGAGGACCTATTTATCTGTGCGCATAGGGCAGCATTTATGGGATCAGTTCTATTTGAAATCAAAAAGTCGGACGTTGAATTCTGCCCACATCTTCTACTAAGCACGCCAAGTGTCTAACTGAAATTCAGCGCGAGCATAGGCAAGAACAGGGCAATTTAACAGCGCCTAGAGCATGCCTTTTGAGAGAACTGGAATAGAATTATAGGTCTTTTTTCGTTTCACCTCATTTACTACAGAGTATTACATACTTTCTCAGTGGGCGCGTGTAGCGCAGTCGGAGAAGGCGCGACTGTCGCGTGCACCCGATACCAGGTTCCTGGCTCGGATTTCCCGCCCAGGCCTACCCAGCCTTCCATCCCTCCGGGGTCGGTGAATTGGTACCAGACTTGTCTGGGAAGGATGAAGCGCTGACTTGTTCATCGGCTGGCCACCGCAAGTCATTGCATGGCCAAATACGCATTCATGTCGCCTCCACGACATCCCGTAGAAGTAGAATGCGCTGGCGCATCCCAGAAGGGATTGAGTAACGCCGTCCTTTATCCTTTTTTTATTATTTTCTCCCTATTTTCCTGAAATGCAGATAACTTAGGACTTTACAGGGTCTGTAGTCAATAGTCAGCAATCGCAGACATAAAATTAATAAATAACGCTTATTCTTATCTCTGCGTGATGATGTGTTCCCTAACTGAATGAGAATCGAGTTGTGCTCGAAATCCCTGCTAAAAAAGTGCAGGATCCGTAGTTGGTCAAAGTAAGAGTGACTGGGGAAGACAACTTATTTATAACACATTTTCTCCGATAGAAAAATAGTAAACACTTCGCAGATTAATGTAGCATTATGTATTAGGGCAAAATGTTCTAAAAATACGCAAGAGTTTCTTCGTTTGGCAGCTAAGGGGGTAAACGTTGAAAATGATACTAATCACAGTTTTCTGATCTCTCACATATATGCTCCTTTTCTAAGACATATTTCAGAAATTTTTTTCAATTTTTTCATAAAGCCACTTGCATGAAGCAGGCCACCAGGTGTTTGCTGTTACAGCCATAGATAAATATGGTTCAATACCCCTGAAAACGCGAGGAATTCCATTGCACAGAAAACCTGAAGATATGGGATTATGCATTTTATGTCAATCTGGATTGGTTTTATATCAAATCCTTCCTACTATAATCAAACGTTCACTTCTATTTTTGAGTGCCAGACTGTCGACAATGCTATCAGACACACTCACCGTTCTTCTCATTTAGGAAGTTGAAGAAATGACCCAAGAAGCGCTGTTCGTCTTTCCTTTCGCACACCCTCCGAAAAATGCAAACACATCCTTTGCGTTTATTGTACTAGCCATAAGAAGAGAACTGTTCTACCGAAATTCTGGCTCGCTTCAAACCTACAGCGTTTTCAAGAATTTGATGAAAATCTCGAGCTGAACTGCAGTGATTGAACGCAAACAATTTAGTGTTTGAAAAAGGATGTGGAAGTATCTCGTTTTCTTCAAGCCTGCTGGGCTCATGCTGAGGCTGCAAGCTCTCATAACGGTGATTTGTTGTGATCAAAGCTCTAGCGCTGGACGGGACCTCAACCTGCACCGCCTGCTATCCGGGAAGGAGTGCTCTACACCATTGCACCACCGGCGCCGTTTGATCGCACGCAACATCCAAAAAGTATAGCTCAGAGGAAGGGGGATGGAGCCTGACGTCACGTATTTTGCTCGCTTCAAGCTGTATCTGTTGCGCCCATCAGCTCTTACATTGAACATTTTTGGACGAAGTCCTAAGGGAGTCGTCACAATGTCAGTTTCATTATGGATGATCTTCACTCGCTCGGCTATTCCACGGATTTGAAAGCCAAAAGTGCCTTTTCCACTAGTCTAATGGCAGCAGCAAACGAAGTTGCGGCTGATAACCTAGGTTAAGCGCACCTTATGAATAAGAACTAATAGAACGGCTGTGTTACGCTTACCGAAAAGCCATTCTATTATTCTATTATTTCTCATACGATGGCAGACTTCTCATCCAGATCCAATCATATCTTCATCTCTATTCTCGTGCCTAAACAACTTCTTGTAATCACTTTCCCAGGCGGGCTTACAAGCGTCAACTCCGGCCTCCTTCCCTCATCGCCTGCGAAATCCACTTCAATAACCCTGCATACGCGCCAGCGGGCAGATTTATGCACATACACACGCGGGTGAAGGAGCAGAAGGCTTACCGAGAAACACCCCGAGGCTGGAAAGCAGTGAGAGTAGAGACTTTGCTCTGAGAAGCACAGAGGCCGTCGCGCTCCTGCTCCCCCACCGCATCTGTCGAGAGACAGCTGAGTGCCGTTCGAGCCCTTCTTCTTTCCCCGCTCGAAACTTTCAAGGAGCGTTTGGCGGCGCGTTGGAGCGGAAGCTGCCGCGTTGTTAGGTGCCACAGCGACGTCTCTGGCAGAGCGCGACAATTGGGTGCTCGGAAGTCCGGCCAAAAAGCCAGACGCTCCTGCCCCGACCACATGGACTCGGCGACGCTGCTGTTCCTAATATTGAGGAGCACCTATCGAACCCAGCTCTAGCGACGGGCATCGAAGAACGTGCCTCGAGAAACCTCGAATCCAATTTCCCAGCGAGTTCCAATGTGGGATCCACTGCCTTCAGAAGGAAAGTTTTCCGAGGGAATAGCTGCTGTCTCTTCGACCATGAATTGCGATACACACTGGCACTGGAGACCACGTTCTTTGTGTGACCCTGTCGGGTTTAACTAATCAGTCTATAAGGGGCTAGTGCTTCTGGCCTCCAGTAAAAGCCACCTCCCCCTTTTCCTTCTAGGCAACTTACACTGCTGTAGCAGCTGACTTTTTATACAGCAGTATAAGTTGTCCTGGAGGAAGGGAACCGCCAAAACAGCCAGAACAGGTGCATCTTGCACAAAACTTTGGAAAAATTTGGACACTTTTAATGCTTCTACGGGGTGTCAGCGTAAAATGCGAGGGGCATTGCAAGGCGAACTGACTAACTTCTGACCAGTTTTTATTTTATTTTATAGCGCCTGAACTAAGGAGGAGACCTAAAGGAGTGCATGGGACTGGCAAAAATGGCAGAAGCGGTAGTAGTGGAGCGAGACATAGAAGCCACGTAGAATGAAATCGGAAGCGAACGAACCTCGTAGAGGGCGAGCGGGGAGTGCTGTTCGCAGAGCGGAATTCGTTCGGCGCCGTCATCTGAAAGTGGAGAGGATCAGTCGGCACAGTACTCTCGGCGAAGGGCAGTCTGCTCACAAGGTGCCATGGAAAGGCGCGCGGAGGCGCCGCTGCTGCCGAGGTCGGAGAGGGAGCGGAGGGAGTTCGGGTCCTATTCTGGGATCGGAGCGCGGTGTGCGCGAGTGAGTGTGCAGATGGATTCGATTTAGCCCTTTCAGATATACAGCGCGATAAAAGGCCGCCGCCGTCGTCGCCGCGCGTGAACGACAACGCCCCTCCACCCTGACGACGTCAAAACAGCTGTGCGACACACAGGTACTTGATGGAAATCGTTTTCGCCGACCGCCCCGGGCCCTCGCGCTCCGAAGGCGGCACGCTGACCGGTCGCCGGCATCGGACGGGTCAGAGGGCACCTGAGCTGATGGGAGGAGATGGCTCGCTATCGCGAACATCATCTGCGCAGTGACGAGGATGGGCACTTTCACGGCTCGACAACTCGCGCCGTAAACAGAGCGGTTCCGTCGATCTGAAATCTAGACAGCTGTTCCGGGAAAAAGGCCGCCACCGTGTTCCATGCCTTTGCTTCATGCTAGGTACGATTAAGGCTCTCCTATCACGGGTGATGCAGCTCGACAACAACTCGGGAGTGCTCTTCATAGAAGTCAAATTCTGCATGCTAAAGAGCAGCTGTGGTAAGAGGAATACACTAAACAAGTGGTTGTTAAAACAAGGTACGGATCCCACCCATAGAATCCTCTGGAGTGGTGTAGGATTAAAAAGGCGTTCTTTCCTGTATATCCTCCATGACTGGCAACTTCACCCTAGCTCTACCTTGCAAACTTTCTACACCTGGGCTGTATAAGCGTGGGCGCTTGAAGATCTCCTTAGTTTCAGGACAAGTTCCTGTATGCTGTGGATTAGAAGGAGGGAGAGCCCTTCTCTGGACTTGCACTCTATATTGTTAGCACGAACTAGAGGGCTCTCTGTGTGTTCAAAAGTGATTTCCTGCTACCTCTTTAGAAAGGAAGGGTACCTGGTCGCCGTGGCACTGTGAAATGAAATGAGATGTGTATGGCGGGATGCGGCTTCGACAGCTGATTCAAGGAGTGTGTTCCCTATCTAATAAACGCTTCTGTGAACGGAGTCGTGGACCATTTTCAGTCTGCCTTCCTAGCCTTCTGCTCGCGCGCAGAACGCTCCAGTCGCAGGATGGAGAGCTTAAATAGGCCAGAAGCATCGTTAGTTCCCAAGCAATGGTGGCGCAATAGATAGAGGAGCGACACGCTGGCACGGAATGATTTGTTGTTCGACTCCACTGGAGGTTGTGGGTTAAAAAAAGAACCACCGCAGCCGACCGAAGCACTCCATGTAGAATCGCAACGGAAAAGGTGCCACAATGGAAACCCGACTCATGGGTACCATCGTACCTTCACGATTCAAACGTGGAAAAGTTTCTTCGCCTAAACATAGCCTAGAGAAGTTTAAAGCCATGATTGTTAGTTAATGGTCAGGCCCTAAAACTTCGATTGGTTACGGTGGGTTGCGGTATGGAGGGGTGAATAAGGAAGGGTCTCTCACCCATGCTCATCTATACCTACAGAACCCACCGTAATCAGTCGAAATCTACCTCTACGGGATACGGAATCAAGTTCAATGCGCATTTGGTGGCCAGCCGACTAACAGGCAGTGCTTTACTTTTTTCGGATCAGCACTTCATCCGGAGGGAAGGAAGACTTAGCTGATCTGGGCGAAACCCGAACCTGTAACTTTGAACCGGGGTGCTCGCGGCAGCGCAGTCGAAGGAGACGACGATTCGCCACAGTCGCTGTCTCCTCCGACCGTACTGCCCCGAGCCGACAATATTTGACGATTGTAAAACTAATTCTGTTTCATTTGTTTGACAAATCCTACGCAATGCACAAGGACTTAGACTTTCTTGGTTCTAACACAGTAGTCATGACCAGTGTCCCCTCCCTACATTTACTAAAGTTACTTCGTATTGATTGGTGTGGGCATCAAAACGTCTTGCCATTTCAGTATGCAGCCTTCAAGGATTTAGCGTTCTTGTTCTTCAGAAATTGCTACAAATCACAGATCTGTTCGTGGCAGTTCTTTGGCAGAAGGCGCTGCAGGGCTTTCCTGATTAAACAGTGCAGATGCTCGTTTGCACGCACCTTCGAATTGCACTCCTTAGGTGGAATGGCTTTCGAATCGCCTCCGTAGGATGCACTAATCGAACGATCCTACATGGGAGTTCCTGCAGGGTGAGCTGGCAACTGCTTCCCCACCTCCGACCACATGTCTCGAAAAAACCCTCCCGCAACAAATGTGCAGGCAGCTGGAGCAACTCGTTGGCCACCGGAGCGGTTTTTGGCTGATGTGTGATCCGGCTAGTAGTGCTATGCAAACAGCACTCGTTCACGGATACTCGGAGCAGTGGTGCTCGCCCCGATCAACTGGGTTTTGAATCAGTAAGCAGGTGGGAAAAATAGACCGAGAGCTGCGATTCTATGGTGGAAAAGACTCGCTTACTAAGGAAATGATAAAAAACAAACGTCAGACCACGTAATCTTTTTCCGCCAGATATGGTAGAGACTTGCGCATGATAGCACAACCAGAGAAGGCGCCGGTGTCACATACACCAAATTTAAGATTTCTGGTTCGGATTTCGCGCGCATGCCAACCAAAGCTTCCATCCCTTCGGGGTCGGGGACCTTGCACCAGACCTACCTCCTGGGAACGCTAAAGCACTGACTTATCCATCGGCCACTGCGAGAGATTGCACAGGCAAAATACGCAGTTTGCCTCCACGACATCCATAGAAGTACCTTGTCCTTTTTGTCCATTATCATAGACACTTCAGTGCGTAGTTAGGCTATAGGTGTCGTGGTGAGCAGTCGATCAAAAAGCCAGCGTTTCATCCTCCCCAGACCAGTGGGCTTCAAATCGCTGAAGGCGGAGGAATGGAGGGCATCATGGCATGGAAGAAGCGCGATTTTTGAATAAATTGAGGATGCATATTAGCCGTTCTCCAACTACACTGCACGCAACCAAAGACACGGCAGAGGTCGCCACTACACATCGAAATGGCGTTCTTCAGATCCAACCGGAACACTGCCCTGAGGCATTCAGACTACCATTTTTCATTGTGAGGGCGTGGATCAATGCTTCTGTCACGAAGATGCCACTTGTACCAGACATCATCAGGACTCTACGTGCTCGAGTTGTGATTTGAACACAGATGGTCAACATCATGGTTGAGGAAGAAGCCCCCGAAGAATATGACAAAACGGGCCTATATAGACACCCAATGGAATGTCGAACCCCTGTACCTCTCTGTGAAGCAGCCAAGATGATAGCAGCATCACACTGCCGAGGACAGCATGAAGACCGCCAATAAGTCAAAGATTTAGCCCTCTGGGTTCTATCCTCGCCTTCGGCAGTCCATTCACTTCACATAGAAGACATAATATAATAGAATCCCAAGCCTTCAGGTAAACTTCGCATCGGAATTCAGCTGAAGATTCCGAACAAACTTCGGACCTTATCTGTCAGTTCGCATGTTATTTAATTGTATAGGACACTGTAAATTAGGAGAGTGTAGCCGAATCGAAACTGAAAAGCTCGTGATCGCCTTCCGACAGTCATCCTGTCTTGCATCAGCGCTCCAACGATGCGGCTTCCTAGCCGCTGGCAACTCAGCATCATCTCGCTCAGATAGCAGGCACAACACCGTTATCGGGTTCGGACAAAAGATGAAGAGCGTCTGCTTCTGTTTTCCTTCAAAGCAAATGCTCGTGGGCATATCGGTGTAAACGTAGAGCACACGGTAAGTGAAACAATTTGGAAATAGAAAATTTCGCATTTTATTTAGGTATTTGCACTCGGTGGTGCACTGGAATGCCAACGAAATCGTCACCCAAACAAAATAACCGGTAAGAAGCTGGACAAGAATAACTTTTAAATTCATTCACACCAGAAACCTATCTCCTTTACTAATCACCATCTCGCTATGCTGATATGATGGCGCCTCCTATAGCTGTGTACCTATACCAAGTCATGTGCAAACGAGTATGAGCCGCCATAGCGCAGAGAAGTTACTCACAATTAGTGTAGTGCACCTTAGGATAGCCGAAGGTTTCTGCATGCATCGCCTCAGCCCAGTAGTAGTCAAAGGTCAGGAAGTCCTTCTTAGTCTATGTTCTGCTATGCAACTCGCTTCCCTTCTAATATCTGGGCCACGCTGGTCCAGTGGCAAGAACAGGCACTAAGGCGGGAACTTCCACAATGATGCGGCGCATTCTCTTCCGAAATAACAGGAACTGAGTAGCGTCTAAGGAGCACAGGGATAAAGTTTGTGTTTGCTACGGGCCACTGGGTTGCCAAAAATTGCAAAAATTCGGTTTGCTGAGCGCGGAGGAATGACCAGCACTAGCTGCAGCAGTGTTTGCACTAGTTGGGAGGATACGTACACCTCGACCTCCCGCCCATGAGTTAGGCGATAAATTCTTGCCATTTTTATACCACTCAGTAGCTCGCAGCAAGAACGAACTTCACCCCTGTACTCCTTGTCGGATACCGTACAAGGCAGTATAGGTCCTGCTGAGAATCGTTGTGCTACGTTCACAGACGCCTCTTGTAAGGAGGCGATCTTTAGGACACTCCTTATCACGCCATTTGACCTTGTGTAGAAAACAGTTTTATCTGCGATCATTTCGATAATATGAATCGATTTGCGGGCGGTGAAGCCGAAGAAGAACAAGAAAGTGGAGGTGGCGGCCATCATAAAAACAATCAGCACCTGCTCATCATCCGTTATTGAGACCGGGGACAAGGAATGCGGAAGCGGCGTAACTCGGCGATCTTACCTTTAGACTCGAAAAGCTGGTTGGGACCCAGAAAGAGCCCAGCGCTCTCGAGGGAGTCGAACCGAGCACGAACCATCAGCGCAGTGGCGCTGGTTGTCCACTGCCCCTTTTAACGAAGGCAGAATGATAACGGCTGGGAAGCGGAGTGTGCGTGTTGGTCGGTAAACGGGACTGCGCTCTGTGCCGCTGTCGTTTTTGGTGCCTCCGAGACCACGCATAATCCCCTCGACGAACTTTATCGAATCTGAAGCAGTTGCCGTATCAGCCAGACCCTGACGTGACAGCAGGGCTTTAAATTGCCGGCTAAAATAACCCCACCGCTGCTGATAGGGGGCTTAAAAATAGGACTAATCTGGCGACGCTCGCTGAACTAGCACCTCTCGTTCGGCGCATGATATGTTGTGCAGCATTAGGGAGCCAGCAGAAAGCCACTGGAGGCTAATAAATGGTTCTAAAGCACAACTGCCTCGTGCGCAGACAAAGCACCATTTTCAGACGACGGCAACCACTGCTTTCAGGATCGAGAGGCGGAGAGCTTCATGTCTGAAGCTCGCTTAACACTGGATATATTTCATGCACTCAGCAATGTGCCGGAGGAGGCATTCGAGGCGGAACAGCCGGTAGTAACGAGATTCTCTTTCTTTTACTCACAATTGGTAGCCATTTTCATTCGTATAGTGACCGAGACTATGACCGGCATGGCCCCACAACATATGATTCCAATATACAAATTTCACGTCAAATTGGACAGTTTTAAACAAATAGGACACTTTTCAAATCAAATCGGAGATTCTTCTAAGCAAGCTTGACACTTTTGAAATGAAACTGAACATCTTGCAAATCTAAAAGAGCGTCCTCCAGATTGAAGTAGAGACTCACCAAGAAGCTTGGAATAACCTTTTGTTCAAGGACAATCGTATACATTTCTTTGAATTTTTTTAAAATTCACCTGGCCCAATCAGTGAACACACCGTTTGAAAACGTGTAAAAAAATAAGGATAAATAGTGAGCTAAATTTTGCTTCAAGGCGCAGAAAGACAACAATCGCTTAGCGCCTTAAAGGAAGAGATCGCGCCATCCATTCGGCTAGATCGCCGCGATTTTTAATCGATTGATATCCAAAGTTATGCTTGTGCGTAGTAACACAGATATAAACGGTACAACAGCAGCAGCAGTAACAACAACAGTTATAAGCAGAGAACACAGACACGTTTTCCCACCCCTTTTGTTCACGAAAGCAGCATTTACACTATCAATCAAACAAAAATCGCGACGATCTATCCGATTGCGATGCGCGATTTCTTCTTTTAATAACCAAATAATTGATGCCTTTGCGCGCTTGGAAACAAAATTTAACTCACCATTTATTCTTTAAAAATAAAATTTTTACAAGCCTTCAAACAGTGTATTCACTTATTGGGGCAGGTGAATTTTGAAAATCTCAAAGAAATGTATACAATTTTTCTTGAACAAAATTACCTAAGATTCTTGGAGAGTATCTAGTTCGACCTTTAAGACGCTCGCATTGATTTGGAAAGTGTTCAGTTTGATTTCAAAAGCGTTACGTCTGTTTAGAAGAGTGTCCAGGGGCCGGATTCACCAACGACTTCCAGAGATTTAACAAAGAAATCGCGGCCAAAATTTCCGAAAAAATGCGAATTAACGCGGCGTATCAACAGGCGATATGGTGAAATGTCGGCGTTATCGTGAATTTCGACTGTAATTTCTCCGTTAAATCTCTGTAAGTCGTTGATGAATCTGGCCCCAGTTTGAGGAAAAGTGGCACATTAAAACCATTTATCGTAATTTTTACGATAACAATAGTAGCGCCGATGGTTCAGTTATAAATCCCACCCTTGAAAACTTCAAATAGCTATACTGTGCAGAAAGTGGTGAAATTTAAGTACAACAACGTCTACAGTAATCGCCTGACTGAAACGCTGTTCTCTAAGACCCACCTACTGCTTGGTGTTGGTCAACGCTTGGCGTTACTCAATTTCCAACGAGCTAGATATCACCTCTTCATCTTCTTTCTTTCTCTTCTTCTTTTCTCTTTCTTTCTTTCTTTCTTTCTTTCTTTCTTTCTTTCTTTCTTATTTCCGTCGCAAGTGGCTAGTTCGGGTGCACATTTGGTTGCACAGTGGTCAACGGAAGGCGCCGAAAGCCCAAGTCGATGGTTGTCTTCCATAGATGCACGTCTGGCGTGTACGAACACACAGTCAGTACTCTTTTCCCAGTGTTACGCTCCAGCCTGAAGACAGCAGCGGCCTGAGAGAAGCCGAGAAGGGACAGAAGAGGGCGTCGCAGGGCATCAAGTGTAGTCCTGGTGGAGCCGATAAAGGATAAGGGATAAAGGACGGTGTCACTCAATCCCTCTTTGGGATGCGCCACGCATTCTACTGAGATGTCTTGGAGGTGAACTGTGCATTACGTATTTGCGTATTTGGCCATCAATGACAGCCGATGGACAAGTCAGCACTCTATCCTTCCCGGACAAGTCTGCATCGGGTGGACGCGACAGTCGGCCCTCGACTGCGTTACACGCACCCTGTGGAGCCGTTATACGAGCAATATGTTCCGAAGAGGCCGCTGCAGTCAATTACTGCGCGACCGTCGCCCAATCCATTCAGATATCGGGACGGCTAAAACGCCTTCATTTCTTCACAATTTCCTCCACCCCCGTTGCACGGAGCTTGACTTCGACAAGCTCTTTTACCTATTCCATAACACGTCGAATACTTTAGCCAACAGCGTTGCGTGCTTGATGTTAAAAATATTTGAGCCTCGCCGGAACCATCAGGTTTCCTGGAACGCTTCGACAAAGTTCATCCGTCTCTTTGGTCTTCGCCACATTACTTCTGTTATGGCAGCGTTCGTAATTTTCTAAGAGTAGCAATGGTAGAGAAGAATTTGGTTGTATAGACCACCAAAGAATGCAAGAAAAAGTCTGCTGGAGAAGTGGAAGTCGAAGAGAAATTTTGTTTTGCGACGTAGCGTCGACAGTGTTCCGGATAAAAATCACAGCCTTTTTCTAGCGCATACGATTGCCCGGCTTCTCCATCGCTTCGAGCAACGAATCTCCAGAAACCAGGCAAAATGGTCCAATTATAAGCTTCCAGTAGTTAGTCTCAGTTTCGCAATGCCCACGACTAAATTTCAGCGAATCGTTTGTCGCGTTGCTAGGTGACAATATCAGTGGTTTCCCATAAGAAATCAAAGTCTTGGCTGAGCAAACCTTTAGGAGGCCGTACAAAAACAACTCCTCGCCAGGTAATTAAGCAAGACGACTCAGTTTCCTTGTAGCCATGCCGTCTGGGAACCAGGAGGGTTCCTCTCCACTCCCTACCAAGCCGACCAGGCGTGAACGGCACAGCGTCAACTTCCTGCATAGCCGTAAATCAGCGAAACGGAAGTGAGTTTGTTAGCCGAAGTGCGCGATTTCTTCTCACGGCAGAATTTCTCCCTTTAGCGGCACGAACCCAATCCCAATTAGCCTTTGCGGCGTAGAAGAAGTTGAAGAACGAGCGAGCTCTGAAAGAGCACGTGCGCCGATGTATTCCAGGTTGACAGAACTCGGTCAGGCTTAATTTATGTTTTCGCCCTTAAATTATGGTTATTTACAAACGCACGTAGGCGCACAGGTGAATAGTCAGAATTGCTCAGACTGTTAAAGATGAGTGAGAACCGCGACCCACACAGTTGAAGTACCACTGTATCATGCTGATATAAGGAACCGCCTTACAGATCTCGAAATGGAAGAAAACGGCGTTTTTATTCGGATGCGAATGTCAAAATAGGCAGAAGGCCTAATATGTCTGGCACCAGGAGTCGATCACAGATACGCTTCAGGTCAGAGCCAGGCGAACCGAGTCGGTGAATTGGTACCAGACGGCCCTCGGAAGGACAAAATCATGCCTGTTCGCCAATTCGCCACGGTAATCAGTAGGCTGCCAAACTATATCCACAACATTCCGTGCAAGTCGACAGCTTGACGCAACCCAAGCGGGAGGTGGCATCGACATTTTTCGTGGTCCTTATCCATTTTCCTGCGACCAAACACGATAGATACTTTTGTTGGAGAGCTGCCAAGTAGCGAGGTTTCTTTAGAAGTCCAATAAGCCCCAAACGTCCACTGCTGTGCCTTCAAACGACATTCAGCATTACCCACTTCTCTGGAAGTATGCTGCTTTCGGCTTGGGTAGTATCCGAGACCCGTGAGTTTCTTAATACAACTCCTCCCCTCTTTGCTGATAACAGAAGGAGGCCACTCATTTTAACGATTCCTTCGATTCCGGGAGATCTGCAGTTTAAAACGAGCTCATTTCGATGGCTTTTAAGGAACTATGAAATATAGGAGTGGGAACATCTCCAAGTGAATTGATCTATGCTGAGTATATAATGGAAACAGAAACAGAAAACACAGAAAATATCGCCTTTTTTAATGTATTTAGTAGTCAGGCAGATTAGACTGAACGTGCGGGTTGGTTCGGTGCCGGTGTATTGTTGTTGATAACTTTCCACAACTCAGAACCCTTCGAAGGCAATGGTGAGCTCAGAAGAAGTAGAAAAAGGGTAGCACAAGGGTTTCAGCGACACCAAAGGTGTCCGGATGAGGGAAAACTGTTCCTTCGAACTGGTCCAGCCTAGCGGTGTGCCATTTGATCTAGATAATGTTGATTTTCATCAACAGCTTGACCACTAAACCGAAACACACGATCAAGGATGGTACGTCCTTCTAGGGTCTCCTTGAACCCCCGCAAAGTGCCGTGATTTTCTTCGGTATCAAGCTCTTCGAGGACTCATGGTCATACATCGAGAGAGGCGCAATGGCGCTCTATATCAAGCTCTTCGGTCAACACCGAAGCAGTCTCTTAGTTCCAATGACTCAGCACTGCCTCGTGTCTGATACCAGATTACTGCTTAAAGTAGTGCCATATCGCTGTGCTAACAGGACCCGGATCAAATGGGTCTGCGGCAAAAGCTGGTTGCCGTGTTCCGATGGAAGAATCAGCCAAACACAAACAGAGGCGAACTCGAAAATGCAAAGAGGAAGTTGAAAACAACACGGACACAAAACATCGGCACACGCACACAAGCACTCCAGCTGGGACTCCTCCATATCGACTTCTCGATGATGTTTTCCCGACAACGGATGTGTCCGTGGCGAGTGCGTGTGTGCGAGAGCGTTTCCGTATCTACCGCAGCGAGTTGATGAAAATAACGGCAATAACGGCCAATTTCGCCCGATGCCAGCCGTCCAAAGATGAAATCCCCGGCAACCTTTGTCCCCACGGGATATTTTCAGACGAATCGATTCACAAGGAGGCTGCCCTTAAGGCGGCAGACGCAATTATTTCCTGCGTGATATTGAGGCTGCTCCAAAGGTGATTCCAGATGAAAATGGCTGTTGCTTGAGTCCTGCCTTTCGAAAACGATCGCGTGTTTAAGGGCACCTCAACCGCAGAGACACAAAGGTCCATAGCAACGTCCCAGGGGGGAGAGGATTCGCTGGGCGAACGTAAACCTCGACGTTGACATTAATCTACACGAACAGCCGCACCAAATCGCAAGTAACTGGCAGGCAGAAGACGAGCGCTTAAGACGTGGATTAACGGCGATGGCCGTTGGCAGCAGCAGCGCCAGAAGAACGCTGCCACGGCCCCGTCGTCCAAGCAACAACATTCGAAATCAGCTAGCACACTGCTAGCGAAATAGGCCCGTTGCAAGGCCAAACGCTCGCGACCGACCTCAGAAATCCTTATGTTCCTCAGGCGCTTGGAGTTCTAGCGCAGTTCTCGCTCTTTGAGCGAATCTTATTCGGCTGCAGGGAATATTGTCGTAGTTTTCGACTTCTAATTTCAATTGATCATCAAATCGTCGATCGCCAATCATTTCAGTTAGCTTGAAAACTGTTAACCTGGAGTACTGCTGCCAATAAAACCCGCTAGAAGCAATCTTGAAGTTGTGGACAATTGGACAGGTAGAGCTCATGAACCGTCGGAAAGTATTTTTGCTCCATTCTTGTACATGGTGAGAATTTCACTCTGGAAATAATCAAAAAAAAACACGAAAAAATAACGCTGTGAAAGCAACATACATGGAGGTCGCGTGAAATCGAAAACAGCCTTCAGCTCCAAATCCTACAGCTTTTGTGCGGATGAATTAACAATTTGCTATTCGGAGTTGTCGCTCGTGCTGGTAACACTTTATTCACCAGAGCAGAGCACATTATCAGCAGATTTTCGTGCTTGGTTCTCAAACTTTCATTGTCATTTTCTGTTCTAATTCGCTAGCTTGTTCAGTAGATTCCGTTGCGAGTTGCACCAGCAGTAGACCAGATACCAAAAGTGATTATCTGAACGTTACCTAGAAGTTTCGCGATGGTTGCCGAAAACTAATAGCTTGGGAACTAGGCTCCCTCCGTTTTTTAACATATTATTCTGAATTTCGTTGAACGTCTTTAGCATAACGATATGAACCATTCGAAGGAAAATGATTCGTTCTATCAGAAAGTATGTCCCATTTTCACATTTTTAGGTAATCAAAGTGGAAGGCCAAAAGAAGAAAATAACCTCCTCCAACGGCTCCTTCTACCTGCTTAGGTTTAAGATTTTTTGCCTAATGTCATCACCATCCAAAAAATTGTGACTGGTTATAAAAGGGTGTGTGTTGGGGTTTTTTTCGCTCATTTTGGAAGGCCCAGAAGACATACACTATTTATACCAAACGCTCTCGCTCGTTGTTCAAATTTTTTGGGCAGCGTTATATGTCTTTCGGAGGAGAATGTTTTGCCTTATCAAAAAGCCTGTTGCGTTTACCTGCTCATACTGACTTTTATCGATGTTTAGCGGTTAACGATTTTTAGCAATGTTAGAAAAGAGAAAAGATAGCTTTACCTTTTTCGCACAATGCCATACGTCATTTGGAAGAGAATGTTTCGTTCTGTTAGAATATATACATATATTTAGTTCTCTGGCTATTCTGAATTTTGCTTATTTTCAAGTCCCTGTTTCAGATTTAGAAAATTAACCAAAGACAAGGACTCCTAGTCGAGGAGCTGTTGGTAGAAATTTATGTCCTTTGTTCACTTTAAATTAGTGCCCTGAAAAATAGCTGTAGAGCGAATCATTCCCTTTCGAAGTGTATATAACGCTGCGTAAAAAGTTCAATAGTAAGCAGAGAGAAGGAGCCGGCGAAGGCCATTTTTCTTTCCTTAAGTTTCCAATTAAATGGCCTCAAATCTCGACATGAAAAAGGGAAACGTACTTTCTGGTAGAGCAAATATTTCTCTTTCGAATGCTATATAATATATGGTGTAAAAGAGTTTCAGCGAAATTAGAATGAAATGTAAGCGAGCTCAGTTTTCAACCCAATATTTTCAGCACAAATACCTCGTAAACCATTCTCTACCATTGTCCATGATCCAATTTTTATAATAAAGGGCTACTATTTCAATCTTTTCTTTCACTGGAACCAATGAATCCAGAGGTTGCCATTGGCGTTTTCATTTGTTGAGGCGCCAGATCGTAGAGTTCATACCAAGTGAACTTATTCTTCTTCCTGCGCAAAGAGGCTTGTCGCCAAGATACGCTTTGATACCTCCACCTTTAAGCTGGCTACCTTAAGCTATGTTTCATGTTATTCAAAACTATGTGCTTTTCTTTACGTACGGGAGTCAAAATCTCCTATTGGAGTAAAAAACGAAACCGACGCGGGAATATTCAAGGCACCAAAACGGCGAGAACTCTCCCTAAACCTAGAGAATACACGTCCTTATACGTTCTGAAAAATGAGAACTTACAAAATGGAAATAGCTGACGACAGAAGGAAGGCGTGTGACAACCAAATGTTGTCGATGAGCATCTCCAACGCCCAGGCATAACGAGCAGCAGAAAACGATAAAACGCTATCAGATTCTAGTGTGCTAGTTCGCTCTTTAATGGGAAGAAGCCGAGGCTACCTTATTCACCATTGCCCACAACGAATTCTAAAGTGGGCGAACCCTTCAAAAATTAAATACTTGGAAAGCCAATAGTTGATGTACTGCAGCAGAAAGCAGCGTGAAAAGATACTGAGCAGCCGGAAAGTTAGTATCTGTTAGGGGGGGGGGGTTAAGCAAAAACTGATGTCAAGAGAGATATTAGACCAGCAAAGTATCAAGGAAACATTTTGAACCAGCATTGCATAGGCAGTGCTAACTGTAAGAATGACGTGTGATTACAGCATCAGGGTGTTCAAAAATTACCCCCTCCGAAAAAAAACCTGCCAAGCTGTCAATCAAATATGACAAGGGTTTTACAATGAGCAGCCAGTTCCGCAAAAGAGGGTCTATGAAGAAAATAACCCGGGTGAACCGTAACTGTAAATTGTAAAACAAAAAAGAGGGCCGTCATATTTTCCACCTTCTGCGACACGAACGCCATTATTTTCTGTGGCAAGCGGGCCCTAGAAAATGATTGCGATTCTGTCGCAGAGAGTCTCGCGAAGCAAGGAAACACTGGGAGTAAGAAAAACTACGAAAAGGAAACCCCTCATTCGCGCCGGCTGGGTGATTAGGTTCTGTGCACCCAATCGGCAGCCTCATAAAACGCCACGGAATTGCATGCAAGCCGTGAAGTGTTGTCACAAAACTCCGACGGAGAGAAGAACTCCAATAGACATGGAAGAACCCGAATACGAAAACAAACAATTCTCGTGGATTCGGAAAGGAGGGCACAAACCGTTGCCAAATCTTTGAAATATTACCAACTCTAGAGTCGATGTCAAAAAGAAAGTAAAAAGAAATTTTTATCTTCTCATGCAATGAAACGCTAAGGAACGCAAAAAGTGAAGTTACAGGAACTTTGAAAGAATTACACGGCAGATCCGATCTGATCGGGACGCACCTCTTTAGTCCTTACAAGAGACTGGGAAGTTCTTAGGTCACATGTTTAACGAAATGCAAACGTTGGAAAGAATGTTGTAGAAAGAACAACGATGCAAGGGCTGCCAGGAAAAGATGGCCGAAAACATCACCACTACGTTCAGATAATTAACTCATTGGATATCGAGAGCGGAAGTGAAATGTGACAATCTGCTTCAGGTTCTGAGAACGAGGTCCTGTTTTCAGCTATCCAGAGCCCTATGTCCTTCAAGTTGAACTGCTTCGGCATAATTTTGTTTCCCTTGTGAACGGATATAATAGCGCCCATTCCATGTTATTTCTGAGAAGGACAAACTGCGAGCTTGAATAAGTGGCATGAAAAACTTTCTGACAAAGCGGTTTGCTGCTGGGAATCCAACATGGCAACATAGTTGTGCAGGCTGCATTTTGCAATTCAAAAGAGGATACGACCTTTTATCGTTCACGAAATAGCCAAAGCACCCCAAAAACAACAGCTATCATAGAGCAGACTGGCTAGCTATGTACGAGAAGAAGCGGCATGGTTCAAGAAGCTGTGAGAGTTGAAGCCGGCAGCTAGCAACTCTCACAGCTTCTTGGACTCATTGGCTTCAGCCACTTCCGCTCGGAAGACTACAGCTGTCGCTTCCCTTGCACGGTGCTTGTTGGCTCTGCACTAGAAAAAAAAACGTGATAAACGCAGATGTAGCGGAGCGCAACACAGGAGGAGAGTGGAAAATCGCGCCACTGTTGGCCCTTCGAAAATGTAAAAATGCACTGGCTGATCGCTTAGCCTTTTTCTTTGTGCAAACTGCCTTAGGCAAGCAACAGCGCGCAAAGAATGGAAATCTCTGAGGAGACGGCAGTCGTTTTAGGCCAATAAAAGGGCTTTAAATGGATGAAGAGCGAACAATTTAGGTAGAGCTCTCGGAAGAAAATCCTTGAACACTTCCAGAGACTCCGCTTTCGCTACGCTTCGGCGTGGTGGCGAGGTCGTATATCATCTCTCCAGTGCCGCGCTTCCTTAGCACAGAGAAGCGCAGCTTATCTTGGTTCTGATAGACGACCAGGACGCGACATCAGGCGAACACTGACGGCTGTCACGTGATGGCTAAACCGACGTCTCCTGAGCGCATCTGAGTGCCTCATCAGAATTCCCGATGCACTTGGCTGGGCGGTGGATAATTGCCGAAACGCCGTTTGCAGCCCATGAATCGCGAGCAGTCGGCCGCGAGGTATCATCGACGGCCGCCGTCCGGCTCTTGAGTCTCGTTCATTCAGTCTCGCGGCTTTCATTGGCGCACGGGTAAAAGTCGGCTGGGCGACAACTGGGCGTCTGACCGCCATCAGAAGAGCCGACGGCGAGCCATGCGACAGATGGGATTCCGCGTACGCCGATGCACTCTGCGCCACGGGCCGCCATCGTTCAACAGTGTTAAACTGGCGCAACAACAGGGCCACTGGCCCCGACCGATATCGATTGACGCACGTGTACTGGAAGCGAGGATTCGGAAGCGAAGCTGGATGGGAGGTGGGCACACGGTGGGGATCGGATCGGACCGGCATCTGGAGGTACGCGGCCGGCGCGCCGCGACGCGACGTCCCGAACACTCACCTTGGGGCTGACCATTCTGCGGGATCGTGAGCGTGACCGAGGGAGGCGCCGACGGCTGCGACGCCGTCGTGTCGTTGCCGACGGCGGCGTTCACGGAGCTGACGCGAAAACGGCCGGCCATTGAGCGGATGGCCCGCTTCTAGCTCCCCTGCTCACCCCGCCCGCCGCGACCGTCGCCACACCACGCCCCGCCCTCTGGCACTCACGGCGCCGGCAGCAGCAGCAGAACCGCTGCCGCCACCGTCGCTCCCACCTAGCCGGCTGGCGCTGAACAGGCGACGCTGTTTATCCGACGGCCAGCAGCGGCGAACGCCAAGTTCGGCTCGTCCAAGGAGAGCACCTGATCGCTACATCCTTCATCGAAACGGTGCCCAGCACTCGCCCTGCAGGTTGTCTGGTGAACTTCCTCACCGCGGTTTCCCTAAAAGTCTGCTCGATCGCAATGTGCAATCGCTTCAAGCTGTTCAGCAGAGGCATGCAGAAAAACACTGGACACAATTCTCTGTGCCGTCGTTGCTCCTTTTCTGGCCTCGCTGCATGACACCAGCAAAAGGAAGCAGCACCTGTTCTTTTGTACCTGACTAGTAAGTTGTTCGTCCTTTACCCCGTCCTTTCAGCACAAAGCTTCTCGGCAACAAATACACTAGAGGAAGTCGGCATGTGGCGTAGGTCTCTGGTGTACCAGAAGTGGGTTTCAGCTTGGGATCCCGTACTGGCAAACCAAGTATTCCATTCATTCACTGATGGTGGACCTTGCATGACAAGGACAGAACACCCCAGAATTTGCCCAGAATGCTGCTCCCAAGCTTTTTGATGCACCAAAACTGCATTCAGTGCACATCCACACATCACTTCCCATGGGAATAGAAGGATGACTGCAAGAGTTTGGCTAACGCAAACATATGATTGTCCTTTTGTTGCAGCAGATTAGTGGATCCGCGAGCAAAACTAATAGAAGCTGGAAGAAAGTTGAGAAAGTTGATAGTATGATGACAGAGTAACTATTGCCTAGTAATCGATTTTCACTGCAAGTAACCATAGTGAGCTTTAAATAATCATGATAGAGTTCAAAATACATCCACAGAGATCGTTAAAAAGTAACGAAATCTTCAGTGGGAAAAGTCTTCAGTGACAATGACGTATTGAAGCTATGTCTTCATATGGAAACACTCCTAAAATACCGTTGGTTCAGTTTCTCCCCCCCCCCCTGAATCATTTGAAATTTGCCTAAGCAAGACAAGAAGCCTTACCCGTCGCGGCGATCACAGCTTCTAGTGACTTTCAACAGTGTCGAGTCGCTACTGGCAAAATGCCATTATTGACCATTTATTTATTTATTTATTTATTTATTTATTTATTTATTTATTTATGGATGCATACTAATCGTAAGGTACATGTGAACATGTACTAAGACAACCATAAACAGGCAAAACATCCTGTTGGACTTAAACATCCAGGACACTGAGCTAATATGAAAAAGGGACACTGATGAAGTTAAAGAAGGAAGGCTTCAGCAATTGACCTATTTAGCTCAGAAAACTGTTTCGGAGAGATGAAGGACTTCGTTAGATTGGATAAACACGAACTTTATTTAAGATTCGTGGTAATCGCGAAAACAAACCCGCACTCGGACTGCGTTACCCGCACTCTTCAATTTTTAGTGAGATTTTATTGTGCTGTGACACCTTCGCCCCGTGTCTCCGTGTGCCACCCGTTCACACTGTGCCCTATATCAGTACCACAACACTATTACTGAGAGCGTTTCTGCAGTCGAATTTCTACAATACCGCCCAAAAACGGCGGTTTGGGGAGGAAAAGCTCGTGGCAAACCGTCGCATGCTCACAACTCCTTCTGTTTAGGGTTTTTGAAAAAGAAAAGGTTGGCACCTTCGATCGCCCCTTTAAGATCTACACAAACATACGTGTATACATCTTTGCCAGAACACCTATTTTAGCCGTGCGTGGCCCAAAAAATGACTGAAGCACGCTCTTGTGGTTTTGCAATTAGAGCAGCTTATTTCTGAGGACATGCGTGCTTTCTTAGTATCTCAAGTATGGCGTACGTTACCAGTGCTCTGTCGTGCCTGAAATGCTCTAAGAGTGCGCCGTGCACAGCGCATATAGTATCGAACTGTCAATCGAGTGGGCGAAAGCATGTTCAGTCCGCTTCTATCTCCCTTTATTGGAAGACGTAAAGCTTTCAAGACTATTTCGAACCTTTGGAGAATTTTATCAGAAATTTCCCGCCGCCCTACTCAGGAATTGCTGTACTCTGTTCCGGCGAGACTTTGGAGTGCATCGTGAACGATGCATCTAGGGTCGACCCTATCAATGAGTGGGCGACCGTTCGCAAGTTGTACGCGCGGGTATGTTTGGAGCGCAATAACTCGGTAAATTTTGAATCCTTAGGGCCCTCGCACAATTCTGCGGCAATGCCGCGGCCCTATCCTTAACCATAGGGCAGGGACGCAGAGCTCGCCGTCGACGGCGTCCCGCCCTATCCTTAACCATAGCGGCAAGCGGCGTTGCCGCAAAAGTGTGTGGGGGCCTTTACGGTTGCAGCTTGTGGACCTTGGAAATATGCATGCTCGCCATCTACTCAAACGGTACCACTCTGTTATATTAAACTAAAACTCACTGAGTACAATTTCTGGATAACAGAATAAATGAACGAGCGTGTGCAAATTTCGAGCTGACAAGGGCAACGGCGATGGCGCTCGAGTATAAACAGATTTGACGACGGTAGCTTGGTTTTAATTGATTTGCCTGGTTTGCCTGGCCGACCAATCGTTCCCGTCGCGAAGTATGAACAGGCCCTGAAGCTTAGCCTTGCCACACTACCACTCAACTTCATGTGTTTGCTGTGCAGTATTTGCCCCACTGTAGTATGGATGCAGTACAGGTGGTCAGGCTCCTGGGACTTGCTATGACGCCCAGGATACGATATCTCCGTGAATTAATTGAAGCCATAGCGACTCTCGTCCACTTTCCTCATCGTGGCAGATGATCAACTCCCCAGCTTTGGTCACGCGCACGCGAGTTCGGTCCTTCCATGGGACCACCTAGGCTGAGACAGTGCTCGTGGGTGCGGTGGTGAAGACCTGCGTTCTCTGACTCTTGTTTCAAGTTCTAAATGATGCGCTGATGGATAAATCGGAGAGAGACAAGCCTTAAAGAGTGAAGATCGTCAGAAGAGTGAAGTTCCTGTGGGGGCACCACCGCATCTATTACGTCTACAAGATATAAAGGCAGTATATCTAGGTGTGCACTGACCTGTGGTGGCTACCGGATGAACAGATGAAATGATTTCCCTTCCCAGACAGGTCCGATACCGCCTTACCGACCGTGGGAAACTTCTCTGGATTCGGCTGGAAGCACGAACGGATTATGGGTCAGAGGGCCTCCTTCGGCTGCGCTGCACTGCCTCAAGTGGCCCTACATGGATGCCGGATATTGAATGGCTGCGGAAATAAAGGCTTTGGACCTGGCGAAAAACACACTGCCAACATTAGGCTACAGCTTGCTCTGTGAAAAACACCAAAAAAACATGCCTCCTATTGGGATCTTTTCTTCTGAAAGTCACATTTGGCACCTCTTCCAACGCGTTCGTATCCCAAATGTATTCATTTACTCCAGCACGCAGATCTGTTTCACGCACAGGAATACGAAGAAAGTAGTGGAAAACCAAAAAACAAAAACAAACATTCTGCCAATACATCATCGGTAGCACCGCACATATGCAAATCCCAATCGCAATGACAAATTCTGACACGCAATAACCCAGATCAAAGCGTATCTAGCGAGAAGCAAGCTGGGCATCGCAGGGCGCCTACAGGTTGAAAAATGTGTTCCAGTTCTGGATTTTCTATCTCCCACATGCAGCATAATTGCGGATATTGTCAGTTTCCTTTCTGAAAAATCTCCTGAGTCATAGATCAGCTTGTTGGTGAGAATTTTCAGCACCATGATAAATTCTGCCGTTTTGCCTACTTGGAGGTAGAGACAGTCTAAAAGGCTCGGTCATTGAGGCCCATTAGGAGGCAAGCTACAGTTTACCGCGAAACATCCCATCATCAGCCTTCTAGCGAAGCTTTTCTGGATGCTTTCGAGAAGACCGATATCTTTCCTTTCCGATGGTTTGAGTACTGTTGTACCAGATTCTACGACTGGCCTGATAAGGATCTTATTGGATTCTTCGACAATTGATATCGTGTTTTCATAGATGGCGTGAACCGTATATTTTTAAGTAACAGCTATGGCGCGGCTTACGTTGTTATAAACCAAATTTGAGAGTTAGACTCGACTATCGTCTGTCAAAAACTGAGCGTCTTTAGTGAAAACAAGTTGCTAAAAAATTAGGCTTAAAATGAACAGTCAAAGAGTACATTATCAACATATTTTATTGTTTAGCTTCCGAAATGGCAAAAATACGGTGCAAGAGCGGAAGAAATTAAGTGAAACCTATCGTGAGGACTGCCTTACTCAACTTTATGGTGAGTACAGCCTTACCTAGAGTCAGCGTTGGTTAGCTCGCTTTCGCTCTGGAAATTTTAATGTTTGAGATGCACCATATAACGGTTGTACAATATCTACTGATGACGACAAAATAAAGGCGTTTATCGAAACCAACTGGCGTATGACAACTCGAGAGCCGGCCGAGAAGCTTGATTTATCGATATCAATGAAAATCCACCTCACCAAATGCAATAACATATGCGAGGGTATAAACTACTTCGATTTGCTTCCAGGTAACCGAGCCGTTGACTTGAATGTCTACTGTCGTCAACCATCGAAAGTGAAATCAAGAAAAACGCCGCTGAACTGGCCAACAGCAAAGGCAAACGCCAGAACCCACACCTTTTCCACCACCCGCCAAAAGTTAACAGAGCTTAATTGGGAACTGACGCCACACCCTCCCTATACTCCTGAACCATCAGATTATCATTTGTTTCGCATCCTTCAAATTCATTTGAGTGGCAAAACGTTTGATGCCGATCGAGCTGTTAAAAATGAGTTGCACCAATCGCTTCAGAAAACCAAGGCTTTTTCGGACGCTGAATTCTTCAACATACCGAGCGATGGCAAAAGGTCACCCGATAAAATGGCTCATATATCATTGATTAGTCTTTGTTGTTAATATAAATAAATTCAATTTGAAAAATATAAAAAACGGCATTAATTATCGAACAATCCAATACAAGAGCGGATGTATGCTTCCGGAGCATTTGATTTCAATACTTGTAATACATATGTTAACGTGTATGCGGTAATTTCTCCTTCTCGCTAAAAGACTACAGCCTTTGCTGAGGAAAAGATTCCTCATAATTATGAAACCCAGATCCGGAGCTTCTCCATCTCTGTCTAAAACCATCGGTTGAAGAAGTGGGTTTTCGAAACGGCTTCTTGATCCCTTCCTTAAAAAATGAGTTCGAAGAAGAAGCACCCATTTCTCCGCACAGGAACTGATATATGCTTGCAATCTGGATGTGCTTAAATCCTCTGGGTTCTCAACACTCTACTACAGCGGCGTCCAAAAGTTTGAAGGGGGTTCGAGCAAAAAATTAATAAAGAAAGTTTTTCCCTAAACTCCCCCGTCCACCCAAATGAGTGGACATCGTCGCGAATGTGTCAGCAACTTGTTATGTGAAACCCTGTCGAAGGCCTTGCTGAAGTCGAAATAGACAACGTCCACATTTCTGCCGTCATCCACATCCCATTATAATAATTAAGAGTTTGTATCATATCAGATGTGTTGGTCCAAATCAGCTATGTAGGTAAATACATTGGAACACAAAGTAGTCGTGGAAGCGAATGATAGCGGCGTCAAACTTTTAAACAATAGGCAGAAAAGTTTACTTTAAAAACAGAGAGCGTTTCCTTTAATTCCTTTGCCTACACATACTGTTGGGCTATTTGCGCTTAGTGTGAGCCTCTAATCATAGAGGAGGTATCAAATGACTACAGATTTAAAAACGAGCACGCCGTTAAATCCTGATTCAGGGGATGTAGCTTACACACATGCATATTCCTTCACAGCGATGAAAAGAGATATTTAGATAGAAAATACAGACCACAGACCCACAATTGTGGTGATGTGAGTACAACTCAAGTGTTGGCGCAAATTTTTAGGAGAATATTTGACTGCATACATGAAAGAGTGACCATACCTTAATACGAGAGGTAATCTCTATTATTATCAGCGACATGTCACCAGCGTCCTCCCAAAGAATCGATGCCTTCTTAAAGAACTCCAGTGGCTGCAACTCAAAGAAGTTGGACACCCAAATTTCGATTTCCTCACGGTTCTTGAATTTTTTTCACCAAGGCGCGCTGCATCTACCGGAAAAGATGGTAGTCTGATGCCGCAAGGTCTTTGATACAAGGCGGATGAGGCAGAAGTTCCCAGCCCAACTACTCAATTTTTTGCAGCGTGATATTTGCGGTGTGCGGTCGTCATGAAGAATTGTCACAGTTGCTGTGTGCACTCCTTGTTGACGCAGTGCTTGATCCACACAGCTCAGTTGTTCTTTATAAATGTCTGCAGTAGCTGTATGGCCTGGATCCAGCACCTCAAAATCTACCATATCTCTATTCCTCACCAAGCACAGAGCATGATTTTTTTCCGTGAATGTCGGTCTTCGTCATTGCCTTGGGAACTTCACCAGGGCTCAACCATTGCCGCTTTCCTGTTGTATTGTCGCAGTGGATCCACTTCTTATCCGACGTCACGATGGAGGCAAAGAAGCCGCTGTTCTTGGTATTGCGGGTGAGAATTCCAGCGATGCAGAATCGCGCTGCCTTGTCTGTGTCGCTGAGCTGATGGCACCTATTTCCTCACAGATTTGAATTTCCGACTTTCCGACTGCATACAAACGATCGGCGATGGTAGAATGGTGACAACCGAACCCCAATGCGAGCTCACGTATAGTTTGTGCTGGATCCGATTTGACAGCTTCCTTCAATCCCTGGTCATCCACAACTTCAGGACGCCGTTGATGTTCTTCTCCTTCAAGGCTCTCATCACCGTCTCGGAAACGTTGAAACCATCGCTGGCATTGACGTAATGACGGAGCTTCGTTACCAAATATTTTAGACAAGATGCGACGGGATTCTGCAGCAGTTCTTCCTTGTTGAAAGCCTTACAGTAAGCAGGCCCGCACTCAGTATTTTTGCTCGATCATCGTTAATCTAAAAAATAATCCTTTAAAAGGTCAACAAATCGGAAAAAACTTTGGCGAAAGATGCCTTCGGAAACGTTTGTTAAACATGTAAAGTTATGTGATCCAAGAAGTAACAATAGCAGAGAAATGACAAATCGAAAACAGGTCACACTTATAACCCGACAACCTAATATACAAATTCCACAAAATATTACAACCACATATATTTCCTTCGTTAAAATTTGTGGAGGTTCTGAATCATTCATTGGACGATGAAGACGTAGCAAAGTTATAACTTGGCGATTGTCCCTTTCAAAAAAATACGTCGGGACATTAGACTGTGGTTCGTTAGAGGCCTTTTGAGAGAATCAGAAACAGTAGCAAGTGCTCCCGGCGCTCAACACCAATGAGGATGAAGGACTGCGTTCTAGGATTAGCCTCCTCAGCGCGATGGAAAACGATGAGACCATACGCCAGTGCAAAAGAACCTCATAAGCGGCCGCACGAACACATGTGCTCTCGAAGCGCTTTAAGCTTCCAGGATGGGCGATAAGGATCGTTCTTACCCGTCTGATTAGTAATCGCATTATTTTAGCCTTTGAATATTGTACAATAATGGAAACATCCCAGTTGGGTGTTGTCAACACAAGCCAATTACAATGTTTGCTGCGGAGTCCTACAGAGTCCCGACAGAACTGCAAGTGGACAGGGGAGAAAATCTATTTAAACAGACGACAAAGTCGAAAGTCAGTGCCAAAGCCGCTGCCAGCTGTTATAAACCATTTTAACATTGACATACCGTGAAGAGTAAGAACCTTTTAGCCCTTACCGCGGCGTCACACAATAACATCACGCTATAACATATGATACAAGTATTTTCGTGTCTAATAAAGCTTTCATTGCATGAAGGCGTCCAAATTTATATTATTATTACTATTACTCAAAAGTAAATTATTTCTCCCACATGGTTCAGCGCCTCATCGTGGCGTGGGGGTGGCAATGGGTGTCGAACTGCGATGTACAGCGGAGGTTTTCAATCTCCGGCAGGGTTTCCCAAGCTGAGAAGGAGTTCGACAATTCTGCGGAAGCCTAGTGAAGTCTGAATCACAGCACGCCCCGAAGGCAGGAAAGGGGCGCCCCGAAGGCAAGAAAGGGGATGATATGAACTCCGCACGGAGGGTGATAGGAGGCAGACACCACAAACTGTTATTGCTTTGTGATGTCTCCTCATGTGATGTCCGGCTCGCCATGCCTTGCAGAAAGTGCAAAAATGGCAACGGTTCCAGCGTCAGGCCCAGGTTGACAGGCCGGCTGATGGAGAAACCTGTCACAAATCATGATCAAGAATCGCAATGGAATCAGTGTGAAGGCTAGGACGTCACCTGGAAGTGACGCGCAGAACCCCCGCCCAAGTTCTGTGGTCAGTATGCGAGGGCTACCGAGGGCAGAACGACCTCGGCCAAAGAAGCTGGTTCGAATGGGAACGCTGAATGTGGGAACAATGACCGGAAGATTCAGGGAAGTGGCCGACCTGATGAAGCGCAGAAGGATAGAAGTCCTGTGCCTGCAGGAAGCGAGATGGAAAGGGGCGAAGGCCAAGGAGATTGGAGAAGAGGTCAAGCTGTTCTACAACGGAAAAGACACGAAGAGGAACGGTGTCGGGATAGCTGTGGCAGAGTCGCTCAAGGATTCGGTAGCTGCTGTCCAAAGGATAAGCGACCGCATCTGGATACGAAGAAAGGTTACTGGACCGTCATGTCCGTCTACGCTCCGCAGACCGGATGCCCCGAGCATGAAAAGGATGAATTCTACCTACCGCTCGAGGACGCCATAAGGTCCGTACCAGAAGGTGACTATCTATCCGTAGCAGGGGACATGAACGGTTATGTGGGGAGTCGAAGAAGAGGAGTGGAAAAGGTTCATGGAGGTAAAGGGGTCGGCATAGTGAACCCAGATGGAGAAAGGATTATCGATCTGGCTGTTGCCCACGACCTGGTTATCTGTAGCACCTTCTTCGCGAAGAGGGAGAGCCAGAAGGTGACCTATGCTAGCGGAGGAAGAAGGACGGAAGTCGACCACATCCTAGTGAAAAGGCCTGACCTGAAAACCGTCCGGGATGTAAAGGTCCTTCCGGGAGAAGAAGTCGCATCACAGCATAGGCCCTTGATAGCGGACCTGAACATTCCTCTACCCAGCAAACCGAAAGTAAGGACAGAACCCAGAATCCGGTGGTAGAGGTTGGGCACAGAGCGCAACGAGCTAAGAAGGGCAGTGCTCGAAGCAGGTCTTCCCGATCCAACCGGTCCCGTAAACGAGACCTGGAGGAGGGTGACCGAAACGATCTTGCGATGTGCCAAGGAAACCCTCGGCGAAACAAAGGGAGGAACCAGAGGAGATAAGGCTGCATGGTTCTGGAATGAAGAGGTGCAGGCTGTGGTGAGGAAAAAGAAGGAGGCCTATAGGCAGTGGCAGAAGACAAGGGCACCCGAGCATCTTACAGCTTACAGGAAGCTGAAGAGACTGGCAAAAGCAGCAGTAGCAAAGGCAAAGAGCGCGGAGATGGATGCCCTATACGAGAAGCTGGACGAGCCACAGGGAGAGAAGTTCGCCATCCGTCTGGCCAAGGCACGTCATAGAGCTAGCCTCGACATTCGAGTAGTGAAGACTGTGAAGAGTGCTGACGGTAGGGTGCTACGGAAACCGGTCGAGGTCAGAAAAATATGGGAGGAGTACTTCAAGAAACTGCTGAATGAGGAACTCCCGCATCGGGAAGTCCAAGAAGAACAGCCAACGGAAGGACCCATCCCGTCATGGACGCAGGAAGAGGTTCGCAGTGCCATAGGGAAGATGAAGCTCGGGAAGGCAGCTGGCTCTGATGGGGTGCTAGTAGAGGCCTGGAAGGTGCTTGGGAACTGCGGAGTCAATTGGCTGACACAGTTCTTCAACAGAGTCACAATAGAGGGTAAGATGCCAGATGACTGGAGGAACAGCATCATAGTGCCATTCTTTAAGCAGAAGGGGGACGCGTCCGTCTGCTCCAATTACCGCGGGATCAACTGATCTCACATACGATGAAGGTCTATGAACGACTGGTCGACTCTAGGCTGAGGGAGATGGTCACCATATCCCAGGAGCAGTGAGGCTTCATGCCTGAGAGGTCCACCACAGGCGCGTTCTTTATCGCCCGCCAGGTGATGGAGAAGTATCGGGAGAAGCGAAAGCCCTGCTACCTGGCATTCCTAGACTTGGAGAAAGCATACGACAGGCTACCCCGGGCCGTGCTCTGGAAATCCCTTCGAGGCAGGGGTGTTCCGGAACGTCTCGTCTCGGTCATAAAGGGCATGTACGAGGGCTCGAAAGCGGCGGTACGAACTTCACACGGAATGACAAAGAAGATGGATATCACAGTGGGGGTGCATCAAGGGTCAGCTCTGAGTCCGTTTCTCTTCGTGGCTGACGCTTGATTGCATAGTGAATCATCTTAAGGAAGGTCCCCTCAGAACCATCCTCTACGCGGACGATATCGCCCTAGTAGCCGACAGCCGTGAGGAGCTGGAAGAGAAGGTGCAGTTGTGGCAAGGAGCCCTCGCAGACAACGGCCTGCGGCTGAACGTGAGGAAGACGAAGTTCATCAGCTCCGAGCAGTGCACCGAACCGATCCTAGACTGCCATGGGGAGATGATTGAAAAGGTGGAAGAATTCCGCTACCTCGGAAGCGACCTATCCGAGGAAGGAAGCGTGGATCAGGCGGTCAAGGGACGAATTAATGCAGCATGGCTCAAATGGAGGGAGTCCACAGGAATCCTCTGCGACCGTAGGTGCTCCAGGACACTCAAGGGCAAGGTATATAGAACAGTAGTGAGGCCTGCCCTCCTCTATGGCTGTGAGTGCTGGGCCCTGGGTAGAGCACAGGAGCGGCAACTGCACGCCGCGGAAATGAGGATGCTCAGATGGGCATGTGGATGGACCCGTCAAGACAGAGTGCGAAATGAGGATGTTAGGACAGTGATGAAGACAGCTCCGATCCAGCTGAAGATGAGGGAGCAGCGCCTTAGGTGGTACGGACCACATCCTCAGAAGACAAGAGGACCATCCCACGAAGTTGGCCCTGAATTTCGAGGCACCCGGAAAGCGTCCGAGAGGAGCCTCAAGGAAAAGGTGGAGGGACGTCATCAAGAGAGATGTCGCCAAAATCGGCGCTGCGCCAGATGACGCCCTTGATAGAATGAGGTGGCGACAGATCACAAAAGCAGCGGACCCTGCGACTGCGCGGGACTAAACGCTCAGGAGAAGAAGAAGACTCAAAAGTAAATTATTTAAATTTGCCTAATTTAGCTTACATTCTAAAAATCCAATTTTCCTGAAAGGGTAAGCTTACTAATTGCTTCTGTTGCAGAAGAGGACCTAGCGCAATGCGCTTGGTTTAAATTGAGCGGGTATGTAAAAAAGGCAGGGTTACGGTCACATTTTCGAATTTTTGAGTAGAAAAGCACATGACTGTAGAAGTCGACGACTTGATACCAGTTGACTGGAAAGCATAAAGCACTAGTATACCCCTAGACTGCCAAGCACAAGCCGCCGTGCAGACCAAATATGCTCCGTCCCCCGAAGTCTTTCTGTGATATCACGCAGAAGCAGAAAGCATGGCGCATTCAAAACCTAGGGCAGCGGAGACGTGGTGTACGTTTCCCAAGATACGATCGAAAGTATCATGTACCTTTGCTGTGATTATATAATAGATCCCAGCAAGATATCATGAGGACGGGCGCTTACGCTTGTGTTCACCACTTTATGATTAGTTTTCTAGTTTTCCTCAGCACATTACGCTAGATTTTCATTCTCTTTCTAACCCCATCAACCTCAGACGTTGAGGAGGTAGTTCTGTAGTTGGCACCCTGACGTCGGCTGTGTTACAAACGTTCTACTTCTGACGATACTTAATAGTTGAGCGAACAAGGTTTGTTTATCGTCATTGAACTGCTAGCATTAGTGACTGCGGTGAGATGGAGTGGAACTGTTGGCAAATAACTGCCAGCTTTCGCCCACCAGGAAGACATAACCTTGTAGGGAAGATATAGAAAATATAAGTGCGATAGAGAATTAAGAAAAACGTTCGTTTCGTTTCTGTACTTAGGCGATGCTGTGCGTACGCTCTTCCTATGACCTGACAGCGAAAAAGAGAATCATATTTTAAATCACATTCAAATTCTGTCTACGAGAAAATATACGTTGGAACAAAAAACAGAAAGATGGAAGAGGAGTAAAGGTAGAGTTGAGTAGAGCAGTGGAAGGTTGTTATAATTAGGACAGCTTTTTTCGAGCTATCGTTTTAAGTGCAAGCAGATAGGGTTGAAAAGCTGTCGAAAGCCTTATCAATGTCGTAAATAATAAATAATACAAACACAACGCTCTTGATTAGTAACGTACTAAAATATTGCTTCTACAAAGTTCAAAGTAGAGCAATAAAAACCATTCTTGTAATATTATTATGACTTGAGAAGCAGAAAGACACAGTGCACAGCAGACCTCCTGATATCTAGCTCTGCCATTGAATCTTTGCCAAAAGGACCTCTCCACTCGTTGAGTAGAGCTACTCTTCTAGGAGGTCTTTGAACTCCGACTCGTGTTCGCTTAGTCGTCTGCATTAACTCCGAAACGCTGGAAGCGCCTTTCGAGAAAGCCACGACAATTCTAGACCGCCGTGGCTCACTTAGTGAGTCTCGGAGATAGTGCCAACTCTCGCGTGCATCCTGAATATTAGACTTGGGCACCGACAGTCTCAGATCTTCTATCTGTCGGCGAAAAAATCATTTATTCTTGTAAGAAAGGATGAAGCATTGGCTGAAGGCGACACACACCTCTCTTCATGGGCGAAACATGCCTCCACATTGACTACATGATATTTCGCAGGATTAAGTGCATGGAAAGAGTTACTTACGCTGGCCTTTATTCATCACACCAACCTACGATAAACCTCGACGCGTGTTAGCCTAGTCGGGGGAGGTGCTCGCCGCCGCGTGCACGTTATTCATAATTCTTGGATCGGATTAGGCTCAAACAAACAAAGCTTCCACACCTTCGTATTCTTTGGATTCGTATCAGAATTGTACTGGAAGCACAAAACTGTCCGTCGAATGACCCGCCCTGCAATCATTGAATAATATGGGGGGATAATCCAAATGCGCATTCAAATCGCCTCCAAGGAACCTGCGTAACTGGAGTGCGTTTGATGACTTTTACGTCGTCGCACTCTTTATCCGCTGCTATTAGCTTATCAGATTCCAAAACTATCAAGACTTCATGTAATAAGTGTAAAACCAACGGAAGCTTTGTTTTTACCAATTCGCTAAGAAAGTTCTCTATTCCGGCCAGGCATTTTCCAGAACTTCCTGTAGTCTCAAGTTCTGCCCAACCATGTTTGGCGAACTCCTCGTGAGAAACAACAAGATCTTCTTATTTCACGACAATGCGGGTCCACGGGTAGAGAATCAGAAGAAACTCCAGTGATTCGGAAGGCATATTCTGGCCCATCCACCGTATTCATCGGAGCTTGCTCCAACAAACCTCCATCTCTTTCTTTCGTTGTCGAACCATTTGCAGGAGAAGCAATATGACGACAGGGGCAACTTGAGAAGTGCTTCCCTGAGTTTTTCGTTAAAATCCCAGGAATTCCATAGAATCCGGACCATCAAATAGCCTGACAAATGGCAATATGTTGTAGATAATAATGGTGCATGTCTTCATTAGTAGTTGTGTGTATGGGACGAGAGAAATAAATTTGAAAAAAGCACAACTGCTGTGATAATTTCATTACAACCTAATACGAGCTAGGAAGTGTTTCCACGCTCCTGATTTGTATATTGCGGCTTCTCGATGGATATAGAGTTTATTATGACTGGCATTTGGGCACCTATGTCAAGTTTCTTCTAAAGGAATTTTGCGCATCTGCGACAGTCTCCTCAATTGCTCAATAGGTCACATACGTAGAATGCCTTCGTGAGCCATGAATTAATATAATTACTGCGCGCAAGAACCTCGCTGCGTAGCCTGTGGTTTGATATCGTCATTTTCTCTGCAGAAGGGCACCAATGTAGATGAATAGCTTAATCCAACTATTGCGTGGGTTTCAGCGACTATGAAACGATCTTGAGCGAACACGGGCTCAAGCCTCGAGAAGTGAGTACTAGTGGAATCGTGTCCATAGTACGATTGCCGCGGCAGTGCCGCGAATATTGTAAAATGGATGAATGGCGCATACTGCTACGTATGCACTACTGTGTGGGATCCAATGCTTCCACGGGTCTCATGGGAACGGTTTGGACGAGCTTAGTTCTCTCGTAGACCAGCAGAGGCTTCAACCGTTTCAAGATCGGTGGATCGGTGGGGCGGCGAGAGATCAACTTGAGAACCACCGCACGCGATGTCGTGCATACGTTATCTGCCAAGGCCTGTTGATTCTATTCTTCACTTGGGTTGCCTACTACTGCCGACTCGAGTATAGCAGGTGAATTTAGGACCTCGACATAAAGGGGATCCACTACATGCGCATTTGTTTCACATTTCTTCTTCTTCTTCAGCGTTGGTCCCGCTTCGTGGCGGGGTCCGCAATTCTGGTGTCATGACGCCACCTTTCCCGATCCAGCGCTAGATCAGGGTGAACACCAGCTACTTTTAAGTCCGTATGCAACGTATCACCCCATCGCTGCTTCGGGCGCCCTCTAGGCCGCTTTTCTATTACCTCGAAGTTAAGGCCTATCTTGCGGACGCTGTCTTCCTTTCCACGCAGAACGTGGCCGTACCATCGCAAGCGAGCTTCGCGCGTCTTGTCAGTTATCGGCGCGACACCGAACTTCTGCCGAATATCTTCGTTTCGGATGAGGTCCAAGCGCGTGACTCCAGCCATCCAGCGCAGCATCTTTGTCTCCATGACGCTGAGGCGAGTTTCAACTTCCTTGATCGCTGGCCAACACTCAGCGCCGTACATCGCTACTGGCCGGATGACTGCTCTGTAGATCTTCGACTTCAAGCGCTCCGGTATCTTCCTATCGCAGAGCACCCCAGTCAACGAGCGCCACTTGGACCAAGCTGCACTCACGCGCGAATTCACTTCAATCATCAGTTTGCCGTCAGACGTGACTGCTGATCCCAGGTACTTAAAGACCGCAGTGCGTGGAAGCTCGATGCCGTTAACCTTGATGGAGGGACTCAGTAACGTCCGTCGTTAGATATTCGGTCTTCTTCACGTTTAGTTTGAGTCCAAACCGCTCCAAGCGATCACACCAAGCTTACACCCCTCGCTCAAGTTCACCTTTACCTTCGCTAGTGAGCATCACGTCCTCGGCATAAAGCAACGTCCAGGGGACGGGCTTCTGAAGATCTCGTGTGCTAGATGATATGATGTATGATATGATATGATATGATGTCATATGTGATATGTGATATCATCCATGACGACAACAAAGATGAGTGGGGAAAGCGCAGAACCCTGGTGTACCCCGACAGAGATGGGAAACTCCATCGAGGTTCCAGCTGCAGCTTGAACTCGACTCTTTGGACAGGAGTAGAGAATTCGAACCCACTCTATGAGCTCTTCAGGAACTCCATGTTGACGCAGGGCGTACCATATCACTTCACGTACGCGGTCAAAGGTCTTCTCCAAGTCGAGAAAGGCTATATGCACTGGCTTCTGTCTCTCGCGATGCTTCTCTATCAGGAGGCGAGTGGCGTGTATGGCATCAACGGTGCCACAGCCAGCCACGAAGCCGCACTGATTGTTGGAAAGCTGAGTGATGTCCCGTATTCGTCTATCGACAATTCGCTCAAAGATTTTCGTGCTGTGCGAAAGCAAGCGAATCGGGCGGTAACTGGAGCAGTCTGCAGGACTGCCCTTCTCCTTCCAAATCGGGATCGTCGTACTTTGGCGCCAACACTCAGGGACTTTTTTCTCCGCCACAACCTGATTAAAGAACTTCGCCAACCACTAGCAGGGTACCAGTACTTGGACTTCCATAAATCAGCTGCCACGTGATCGAGCCCAGTCGCATTGCCTGGCCTCACCTTCTTCAAAGCCGCTTCAATCTCCTCCACGGTGATCTTCTGAACGGGGCAGTGGGTTGGAGCCTTTGAGGGGATGGCTGGATGAGGAAATTCTACTGTAGAGATTTCCTCAAAGTAATTTCCTCGTGCCATCGCCTCAATGCCTTCTTGCGGTCCATACGAAGACGCCATTCTCATCACTGATGCCGAAAAACTTCTTAATATCCTCGGACTGCCGATGGCGAAACTTTACAAGTCGGTACAGATACCGCTCTCCATCGCGCGACTCGAGCTTCTCGTTTACATCTCCATAATGAGTGGCTTTTGCAACACTGGTACTTCCGCCAGTTATCGGCAGTCTTTTCGCGTAAGCACGTGATAAAGGGACTTCTTCTCTCGCACTTTTGCTTTCACGTCATCTGTCCACAGCCATGCCTGCTTCTCGACCTTCCGCTGCCCAGGCTTCGTAATGCCGAGTTCCGACTGTGCAGTTTGACGAATCGCGTCGGTCGCTTTCTTCCAAGTTTCGTCGACAGTCGTGACTGTCGGTAACCGCACGCGAGAAATCATAGCTGCTTCCTTCTCTTTCATTCGCCACCACTTGGTTCTTGCAGCACCGCATCGCTCGACCTGCTTCAGCCTCGGAGGGGCGATCTTCACAGTGCAGATCAGTCGGTGCTGTGGGGCGACCGTCTCATACGGCACGATGTTCAAGTCTGTGACAAGACTCCGGTCGCGATCTCTCACAAGGACAAAGTCTATCCGATTCTTGGTTTTCTCACTGTAGTATAGGATATGGTGCGAGTCGCGTTTTCGGAAGACGGTGTTCACTATGGTGAGGTTATGCGATTCCGCGTAATCAAGAATGCCCTCACCATCAGCGTTACGTGATCCGTATCCGAAACCACCATGACAGCTGTACCCGTTTTCGTAGCACCTGTGCCCATTAAGGTCACCAGCGACTATGATGACATCTTTCGACGGCACCTCTGCTGTCTTCTCATCAAGCAGGTTCCAAAACTCATCCTTGGCTTGATTGGAGCAGCCAGTCTGCGGAGCATACGCAGAGAAGAAGTTATAGAGTCGAGTCGCTCCTTAGCGGCGACAACGATCTTCATCAATCGATCGTCAAAGCGCTCGACGCTTACAATCGAGTCACGAAGTCGTTCGAAGGCGATTATTCCGATACCACTGGTGGTCCTGGGACTTCCACATAGAACGGCCTTGAAGCCTCGTCCTATGTCCCTTGACTTGCGGCAGGACCACCTCGTCTCCTGCACCGCACAGGGATCAACTCTTCTACGCTCCAGTGCTTCAACCAACTCGCACGAGCGGCCCGTCAACGTACCCACATTCAGCGTTGCTACGCGGGTCCTGCTTACGTTACGGGACTTACGGACTAGCTCGGTTGCCCCCCCCCCGATGCCGTCCTCGCATCAGGGACCCTCGCATACTTCTCACACTCGCCGGGCTCTGCGAGTGCGCGTCGGCTCCCGCGGACGCCGTAGCACTATCTCGAAATACTTGAACTGTCATACACCATGCGATGTGACATGGGTGTTCGTAGGCCGGCCTGTCACAAGGGCCTGTCGCCATTTGTTTCACATTTATCGAACGATAATAGGGATGGTATCACTCACGATCAGAAAGGACATTTGTCGAAATGCTGTTGGACGTAAAATGTGGTTAGGATAGGAACGTGCAAAAACCATAACCAACTGCCAGGTAGTGCAGTACATAAAAAATCATTTCATTGCTGGTATGCGTGAGCACCTTCAAGTTGTTAACAATTGGGTAAGTCGTTCATTTTGTTATGAGTGCTAAGGAAATCCGACTTCAGACGTCCGTAGCTGCAACCAGTCCCTAGAATTTAGAGCAGATAGGGAAGCAGTGTTTCCTAAGCAAATATAAATCTACTTTATTTTCTGCGATAAAAAATGAAACAAAAAATCAAAGACAAAAATCAAACTGATCACGCGGAACAGTGTGCTTATTTTCACTTTGCGCTCTCATTTTTCATTTGGCTGCAGAGCTATAATGTGTGATTTTCAAGATAATTGACCTAAAAATTAGAGCCCTGTTGCTTCTCTTGCAAGCTCTCATTATCAAATTCGTTTCCTTCATTGCTTTCTAAAACTCGCTGCTAGTGATCTTAACGTAGTTGTGATCCAGTTAAGCTTTCTCCTCAGTGAGTGAAAATTCGTGGAGGAACCTTCTGGGAAAGTCTCTAGCTTAGTGTAAAACGATATGGTTTTTATTATTACTGGGAAGATGTTAGGTTGATTCCAAACGAGCCAGGGGTTATTACAAGGGTATCCAGCTTGAATTGAAGAGTGTCATGCTTGGTCAAATTGTGCAACTGTGAGACCCCAGTTTGGCTTCGAAAATGTCCACTTGGACTTCAAAGGTGTCCGGCTTGCTTCGAAAAGTGTTGGTTTGAAGTGTGGGTGCCAGTCTAGAGCGAGGAGTCTATAACCTCCAAGTTCGACGCCCTTGAAACCTGGGCATCTTAGACGTAAGTTTAAAAAAATCCTTTTTCACCTTCCAGGTTTGGTATAAATCTTTATTGCGGCCGACGTTTTGATGAACTCGTCTTTCTCAAGACCTGAAAAATAGCTCGAAATGCTTTTGATTCCGTGAAATTCACTGGATCAAAAACATCGCGTCCACCTCTTTACCAGGAACAACATGCAATAGGATACCCCACCACGTCTTGCATACGAACTCACCGCTCCTTCCATCAAAAAAAGAAGCTAGAAGAAATGTGTGGCTTGCCAGAAGACCGCCCCAGGATCATGGCTGTTTACAAGTCGTTGCTGGGGGGAGCTGCAATCAAGCAGAAGCAACACACGCTACATTCTTCGCTGTTGAAGTGTACTTCGAAGGAAGAATCTTGTCGACGGCTGCTTGATACTGATATCTGGAGAAGGATTGAAGGCGGATCGAAAGTGATTTGTGATGTTCTTTGGTCAAGAGCAAAGTTCACCCTTTCCGCAAAGTTCAACTCGCTTAGGAGTGTGATAATGGGAGTCCACTCTGGAAGCAATATGCTGACCACTGCCCCCCCCCCCATAGACCCATAGGCATGGAAACCGGGAGCCTCAACATACTCCGACCACCACAAGCCCATATCAGGCAAGGGTCACTGTCATTGGTGATGCACAAGTTTCTACGAAGCTGTTGGATTTTCTTAGTTTAGGCCTTTCGTTTTCAATGATTCAAGACATCTGTGCGGATACATTTCGCAGAGTTGTGGGCGAATTGCATAGAGTTCGAGATCAACTTAGAGCAAGGGCTAGAGAAGATTCCGAACGCGGTGCAATTAATAGCTCATCATGAGCAACATTAGCGTCGATTCTGTTTTCGAGGTCATTTTATAAGGAGTCCGAATCTGTTCCAGAGGTCGATGTCAGAATTCTGCCTTCGTACACTTCCGTGTTTTTAACATGTACAGGCGTGACAGAACAACGAACCAGACAAGGGACCAATGGCTGGGACTCAGAGAGATACGTGACCTGATAAGGAGGAATGAAATACGGCTTTCCGTAAGTGATAAAGGGGTGAATTCGTGAAATGTCCACAAGCTTTGGATAAAGAAATCACGAGACTTCACCTTGCTGATACCAGCGTTTATCGTGTAACCTCAGAGAAGGCCTTTCATTCACAATGCCGCAGATTAAATACGTTATGGGTACCGGTACGAAGATCAGCTGGTATAGATAGATGTCTTATTAGAAGGCTAACGCTGACTATGCCAACCTGTCCTGTGTTCTATAGCCTGCTTAAAACGCACAAATTGTCTGACGAAGACAAGCACTCATTGACTGCAGGAAAGTACAAAATTCGGCCTATAATAAGTTGCGTAGACGGACCAACAGACCGGATATCATGCTTCCTTAACAAGATCGTTGGTCAACTTCTCAACTTTGTACCTTCACACTTGGAAAACACGGGAAAGTTACTGGAACGTTTATAAGCTTGCAGATTTCAACCGGGTTGCGTAATTGAATCATTTGATGTGACTGCCTTATACACCAACCGTCGATAAAACTGCAGCTCTATAAGCGCTCTCCGAAATGCTTGTACGAAAGTAATATTACCACGTTTAGTTTGAAAAAGTTGCAGGTGTTTGTCAAGGAATGCCTGGACTGCAACATTTTCAAATGGTCCGGTAATTACTTCTTTCAACTAAGAGGACTTGCTATGGGACAGCGTTTAGCACCGGCTCTGGCAATTTGCTTCATGGGCAAGATTGAACGACCAGTGCTAGAACGCCTACCGATAATGTACTGTCGATACATCGACGACTGTTGGTGGCGATGTCCGTTCCTCCACGTGGTGCCACTGAAAACTGTTCGCTCTGCGAGCTAAGCCGATCACGGACATTCGATTGCAGACGACAGGCCCTTGTGACAGGCCGGCCTGGACAGACCCATGTCACATCGCATGGGGTATGACAGTTCAAGTATTTCGAGATAGTGCTACGGCGTCCGCGGGAGCCGACACGCACTCGCAGAGCCCGGCGAGTGTGAGAAGTATGCGAGGGTCCCTGATGCGAGGACGGCATCGGGGGGGGGGGGGGCAACCGAGCTAGTCCCGGAACGTAGGCAGGACCCGCGTAGCAACGCTGGCTGTGATTCCTGAAGGAAGCAGCTGTGATTTCTCGCGTACGGTTGCCGACAGTGACAACTGTCGACGAAACTTGGAGGAAAGCGACCAACGCAATTCGTCACGCTGCACGGTCGGAGCTCGGCATCACGAAGCCTGGACGACGAAAGGTCGACAAGCAGGCATTGCTGTGGATAGATGACGTGAAAGCCAAAGTTTGAGAGAAGAAGACGCTATATCATGTGTTTCTCGGCGAAAAGACAGCAGATAACTGGCGGAAGTACCAAGAAGCCAGGAAAGCTGCAAAGAAGGCCGTGGCTGTTGCAAAAGCCACTCATTATGGAGATGTCAACGAGAAGCTCGAGTCGCGCGATGGTGAGCGTTAACTGTACCGACTCGCAAAGAATCGCCAACGCCAGACCGAGGACGTCGAGAAGTTCTTCGGCATCAAAGATGAGAACGGCCATCTTCTTATGGACCGCAAGAAGGCATTGAAGCGATGGCGCGATTACTTTGAGGGAATCTCTACAGTAGAATTTCCTCATCCAGCCATCCCCTCAAAGGCTCCAACCCACGGCCAGGTTTAGAAGATCAACGTGAAGGAGATTGAAGCGGCTTAGAAGAAGATGAGGCCAGGCAAAGCGACTGGGCCCGACGACGTGGCAGCAGAACTGTGGAAGTCGAAGTTTTGGTACCCTGCTGAGCGGTTGGCGAAGTTCTTTAACCAGGTTGTGGCGGAGAAAAAAGTGCCTGAGTGTTGGCGCCAAAATACGACGATTCCGATTTGGGAGAAGAAGGGCAGTCCTGCAGACTGCTCCAATTACCGTCCGATTCGCTTGCTTTCTCACAGCATGAAGATCTTTGAGCGAATTGTCGACGGACGAATCCGTGACATCGTCCAGCTTTCCAGCAATCAGTGCGGCTTCGTGGCTGGCTGTGGCACCGTTGATGCCATACACGCCGCCCGCCTCCTGATAGAGAAGCATCGCGAGAAACAGAAGTCGGGGCATATCGCCTTCCTCGACTTAAAGAAGGCCTTTGACCGCGTACCGCGTGAAGTGATATGGTACGCCCTGCGTCAACATGGAGTTCCTGAAGAGCTCATAGAGTGGGTTCGAATTCTCTACTCTTGTCCAAAGAGTCGAGTTCAAGCTGCAGCTGGAACCTCGATGGGGTTTCCCATCTCTGTCGGGGTTCATCAGGGTTCTGCGCTTTCCTCACTCCTCTTTGTTATCGTCATGGATGCCATCACACGAGATCTTCGGAACCCCGTCCCTTGGACGTTGCTTTATGCTGATGGCGCACTGCTCGCTGGCGAAGATAAAGATGAACTCGAGCGAGAGGTGCAAGCTTGGTGTGATCGCTTGGAGCGGTTTGGACTCAAGTTGAACGTGAAGAAGAGCGAATATCTAACGACGAACGTTAGTGAGTCCAGCTCCATCAAGGTTAACGGCATCGAGCTCCCACGCACTTCGGTCTTTAAGTACCTGGGATCAGCAGTCACGTCTGACGGCAAACTGATGATTGAAGTGAATTCGCGCGTGAATGCAGCTTGGTCCAAGTGGCGCTCGTTGACTGGGGTGCTCTGCGATAGGAAGATACCGGAGCGCTTGAAGTCGAAGATATACAGAGCAGTCGTCCGGCCAGTAGCGATGTACGGCGCTGAGTGTTGGCCTGCGACCAGGGATGTTGAAACGCGCCTCAGCGTCATGGAGACGAACATGCTGCGCTGGACGGCTGGAGTCACGCGCATGGACCGCATTCGAAGCGATGCTATTCGACAGAAGTTTGGTGTCGCACCGATAGCGGACAAGATGCGCAAAGCTCGCTTGCGATGGTAAGGCCACGTTCTGCGTGGAAAGGAAGACAGCGTCCGCAAGATAGGCCTTAACTTCGAGGTAATAGGAAAGCGGCCTAGAGGGCGCACGAAGCAGCGCTGGGGTGATACGTTGCATACGGACTTAAAAGTAGCTGGTGTTCACCCTGATCTAGCGCTGGATCGGGAAAGGTGGCATCATGACACCAGAATAGCGGACCCCGCTACGATGCGGGACAAACGCTGAAGAAGAAGAAGAAGAAGAAGATACATCGACGACTGTTGTTCCGTAAAACAACTCAAACCGAAATGGAGAGCTGTTTAACATTCTTAACACGCAACCACAGTTCATAAAGTTCACGCGAGAACTTCCGTGCGAAGGCTGGCTACCCTTTTTGAAAACACAAATCAGGGCTTCAAACGGCCAATACAGTGTGAAATGGTACCGCAAGGACAGCTCCAAGAACATATCATCCACGCTAAGTCGGCTCATCCTTCTGCTGTGAAACGAGCTGTGCTTCGTAAAATGTTTAGAACAGCAACAAGGATGTGTACGGGTGACAAGGAGCGCGAAGAGTCAAGTACGTTGGCCCGCAAAATTGCCAGGCTCAATGGGTATGAAGTGCGAGAAAGCAGAGCGCGACGCGGGCCCAATATGAACGCGTTTATCAACAAAATCTTCTTTCACTGCCTTTCATTTCGGACACTGTCACTGCAGCTGTGCGCCAATGTCTAATGCGGGCAGGCTTGGATAGGGATGTTGTACTGGTAAATATACCAAAAGACAACATTAGACGGCAGCTTGTTCGCAATCGGTTATATGACCGTGTCTGCATAGTGCAGGACTGCGTGATTTGCCCTTATGGGAAGACAGGAGATTGCGCACATAAAGGCGTCATCTACCAGTTGGAGTGTTTGACCTGCGGCGATCTATACATTGGGGAAACTGGGAGGGTGCTAGGCACTTGCGTTAAGGAAGACCTTGCTGGTAAGAGAAGGTAAAGCTTACTAACGCCGCTTGGTAAGCACCGAAGGAAGCTCACTCCGGGGACCACTTCAATGTAAAATGCACGGTGTTGTATCATGAAGACGAAATAGCAACCAGAAAGGCTCTTGAGGTCTTCTGGATTCACGAACGAAATTTAGCCATGAACAACAGAAACGAATGCACCTCCGTTACCAGTGAATTCCTGCCTTTTATCCGTTTGTGTGGGCTGTGAGATCGCGTATACTGCTTTGTGCACATTTCGACCTATGGCACTGGGAGCAGTATACTCGACCATACCAGTAGGTCTCACTTGCTCCATGGTGGCCAGGTGATCCGGTTCCTTTGCGCTGGAGGGATAGGTGAGTTCGTACGCAAGATGTGGTGGGGTCTCCTAGTACTCCTGGGAGCATGCTGTTCTTGGTAAAGAGGTGGACGCGATGTTTTTGATCCAGTGAATTTCACATAATCAAAAACAAATCGAGCTTCTTTCAGGCCTTGAGAAAGACGAGTTCGTCGAAACGTCGGCCGCGATAAAGATTTATACCAAACCTGGAAGGTGAAAAAGGATTTTTTTAAACTTACGAGGAGTCTATGTTCCTCTGCCACACCAACAAAGCTTTTACCAAAATAAGACGAAAGTGTTAAGAACAGTTGCTTTTTAGCTGAAAAGGGATGCTTAGGTTTGCTGTTGCTACGGAAGAACTACAAGTTATAGGAAGCTCGCAGGGTGGACTCCCGCTCTATATTTGCACTAAAGAATGTAGAGCTTAACACATCGTGTGAAATAACATACAGTGCTAGGGAAAATCTACGTAATCATCTAATAAATTGTTGTGAGGGTGCATTAGAAATAACGCAACCTGCGGCCAGATTCATCAACGACTTACTGCAATTTAGCGGAAAAAATACAACCGAATCCCTAACAGTGCGGCATATCAAGCGATATGGTGAAATGTTTCGTTTCGATAAGCCGCGCTATCAGGAATTTCGGCTGTACTTTCTCTGTTAAACTGCTGTAAGCCGTTGATGAATTCAGCCCCTGTAGGTATACATACGAACACTTCTGTGTTTTTGCTCATCAAGCAGTGGTTACACATCTAACTAGAGCGCTTCCGATTCCGTATATTTGAATTTCAACAAGCTTCAAATTTTAAGCGACATTGGTATTAAAACAACAAAACATCATCAAAAACAACAAAGGTTCAATGCCAATAAATTCGGGTTCGAAATTATCAGGTCGCGCTGAGAAGAAAGGGCTCACAGTAAATGTTTAGCGATTTCAACGATTCAACGTCTTAACGAATGTAGCCTTATTGTTTTTCCTTCTGGTTCTCATTAATATTGCACCTCCACCATCCGCTCTACCGGTCAGGAACGCGCTTGAAAAGTTTTTGCGAAAATCTTAAAGAACATCCGAGTCCAGCAGAACCGTCATTGACGGCTGGAGTTCTGTGAAACGTCTGTGATACCACTAGGGTCTCGAATGACCTTTTCCCATATAATCTGCCCGTCTTAAGTTGGCAGTTCATATTCAAAACTACAGTCGAGACAGAGTTAACGGTCGCTGGACGTGCTTTGAATAATCTGCGAAAAAGACCAGCAGAATATCGGAGAAAGTCAACTTTTCTGAGCGCTAGCACTTCATAGATTTTCCAAAAAAACGTTTTTAGCAAGTAGTGTACGCATTGAATGGTGTTCAAGCTATTTGAACTTGGTGTGCCGTTTGATTGTTGTTCTGTCGAAATCAAAATACACATTAAACGTTTTTCGTAATATTTTTTTCCTTTACGTCAATAGCTCACTGGCTGCCGTATTTATCGAGCAAAAGTTAACGATGTAACTGAAATTTAATTGAAAATTTACCTTAAAAGATTTAACGAATAGAATTTTTTTGCCCACCTTGATGTGATTGGTTAAATCAGTTGAACAATACCTTAACGGTTTGAAACGTTGAAGGCAATCTCCGCGTCAAACCTTTTCTTATACCCTTCCAGGCGGAGTTGCAAGCGGTAATGTATGTATACTTTTTGAACTCAGTCTTTTCTCAATTTCAACTTTTCTAGCTCCAAAACTGCTGAATTTCCTTTGAACTGTTCCAGCCGCAACGCTGTGCTGGGACCATTCTGACTTTTCCTCTCGACGTTGCCTGCAGCCGCTCATTGCACGACTGACTCTAGAAAATCAAACAAACGCTGCCTGTTGAAATGTACACGAGAATGAATTACAAAAATAAAGAAAATAAAGAAAAATAACCAACGAATACGGACTTCAGAAGATTTTGAAGAGCAGAACCTAAGACCAGTTGTGTTTTGTTTAGGCATACTCTATCTCCCCTCAGCTGCCCAGAACAGCTCAGCGAACATACATTGCTCGAACAGAAAGTGAACCGAATTTTTCACACTGTGAGGAGGTACAGTAAAATGGGTCTAGGTGAATCAAAATAGCCTCTTTATGAAACAGCGTGATATACAATATATTTATTGCATGACAATTCAACGTTAGCTGACAGACTACATATCTATCGGTACCGCATTGTATATCGAGATGCTTTGCAGTGGAGGTTTTTCAGTGTATGGATTGTGGGAATACACGATGTATCTTGATGTGTGTGATGTAGCTTTGGTATAACTAGATGCCCTGTTGACGAGAAAATGGGCCTACCACTTTGCCTGGCCCTTGCCAAAATTCATCGACGCTCCGCTCCTAGTCAAGCATCCCAGATTCAATGCCGAAGGTTTGAGTCAAATGTTTGTTCACTGTTATAAGGTTGAACTTATAACGATGCGCAAACTGTGAGAGATGGAAGCTAGAGAGGGAAATTTCAGCCTCATTTGTTTAATTTTTTTATTGATGTGCAATATTCATATGTAGACGCACAAGGAAGTCAAGAAGTAAAAAGAAGAATGGAAATGCGCGACAAACGATAACTCTCATATAAAAGAGGCATACACCATATGAGGCATGTGGTAGCGAACCTAGAAAGGACAGAATAGAGCATACACGTGAAATACTGAAATACATCGATTAATCTGTTCAAACAGCTTGTCGTGCATGAAATTCAGTATGATACCTCTAGAACAATAAGATTATGAAACGACTAAAAAGACAGCTATATTATTAGTGCATGCGCATTTTCACCTAATAATGTGATGAGCTCCCTGACATACGTGAGCGTGGAGAAATCGGATCTGACCTAACATTTAGACGCGGAAATATGAGTTCTAAGCCTCACTCACCTAGAAATGTTCAGTGGTTCAACAAGGGAAGACCTATTGGAAGTCTTCTGCTTAATCCATCTTCTACTTTAGCTAATTTTGTTGGGTGCACCGTGCATTCTACTCATAGGGGGTGTTGTAGAGACAATTTGGATGTGTATTTCGCCTATACAGTTATTTACGGTCGCCAGATGAATAAGTCAGTGAGTTATCCTTTCCTGCCGAGTCTAGTAACAATTCACCAAATCCAGAGGGCTGGAAAGCTTAATTGGACGAGATCCTGGCCAGAAATCTGGATTCGGGTGCGCACGACATCACTTCCGACAGCGCTACCACGCACGAAAGAATTACCTTCTAAAACGTTACACAGAACCATCCTCCGTTTCTAAACGGGGTCTTACAGTAATTCATTTAGACCCCTCGATTCTCGAACTTCAAGGTTGACCCACATAATTCGAAGTGAGGCAGTATCAGCCAGCGTCCATCTCAAGCTTCTCCTTCATATTCTACCAGTTCTCGTAGTTTTGTCATTTAGCTTTTTTCAAAATTCACATTAGTCGTCGTCTCTACGGGCTTAGGCGAGTTTGTCCATGGTCATCCTCAGAAATGTGACTGGAGAGTCGAGCAGGAGCCGCCTAATCAATTTCTTCTCGTCTCGTTCTCTTCAAAAACGATCAGATGTCTAAACCTCATGATGGGACACCACTTATAACAGTGAACAAACATCTGACTCAAACCTTCGGCATTGAATCTGGGATGCTTGACTAGGAGCGGAGCGTCGATGAATTTAGCGCCAAGATGGACCTTGCAATGTGAACCTATTCTTGTTGAATTTTAAAGATTTAAAAATGAGAGAATCTGAACGCAAGCTTGATCAGGGAGTTCGAATGAATTATATAGGCTCCATAACAGCATACAAGCGGTCAAATAACGTGTTCAACAGAACTCCACACTGTGATTAGTTCAATTCTTGGAGATTGAGTTTCATGCTTACCTAAAGAGTTCGACAAATCGAAACTGAAGCGGCGGAACTCCTCCTCAATTACCATACAGGACACGCGTAGCCCAGAGATAAAGAGTACAGCTCCTGAACGCAACAAAATTTGAAGACGAACGACTTTTAATACAACAACATTGGTTGAAAAATACATTCATAGAAAAAGATTGCAACATTGTAAATTACACCTTTGAAAACAGCATAAGTGGAAGTGTTATGTAGTGCTAATATAATGCAGTAAGGTATATTCTACAGTTGGAGACCATGAAATGGCCCTCACATTTGAGACATAACTCCCGACTATTGAATAGAATGATATCATGAGTTATTAGCATCAATAAGACGGAACGTTTCGATAGACTCTTTCACCCTTCGGGTGTGTTACATTGCTTGGGTGCTCATTACGTGCGGAATGGTGCTTGCTCCCCGGTGAGCTCTAAATACACTTGCAGTTCTTTCTGACAAGAAGAAGTGCACTGAAGAAGAGTCATCGAAAGTCCCTGTTGCTCACGATGACTGTTCTTCCGTGCACCTTAAGAACAGAGGATAAAGCGAGTTCCATAAAGCATGAGACTCAGCAGCAGGAGCTGTCGGGACCCTCTCGAGGATAACTCAATTATGGTGCAAATAAATAAATAAATAATCTGAAGTTCGCCGGAAACACAATCTCTCACTAGTTCTCATCTTCGTCGACTAGGAGGTGCATGGAAGCGAAAGCCATTCCGCTTGCGCTCATCGACAAAGGAGTGTGTCTGTGCAGTACGTGAGAACACTGCCGACTGCGGGGTGCGCATCGACTGTGCTCCGCTGTCCTTTTAACGTAGGAAATGAGTGCGCACAACATTCTACTCTCCGCAAGTTTCATCCGCAGATAAGAGCGACGCTCTCCTGGCACGAGCATGAAAAACCTGTACGCGCGCAGTCTATCGAAAATAAGGAGGGATTGATGTGGAAGGATCTCAAATGACGGGTACGTCTCAGTTGGCACGGCACTGAGCAACGTCATAGTGCTTGAATGACAAAGTAGGCTGGAAACGACAGCGAGACGATGAAGCAGAAGGTAAACGGTGATGCTAAGCTATAGTTATGTTATCGAATATTCGAACTCGAATGTGCTTGAAAAATACGACTTTTTAAAATGAAGATTCGATGGCGAAAACTCTTGAGAAGACTCTCAGCTGTTAAGGGTCACGATGTTCATAAGTGCTCACCTCGATGTAGAGAAGAGCGATTAGAAAGAGGCAGCACTATTCCTGTTTCGAAAAAACCGCTCACAATGCCATCTCGCTCTTATGAAGTACCCTGTTCAGGAGTGTCTGAGCAGTTATAAAATCCACTTGTTGTAACTATCTAAAGCTTAAGAATTTTACACCCACAAAGCCGGAACAGCATATACATATGATCGTCTCTATTGAACCTCAACTGTACGGTTTACTAATCAGCTAGTAGGGAAGGCAACGAATGATGATGTTCATCTGCCAACGTTCGAGCATGGAACACTCCATGGAAGCAGGGAAACCTCTGCACGTTAGGATTAAGAAGTAACTTGATGTGATAGGAAAGCTTAGAAAGGCTATCGTGAACCACTGTCACGAAGCAGAGGATGTCGGGGTGAAGGTGGAGAATCTGAGGCACGAGGTGCAATCCTCCATGCACAAAACTCCTAATGCATTATAGATCTACACCAAAGGCCCCAACTTCCAGCAGAGGGGTCATCTATAATAATCCAAGCCTAGGTTTAATGGTGCAAAAGTGGGGGACGAAAAACAAGGTCGGTCGTAGTCACTGTCAAGCGGGAAAGTGGATCGTGACACCAACTTCGATTCGAAAATTACGCATTCGATTGAAAGTATAAGCTCTGCTGTGAGAGAAGCTCCTGAAGGCTATGTTCCATGCTTCTTCATTCCGATGTGGTATTGTGGAAGAGGGAATAGACGGCGATCTGAAAGCTTCATCGCATGTGGTGTGAAAGAAGTAAAGGATAAAGGATAAAGGACGGCGTTACTCAATCCCTTCTGGGACGCGCCAGCGCATTCTACTTCTACGGGATGTCGTGGAGGCGACATGAATGCGTATTTGGCCATACAATGACTTGCGGTGGTCAGCCGATGAGCAAGTCAGCGCTTTATCCTTCCCAGACGAGTCTGGTACCAATTCACCGACCCCGGGGGGATGGAAGGCTTGGTTGGCCTGGGCGGGAAATCCGAACCAGGAACATGGTATCGGATGCACGCGACAGTCGCGCATCCTCCGACTGCGCCACAAGCGCCCGTGAAAGAAATACCTCATAGCAAAAACGAAATTTTGAAACTCTGATAAGGAACAACAAACAATGTTGCCGAAATATGACCGGGTGAAGGAAAAATGGCTGAACAGCAGACAGTGAAAAATGAAATTGAGCTAAATACATATGTGGTTCCAGGCGCGCTTAGAAGGTCTGTACCCGCTCCACCGCGCCCTAGTACAGTTAAAGTATGCAATATAAGAATTACCAATTGCACTCTGAAGACGTGTGAGGAAACTGGCTAGAGTGCCACGATGCGGCAATCATACATATATGAACTAACTGGTAACAGAATTTTTCGCTCTATCTGCACCAACCCTACATACGTTCTATGAGGTTGTCCGGAATGTTCTCGGCGTTGTGTGTTACTATTTTGCATTTGCCTGTTATTAAGTAAAAACTCAACTTGCATTGCGCATTAATGCTACTTTCTGCACAGAATTTTTCGCTCTATCTGAATAAATTATTTTCGTTTCAACGTTGTTTAATATTTCTGTACTTGAGGGGCTTATTGAAGGGTGCTGAAGAGTGTTTCCGAACGATATCTTATTTAAACTTCGAATTTGGACAATCTCCAGCCGACACAGCTGGACAAATCAACCAAGTGTAAGACCCTAGTAGTGTTGAAGAAAGCACTGTGCGCCAGTGCTTCAGTAAATTTCGGACCGGAGATTTCAGCCTCGAAGATGACCCCTAGCGGTCGATCTAGAACAATCCTGGACGAAGAATTGAAGGAATTGGTGGAAGCTGAACCATCCCGAACAGTACGCGGGATCGCGGAATAGCTAGACGTCAGCAAAACTGCTGTTGCGGATGCTTTGAAACGCCTTGAGGAGGTGAAAAAGCTCGAAAAGTGGGTGCCCCACGAGATGAGTGCGCGACAAAAATTGTCATGTTTCGAGATTTGTTCTTCTCTACTTTTACGCAACAAAACTGATCCGTTTTTGGATCGCATTATGGCTTATGATAAAAAGTGGATTCTGCATAATAACAGAAAACGTTCCAAACAGTAGTTGGACACCGGCGAACTTTCCAAAGGCGAACCTCCAAGAAAAGTAATGATAACTGTATGGTGCTCTTTTTGGCACCAGGTGAAACGCACCGAAAATTGCGTCAATTTCAGCCAGCATTGGTCAACAAAAGAGGCCCAGTTCTTTTACAGGATAATGCCCGCCCACACGTTTCACAAGTCACTATTCGAAATTGGACGAATTAAGGGTTGAAGCTCTGCCTCACCCGTCATATTCTCCAGATCTCTGCCAACCGACTACCACCTTTCCAAACACCTTTGGAACCTTCCCGCTGGTAAAACCTTTACCAATAAGGACCAGTCCGAAGCTGGTATCGTGTATTTTGTCGAATCTCGACCACCTAATTTTTTCGCTGATGAGTCGACTGGTGTCCGTTGGTAAAAGTGTGCTGGTTCGAGCGGTGCCTATTTCGACTAAATCCGATAATATTTGAGAAATCTATTGTAGCTCAAAGTAAAGCACTCAAAACGCAGAAAACTTTCCGGTCAATCTAATATCGTTTTGAAGACAATTAAGAGCTCTCAACTGTGCTATATGTACAGAGGTCTATGGAAATGGGAATTCGTCTTATAGTCGCGGAAATGAGGCGCAAAATGACAGAAAGCAGCAAAAGATTCGCGAAATAATAAAAGTTATGGGCTCGTTGAAATGCTAGAGTTCTTCAGCGCTCTGATTCCAAAAACGCAAAAACGTAGACCCAAGAACGTTGAGTGTATTGGCTATTGTATGCAGTGAATGGATAAGGAAACATTACGAACTTCAATGCTGGTACTGTGTCGCGTTGTGAGCACCATTGCTTCCGAATCACAACACTGGGGAAATGTACTGATATAAAGACGCAGCCGCTCTGCAGATAGGTGATTCCATCTCAACTCTTCAATTGCAGAGTGACGAAAACCTTTCTCAGAGTACACAGCCAAATGGTCGAATGGCTGAATTCATGAAGACAAGCTGGACCATTTCCAACCCCTTTTATAAAATCTTCTGAGCAGGTGTTCGCCTCCCAAAATGCATCCTGGGAGTGCATAATTTTATCTAAGGGGAGGAAATAATAAGCATAATGCAAAAAGCGAATACATTACTGATAACCTAGCAGGCCTCAGAATTTCCCACAACACTGAAATAAACAGTCCTAACAAGGAGTAGAGGTGTATGATAGCCTGAATGAGAGTAGAAGATGAACTTCTAGAAACAAAGCCGGAGGCAAGAGCCCACGAGGAGCTATGAACATGCACACGCTCTCAGGGAATGGCTTTCAAAGGGAGTAGGTTAGTACTAAGAAGTTTCAGTGGAACTGTTTCCACGTAAGCATTGGAATATTGTTCGTTGAGGAGAACGAAAGGACCGGATGAGAGCTGCAGTAGTTGGCAGGCGAACGAGGCGTCGACGTCGCGAGTTCTGAAGCGGCTCGAGTGCACCACGCGACTCATGCTGATTGCATTTCTCGCTTTTTCCGAGAACTTTCTTCACACGATGTGCTGACTTAATAATTACGTAAGGGCTCTGCCCTTTGTTAAGAGCGCAAGTTTCTGAGCAAAGGCGAAAGTGAGCAGAAAAAGCGAATAATCCTGCGGATCAATTGTTCGGCCTCGAATAGAAAATGTATTTGCCCTCTCTGCGCTAATCCGTTTCAGCGTTTGCCACTCCTCGCCCGAGCGTGGTTTTCTAATGTCTTAGAGAGCCTTCAGACTTATAGCATCTTTATGCTTACGAAAAAAGTCGAATTTTTGAATGACCAATGTATTCGGTTTTCCAAAATGTCGAATGTCGACTCATTGAATAATATTCGATTTTGAAGGCGACGAGTTTCGAATTGTCCAACATCGTTCGGTTTTGGAATTGTTGAAATTTTGAGTGGATCCACGGATCTCCCTCGATAGACAGCGTTCAGGCTCTCTTGTTAAGAGGGATCTCGGGCAGCTTGTTGCAGGGCCACGTGGCACGTCCCTGGGTGGTGGATAGGGGAACGAAAACGCGAACCAAATGCGACCGTGTACTGCCCTGAGACGCAGGTGGGATGCAGGAGATGGACTCCTTGCTCCTGCTGTGTCGGGTCGATGCGTTCCTTGTGCGTGGGAGCGGCATGTTCATGCACAGCGTGCGTGGATGTGTCCGTGACTGTGCAGATTGTAACTGTGCCGGCCCGGCCAAAAGCTTGCACTCGGTAGACTGGGAGCACCTGAAAGGCGATTCGAGGCCGCCGCAAAAGTCTCGGCTCGTCCCTTCGGGCAGTCTGGCTGGCTGCCCGGAGTTCCTCGCCCGCACGACAGAGCCTGACTACCTACCCGTGTTGTATTGCAGTCAAACACAGCAGCACTAAAGCGCCACATTTCCCTGACCCCGAAAGGGCCCTCATTTCTGCAGCGATGGGAAGGACGAGTACGGAGAGGCTGCTAAAATCTCAAAGCCTAACCAGGCTGCGCAAACTGAGAAGGACTAGGATGATGATCTGCACTTACAACGCCCGCACGCTTGCTTCGGAAGACCTGATGATGCAAGCCAGGGATCTGTTTGCATGTTTCAACTCCCTTGCTTGAGTTTATAGACACCCTCGCAACATACTCTGAGGCTGTGCAGAGATTCATTGAGCATTACTGGCTGCGCCAGAATCTATGTTCCTAATTCGTCTTATTCTTCGAAAATGCCTTTCCTTGTACGAAGCTCATCGAAGAATTGCGAGAGAACAAGTTGCCTCAGTGCCTTATGTTCATCGACCTAAAAAAGCCATTCGACTCTGTCGAAATTGAAGCGGTCATTGAAGCCCTGCTCACTCAGGACGTTCCTTCTCAGTACATCAGAGCCCTTCGAGAGCTGCACGATGGATTCACGACCAAGATCTCACCAATCTACAACGACGTCGTCATCGACGTGAAGAGAAGGGTTCGGCAGGGGGACATCATATCCCCGATGCCCTTCAGCGCCACCCACGAAAATGTCATGCGTGAACTAGAAGGTGAAGAAGAGGGAGTGAAAGACGACGGCCGGCATCTGCTCCATCTTCGCCTTGCTGACGACATCGGGCTCATAACACCAAGCACTAGTGAAGAGGAGCGAGTGACCGCCGACTTCGATTCTGTATGTGGGAACAATGGACTGGAGCTGAATCTTACGAAGACGATGTTCATAAGGAACGGACAAGTTTCTGATGCCCCATTCTCGCTCAACGGAACGAACATCTCTGAATGCTCCAGCTACGTGCATCTGGGTCGCGAAGTCAATATGGCCAACGACCTAGCGCCGGAGCTGAGCAGGAGGAAACGAGCGGCTTGCGGAGCTTTCAAGAGCGTCGAAGAAGTCTCGAAGAAGACGAAGAACGTCCGACTCCGTGCCCACCTATTCGACTCTACCGTTCTTCCTGCCCTAACATACGTCTCAGAGACCTGGGCTATAGGACAGCAGGATGAATACGCGATCAGCGTCGCGCAGCGTGGAATCGAGAGGACGATGCTCGGAGTGACACGACTCACGCAGATCGAGAGAAGGCCTCCGGAGTTCCGAGCTTCGACGACGTTCGAAGATCAGAGACGCTGTCGCGTGGGCCAAGTTGTCGAAAATTAGGTGGGCCGGCCACGTAATGCGCTTCGCAGACACCCGCTGGACGAGAGCCGTTACCGACTGGATTCCACGGGATGTCAAGAGAACACCGGGACGCCCACCAACGCGTTGGTCGGCATGTGATACAGGTGATACTTGTCAGGTGTCCTAAGATACCTACGGAAAAGGTCCTCTAACATTTTTTTGTCAGCGTCTCTATACAAAAACTGTGCGCTGGCTTCTAGTTGGCGAGGACATGGATTCATGAGAAATGGACGAGTTTCTAACGCTCCATTCTCGCTCAACGGTACTCACTTTCGAAGTTCTCCAGCTTACTAGCTTCGCTATCTGGGTTTCAAAGTCAACATGGCCAAAGACCTAGCGTCAGAGCTGGGCAGAAGTGAGAGAAGGCCATCGGAGTTCCGAGCTTGATCGATGATTTTCTTGTTGTTATAATTTTCCATGATACAGGTGATACAGAAAAATTTTTATGCATCACTATCACTTTCTGCCTCTTACTAATTTTTGACAGCCATAAACTGAGCAAGTTCCAGAGTTAGAGAAGTAGCTTCACCAAAGGCTCTCTTGAAAGCGACCATTGGGGATGACTTATTTCTATTTTTAAACGGAGGTGGGGAATAATTCTACCCACAGTAACTCTAGGAGAAGTGGCTAGTTAATACATATTAAATGCCTGTCAGAATACTAGTCCTACAGGCTTAGTATAATGTGGTAAGTAATTGCAGATGGTCCACTAATGCTATTATCGAAAGAAACACGAAGCCGAATTAAAAATTCGAGAAGCGTCCAATGAAGGGGCTCCATGTCAGCAGCACTAACACAATCAATCAGACAAACAAAGCTGCATAGGTTATACTTATGCTCGAATGACTTATTCGAATAGGTATTCGAACGATTTTCATTCGAATTTGAATATTCGAATTCGAATGTTCAAAAAATCGCGTTTTTCGAATGTATTCGAATTCGAATGTTCAAAAAATCGCGTTTTTCGAATGTATTCGAATTCGAATATTCAGGAAAATCGCGTTTTTCGAGTATATTCGGTTTCGAATGCTCCAAAATTTTGGGTATTCGAAACCGTTCGAATATTCAAAATTTCCCGGGAAGCCCAAATTATTCGACTAATCGAAAAGTGTCATTCGAATGCCCAAGAATTTGTGTAGCGGCGTATTCTAAACAGGCTTGTTAGGTTTTTCGAGTAATTAGGGTCTTCAAAACGGTTCTTTCTGTGAATCAAATCTCTGTTACGATAGCGCCTCGTCGATTCTGATCATCGCCTGAACAAAGAGGTCGAGGAAGAGTAGGAATTCTTAACTGCAATTAAAACTTGGAAATTATGATTCTTACGGTGTTTCAAACGGACGCTACTTGTCCTTCACGCTGCAGTTAGGAGTCTGGGACCATAGGCCATCAAATGTCTGCAGGATGAGAGTGAGGATGAACAGGGATGCGCTTCAGTCTAGTGCCACGTCCGATGTATTCTCGTGCAGAGCAGTGCCTTATGGAGTCAGCCTTGTGATTTTCCTCTAGCTGCTCGTTATGCTCTTCTGCTCCTCCGTGGTCGCTGAATGCTATTCTGCTTTTCGTTTCTACAACTACGGTTCCGCAAAAGCTATATGATTAGGTTGTATGGAACGGTCGGTATAGGTAACGAACGCTTCAGAAGGGATTTTTCTCAGCGTTCTAAGTGCTTCACTTTGAACTACGATACCTTTCTCAAAGCTTATCGGACTTAGTCGAGATAAACACCGTTCGAATCAACAGACTTTTGCCAACGGGTGACCAGTGAACTGGTCACCCGTTTTTTTTTTTTGATCAATGCTGGCTGAAGTTGGCGCCATTTCCGGTGCATTTCGTCGATTTCTTTACAGTAGGACTCTGCGATCGTTTGGCTTCGTGCCAAAAAGTTGTAATGAATTACACTAGGCGCCGACCACCACACAGTGACCATTACCTTTTTTGGTGGAGGCCCGCCTTTGGAAAATGCCAAGGGGGTTCGTCGGCGTCCATCCACTGTCTGGAACGTTCGCTTTTATCATACAAAATCCCCTTCTCATCGCAAGTGATGATTCGATCCGAAAACGGGTCAGTTTGATGCGTAAAAGTAGAGAAGAACAAATCCCGAAACGTGACAATTCTTCCGCTCCCTCAACTCGTAGGGCACCCCCTCTTCGAGCTTTTTCACCTTCCCAAGGCGTTTCAATGCATCCGCAACCGCAGTTTCCCTGACATCTAGCTCTTCCGCGATCCCGCGTACTGTTCGGGATGGTTCAGCTTCCACCAATTCCTTCAATTCTTCGTCCAGGATTGTTCTAGATCGACCGCTAGGGGTCATCTTTGAGGATGAAATCTCCGGTCCGAAATTTACTGTACCACTGGCGCACAATGCTTTCTCCAACACTATTAGACCCTCACACTTTATTGAAGTGTGTAGTGCTGTCTCGGCCGCGGATTGCCCCAATTTGGAGTTAAAATAAAATATCGTTCGGAATTGCTTTTTCGACATAGTTCAGTAAGTCCTTCAAGAACAGAAATGTAAAACAACGTTGAAACATAAATTATTTGGTCAGATAGAGCGATAAATTCTGAGAGGAAGTAGCATTAATGCGCAACAAGTTCTTCGCAAAAAAGAAATATCTGTTTCTACCACTTATTTGTGCGAATCATCAGAAAGAAATGAAACTGGCCCTCATGGCTGGCCTATTCCTAGCTATCTGTAACACACGTTGTGGTCGCAAAATTGACAGTGTGATATTCCACGTTTTTGGATGAGCAGGACAGATTTGCTTCAGATTTACACGTAATACTTCTTTGTCGGTCAGTCATTAGCTGCCTTTAGGCGGCTAATGACTGTTTCATGAGAGTTCTTAACAGTCAGTCAGCCACCAATTCCAAAAATGATCATTTTGAAGTGACCTAGAAGCTTGCAGTGGCTCAAACAGATAGTTTTCCCTTCAATTGTCTTGTAACCCTTCCGTTTATTCCTCATGAGTAGCACTCTACAACACACAAGTACTCCTTTAAAAAAAATTCGTGTTCTTGCAAACAAGAAAATTAGATGCATCCATAAGCCTTTTGATTCTGCTATGTATAAGACCTCGACCCCACTTTTACCGTCCATAAGGGGGTTTATGAGAAGCCTGTCGATAAAAACCTCGTGATTAACTAGGAAGGAATCCTTTGTGTATTGCTTCCATTTTTCAACCAAGCTGTCTATCATGTCTATCAGCCAGCCTGATTTTTCATTCGAATTCGAATATTCAAAAAATCGCGTTTTTCGAATGTATTCGAATTCGAGTATTCAAAAAATCGCGTTTTTCGAATGTACTCGAAATCGAATATTCAGAAAAACAACGTTTTTCGAATATATATGATTTCGAATGCTCGAAAATTTTTGGTATTCGAAGCCATTCGAATATTCGAAATTTTGGCGAGAGCATAAGTATAATAGGTATGGAGTTTATGGCACGACTCTTAATATACTCTAAAAACATTCTTTTGGAATGAAACCCGTAATTCTATAATACTTTTTTTACGCTTGGATGTCCATGATATCATGATTGACATCATGATTCATAACATCACGATTTCCATGATATTATTTTGTTCGCAGCTCTTTTTTCTGTTTTCTGGCCAATTTTTTGGCCATTTTCCCAGAAAACAGAAACCAGCAAAAATTTGTTCAGAATGGCCAGAAAATCAGAAAACAGAAATTCTGCCCGCCTTACCTATGTGCTGGCGAGAGTGATAGTTAGTCGAACACTCGTGTGACACTGAGCTCCGACTCACGTTGGCCCGACGTCTATGACACTTCTTCCGCACCCCGACTTTTGTGACGCGTCTTCAGAATTCCTACGCACATTGTACGATATCGGGGGAAAATACTGGTCCCCCTTTATTCTCCCTCTAGTGGTCCCCCGACGTGTTCGGCATGTCTTCTGAATCTCAACACACGTGGGACGATGTTTGCGACACGGCTTCTGAATCTATGCGCACGTTGGACGACGTCTGTGGCACGCGTTCTCATTCCCGGAGCTGGGCACTAGATTCCCACTGATACCCTGACGCGTTGCTCGCTATATCACAATATCACAACTTTGACGGCCCGCCGCCAATGATATAGTTCGCCAGCAATGGCCCATGGTGAAGCACAAAAAAAGCCCGCCTGGCATACGCTGCTTTCTCCTAGGTATCTCTTGGCTCCAGTCCCCCCTCCCCGTGACGGACGCCTGAGCGTAAGAAGGACCAAGCACAACGAGCTTCTCATTATCGGAGCAAAGGTGGACAGAAAGAATATTGGCGGAACTTGATTTCACGTCAACTCGACAGTGCACCACCTAGTAGACTTTTACAAGATCATCAGACCGCGAGTAGCAGTTCTGCGTCTGCAACCCAAAGATCAAGGTACCATCTCCATCATAAACGGATATGCTCCAACATCTGTGGCTACAAACGAAGAAAAGGAGGAATTCTACAAGCAACTCGAAAGGACTGTTAACGAGCTATTAAAAAGTTGTTGTTGACTTTAAAGCTATCGTCGGCACAAATGACCATGACGAATGGGGGCTAGAACCACGTAGAACTTCCTCAGGGAACGAAAGTGGAGAGCGACTGATAGACTTTCTATCCGCATGCCGTCTCTTCTGTCCGACATGTCCGTGCGACCTTCATTTGAAACTGGCGCGGGTATGTAAGTGTCGTGCGAAGCTGATTCTCAACAGAAGATGCTCAAACGTGACACTCATAAACCGGCACCGGTGAGGATCCCCACATTCAAGTCGGAGGAGTTGGAATATACAATAAAGTGGTATGATTGGAATCTTTTGAAGATTGCTCGGAAGACTACGACCTTCTCTCTAAAGGACTGTTGAAATGTGCAAGCACTCTTGTGAAGCCAGATCACCGTCTGCCTCAAGACTTAACGCACATGCGATTAAACTCCTGGAGCAAAGAATAGCTGTCAAAAAGGATCCTGGTCCCGGCGACCGGAAGGCAATAATGTCAGCGCTTGTGGATATGGATGGAACAACGCGAACGTCTAGAAGAGCCATGGAAGCCATCAGTCAAGAATTTTACACAGATCTGTTACGTTCTTCTATCACTGTCACAAAATGCTTGATGCCACCAGCCATTCTGGAATCAGAAGTTACTCATGCCATCAGAAGGATGAAGCCAGGCACTGCTCCCGGACCGGACGGCATTTCTGCTGATCTCCTTCGTGCGGGTGGTGTCCTCTGCTTACTTCTTGCCAAGCACTTCAACACTGCCTCCGCCTTGGTAATATTCCGGACTCATGGAAGGAATCAAAAACAGTTCTAATCTTCAAAAAAAAGGTCAGGAGGAGGACATTAACAGCTATCGACCCATCAGTCTTTTCTCGGCTGTGTACAAGACCTTCACCAAGATATTGCTTAACCGCATGGAGCTTGCCTGGATGAGTATTAGCCAGTGGAGCAAGCGGGGTTTCGCAAGGATTTCTCCTGCATGGACCATGTTCGGACTGTCTCACACTCATCGAAAGGAACCGCGAATACCACATCCCACTTGTCCTTGTCTTCGCGAATTATCGGAAAGCGTTCGACTCTGTGGGAATCAACGCCGATCTGAATGCGCTTGTACATGCTGGTATGCAACTGCCATACATCCGACTTCTCGACGAATGCTTCTCGAACATCGACCACCATCCAGTTGTTCGATCGAAAGCTTAAAATTCCTATCGGGAAAGAAGTACGGCAGAGAGACACGATTTCTCCCAAGCTATTCACAGCGGCACTCCAGGGTGTCATGAAGGACCTGAAGTGGGGCGATAAAGGCTACGCTGTGGACGGTAAACGGATCAGCAACCTTCGCTTCGCCGACGATATTGTTCTCATCTCTACCTGCACGGCAGAACTCGAGGAAATACTGTACGGTCTCATTGTGGCAGGTATAAAGATTGGATTGGACATGAATATGTCCAAAAAGCGATTTATGGTGAACCAGTGGTGTGACACGGGACTCGTAAGGTTAAATGGAGTCGCTCTACAATAGGTGACTCCTACGCCTATCTGGGAAGAGAGCTGAACATGAGTTACGACCTCGCTCCTGAAATCGCCAGCAGTAGACGCGCAGCATAGGCAGCCTTCAGTTCGATTCATTTTCGCTCAGTTCGATTCAGGTCAAGGATCCTGGCCTCGGGGCCTCGACATTTAACGCCTCTGCACTGCCTGCGATGTGTTACGCGACAGAAACACTCAGCCAGACAGCCCTCTCCGCGGAGACGATGTTGACCCTGCCAACCACGGGAGCCTGTAGATCGACCAGATTTGGTGTGATTACAGTCGATAAAGGGATAGGAGGCGCTGACGGCTTGTATCGACAGTCCGGAAATTGGGATTGATCTGAGCCCTACCTTCTTCTATATCTATATTTCAAGCTCTATCGAATGAGCCAGGAAAGAATCTTGCCTCAATAACCCCTAGAACATTTTTTTCAGGCGCTGTTTAACTTTCGTTAAATATCACTTTTTATTTATATCAGAATTAACTACGAGGCATGCTTCCATGCAACTGATGTGAACTCTACCATCTCCTACATTACATCCTGTCTAAATAATCCTTGAGGCGACTTTTTAGGTGTTGTTTATTTTCGTTAAATAGCAGTTTTTATTTTGCGAGGCATGCTTCCATACCATTGATGTGAACCCTACCATCTCCTGTACCAGAACTTCGAGCTCAATTGAATGATCCAGAAAAGAATCCTACCTCAATAACCCTTGAAGCGAATTTATTCAGGCGTTGTTTATTTTTCGCTAAATATCAGTTTTTGTTCGCATATATCAGGATATATACGAGACTTGCTTCCAGGCTAAAATTGCATGACGGTTCCAACTAGATAGACGAGAGATCTTTTAACAGAAGTTTAAAGCATTAGTTTCCACATGACATCTCTTTAGCATTTCGTTTTTTCTATAGCGCTTTATAATGCATGCGCCATATATATCGAGACTAAGACTGGATAGGTGGTTCACCAAATCTAATGTTCACGGAGAATAAATTTCATCACACAATGCTTCAAATTGCTCGTCCAGTCGTTTGCGACTTCCAGCAGTTTTTTGACCTCGCGTTCCACAGGCAATGTACCTGCATAGCCAATGTCTCCTCCACCAATTAACGAGTTAGGAAACACTCATGAAATGCTTTGAAAAAACTGGGATACTTCGGTGTTCTTAAAAGATCTACCGACTATCAAATCGAATTGGGCAATTTCAGACTGCGAACATGCTCTACGCATTGAAGGATCGTAATGTCGTTTTCATGAAAGTTGAGCATTTGGGGTGCTCATAGAAGGTCTCTCGTCTATCTAACTATATTCCTCGCTCAATTTCAGCCTGGAAACATGCCTCGCATTGGTATAAATAAAAACTGCTATTCAAGGAAAGAAAACAACGCCTAAAGGCCGCCTTAATAGTTATTTAGACAGGATATAATTTCTAGCTCATTCGATAGAGAACGAAATTCTAATACTGGAGATGATAGAGTTCACACTAGTAGCCTGGAAGCATGCCTCGTGATTAATTCTAGTATAAATAAAAACTGATATTTAACGGAAGTTAAATAGCGCCTGAAAGAAGTTGTTGTGCGGGGTTATTGAAACAAGATTCTTTCCTGGCTCATTCGATAGAGCTCGAAATTCTTATATAGGAGATGGTAGGGCTCAGATCAATCCCAATTTCTGTACTGCCGATGCGAGCCGTCTGAGCCTCCTATCCCTTTATCGACTGTAATCACACCAAATCTGGTCGACCTACAGGCTCCCGTGGTTGGCAGGGTCAGCTTCGCCTCCGCGGCGAGGTCTGCCTGGCTGAGCGCGAAGCGGCGGGTGTCGCTGCGCGAGTCGACGCTAATTGTATTCTCAAGATCTTTTAGAGAGCGGAGTCTGCCTCACTGGATGCAAGCTGCCAGAGATCGGGCATTCTGGAAGAGTTGTGGTCCCCGCTAAGAAAGCCTGCAGCCGACAAAAGAACCACCAAAGTATCAAAGTAAGTAAGTTTTTACAGTAGTACAAGTAAGAAGGCCTAAAGAAGAAAGAAGGGAGGTTGGGGTCCTTCTCTCTCTATTCTCGGAGTATGGGGGGCGAAGCCCCCAACCAGTGTTTTGGCGGCAGCTAGGCCGCTGAACGTCTGGTATATATTATATTATAGTAAAGTACTCTTTCTGAGAGTACTCTGAGAATACTCTTCCTAGCGTTGTTGAGGTAATGGGTTCAAGCTGCTTCTCACTGCGAGACCCATTTCAGACCTAATCAACCTCATGTCACAGCACTTTTATAAAGTCTTAAAACGTTGTGGTTTTTGTCCAAGTTCAGATTTCGATAAACCATAGCCATAGCATAACGTAGTAAGTCAAGACTCGTCTGACAGCAAACAAAAAATGTTCTCAACAAAAATGGCACATAGCATAACAAAAAGTAGCGGGTTTCCAGCCCAAAGCTGGGAAGGAGGAGGCCGCAGGCTACATCATTTTTCCGTCGAGAAGGAGAACGAGGCAAAATACCTTTCTGCGCCCTTTATCTCAGAAAAAGAGTGCAGAGGTACGCAGATGCAGAGCGGACCTCCAAGATGTGGTAGGGGATGTAGATGCTCCTCCTACAACCTTGAAGGCGAGGTGGTCCGGAACAGTATCTGCGATCAGTCGTGCACAACCCCGTTCTATGTGATTTATCCCTATAGGGAGAGGCTATCTCATGACTTCTGGCCTTGGCAGAGCCAATGTCCGTGCCCTTGGGAAAAACACTGGGTCCTGCTCCATGAGGCCACGATGATTGACGTCTCCTTCTTGACTCTGGCGCGCGAAAGTGAGATTCGGCATGCAGGGCACTAGAGGCATTGAGCGAAGAATACACAGGTCAATAGCAAGGTAGAGTTCATCGCGTTTACCCAAGAACTGGCGCCCTTCGTAGACCTCTGTGAGATTGGATCTGCTCGACCTGACCTCCCGGGTACTTATGTCAGGTGGTCCCTAGGACCGAAGCTTATTCACTCAAGATCCTTTCCAGCCCGGGTGTCTAGTGCTCCAATGTCATCCACTTCGAAGGTTAGCTGTAACATCGGAACTTGGCTCTATTTTCCTTGGGAAGACTATTCTGTAGGAAGAAATTGTGTTTGAAGGAACAGGTTCACAAGTGTCTCCGACTTCCCCAGGCTCTTATTAAGGCTATGACGCCAAAACGTCGTCTGTAATAATGTTTATGGCAATTTTGATTAACAGCGTTTCATATTTCATTAGGCAGAGAAAATCGAAACAGACATCCTTTCGCAGCAACTGAGCAGAGATGGGGCAGGAGCAGCGTTTCTGATGACACAACGAATGTAGGATGCCTCATAACCGCCGCGTACATTTTCGAACCGGGAGCTTCTAAAACGCAACGATGTGCATCAGTGAACAGACCGACGAAGCAGAGCCAGCCGGCGCAGTCGCCACCTCTCACCTACAGACACCGTGACAGCTTTTTGACATTTTCTGAACGAGACCATTGAAAAACGGGACTCGCGTCCGAAACTCATTTCAGCGGCGGCATGAGGAGCGCATCAAACACGCCACACGCCAGCACTAACCAACTGGACATCTGAAGTTTCAAAGCTCCCGCCAAGTTCTACGATCAGCATCGTCTTCGGCCCAAGAAATAAGAAGAACTCGACTACATAGCTATTTCAACTACATGCTGCGATTTCTATGTGCTTTTGAAGCTGCCCAAGGTCAAGTGTCATATTCAACATGGGTTACGTTTGAGGGAATTTGCACTTTTAAGTCTGTAAAAAATTTCATAGCATGTTAGCCAAAATCCCATTTCATGAAACGGGCCACACTTTTCTCGACTACAATGCCGCTCCAAATTCGTGTACAATCGACGCATTGCGACAGATTTTTCCACCGCAAACCGTCGCAACTCCATAACTTCGTTCAGATCTATTCCAGCCAAATCTAACTTGCATCGAAAGATTCTGCTCTCCATGTCAAACTTACCAATGTTCCATAATCTGATTTTTATTAATAGCTGACCTCGTCAAAATGCATATTTCCGTGAGCAGCTGTTTTACGACCCCTCTGAAACAGCCAATAGGCTGTCCTTGGGCCACTTTGCTGGTAGCATTCGAAAACTTCAGATTTTCCTTATTTACTCACCACAGTTGTCTTTAGGACTTTACTGGGATCTTCTGGATAGTAAACACTTCCAATTTTAGTAAAACTGAACACATTTACGTCTTTTGTTGAAACTATGATTTGCTCAGCATTGGGCTTTCAGCTCATCTTAGCAAACTTGCCTAACTGGAAGGTAGTTCACTAGTCATTGAGAACTGGAGAATTTCTTCCATACGGCGGTTAACTTGTTGTCGAGAATATCTGAGAATTTTAGTCATTCGCCGTTTGGCATGGCATTGTCCACGGCACAGCATTTTCTCCCAAGTTCAAAGTGCTTTATCCTCATAGCGGGAGCCGCAAAGCAGCTGGAGTTTTGTTCTTTAGACCGCCAGATTCGCAGCCTTCCCTGTTTGAATGCTGGGTAGAATGATTGCCCTTAAAGCTCTTTTTGAAGCGCTTAATTTCGATGGAAATATAGAATTCCTTCGTTATCCGTGGATACTGCTCTGAACGTCCATCCATTCGGAAATTGCTTGAGACACTGTTGCTCACCTCGACAAGAGCTTTCCAGTGATAGAAAACTGTGAAGATCGAGAGCAGTCGATTTTTCCCACCTTTCAGGGCGGTAACCTTTTGGATTGACCTGCGTCTAACTACCGTCGTTCGGATCGCCTTTTGGCAGCCTCGCGTCTGGGTGCCCAGTGGAACTCCATCGATTCCACAACCCATTAAGAACTGCTCTCGGTCTAGCACTGCACAGGTCTTGAAAAGTGACCCTTTTCAGAAGAGCTCCTAATCGTTTCATCTCACACAGCGCCTTATGTTCGTACCATTCTAATGAGCTCAAAATTCCTTACGTTGGAGTACTGGGGCACTTTCTGAAAAGCAAAGAAGTGAGATTTTTATTACTCCAACAACTGCGCCATGTCAACTCATGGAGGAGTCGATCGACTGATCGGAGGAGATCTCGATGGTTTGGAGACCGCGATGAACAAAGTGTGGTTCTTCATCGCTTACGAATCTATTGCGAGTCGTAGTGATTTCTCAGTTGTCGAAACGACTTTTTAAAATGCGGCTCTTCAAAGTAGTGCTTGCTGTATTTATTCGAAATCTTTGTTATGCTTTCTTTTGAAGCCTCAAGCATTACTTCAAACTGCTGAAAAATGTAGTTGCATGGTGTTTGTTGAACTCCGCATATTATTTATAATACTGTTAGCAAGATGGCAACGATTATCAATAATAGAACCACTTGGTCGTAGCTGATACTGTACTCCTATGGACATAAAATTAATGCGTTTTCTAAACGTTCCTAGTAAAAATTACAGGTTGATTCACCCTGGAATAAGTGCCACATTAAAAAAAAAACTAAAACTTTTGCTCAAAAGTTTGGCTCATGTTTAAGAGGAGACTCAAGCTCTAGAATTTCTACGAATGATGTGAATGGGAGAACATAGCTGAGTCTTGCCATATAGTCACTTGAATGATGATGATCGATCGAGGACCCAGGCAGAGAATGTTTTTGCTACCATCGGTAGATTCAGTACTTCGTACTGGTTTCCAAGATCCTGGTTTGTTTCCCCTCTTAGGGGCATAGTGGTTTTCTAAGTTATTGTTTATTAAGTCACATGTCCAGTATTTCCCCGCTAACTTCCTTGATGCATTTAATGCAGGGCAAGGCAGAACCAAGGCATAGGACAGAAGTAACTACAAGACAAAATCTGTCTCTCTCTGCTTTAGATGAAGCCTCAGAATTTTTCGTATGGTTAGCTGAAAATGAAGGAACTTGGCGCTTAATTGAATAGCACATACATAGCGCATTGTATAAAACGAAGGATTAAGGGGTCTTCGATAGCGCCACCTGTGCAATGCTGATTGATTGAAATTGCATTTCAATGCGACGGCAGCAAAGAGGAGGTCTTGTAGGAGGTCGAGAGTAGTTCTAAGCTGGCCTATTGGGTTGTGGAATCGATAGAGTTCCACTGGGCTTCGTATCTAGGCGCGAGGCGGCCAAAAGGCGATCCAAGCGACGGTAGTTAGACGCAGGTCAGTCCCTCTGTACCGCCCTGAAGGTGGGGAAAATCGACTGCCGTCGATCTTCACAAATTTCTATCAATGGAAAGCTCTTGTCGAGGTGAGCAACAGTGTCTCAAGCAAATTCCGAATGGAAGGACGTTCGGAGCAGTATCCACGGATAACGAAAAACTTCTATAATTCCATCGAAATTAAGCGCTTCATAAAAGAGCTCCAAGGGCAATCATTTTACCACTCGCTCAAAAAAACCCACTATGAGGTTAAAGCACTTGGAACATGGGAGAAAATGTTGTGCCGTAGACAATGTCATGTCAAACGACGAGCTAATGACTAAAATTCTCAGATATTCCTTCGAGTTTCGGCAACAAGTTAACCGTCATACGGAAAAGATTCTCCAGTTCTCGATGACTAGTGAACTACCTTCCAGTTAGGCAAGTTTGCTAAGATGAGCTGAAAGCCCAATGCTGAGCAAATCATAGTTTCAACAAAAGACGTAAATGTGTTCAGTTTTACTAAAATTGGAAGTGTTTACTATCCAGAAGATCCCAGTAATGCCCTAAAGACAACTGTTGTGAGTAAATAAGGAAAATCTGAAGTTTTCGAACGCTGCCAGCGAAGTGGCGCAGGAGAGCCTAGTGGCTGTTTCGGAGCGGTCGTAAAACAGCTGCTCACGGAAATATGATTTTGGCTAGGTCAGCTATTAATAAAAATGAGATTATAGAACATTGGTATATTTGCCATAGAGAGCAGAAACTTTCGATGCAAGTTGAATTTCGCTGGAATAAATCTGAACGGAGTTGTGGGGGTTGCGACGGTTTGCTATGGAAAAGTCTGTCGCAAAGCGTTGACTGTAATACACGAAATAGGAGCGGTATCGTGAGATGAGAAGTGGTTTCCTCTTAGGCATCTCCCACTTCAAGTTAAAGGAACAGTTCCAAATCTTCTATCTCTAAATATTGATATTGATCACCTGTATCACCTGTATCACCTGTCGTCCCGTTGATCATCGACTTGCTCGAGCGGGCGCCAGCAGCGTCTCCATTCGTCCCTGTCGCGTGCCAGAGTGGTCCAATGGATCCTCCTCGCTCGAGGGACACGAAGAGCGTCATATCGGTCGTTCAGGGCTTTCACGAAGAAGTCCGACCAACGCGCTGGTGGGCGTCCTGGTGTTCTTTTGACATCCCGCGGAATCCAATCTGTGACGGCTCTCGTCCAGCGGGTGTCTGCGAATCGCATTACGTGGCCGGCCCACCTAATTTTCGACGACTTGGCCCATGCGACAGCGTCTCTGATCTTCGAACGTCGGCGAAGCTCGGAACTCCGGAGACCTTCTCTCACTTGCGTGAGTCGTGTCACTCCGAGCATCGTCCTCTCGATTCCACGCTGCGCGACGCTGATCGCGTGTTCATCCTGCTTTCGTATAGCCCAGGTCTCTGAGGCGTATGTTAGGGCAGGAAGAACAGTGGAGTCGAATAGGTGGGCACGGAGTCGGACGTTCTTCGTTTTCTTCACGACTTCTTCGACGCTCTTGAAAGCTCCCCAAGCCGCTCGTTTCCTTCTGCTCAGCTCTGGTGCTAGGTCGTTGGTCATGTTGACTTCGCGACCCAGATACACATAGCTGGAGCATTCGGAGATGTTCGTTCCGTTGAGCGAGAATGGAGCATCAGAAACCCATCCGTTCTTCATGAACATCGTCTTCGTAAGATTCAGCTGCAGTCCAACGCTTCCACATACACGATCGAAGTCGGCCAGCATTCGTTCCGCCTGGCTGATGCTCGGGGTTATGAGCACGATGTCGTCAGCGAAGCGAAGATGGTGCAGTTGCCGGCCGTCGACCTTCACTCCCATGTCTTCCCATTCTAGTTCGCGCATGACGTTTTCGAGGGTGGCGCTGAAGAGCTTCGGGGATATGGTATCCCCTTGTCGAACCCCTCTCTTCACGTCAATGACGACGTCGTTGTAGAATGGTGAGATCTTGGTCGTGAATCCACTGTACAACTCTCGAAGAACTCTGATGTACTGAGTAGGAACGCCCTGGGTGAGCAGGGCTTCCATGACCGCTTCAGTCTCGACGGAGTCGAATGCCTTCTTCAGGTCAATGAACGTAAGGCACAGCGGCAGCTTGTACTCTCGCGACACTTCGATGAGCTTCGTAATGGTGTGTATGTGGTCGATCGTGCTGAATCCTCTCCGAAATCCTGCTTGTTCGAATGGCTGTCCTTCGTCCAGCGTTCTACTAATCCTATTCAGGATGACTCGAGTGAACAGCTTGTAGACTACGGACAGCAGGCAGATCGGGCGATAGTTGCCAATGTCGTGCACGTCTCCCTTCTTGTACAGCAAAACGGTCTTGCTGGTCTTCCACTGAGATGGAACCTTGCATTCGGACAGGTAGCGTGTGAAGAGCCGCGCCAGGGTGTTGATGAGCGCTGGCGGGAGGTTCTTCAGGTGTTCAGCTCTGATCCTGTCAGAACCGGGTGCTGTACGTTTCTTCACCGACGAGATGGCGTGTCGGATCTCGGAAGGGAGAACAGAGGGAACGACGTATCCATCCTGCGGAAGATGGCATGGGGGCAGGTGGACGTGGCTATCGAAGAGATCGGAGTAGAAGTCGAGGATGACTTTCTCCATGGTCCTTCTGGAAGAGGTGATGGTTCCGTCAGGACGTCGGAGAGCGGTCATCTTGGTCTTGAAGTTGGCGAAGTTCCGGCGGGCATTGCGAATGCTCAGCCCTGCCTCTGCTGCTTCAGCCAACACTTCCGCCCTTCTCTCCTTGAGATCTTCCTTTATCGCCGCTCTGCATAGCTTTGCAAGCTCGGACGTCAGTTGGTAGTTGCCTGACGCTCGTGCTGCTCCACGCTGGCGTATGAACTCGAGAGTTTCCGGAGACAGGCGTCTCTTGGTGGTCTTCAAGCTCTCGGCTCCCTTAGCACTATCGTGGAGATGGTGCACGAAGCGATCGTATTCCTCGTCGACGTTGTCCATGACGGCATCTTCCCAAAGGCCGACAAGAGAGGTGTAAAGGTCCCAGTTGATGGTCGTTCTGGGATTCCTCTTCTTGAACTTCGCGGCCTTCTCTCCTTGACGCGAAAAGCGGAACCTCGCGCGAAGGAGGCGGTGGTCCGATCCCGTGTAAAACTTGGGGACAACGGAGACATCGGTCAGGCAATACTTGCGATTGAAGATGATGTGGTCGATCTCGTTGTGGAACTGGCCACCGGGGGATTCCCAGGTCCATCGTAGGGAGGGAGGCTTCTGGAACTGCGAGTTTCCATGGATGGTCTTGGTCGACATGATAAACTCAGACAGCCTTTCACCTTGCTCGTTCCACTCCAAACCGTGGGTTCCGATGTGAAGTCCTTCCGGCGACCTTCGTGGCCCGATCTTGGCGTTGAAGTCGCCGACGATCACCTTGTAGAAGGTGTGATCTTCCTTATAGAACTTCTCCAGCTCCACGTAGAAGGCCTCGACGTCTTCGTCGTCGTAGTCGGATGTTGGGGCATACGCGACGAACACAGTCAAGGCTGGCACGGAGCCACATCGCTTCAGTCGCAGACGTCCGATTCGGCTAGTCAGAGACTCGTACGAATCGATGTTCATGGCCAAGTGCGTGTTGACGAGGACACCAACGCCGCCTACTCCCCTGCTGTCGCATGTTCCGAGGAACAGTTCTTCTCCGGAGTCGTAGGCGGCGTGTAGGGGGTGGTGTCTTCTCGTCTCGGTCAGTCCGATGACGTCGTACTTGATCTTCCTGGCTTGCATCATCAGGTCCTCGACGGATGCTTCGGACGCAAGCGTGCGGGCGTTGTAAGTACAGATTGATATTGATATTGATATTTATTACGACTGTTTAAGACAGGCGCATGAAAGCGATAAATGAATACATAATCAAACTATTCCGTGGAATCTCTGAAATCCTCAGGGAAGTCTCTCCATCGGAAGCACGCAAGAGCGCCTGAAGACGAAGCCTCAGCTATCACCACTTCCACGCTTCCACGCTCCTGTCGCCACTCAAAGAAGTGTAATCGGGCGACAGCTGCTCCGTGTGTTTTGCTGTGAAAGCCAGCTTTGTGGCAGGAATTCGCTCGGGAATTGGCTCGATGCCGGCGTCAAATAATTGCTCATCATGATGGTGATATACTAGCTGTCGGTAACAGCCAATGTTTTCGTGCCTATCCGAGCCCCCAAAGATGATATTGACATAAGTGTTGGGCACGAGAGGCTGCTGCAGGGTAAGCTATGTGGTCGCTGAGATCTAAAAGCAACAGCACCAGAAGTCTGAGGGATTCAGTAGCACATAGTACATGGTAGTACTACGTTTGAGAGCAGCACTGAACGTCACGTTATCGTCAGCTGAATTTATACGAAGCAGCGCCAAAAAGTCTAACCGAATCGTTCAGTATGGGTAAATGTGTTCCGCTGAGTATCAAAGAGCTCATGTTCCATTTCACATTACTTCATCGAGTGGGAAAAAAAGGATAAGGGCCAAAGGAGCTAGTCCACCCTTTATTCTACTACTTTCAGCGTTTGCCAGAGGTTTCAAGCTTACTGATAACTGGGAGCTTCGAGCTGTGGAGCCAGGCTGTGGAGCTGCTCTGTTGCATTATGGAGTCTTTTAATGACACTGTCCTGCTAACAAATGTCCCCGAAGCAAATGCAATTTAGTTTGTCTACGAAATGATCGTGGAATATGCATCAGGAGCGTATCACGGAGCTTTAAGGGCTCAGTTAATGAAACTCGCGGACGAGCGCCGTCAGCGTATCACCTCTAAGTGGTCCATCGAGTACTACATGCAGACAGCTTAAAAAAGCTCGGATGGGTCAACATCTGGTTTCGGTGCTAACCAAAGTCTATGTATATGTCACAAATAGAGAGATCGGTACTGCAACGCAGACCACCACTCCACTGTCACCGTCAGATGCAACGCAGACCACCACTCTGCTGTCACCTTCAGATGACTGTCTCATTGTTTGTGCAACATAAATTGAGATGGTTTCCTGTGTTTCCTGTTTCCTAGATGTTATGATGTCAACTACTTGCAGCTGCCCAATGGCCTAGAAAGGGCAAAAGCACTTGGCCTTCCAACGCTGGCTAGTAGAAGAAGAAAGGCTGATCTCACTATGATGTTCAAAATTGTAACTCAGAAGCTCTCCATAGATCCACTTTCGTTTATCAGTGTACCGTTGACTAGATCTGTGAGAGGTAAACTACGGCTTAATGTCGCGGTTGCAAAGACAAAGATTAGGACAAATTTCTTCACCTATAGGAACCTCAGCCTATTCAACACGTTACTAAGTGATAACAAAATGTCGTTGGGGTTGTCTGTCCAGGCCTTCCGTAAACTTATTTGAGAAGTGACCTTTTATTGTCAATTCTTTGGCTTTTCCTGGATCATGTCCCCGATTGTACCGTTTTGGTTGCATTTAGCAGACATCACTTTGCAGCTATTTGTTCATTGTTCATCCAGACGTTACTGTGTAGTTCTCTTTATGTTTAATTTCATCCGGTTTCTTATTTTTACGATCACATTGCACGTCTTTAAATAAAATAAATTTGCTCAATCATCACGCTGAGCTTATCATACTCCGACGAGTAACTGGCTATTGTTCCTTGCTGTGGATTTAATTTCCAAACAACATACTGGATTTGACATGCCTTGAAACCGACGATAAGCAGGTTTAAGTGCGTGAAACAAATCATGCGTAAGGCCATTTGTAGGGTGAGGAAACCCAATGTTTTTGCCTCAGTGCTAAAAGGAAATTTAGTTGGAAAAGTGCGAAGAAACTTCACCATGAAGCTATACTTAAGATTAAATGTGTTCACTTACATTAGCTTGCCTCATTCACACTAGAATACGTGACTTTGGATTGTAATCTTTGGAATACCTAGTGAAAAACCAAGAATGCCTGTGTTGTTTTCAAAGTTCTGTCTGGGATGTTAAAAATGGACAGTCCAAAAATGTATCCAAATGTAGTCTCGAGAGGTAGAGGTAGCTCCATGAACATAACCTATATCACTCCAAATCGAGTCCAAATTCTAACTTATTTAATTGAAGAGCAAGCTCAATATTCATGTCTTTGGAAAGTTCAGTCGATCTAATCGTCTCGTTTTTCTACTTTTTGGCGCAGAGCTAGATGTCAACTTCTGATTAGGTTGTGTTGAGTCGTTGTGTTTTTCTCTGGTGAATAAAAACCTTACGTAGCGTGTTGAATAAAATGTGCGAGTGCATCTGCATGTCTCTCGAACTGCTTCCACCCTAATTGGCATCGGAAGAGTAACAACAAAGTCATCACTGTACGTGGAGGTTTGTGCACTCAGGCGGTACCATGAAAGCCACTGCAATGAAAGCGGCAAGAATGGTTTGGTTGATGTCCTCCTTCAGCACGGCAAAGATGCTGATGACAACGGTTGGCGATCCATGGCGCTTTAGGAATGAATGTAGACGAATTGGTATGTTGGCTCGAATGTAGATGAATTTGGTCATTTGTGGTCATCTGGGACTCACCATAGGTAAGCACGCGTTTACCTACCCGTCTGGGTAACGTTTCGGAAGCATTGTGTCACATTTTGGCTTACAAGAACTCACGGCGAACTTTTTCCTCAACAAAGTGTAAAATGCATGGTTTTGAGAACGTGGAGAGTGAGCCTATGTGAGAGACAAGTCGTTAGTAGCGCGTCCATCACTAATTATATATTATATAAGAGTAAAGGACAAAAAGTAAAGGACGGCGTTGCTCAATAGCTTTTGGAATGTGCCATGCACGGGATGTCGTCTCTTCTACGGGATGTCGTGGAGGCGATTTAAATGCTTATTTGGCCATACAACGACTTGCGGTGGCCGGCGAATGGACAAGTCTGCGCACCATCCTTCCCAGACTAGTGCAATATCAATTCAATTTTCCAGTTCACCGACCACGGTGGAATAGAAAGCTTGGTTGACCTGGGCGGGAAATCCGAACCAAGAACCTGGTCCTGAGTGCATACGCGACCGTGACCGCCGGCACCTCCTCCGACCGCGCTACACATACACGCCACAATCCGCTAAGGACAACCTAAGCGCTTCAGAGCTCAAGGCAAAATAGACCCATAAGAAACTGGGTTGGGCATCCTGCTTGCTCATCATTGAATGCGCTGCTTCATAACCGTTGGACGTGGTCCCAAGCGTTTATTGAAACGTGACAATGAAGTGATTAGTCGAGTGAGTCGGTTGTCGAGTGATGATGCCTTTCAGAAGCACTTGCGATGGACAATGGTATCACCGTGCTCATCGTACTCGGCCTTCGTGATCCACATCATCTGGAACGTCGATAGCGATGCCAGCACTGATCCGCCGATCCATACCGAGTACTTGCGCTCAGGCGGAGCCATGATCTTCACTTTTACTGTGCTAAAAACGAGAACTCCTCTAATGGACAGCTTAAGCTTAAGAGAATGAAGGTGATAACTGCCTAAGCGCTTTTCGAAAAGGTGAAAATGGAGACGTGGCAAGCGTACAGAAAAGAGAATAAGAAAATAGGTAATTTTAGTTTAATGTTTATAGTTCGTGGAACAGGAATCATAATATTCTAAAAGACTGAAGAAACGCTCCAACAAACAATTAGCTCAGCTATGAAGTCCTTTCAGCAACAACTTCAGAACAAACCTTGGAGCCAGAAGACCTATTTCCTTCTTCATGCGGTCAGTGATGCCCGGATACATGGTGGTGCCACCGGAAAGCACAATGTTCGAGTAGAGGTCTTTGCGAATATCGATATCGCAGCTCATAATTGAGTTGTAGCAGTTCTCGTGCACGCCGGACGACTCCATTCCAAGCAGGCTCGGCTGGAAAGGAGGCTGATTCAATCTCATCAAACCAATCACTGGTGATCTCGTCGAGTCGTGGTCCGCTTGGCAAAGCCTGTAATTCTCAGCGCCGGCACGCAGCTTGTGTTCTTTGAGCTCGTTTCCAAGAAAACGCGCAGGCGCTCGTACGCACTCGACGGCCTCATACTCAACCTATCTGCATATTGACTCCAACAGTCCGTCAAGTGGTCAAGGAAAGCTTGTGTGACATGCGCCAAGAAGATGAGGGTACTGCAGCATCGATAACGTCTCCGCTTCAGCGATCTCCAACAATAACAGCTTCAGAACTGTACACTATCACACCAACTAAGCAAGGCTTGCTAAATGAGGAAACGTCATCTAAATTTCGAACACACATGGGCAAACGGTGTGTTTTTGTCACTGAAATGCCCTCATTTCTGTCAAAAGCTTCCGTACCGTTGGCGTAAAGTTTGGTTGTGAGAGAAAGACTCACCGACACCTAGCCGTTGAAGGCCATTCTGCAAAAAGGGCGAAAGCGTGCAAAATGGAGTGCGTGCGAGGGAGGTGTCTTGGGAGCAAGAGTGGCAGATTCCGATTGTCACCATCAAATCTTTCACCAATGTATCGTTGCTACTTATGCTTGGCGACGAACCGAGTATTATTAAATGGGAGATAGTGCACATTTCCCACAACAACTGCCTACGAGCGTGTAGGCGACCGAATGCTATGTATTCGGGTTGCTCTCGTAAGTATGTCAAACATCGGTACCTGGAACAAGCACTCTGGTGTACGGAAGCGCTCGTTTCCGATTAATATTTCCTGACCGTCGGGCAGTTCGTAGTACTTCTCCACTGTGGTCGACTGCGCCGAGTCAGCCAGTTCCTGTTCGTAGTCGAGAGCGACATAGCAGAGTTTCTCCTGAAGTAGCACCTTTCAAGAACACTTTCAGTATTTCTAGCTCATTCCAAAACCTGATGCTTAGAAAGCACATTCAAATGGACTCTGCACTTGATGCTCTGCAGCTTAGCCATGAACATAGCGTTCAACAGCTTAAATACTAGCTTGTTCACAAAACTTTCTCGCCGCTCCTGCAACCTTTTTTCAAATTAACTTCTCTCTTTCAGTGCATTCAACAACAATGAGTTTATGCACCACACTTAGCAGCTACACTATATTGTCTATATTGACATTTATCTGGTAATCTTGTGGAGCCAATTCTATAGAACTCCAGGGGGTTGGTGGCAAAATTCACCGAGACACCTTTCAAGTTGCTGTCTATCGTCGAACTGCTTCTTCTGCAAATAGTTGGGCAACGATAGAAACAGATGGTAGTCTGTTGGTGCCGGATCGGTGAATACGGCGAGTGGGCCAGTGCATGCTATCCGAATCAGTGGAGTTGTTCCGAGATTCCTTCGCAACGTGTGGATGCGCATTGCCGTGAAGGAAAGGGATCTTGTCTTCGACGTAATCCAATTGCCTACAGTAAACGTCGCTAATGAAAGTAGGGTTCGGAGGTAGCACCTTTCTACTGAATGATTCCTTTGCAGTTCCACCAGAGACTGAGCATTACCCTCCCTAGATGAAATCCCGGTTTTGGAGTGGGAATCTCTGGTTCGCCGCGACTGACCGGGTGAGCCACTGATGCTTTCGCGTGCAGTCAACGTGGGCTACCCACCACCCACGCCAGATTTTGGGATCTCGGTCAACCGCTACGTCGGTAAAGCGTGTATTGCACGCAAATACGGTGCAGATTCGGTGCAGCGTAAGAAGTACCACGTCACACCGGATGGGCGTTTGAGTTCGGATGGACTGCCCCCCCCCCCCTTTAACGCGCGTTGCGCCTCCAATGTCTCCCCCAGAAACGACAGATGTGTACATCGACGGCATTCGATTTGCTCCGCAGGTTGCGGGTGTTAGGTGTAGTGCATAATTCCCGTCGCCGCGATGGAATCGCGGCGATGAGTTTTGCAGAGCGACGCGAAAGAATTTGAACTTCACTGTGCTCGTCGCATCACCCATCGCTCTGCATGGGAGCGCGACGGCGATCCGTACACTGGAGATCCTTAAGAGGGCGTCCCCCATTTACGGCAACTGACCTTCCAGACCACGCTTGGTCCTCGGAGGGTCCTCGGAGTCAAGGTCCCCATTCTCGGACTTGCTGAACCAATGTTGTGTTGCACGACACAGTGGCAGGAGCCTTCGTCACAACTGTTTCTTGCCGCATCGCTCGCACTGAGCTACTTCCGGAAATCGTAGAGCAGGAGAAGTCGAACTTGCTTGGGGACGACTTTATCAGTCATATTCGTAACGCAAAATCACGACGATAGTGGTGTTGGTGCTACGTCGGGATCTTCCAGGGGCGACCCTCATACACTTCCAGACCACGCTTGACCCTCGGAGTCAACGCCCCAAGTTCACGAACTTACTGGACCAAACCTTTATTGTGTCGAGCGTTGTGATATCAGCCAATTTGTTAATGTTGACTGGTGTTTTCACACTGCTTGCTACAGTTGAACAAAATAGATGTGAATTTTTCGCCCACACCGAAGCAGCGTTGGTCTGATACGTTACCCATGGACATGACAGTAACTGGCGTGCACATTGATGGGAAAAAGGTGGCATCACGACACGGAAGAGCCTGGCAACTAAAGATCCACCGTAACAACCTCGAGCGGCACAAGTAAAAATATTAACAACAATACTTATTATTTTTGAGACCATACAGAGTCAAATTTTTGTGAGTTTTGGCTTTTGTTAGATTCTCGCTTTTTTAAGGCATCTCATTACCACAGCTTTCATCTAGCAGGGTGCACATTCTCGATTTCCGAATTTTTGCAGCATCTATTTACATGGTGGTTCCATGTGCATAGGTGAAGGAAGTCGTCGACTTTGGATCACGATCAATTCGACAGTCAATTCATGGCTCGAGCCCTGCTCAGACTAGTTAGCCTTTCATCCTTCTAGCGACGGTGAATTGTCTCCAGAGACTTCTCTAATGAAGGCGCAAAACGCTGACTTCTCCACCATCTGGTTAGAGTACGTCATTTATTGGTAAAATATGGATTAAATTGCCTACACGAATAAACTGCCTGACCCATCTAACAGGAGGATTGAAGAACCTAGGTCTCTATCCGCTATGACTTTATCTTTTCGAAAGGTGCTACAACAAACAGGACTTTGTTAAATTTTCTGAACTGGAAGCACCCCAATTGCTAGAAATCGCAGTGATGCCGGAAATCATCATAACATTCGCGTAAGCTTTAGGTTCAGAATTTCACTTTCATGACAGCGAGAAACTATTCGGAGTTCGCCTATTTCAGTCACCCTGAGAAGCGCAATGCCCACTACATAGTCCCTTTAGGGAATCCTCCATGAGCCGTTTCGCTGCCCACGTCACTCCTACTTGGCCCCAGTATTGAAAGAGGCACAACTTGCCTTGATATCTCTGCAGATCTCCCGCTCAGCAGTGGTAGTGAAGGAGTAGCCTCGTTCGGTGAGGATTTTCATGAGGTAGTTGGTCAGATCTCGACCGGCTAGATCGAGCCGCAGTACGGAGTGAGGCAGCGAGTAGCCCTGCAAAGAAGACTGGGTTGGTTTCCAATGCAGGAAAAGCAGAGTCTCTACAGAGAACATCGCGCACTTACCTCATAGGTTGGCACTGTGTGGGTGACTCCGTCTCCCGAGTCGATCACAACGCCCGTGGTCCTGCCGGACGCGTAAAGGGAAAGGACGGCTTGAATAGCGACGTAGAACGCGGGCGTTCTGAAGCTCTCGAACATGATCTGCGTCATTCGCTGACGGTTTGCTTTCGGATTCAACGGCGCCTCAGTAAGCAGCACTGGGTGTTGACTCGGGGAGACTCGAAGTTCGTTGACAAATGCGTGGTTCCAGATCTTCTCCATGTCATCCCAGTTGGTGACGATCCCATGCTCAATAGGGTACGTCAGTGTTAGGATGCCTGAAGTTAAGCATTGATCTCTCGGTGAACAAAAGGTGTTTCTTAGAAATCAGTAACTGACGCAAAGCAGATACGACGCCCGTAAGAAGGGATTTGGAAGAGCATTTGTTGGGGTTCCAAACCAAGTACCAGACGGTGACTACTGGAGATCAACTGGATGAGGAAGGGACTCCGAGTTGCTGCACAAGTTTGTTACAAATTAGGAGTAGAGCTATGGATACTAGAAGGAAATCGGATTAGATTATAGAGCACAAAACTTGGATTGAAGCATGGTTTCCCAGGCGCTCGCTTAACATCGACCATGAGGCACGCACATCTCCATTTGAGGACCCTGAGAGCACTAAAGCTGCTGAATAGGGTAGTGCGCAGCTGGGTTCTGCATCGAAGAACCAGACTATGGAAGGGACTCCGTGGTGTGGTCCATCCAAGCTGCTTGTGTTAAAACAGCTCTCGTCGCTCAACGAGGAGTGCGCAGTTGGGTTCTGCAGAAAAGCACACAGCTGGAAAAATACGCAGAAACGCAGAAAATTGTGTAGACGTCAAAATCCATCAAATCCCAACCAGTTGAAATGCAAAAATGCCGCAGCCGAACCCCCCGACCTCTCTCGCATTGATCAACACCACTATCTATTGCGCCACGACCCGCCCGCCAGCATTATCACGTACAAGAGGATGTTCTTCTTGCGCTTCGATCCAATGTCCATGTGGACGCCGACGCAACCCACGCGTGCGGTCCGTCCACCTTGGAAAAAGTATGCTCCAGCTCCGATTACGCGCTCTTGTGCCACGCCTCTAATCCGGACTTTACTCTAGTTGTCTTAACAAGTCCTCAGTTCAATCCCAATGGGGGGGGGGTACTCCATAATCGCTTCCAAATGGCAGTTTAGCCATAAACACATGTAACACATACATCAGCGAACTTACCTGATCCCCTCCCCTGGAAATTGATTCAAACCCGAAATTAAAAAAATCGCTACGTAACAGACGACGAAAAGCGAACAACGCGAACAACGTGCAACAAAATAAAAAGGCCGTCGGGTGATGCATACTGTCAGCATACGTCACTCTATGTGTTTCCACACGTTGACTGAGTCGACACGCACGTATTTGGTGTGAGGGTGTTTGAAAACGTGGATTATGTGCAAAGCCGCTGGACCCTCTTCATGTTTTTGCAACTAATTTGTTCCAATATTCCAACGATGGGACCCGCCATTTCTTGGGGAGGGCATCAGGTAAGCTCGTTTATATGTTATGCTGCGTGTGTTTTTCCTCAATTAGGTGTGCTTTACAAGCGATTATGGAGTGTCCCCCCATTGAGATTGAACCCCTTACAAGTCCCTTACAGTATGCTTTTCTGCGCTCAAAACACTAGAGCCAGATGGGTGAGTTGTCGTGGACTTCCAAGGATATCGCGGACGCTGCTCTGGATCGAACAGCGTTGGTGGTGTAATGGGACAGCATCCTGCCTGGAAAGCAGAGGTTGCAAGTTCGAACTCCGTAGGGCACAAGTTTTGCTCGCAACCAAGTATAACAACCAGTAACCACTGCAACAGCCACTCTATGCTTATGGAAAACTGTGCAAACTTATATATAGCTTTCCAGCAGGTGGCAGTTATAACCTATGCTAGATCTATACGACTCGGAGAAGGCATCGCCAGAAAAGAGAAACGAGTTTCAAAATTCAATTTCGCAAATAGTCTCCTCGATCAGATCAGAAGCTCAACAGCCATGTAACATCGTTCTCTTGGAGGTCTTAAAAGCTTAAGCTCTGTGAAAAGCTTGTATAAAGCTCGTACCCTCGAAGGATCCTACAGTCCTGCAGCCTAATGGGAAGGTGTCGAGTGAGATCTGTGGAGTCCCCATAGCCTACCCTTGGCTAATTTTCCTTCCAACTCTATCAGTGTCAGATAGCCCTCACACTAACAGCTCCGGAGTGAAACTTATGTTCTGCAATCAAGGAACCTTCTCAATCTCTCCGAATTCTTGTCGACGAGATCGCTTTAATCCGTAACCTATCACAACTTATTAATCGCTATCGTCACAGAACCATGTCGATTCCGTTTAAACCTCTGCTACATCAGCTTCAAACCTTAACGTTAATGTCCCTTCAGTGAAATATTGTGCCCTAGAAATCAGAGACAGATGGCTGACTCAGCAAAACTAATCACCTCTCCTGTTTTGTGCTTCGGAGCCGACGTACGAGTCCCTCTGCCCGGTGCCGAGTATAACTCCCTGATGCCGCGGACGGCCGACGATGGATGGAAACACGGCTCTGGGAGCGTCATCTCCGGCGAAGCCTGCTTTGCACATTCCAGATCCGCTGTCGATCACCAGTGCTGACAGCCTGGACATGCTGACAGTTCTGAACGGCTCCATGTTTCGGGATCACTGAAACGTGAGCTGTGTTGAAGAGGTTCAGGCATGAACCGAACTGGAGATGGCCACACTCACGTTTACGCACCAGCCGCCAGACGAGTAGAATATATAAAACTGTTCTCACCAACCATCGATAACCTCCGTTGTTGACCATGATATCCTCGATACGTGTTCATTCTACAGCCACTCTCGGTGTTCATCTCCTCCGCAAACTCACTAGGGATTCAACCTCCCATGGAAGTTTAAGAAGGGGACTTATGTAGATGGAAGGGGGCTGGGATGCTGAGCACAAAAATATAAGTCTAAATTGTAATGTGAGTGCAATCTCAAGGCGGGGAGGGCACTTTGTATTATAACGGGACTCTACCCGTGTATTGCTGCTTGTATGCAACGCATCGCCTGCCTTGCAAAGATTAGATCATGAATTTTCATCGAAAATATTCTGTTACAACTGTTGTTCTACGGCTACGAGTGGTAATTCTGCTCGTCCGTCGTACTCTGTGCTTCCACAGCTGGTGATGGTCTCTGTTAAAGTCATCTTCGTCTTCTTTCTCACTGAAGCCACGTCTTCCCATACCCTGCGTTTTTGCTTTAGCTGTAATGTGTCTCTGCTCCAGGATATGTGCTTCCACAGCTGATGGTGGTCTCTGTCAAGTCTGGACAATCTCTGACTCCCGTCTCATTGAGGCCATGGCTTCTTTTGTTCTTTTCGAAAATCTTAGGAAGCATCTTTCTTGGTCTGTTAGAATGTGCCCACTTGAGGATGTGCCCGCGCTTTTTGTAAATCCAGCTTCCGCTGGGTTCATGTACAAATACATCATGGCAATACAATACCGCTCACGTCGCACAGTCAAAACCTCGGATTACGATGGAAAATCCATCGCAAACCGTTACTCGATCATAACTTCTCTAGTTTTAGGTTTTTTGAAAAAAGGTTGGCACCGTTCCATTCTTCTCTTCTGTTCTACAAAACATTCATACGGCTTTACCAGAATACCCTTATTTTCGCCGTGGGTGGCCCAAATCTGACTGGAGCAGGCTTCTCCGATTAGAGCAGCTTATTTCCCAGGGCAAGCGTGCTCTCGGAGTATACCAAGCATGGCGTACGTTGCCAGTGCGCTGCCATGCCAGGAATGCTTGGAGAGTGCGCCGTGCGCAATGCATACAGAATCAAACTTATCAATCGATGGGGAACCATGTCCACTACGTTTCTATCTTCTCTTACTGGAAAATGCGAAGCATTCAAGACTATTCCGAACCGTTTGGAGAATTTTATCATCAATTTCCAGCCCCCTTCTCAGGAATTGCTGTAATCGGTCTCATCGAGACTTTGGAGTGCGCTTTGAACAATGCATATAGATCAATCGAGTGGGGTGACCGCTCGCAAAACACGCGCCTGCGAGTTCTTAGCGCAGTAACTCTATCAAGTTGGTACCTTTTCGGCTGCAACTCGAGGACTTTGTAGGCACTGCAAGTTTCTCGACGTGCGCTAATGCACAACGGTTCATGAATGAACTAACCAGGGAAGGGTCTCAGGCGTAGGTCTGAAAGGGAGAAACGGATAGTGCTACGAGAATCTCCACCCTTCATATAGTAGAAGAACATGTTTCGTTTTTGCTGAGTCCTTGAACCAAAAGAGCTACGGGCCCTCGAAGGCGGGGGTACAGTAGCGCACCGTCAACACGTGGCCACGTGCATGCGTGCACGCTCGATATTGTATGGGACGGCTGAAACGCTCAGCGGCAAGCGAGTGGGTGGCGCAGCAGGGTACAGTGCTGCTTCAAAGGTGCTAAGCCGGATGTTCGACTTTGTGTTTGTGTACCATTTTTGCATTTTTTCATAACCGCTGCCTCCTTCACCAATTTGCTTCCTACACATCTCCTACACATTTATTTCACTCTAAATTGTCAAAAGGGCCAGATTCGTGATCAACACCTCATGACATCGACAGCCCTAGTCACCCATACCTGCTGTATCCTACCGTAATCAACCGAAATTTCAAAAGCGGATGTCAGATTCGCGATCTTCTTCTTATTCTTCAGCGTTTGTCCCGCTTCGTCGCGGGGTCCGCTCTTCTGGTGTCATGACGCCACCTTTCCCGGTCATGCGCTTGATCGGGGTGGACGCCAGTTACTTTCATGTCCGTGTGTAACGTGTCAGACCAACGCTGCTTCGGGCGTCCTCTAGGCCGCTTTCCTGACACTTCCAACTCAAGGCCTATCTTGCGGACGCTATCTTCCTTTCCACGCAGAACGTGACCGTACCATCGTAAGCGAGCTTCGCGCATCTTGTCCGCTATCGGCGCGACACCGAACTTCTGCCGAATAGCATCATTTCTGATGCGGTCCATGCGGGTGACTCCAGCCGTCCAGCGCAGCATCTTCGTCTCCATGACGCTGAGGCGCGTTTCAACTTCCTTAGTCGCAGGCCAACACTCAGCGCCGTACATCGCTACTGGCCGGATGACTGTTCTGTAGATCTTTGACTTCAGGTGCTCTGGTATCTTCCTATCGCAGAGCATACCAGTCAGCGAACGCCACTTGGACCAAGCTGCACTCACGCGTGAGTTCACTTCAACCATCAGACCGCCGTCAGACGCTATTGCTGATCCGAGGTACTTAAACACCGAAGTGCGTGCAAGCTCAGTACCGTTAATCTTAATGGAGCCGGACTCGTTTACGTCAGTCGTTAGGTACTCGGTCTTCTTGACGTTCAATTTGAGTCCGAACATTGCCAGGCGGTCGCACCAAGCTTGCACCTGCCGCTCGAGATCATCTTTATCTTCGCAAGCGAGCATCACGTCATCAGCATAGAGCAATGTCTATGGGACAGGCTTCTGAAGATCTCGCGTAATGGCATCCATGACGACAACAAAGAGGAGTGGAGAAAGCGCAGAACCTTGGTGCACCCCAACAGAGATGGGAAACTCCATTGAGGTTCCAGCTGCAGCTTGCACTCTACTCTTTGGGCAAGAGTACAGCATCCGCACCCACTCTATGAGTTCCTCAGGTACGTTGTGTTGTCGCAAGGCGTACCATATAACCTCACGCGGTACGCGGTCGAAGGCCTTCTCCAGGTCGAGAAAGGCGATATGCACCGGCTTCTGTTTCTCACGATGCTTCTCTACCAGGAGGCGGGCGGCGTGTATAGCATCAATGGTCCCACAACCAGACACAAAACCGCACTGGTTGTCGGAGAGCTTGACGATTTCACGAATTCGTCTGTCGAGGATTCGCTCGAAGATTTTCATGCTGTGCGAAAGCAAGCGAATCGGACGATAATTGGAGCAGTCTGCAGGACTGCCCTTCTTCTTCCAAATCGGAATCGTCGTACTGTTGTGCCAACACTCCGGTACTTTCTTCTCCTTTACTACCTGGTTGAAGAACTCAGCCAACCACTCAGCAGGATACCAGAGCTTCGACTTCCAAACATCGGCTGCCAGATCATCCGGTCCTGTCGCCTTGCATGGCTTCATCTTCTTTAGAGGCGCTTCCGTTTCCTCCACGGTGATCTTGTGTACGGGACCGTGAACAGAAGCCACAGAAGGGATGGCCGGGTGAGGAAATTCCATGGTGGAAACTTCCTCGAAGTAATCACGCCATCGCTTCAGCGCCTTTTTGCGGTCTGTCAGAAGATGGCCGCTCTCATCATTGATGCCAACAAACTTTTCAATGTCCTCGGTTTGGCGATGGCGGGTCTTAGCAAGTCGGTACAAATACCGCTCACCATCGCGTGACTCGAGCTTTTCGTTGACATCACTATAATGAGTGGCTTTCGCAACAGCCACGGCTTTCTTTGCAGCCTTCTTCGCCTTCTGATACTTCTGCCAGTTGTCGACCGTCTTATCGCTGAGAAACACGTGATAGAGCGACTTCTTCTCTCTAACCTTTGCCTTCACATCGTCCGTCCACAGCCATGTCTGCTTATCGACCTTGCGTCGCCCAGGCTTCGTTATGCCGAGTTCCAACCTTGCAGCTTGGCGTATCGCGTCGGTTGCTTTCTTCCAAGTTTCGTCGACAGTCGTGACTGTCGGTAACCGTACGCGGGAAATCACAGCTGCTTCCTTCTCTTTCATTCGCCACCACTTGATTCTCGCAGCACCGCATCGCTCAACTTGCTGCATACTCGGAGGGGTGATCTTAAAGGTGCAGACTAGCGGTCGATGCTGTGGGGCGACCGTCTCATACGGCACGATCTTCGCGTCTGTGACAATGCTTCGGTCGCGATCCTTGACAAGGACAAAGTCTATCTGAGACTTGGAGCTCCCACTATAGTATGAGATGAGGTGGGAGTCGCGTTTTCGGAAAACGGTGTTCACAATGGTGAGATTATGCGATTCCGCATACTCAAGAATGCGCTCACCATCGGCGTTACGAGACCCGTATCCGAAACCACCATGACAGCTGTACCCGTCCTTCGCAGCACCTACGTGCCCATTAAGGTCACCAGCGACTATGATGACATCTTTCGGCGGTACCTCTGCTGTCTTCTCATCAAGCAGGCTCCAAAACTCTTCCTTGGCTTGATCGGAGCAGCCACTCTGCGGAGCATACGCAGAGAAGAAGTGATAGAGTCGCTCCTTCGCGGCGACAACGATCTTCATCAACCGATCGTCATAGCGTTCGACGCTTACAATCGAGTCACGAAATCGTTCGGAGACGATTATTCCGACACCACTGGTGGTCCTGGGACTTCCACATAGAACGGCCTTGAAGCCACGTCCTATGTCCCTTGACTTGCTGCAGGACCACCTCGTCTCCTGCACCGCACAGAAATCAACTCTTCTTCGCTCCAGTGCTTCAACCAACTCGCACGAGCGGCCCGTTAACGTACCCACATTCAGCGTTGCTACGCGGGTCCTGCCTACGTTACGGGACTTTCGGACTAGCTCAGTTGCCCCCCGATACCGTCCTCGCATCAGGGACCCTCGCATACTTTCCACACTCGCCGGGCTCTGCGAGTGCGCGTCGGTTCCCGCGGACGCCGTAGCACAATCTCGAAAAACATGACTATTCATACACCATGTGATGTGACATGGGTCTTCGTAGGCCGGCCTGTCACAAGGGCCTGTCGCCTGCATTCGAGTGTCCGTGCTTAGCTTAGCTCACAAAGCGAGCAGTTTCCAGTGGCACCACGTGGAGGAACGGACATCGCCACCATGTCAGATTCGCGATCAGCACCCCCAAATAACCCTCCTAGGAGATATAGTTGTGCTTTTTCGAAATTTTATCGAACGAATGAACGATCGAATTTATTTGACGTCAAAAATTTCCGATCGAATGATCGAGCGAATTTATTCGATGTCGAAAATTTCCGAACGAATGAAACTCGATGTCGAAAATTTCCAAACGAACGAACGATCGAATTTATTCGACGCCGAGATTTTTCGAACGAATGAGCGATCGAATTTACTCGATGTCGAAAATTTTCGAATGATCGAATGGTCGAATTTATTCGATGTCGAAAATTTTCGAATGATCGAATAGTCGAATTTATTCGATGTCGAAAAGTTTCGAATGATCGAATAGTCAAATAATTTGTTCGAATGAACGAATCCTACTATATACAAAAGAGTAGAGCGCGTGTGTTTCCGTACTTCAGTCCGTCCGTCACACTGGCGTATTGGCGATACTCAACAATTGATGTCGTTCAAGGGGCCCGAAGCATCAGCCCTGGGGCAATCGAGGTCGCTGAACACGAATCTGAAGTTCGTTTTTCGAGTATGCATCGCCACCAATCGATATGGATCAAATTCCACTAAATTGATGTCCACGGAAACCACCAGCCACACCATCCCAACGTGTGTCTCTTGGAACGCTCCCGCTGGCTTACACCACAGTCTGTTGTAGCCCATCGGCTGAAGGTCGTGCTTATGCTTATGGCATTGGTGTAGTGGAACAGAAAAGTAATAGTCACCTTGAGAGGCCCATCGGAACGCAGTCTAGAATGGCGAGTCCTAGAATGTCATGTTGAGCACATAGTATGCCCTGTAATCGCCGAATGTCCCGTTCCGCAGTTGAGCGAACTCAAGCGATCCATCGTGATTCCGAAAAAGTTGTTTGGATCAGCCAATAAAATTCTGTGCGGCGGTCAATGTCGTCCACATTTTTCTTCAGAATGCTGAGGATTGCTTGCCTCGTTGGTGGTTCGTAGCTAGGATTCAACGACGTAACAAACTTTTCAAAGCCTGCGGTTGATGCAACTCGCAACGAAAGGGAGCAATCCGCTATTAATACGGCGAGGTTGCCATGTACCGATATTTTTGATTGCGAGTTCATTATTGGGTGAAGGATCGCGTTATAGTCGTTTGAATTTTCGTAGCCTTGGAGCCTTCGTCCTTTCAGAATACCGTGCGCTCTGCAGGACAGAACTGTGGTGTTTTTCCAAGTGATACAAAGATTCGTAGTTGTCCTCGACAACGGTATCTTCATCCGCCTTTTGCATATGTTGCACAGAGCAACACGGAATCCATTCTCATCGACATCCTTACTGAAGAATTCCTATACAACACTCGATCCTCACATTTTTTGAACTCTGAAATGCGAAGGAATACACTTTATTCCAACATCTTTGTCCTTACGATGTTACAACGAAGTGAAACAAGAAAATGTATCTGAATCAGCAACTTACGCGAGCTTTGCTGCTCAGCTAGCAGTAGTTACTGAATTCCTGGATGTGGAAAGTTCCCTAAAATTGATCCAACCGGCCCGTAAACGAGACCTGGAGGAGGGTGACCCAAACGATCCTGCGATGGGCCAAGGAAACCCTCGGCGAAACAAAGGGAGGAACCAGAGGAGATAAGGCTGCATGGTTCTGGAATGAAGAGGTGCAGGCTGCGGTGAGGAAAAAGAAGGAGGCCTATAGGCAGTGGCAGAAGACAAGGGCACCGAGCATTTTACAGCTTACAGGGAGCTGAAGAGACTGGCAAAAGCAGCGGTAGCAAGGGCAAAGAGCGCGGGGATGGATGCCCTATACGAGAAGCTGGACGAGCCACAGGGAGAGAAGTTCGTCATCCGTCTGGCTAAAGCACGTCATAGAGCTAGCCTCGACATTCGAGCAGTGAAGACTGTGAAGAGTGCTGACGGTAGGGTACTACGGAAGCCGGTTGAGGTCAGAAAAAGATGGGAGGAGTACTTCAAGGAACTGCTGAATGAGGAATTCCCGCGTCGGGAAGTCCAAGAAGAACAGCCAACGGAAGGACCCATCCCGTCATGGACGCAGGAAGAGGTTCGCAGTGCCAGGGAAGATGAAGCTAGGAAAGGCAGCTGGCCCTGATTGGCTGCCAGTAGAGGCCTGGAAGGTGCTTGGGAACTGCGGAGTCAATTGGCTGTCACAGTTCTTCAACAGAGTCACGATAGAGGATAAGATGCCAGACGACTGGAGGAACAGCATCATAGTCCCCCTCTTTAAGCAGAAGGGGGACGCGTCCGAGTGTTCCAATTACCGCAGGATCAAACTAATCTCACATACGATGAAGGTCTGCGAACAAATGGTCGATTCGAGGTTAAGGGAAATGGTCACCATATCCCAAGAGCAGTGGGGCTTCATGCCTGAGAGGTCCACCACGGACGCGATCTTTATCGCTCGCCAGGTGATGGAGAAGTATCGGGAGAAACGAAAGCCCTGCTACCTGGCATTCCTGGACTTGGAGAAAGCATACGACAGGCTACACCGGGCCATGCTCTGGAAATCCCTTCGAGGTAGGGTGTGCCGGAACGTCTCATCTCGGTCATAAAGGACATGTACGAGGGCTCGAAAGCGGCGGTACGAACTCCACACGGAATGACAAAGAATATGGATATCCCAGTGGAGGTGCATCAAGGGTCAGCTCTGAGTCCGTTTCTCTTCGTGCTGACGCTTGATTGCATAGTGAACCACCTTGAGGAAGGTCCTCTCAGGACCATCCTCTACGCTGACGATATCGCCCTCGTAGCCGACAGCAGTGAGGAGTTGGAAAAGAAGGTGCAGTTGTGGCAAGGAGCCCTCGCAAACAACGGCCTACGGCTGAACGTGAAGAAGACGAAGTTCATCAGCTCCGAGCAGTGCACCGAACCGATCCTAGACTGCCATGGGGAGAAGATCGAAAAGGTGGAAGAATTCCGCTAGCTCGGAAGCGACCTATCCGAGGAAGGAAGCGTGGATCAGGCGGTCAGGGGACGTATTAATGCAGCCTGGCTCAAGTGGAGGGAGTCCACAGGGATCCTCTGCGACCGTAGATGCTCCAGGACGCTCAAGGGCAAGCTAGATAGAACAGTAGTGAGGCCTGCCCTCCTCTATGGCTGTGAGTGCTGGGCCCTGGGTAGAGCACAGGAGCGGCAACTGCACGCCGCGGAAATGAGGATGCTCAGATGGGCATGTGGATGGACCCGTCAGGACAGAGTGCGAAATGAGGATGTTAGGACAGTGATGAATAGAGCCCCGATCCAGCTGAAGATGAGGGAGCAGCGGCTTATATGATACGGACACATCCTCAGAAGACAAGAGGACCATCCCACGATGTTGGCCCTGAATTTCGAGGCACCGGAAAGCGTCCGAGAGGAGCCCCAAGGAAAAGGTGGAGCGACGTCATCAAGAGAGATCTCGCCGCCAGATGACGCCCTTGATAGAATGAGGTGGCGACGGATCACAAAAGCAGCGGACCCTGCGACTGCGCGGGACTAAACGCTCAGAAGAAGAAGAAGAAGAAGAAGAAGGAAAGTTCGCTAAAATTGTTCTTTGCCCTAGGAAACAGCAAAATAACAATAATGTATACTGGGTAATAAATAAGCAACACAGAAAAGGGTGCAAAGTTGCTTAGGAAGGTGTCACCATGTGAGGTAGGGCGCAAATAGGGTCCGGGAAGTGGGTGACCATGCAGTACGGTCCTATTTGCTTTTTGAAACCGAAGTTTTCTGCAGCAATAGTGTGTTTTATCCCTACAATGATCTGAGGTAGGCTATTTATGATGTAACTGTACATACACATATTACAAAGGCGTACAACCTCTGACTAGGGTTGACCCACCTGGACCCTATTTGCGCTTGAGGCAGTCCTAAAACACATTTGATGTTGCACTAACTTAAGATTTTTACACCGCACTGGTGTGGTCAACCCCTTTGCTGAACTGATTTCTGAACTGGTAATTAAGCATTCCGTTTTACGAAGGTGGAAACCACTGAATGTAATGTGACGATAAGATGCGGTCACCTCAAGCTAGGACTGCACTGAAGCGTGTGCAATCTCGATTAGTGATGTCATTAGGCCAGACATTTTCTCTTCGTCCTCATTGGCAGATTTTGTCACTGAACGACGGTAGTATCCCATTTTCCTGTTTTAAAAGCAGGACTAGATCCATTTGAATGAGTTTTCCGCATCAAATAGCTATTATGAAAAAGAAAAATTGTGTGATGGAGATTAATAAAAATCTGATAGCCTTTTAAAGTAAAAAGAAAAATGTAATATATTACAAAGGCATTGCAAAAGGATGTGCCAGTCGAAGATGAGGAGAACATGTTGGTCTGGCTAGATAACTTCATTCAATCTGGATGTAGGCAAAAGTCCACTCAGAGCCGTTTCTTGATGTTCACAAAAGGACATGCAGTGTTCCTTGTCATCAGCGGTTGTATCGATTTCAGCTCATTGGCCTCATAACCCGAAATGGAAAATAAGCAGAAAGTGGAAAACAGCTATGTCTCCTAAAAGCAGGAGCACCTGCAGGCTGGGTTCGCGCCTTCGCGGTCGAGTGGTACCACCGCGAAAACATTTGAATCGGGCGATTTTCAGGTAATCTGTCAAGTGGTCGACCTCTAGAGGTTACGGGTCTTTTGTCAAGTGGCGCAAATCCATCCTTCCGGCTGCAGGTTTATGGGGAGCAAGCTGAACATACAAAAGCGCGGGCGGCCGCGGCGACTGCTGTGACAAATACGACGTCTACATAGTGTGTGTTGCTGCACTCACGGATTCTAAAGCTCTTGTAACTTCATAATCCTCTTTTGCTGCCCCTGATCAGCTATTTGAGAGTCCTACGGTGCACTTATTCAAAGAAAATCGATGTTTCGAGAAGGAATTGGATGACCTAATCGAAGAAATGTTGTTGTTTGTTGTTTTCAGCTGTTTCCATTGTGAAAAGATTTGGGGTCCCTTTGTGACAAGAAGCTACACTTCTTAAAGCCACATATCTAGATACAATACAGCATACCTCGGGAGTTTGTTAGAGCTCCTTTTCCCCCTGACAGCTCACCTAGAGAGCCCTGCGTCAGTGGCGGTTCGCCGCACGTGCGACAGAGGCCGCCGCGCGCTACCAAAATCTGTATGTTCGTACTACCAGCTCAGGTTTATCCGATATTCGAATAAAATTATTCGATCGAATAGAGTTTGACTATTCGATTCGAATAATATTCGAATATGGCTCCCTTCGATGTTCGAATTCGAATGAATATTCGACTTTTGAAAATCATCGATAATCGAATTCGAACGAATATTCGACTTTTCAAAATCATCGATAATCGAATTCGAACGAATATTCGAAAATCAAGAAAACCGAATGATCGAATAATTCGAATGAATATTCGAATAAATTATTCGAATAATTATTCGAATATATTCGTTCGGGCACAACTATACTAGGAGAAGTCTGGACAACATCGGTGATCATAACCTCGACAGCCCTAGTCATCCGTACCTGCTCTGAGGTCACTGTTTAACATTCGCTGAAAAACACAAAACTTGTATAATTCAGAAACTGGGAAAAGTGAGTGAGCAACAGCTCACTGTAAACCCTTACTTGACAATTTAGAGTGAAACAAATGTGTAGGAGATGTGCAGGAAGTAGGCTGAGTTAAACCGCCATTAAGACACTATTGTACTTTCACGACTCCAAAGGTCGAGGAGAGGTTGAAAATTTGTTTGGCCCAAACCTCCCGAGGGAGTTATTTGGGGTGCTGATCACGAATCTGACATCCGTTTTTCAAAGTTATGCCGATTGCGACAGTTTACAGCAGGTGCGGGTAACTAGGGCTGTCGAGGTCATGCAATGTTAATCACGAATCTGGGTGTTGATCACGAATCTGACCCTTTCGACAATTTAGAATGAAATACATAAATGTGTAGGAGATGTGTAGAAATCAAACTGGTGAAGGAGGCAGTGGTTATAATAAATGCAAAAATAGTGCGTAGCACAGAAGTCGAACATCTGGTCTAGCATCTTCCTCACCTTCAAGGGCCAGCAGCTCTTTTATTTCAAGGACTCAGCAAAAACGAAACATGCTTTTCTACTATATGGAGAGTGGAGATTCTCGTAGCACTATCCATTTCCCCCGTTCAGACCTACGCCTGAGACCCTTCCCTGGTAAGTAAGTTACAGCGCTGTGAAAATACAGGTGAGGCTAGTGTGACGCATTTTTTCCGATTGAAAGTTCCGCCGATTTCAGTTGGTTACTTACCGTTGAGGGTGGTTGTGTCAGGATCGCCGATCACCCTCAGTTATCGGTATGGCTGGTCTCCTCCCGTAACCGTCCGAATGGACTTCGGCATCCAGTTCAGCACCCCGAATGAGCCCCCGCCCCATATGAAGTTTGAGCAAAAAGCGGTCACCCCATCGATTGATACGTTCGATTTTATATGCATTGTCCACAGCGTACTCTAAAGTCTGGCCGGGACAGAGAACAGCAATTCCTGAGTGGGGCGGCTGGAAATTTGTGATAAAATTCTCCAAACGGTTCGAAATAGTCTTGAATGCTTCGCGTTTTCCAGTAAGAAAAGATAGAAGCGTAGTGGACATATTTCGCCAACTCGATTGATAGGTTCGATTCCGTATGCATTGTGCACGGCGCACTCTCCGAGCATTCCTGGCATGACAGCGCACTGACAACGTACGCCAAGCGCGCATGTTCTCGGAAATAGGTTCCTCTAATCGCAGCTCCTAGCTCTAATCGCAAAAGCCAGCTCCAATCAGTGTTTGGGCCATCCACGGCGAAAATATGGCGGGGTAGTGTTCTTCCCCCCAGCACGCAAGGGGGCGGCGCTAATTACGCGAGAATTGCCCATCGCGGACGAGTTTACGCGGTTGGCGCTCGGCTCTGACGTGATTACGGAGCGCTCCATGAGGTCAGCGCAAAATGAGTGGATGTGAACGCTGTTCCTTAGGAAGTGGAGCTCAGTGGGAAGGTTTCGCCGTGATTTATAAGAACCAAAGGTAGTATGCTAAGCTCTCGAGGCCTACTTCTGGCTCATGTGCTTTGTTTTTGAAGTTTTTATGAGTTGTTTCGTTGGTGGAGGAATAAGTAATATCATGCAGGCTTTCCCTTAAGAGAGCATTTGATTAGTCAATCTACACGTTAAGGTTTCCTTAGGAAGGCAAATCTGGAACAAAATCCTTTAGAGTATCAAAGGGGAGCATAATATTTGCCTAAAAACTTTCTAAGTATAGAAGTTAAGCGCTGATGCACATCATACTATATATAATCCGGTTAATCTGTGAGTCACGTTGTCAGTCACGGGGAGAGGGAACAAAGCCAAATGGTGACTTGCCAGCACGGTTTTCTTTGAGCTTAACCAGGAGGTGACTTGGCGACGCAGGTTGGACGACCTTAAGCTTGGCGGCGAATCACCCAAATTTACGATATATTGAGCGGGCAACGCTTCTGGATATGGATGCGAATCAAGTGCCGAGCGCGGGATTCGGAAGACGTGCCGAAGACTTTGCCCAACGTGGATATGGATTCTGAGGACGTGCCGAAGACGTCGTTCAACGTGCGTCGGGACTCAGAGGACATGCCGCAGATGGTCGTCCGGCATGGGTCGGGATTCCGAAAACGTGTCGAAGACGTAAAACGTGCGTCCAGATCCAAAAGACGTGGTATAGATCAGCCGTTGCATTTTCAGTCCTTTTAAAAAGTTTCGTGCAATGAACGTGCACGTGCTTGACTCTCCCTCCGTTTCTGTCCCGACGCGTGGGTGAGGAGGTATTGATGGAGGAGGAGGGGGGGGGGGGAGGATGACTAGACTACAGGAGTCGGAGGAGTATTATTGCCGTCGGACAGTAAGCGGTATCAATCGATCGTCCAATACCGATTGATTTTATTTATGTTTCTGCAGATTAAGTGTTTTAGATTTGGACTGAAAGGATACTTCGGAGAATATACTGCATACATGCGATGGAGGACGGACAGGCTTCATAGGAGCAGCTTCGAAGATTCTGCCCGACCATTTCCCGCAGTATTATTCTATAGAGTAAAATCCGTTTTTCACTCTAATAAAAGTAGGAAGGTCTAAAGAAGGGAAGACGGTCGGGGTGTTCTACTCTCGGGACTTGGGGGCGAAGCCCCAACCAGACGTTTGGCAGCCAATAAGCCGTTCAACGTCTGGTAGATCATAACTGTAGAAGTACACCAGATTTTGTTAAAGCTAGAACAAATCTGACACGTATGAAAGAGAAGTATGGAGACCCACCGTTTCTAAATAAGTAATGCTCTCCTTAGGGTAAAGGTAAAGGTCTGCGTTAATCAATCCCTGCTTGAGATGCCCATCCCATCCCTCTACGGGTTGTCGTGGGAGACAAATTGAATATGTATTTGGCTCATGCAATGACTTGAGCTGGTCAGCTAACGACAATCTGTGGCACGCCTTCTGAATTCGAACACCTGCTGTGCGATGTCTTTGACACGAATTCTGATTCCGGACATTCGTTGCATGACATTTGCTTCACGTCTTTTGAATCGCACGCTCATTGCATGACACATGCGTCACGTCTCCTGAACACGGACACACGTTACACGACGATTCGGACACATGTTAAACTTCAAACGTTAACTATTAGGTTGTCTCATAAGTCTTCGCCGTTTTTTTCAACGATTCACTGCAGATTTCGCCGGCGGTCTCTTGCATAGCGCAACATAGCTTCCGAAAGAGAATGATTTGCTCTATCAGAGCATGTATTGAATTTCTTTTTTCATCATGAATTTTGTCAATTTTTAGGTCATTGAAGTGAAAAGTGAAAATGTGAAAAGTAGCCATTTGCGCACTTGTTCTCTCCGCTTAGGTTTGTAATTTTTTGCGCAGTTTTTCATAGCATTTGGAGGATAATGTTCTGTATTACAAGAATATGTGTTAGTGCTATTTTCTCATTTGTCCTTTATTGATTTTTGGGTCATCAAATTGGGACGTCCGAAGGAGGATGGTTATTTTTGCCGACAGCTCCTGCTCTGTGGTTGGGCTTTTTGGGTTGGTGTTGTATGCCATTCGAAAGAAAATGTCTTGGTCTATAAGATCATTTGTTGCGTTTATTGATTTCTTTCGAATATCAACAAAATACCAAGAAGAGGAAAATCGTCTTTACCAACAACTCCTTCCCCCTCTTCAGTTGTTAATATTCGACAGAAATCAGCGTGAGCCAATAAACGCGACACAAATTCTTATTGAGCAAGACATCCTCTTCCAAACGACATATAACACCAAGCAAAAAAGTCCAACAACAGAACCGGAGTTTTGGTAAAAATTCGGACGGAAAAGTCAGAATTCCCAATTTGATGGCCTAAAAATCAATAAAGGACAAATGAGCAAATAGCACTAACACATATTCTTCTAGCACAGAACATTGTCTTCCAAATGCTATAAAAAACTGCGCAAAAAATTACAAACCTAAGCGGAGAGAACAAGTGCGCAAATGGCTACTTTTTCACTTTTTCACTTTTCACTTCAACGACCTAAAAATTGATAAAATTCATGATGAAAAAAGAAATGCAATACATGTTCTGATAGAGCAATTCATTCTCTTTCAAAAGCTATGCAGCGCTTTGCAAGAGACTGCTGGAGAAACCTGCAGTGATTCGTTGAAAAAAACGGCGGGGACTTATAGGACAACCTAATATAAATACAACTATAGATGTTAAACTATTCTCAACACATAAGGAACAGAATCTGTTTTAACAATCATTTTAACGGCTGCAATGGAAATTGTTGCTGCACTATCTTGACTTGAGGACACCTGGCAGTGACTACTCTTGACTGAAAGTAATAGCAATTTGGAGCTTGCGGAAATTCCTGCGTTTACTTGTCTCTTCGTAAATTTTCGTGTTGGCAGATGTCTGACATGAACTCTAGAAGTTGTGTCTGGAAGTTGATACCCGTAAATTGGAATAAGCTTTGTGTGAAGACTTCCCTTGTAACACTTTATTAGCTACTGGATACATACTATATCAGTAAGCTTCCCATCTGCCTAGAAAGAAAGGTGCCTCTCGCTACTGTCATCCACAATCTTGTGAAGCACGATCTTGAGGTGGATTCTGGACGCTTCTCCACGATTGCTTTGTTGTAGACAAGCTCACAGCTGCCTGCTTTGTGCTTCACAAATCCTTAATTTATTGTTTCACACTATAAGCCTTGAATAATAAACAGCATTGCACTGTAACGACCACGGCGCACGGCGCTATGACCCCTGCTCTAGTTTCTATAGTTCCACTAAATTAACCACCACCATTTATTCACCGTGACCCGTGCGCAAGACAAGACGTTCTTACTAGGGTACCACGTTTTCAAAACGTCTACCGTAATAGCAATCGTTGCGGGACCATCACGTCTCTGGTTCAGCGCTCGCGCTATGTCAACTGCACAGTAATTAACAATATAAATGCGGGACGACTTAATGAAGATGTTTTATACTGTTTTAGGTCTTGGATATAGCTTCTTAGGAAGAATTAAACCCATAGGAGCGAGGCAATATGGCTAGATGGCCACCTATGGGATAGGTCTGCCTCGAGTCAGTCATTTTCACCTTGGACGTCTACTAGGTCGTTGAACATTGTAGAGCTAAGGCCTTTGTTATACCATACCTCACTCCGAGCGACGCCCAATGATATGCTCTCATATCGATCGCGCGGCGCAATGGGATCGATATGGAGGCACATCGTTAGGGGTCGCTCGGGGTGAGCGATGGTATAACAAAGATCTAAGATGATCAACTAGCTCAATGTGGTTGTCCCTAGCTTAGTGATACTGCAACATCGCGCGAAGCGCGCAAGTGCAAGGCATGCCGACAGGCGTGACGGAGCACTTGTAGTGTTGGATAAAATGGCCAAAAGTTGAAGGATCCTTGAGAAACTAATCTTCTTAAAGGATCTGATAATTGCGACTCTAACCTGCTTACTGTGAAAAGATAACAGGATCGAGAATAAATACTCATCGGAGAGATAAAAGAGGGGGAATGATCCTTGAACTTAAAGACAGATAATAACCAAGTCTCGGAGCGCAATAGAAGCTAGAAAGGTTTGGAGCTTCAACCACTGCTAGAACCTAGGAATTGATTAATTCCTAATTGAAGCGAGACGGCGCATTCACGGGAGGCGCGCGCCACTAGGTCAAAACATGTGCTCCACTTCCGTTCGGAATTCAACTGCTTCTCAAGAGACAATACTTTGAAGGTAATCATGAATCGCTTCGGACCAGCTCACTTGATGTTTAAATTTTTAAGGCAATTTTTAAGGCACCCGTCCTTGCAGGTGGTCAGTCAGACGTATAGGCAATTCTGCGCTCCGGTATTCCGAAGGTGTTTTGCGTACGCGTGGGTGGCAGCTGGATATGTGGACACGCATCCGGGGCACTTCTCAACACCGGCGGACTACGCCTTCGATGAAGTGCCTGTCGACACGTCCTGCCAGGAAGTTTCCGGCTGCTGTTCCTTGGCATTTATCCGCTGCTGCTGGTGTCAGAAGCTGCTTTGCTTCGCGTGTTTTATAGAACGTTACCACAACTGTTAAACAGTTCATTGCATATTCATTAGCGTGACTTGTGTTTGAAGTAAAATCGTATAACAGAAGGTTGAATTCAGGGTTAGAAATCGAATATGACACCTAGTCGTGACAGAAAAGCACTTCACGGTGGCAAAAACGCAAGATGTGCGCCCAGCAATGCAGAAACCACACCGCCGGAATCGAACCCTCGACCTCTCTCCCGCAAGTCCGCCACGCTAACCACTCGGCAATCCAGTCGCTGGTGACCTAGTGGCGCGCGCCTCCCGTGAATGCGCCGTCTCGCTTCAATTAGGAATTAATCAATTCCTAGGTTCTAGCAGTGGTTGAAGCTCCAAACCTTTTGCAGGACTATTTGTGGGCACGACAAGGGTATTCCAGGCGTCAGTTTTGCGTTATCGACCCGCACTGAAGCCGTACAGTTTTTTGCAATTTTTGACCTACCCAGAGGTCCGCAGGAAATTTGGAAACCACTATGGTGCTTCCCAGACAACGCCCTACAACCCTATATAGGTCGCTTTAAGAAACTCCACGGTGACCTCTTTGACCTTCCTCGTAAGATGAGTGAGCTCGCTTTGATTTCCGCGTAATAATTATACCGTAGTCAATTATCAGATATAGTGGGGAGGTATCTCATGCGTATGCGTGAACGACGAAAGCAGATACTACTGCAGGAATCTTCACACTTCATTAATAGAAAAGTAGGCTCATTTTTGCAAAGTCCTTGAACTCACAGAGATAAGCTCTGAAACTTCATTATGGAATGGCATAGTCGCACAAGGCAATACCCTCCAAACATCAAATCTGCAAGAAAGCATGTAAAGTACTAGGTCAAGAATCAAACACCTAACACCACGCCTATGAAGCAGTGTTTCAAACTTTTCCCCATATTCTATGTTGGGGAAATATTGCGTTGTGAAACTGTGTGATTCCTTACTTTCCTTCGTGAAGCTTCAGGGCCCCTAACTCGGTAGGTTCAAGGACATCGGAACAATGAAAATTCTTACTTTCCTACTATTTGAAGGAAGATTTTTACAGTGATACACATTCTCGCCCTTCAGACTTCTAGACGCCTGAAACCTTTCCCTGGTTAGTTGGCTAACGCAGGTTTTCCAAAGGTTTCAAGATTTTCATGTCGTTCATTGGAAACTCCATGTTCTTTATATGACTTTTGTTAATTAAAACTACGAATCTGTCTAAAGATATACATGCTGATTCGCTGATTCGATGTCCAATCAATTGGAACTGTGAGAGAACTGCTTAAAAATTCAGGGACCTCTGAGGAAGGCCTGTACTTCCTCCCCCCCCCCTTAGCCTGCATAGGGGTTGGGGTTCAGAACACATGCCGAACACCGAAGACGTCATGTCATTTATTTCATTATTCAGAAGGCCTTTCACGAAGTCATCCAAGTTGCGTCGGGGTTCAGAAGACGCGTCAAAGACGTGATGTAATTTGTGTCGGGATTCAGAAGACTATCACAGATGTCATCCAATTTACGCCGGGGTTCAGAACACATACCGAAGACGTCATGTAATTTATTTCGAGATTCAGAAGACTGTCACAGACATCATCCAATTTACATCGGGATTCAGAACACATGCCGAAGACGTCATCCAATTTGCGTCGGGGTTCAGAAGATGTGTAAAAGACGTCATGCATTTTGTATCGGGATTCATTAAGACCTGTCAATGTGTGCAACGTGAGCAATATTATCGAAAGAAACTATATCATCATAAAATAGTATTTCTCAAAATGTTCCATTTGGGATTGTCTCAAACAATCTATTTCCCACTCCGTAGTTTCGTAGCCCCATTATTGATTACAGCAAAGCTTACATCATGCCAGCAGTTATCTGAATATGCGCCGATCCCACGACGATTGATATTACAGTAACGGATTGAAAACGTTATACCCCAGTAAGAACGTCCTGTGTCAACAATAAAGTCGTGGTTTAAAAGTAATTATAGCACAACTACCATCCCTGATTAGCGGTCGAGTAGTTGATCTATTTATAGATTTTTACCATTTTCGACTTCTCCATTATTGATTACCGTAAATATGACATGACAGGTACCGCGATGAATGTTATTACAGTAATGGTGGTGCCTTAGTAAGAACGCTTATGTCAATTATAAAGTTGTCGTTTAAAACTAATGAGAGGACACAGCATATCTGGTTAACGTCAAAATTATTGATCTACTTAGAGAGGCTTTGTAGGCTTCTAACAATCTCGGCTTCACGATCCAAGTTCAGTACTTTGATCCCTATCATTTGGCGCCTCTTACATCTGCGAAAGAACGGTCATTCGCACCTATACTGGCTGCCCCGGAGCATCTCTTTAGGGCAGCCAATGTAGGTACGAGTGACCGTAAAAGGTGCGAGGAGGGCAACGGGTCAGCACATCAGGCGAAGCAAAGGGAAACCAAGCAGTTACTCCAATACAGGGACCAACTTCTACATGAGGGACCAATGCGACGCTGTGTGCAAGTTTAGAGCAGGGACCCCCTCTTTGAAGCAGGAAATGTCAGGAGAGTTTGTCTAAAAACTTTTAAACCAAGAACGTTGACCAAATTCACATCTAAATAAATAATAAATATGGAAGAAGGATATTTCGCACCAAATCCAGGAGTTTAAGAAGGCACATTATGGGACTCCCGCTTTAAACGCTGCTGCTTAGAAAAATGTCATAGCTTCACTTGAAAGGTGAAGGTTCAAGATGAATATGAAAATAAAATGATATATCCGTGAAAACATCGAAAGTTAGAACAGACAAAGGAAGGCAAATTCCAAACGGTGACAAAAACAAGTAAAGCAACTTACATCCAAGTTTGTTGATCACTAATTTGTTACATGAGTACCCATTCGAAGGCATTGCACCATCTTGCTTATCAAGCAGGGTCTGTCGGGTCACAGATAGCTGTCCGTACACCCAGCTGTCCCGTTACACCCGCACCTCGTCTACGAAGACGAAGCCACGCCTGGCTTCGTCAGTCTCGACTTCGGCACGGCAACTCGGTCCCGGGCTCGTCAGCCCCCAGACAGCTGACGAGTAGGCCTCGTCCTCTCCTCCTCCCCCTCCGCTACAGTACCCCATTGCTTTACCTTAATAAAGATATGAACACACGTGTATGTAAGGACATAGGAAGGGAACTCCCTGCTCTCAAGTAAGGAGTAATTAACCTATAACTTGATATGGAGGTCCCGGCGAGATTCCTACGGTACCTAAGTAAATTCAAAAAAAATTTAAATTGAAATTCCTTTGTGGGAGTGGGCAAAAAGTTTATTTTTTCCTTACTTGATCTACGCATTCCTAGTTAGCAAGTAATTAACACCCTTCTTCACACTGACCCTACTTCTGACGACTGCCGACGGACTACACCAGTTCACCGTTTACAGGTGAGCAAGAAACGTTGTCGATAGACTCTTTCTTTTGCCCCGCGCGGCATATATCGTATTTGAAAAGATATTAAATAATTATCTTAAATTCAAAATAAAAGCGCGCGTAACAACATACAGATCCATTTCTTAAGCTGTGAGCAATATAGTTTTCGCGAAGGCATCGTGAGAGACTTTGCTCCAAGATCAGCGTGCGATGGCGTAAATAATATCCTGACCGTTCACTGTGGGCTACACTCGTTTCAGAGGCGATCAATTGTATTCTCATACAGGAAGGGGTTATTTACGTCGGGCCCACAAATGAATCTGTACTAAAGATCTGTACACAGGGAAATACCTAAGGACATCGATATGCGTTGTTATCCCTCTCATTTCTTTAATTAGTCCTGGCGACGAGATCCCACATTTCAACGGCTTCCTTTTTATCTAGGTTGGTATTACGCATAATTTCATTGCTATTGTTATTATTATGGTGAATCTTCTTTGTTGAACCTAGGTGAGATCTGATTGTCTTGACGAGGCTGTGCTGGCAGTAGCGGGAATGCTCGCTCTTAACCAGGCAGTCAGACTCCTGACATGAAGCTCACGTTAAAGGCCTGGAGTCGTCTCTGTTCAAGAGCACGACCGGGCCACATGGCTTGCACGGGCAGGTGTAGGTTTCACTTTCGGCCACATCAGGCTACGTCCTAGATGTGGGCCTTTTTATGCAATTCACGGGATTATTTTTGATGGTTTTTGCGTAACCGATTCCGAGATCCGTGATCCGAGACTCCGAGAAGCCGGAAGAGATCTACCCCGAAGGACTCTAGGGAGACATCACGGTGGGACTAGCTTGCCCTAAGCGACTCCCTCCCACGAGGGATGACTTGGTCATCTCCGGAGTTTCCTTCAACAACCGGACTGAGACTAAGGCTTCTCGGCCTGAAATCTCAGTCCTTCCCATAACATTAGTTTTCCTCTCATTTTTTCAGCTTCATGGATCGCGCCTACGTCATTTGTACCATAGAATTTCTCAGTCATTACACATATTTCCGCCGACTTTGTGAAATAAGGACTCGCTCGCCATAAAAGTCGACTTTAAATGAAAAAAAAACACGCCCGTGCACAGGGTATGGAAAAAAGGATATCGAATTCATTCCGATAAGTACTTCCTGCAATCGAAGCTTATTCAGAAGATTCATAAAGTTATCCTGCCTTCAATAGCGCAAGTTTCCGACGCACCCCATTAGCGGAACCCGTCTAGCGGACCCTATACGCACCAGACGTCTGCTGTCTAATTAGTGCGCTCGCAGTTTGCCACCCCGTCCCCGCATGTTTACGTAAGTGTACGGTCGCTCAAGTTTAGCACAGCGTCTCCTCCGCAATAATACATGGTCAACACAGGTTACGGTGCGAACAGAAGATCACAGCACTACGGGCTGTTCTTCTGGGTCCGTGCGATATAAATGTTACATTGCGGTATCGTGACCCCATAAATCTGTCAGTGAGATACAACAGGTTACGGTGTGAATAGGACGACAGATCTACTGGCTGTCTCCTAGGTCCGCTTACACTAGATGTTACACTTCTGACTCGTGACCCCATAAATCTGACCGTAACATTATAGCGAGCCAGCTGGCCGTACCCTGCTAAGCTGGCAGCTCCGGCCAAATAATAAATTATTAGGACTCGTCCCCGCTTTACACCGACCAAGACGACGCCAGCTTAATCCGGCTACTAAGGAGACGACACGTCAATCCGGACGGTGGAGTCTTCCGCTTTGTGTAACATGCCACCCAAATACCAGCGCGAGAGACCGACAAGGTCTCACATTTATTTTCAGAAAAATAATGACGGTCAACATATGGCAGATCAGCGCCGACTCTTCGAAATTCCGGGTGCAGGTGCCACAGTGGTCATAACCAGTACCTGAGCTCTTTCTAAGGACGAGGGATCATAGTCCTCGTTAAATAATTCCCGATGGCACATAGTCATTAAATAATTCCCGACGGCGCCCACGAAGATGCGCCTCCAGAAGTTGCTCGCGTTGGAATTTATAATATACATACATATAGCATGGAGGGATGAAATAACGTTCCTGTAAAATATCTTTAGTGGAGACACCCTTCATTCGGGAATAACCGATACAAGTTTATTTCCTGCCCAATGTACAATTTCTGCATAACCTACAATCAACATGCCTTTCAAAAGAAGCTAAACCAAGCTCCACTTTCTTAATAGTTTAGAAAAAATACGCAAGACAAGTATAAATCCTGCTCCTATCTGCAGCATTCTTGCATTTCACTTTAATTTACTACGCAAATTTTCTCTAGGTACCTTTAATTATGATCCGAAACTGACTTATAAATACAAGTGAAGTAGAGCAAACCATTTAAAACATGTTGCCTAGGTAGGGACTTAAACCCGTTACCATTCGAACGACACAGCGCCTTGTAGCAATGCGCTATGCGCTCCCTATAACATTTTTTAAAATATAGTATCGATTTTTTTCACCATTTCGCGCCCTGATTCCGAATGATAATTTTCGCTGAGAATTTCTTATCTTCCTATCTTTCCGCTTAATTTTCTGCTTAAAAAATTACAGAGCTAAAATCATTTCAAGTCCCGAATTTTTGTTGGGGTCAAGTATGAACTTTTGAGAAATTTACTAATTCTGACACTACTCAAGTTTCTGGTGAAGAGAATTTGCAGAAAAGTTGAACGACAGATGCATGACATGTCAGGACATGTAAATCCACAACGGAAAAAAATTATATTCAGATCTAAAATAGTTGAGATTTCAAGTAGGATCTAGGATGGTCCAGTGCAAACACGCGTGGCTGGAAATCTACGCATGGTTCGAGTCTCATCCCAGGTACAATTTTTTGCTTGTCTTTTAAGTGATTTGGAACATAGAAATAGGAAAAATATGCATCACTAGCGCACTAGCAAGTCTTCTGACTATAAACTTCACTGGATATGTTCGACTCCCGCCTAAGGCACAACTTTTGCAACAACGCCCACTACGATATTTGAGGCTCAGCTTGCACAATAGACAGTTTTCGAATAATTTGAAGAAGAGTAGGGATCATGAGCAGCGAATAACGCCATAAACTACCAAGAGCTGAACGCATGAAATTTAAATCTGCGTTTTCAAAAAAAATTACTTACGTCCTTGACAAAGTTGGCCACATAGCAGGCATCTCCAATAAGACCTTGATAAAGAGCCGTTTGATAGAATTTGCATATAAGCAGCATAAAATGTTCATTATTTAAGTTGCATTGAGCTTTAAAAAAACCAACAGCAGATTATAATCAACCAACAGTTGAAATCTAGATGAATGATAGAAATGACCATCACAAACTTCGAAAAAAATTTTAGTTTCAGCGAATACAATAAAGTATTTCAAAATCACATGTAAAGATGCTTAACTTTAAATTTCTAAAAATAGATGTCAATTTAGCTAAGAGAAAACTGAAATTACCACATTTTTTCTTTATTAAAAGTGACTACGAATTAATTCATTTCAGACTTCAGTCCAAAAAAAATTACCTACAGAGAAACACTTCCTTGTCTTTGATAGCTTTGCAATTAAAGTTTAGTAACGCAGCGTTCACACTTCTGATCAGAAATCACGTAAGTTCGGAACCTTCCCATGACAGTATTTCTGCACTCATTCGACCATAGCTTTAAGAACACAATTTTTTCGCGATTGTCATAAAAGCTGGCCTAGCTACTGGATTTTTATAGAAGTTAGTAATGAGACTATAACATATCATAGAGACCGAAGAGTAAACAAATTTACTTTTAAAGTAACTTTAGAAAAAAATTAGAAAAATTATTTAGATTTTGAGCTATTACGATTTAAAATAAACCATCAAAATCGATTGCTCTTTGCACCATTTATGGGTTTGTTATAATTCTATCGTGGTATTTACGATGAAATTCAGGAAAGTTAATGTTAATTTGAGTGAACAGGTTTATCGTAATTTTTTCAGAGAAGATTGCATAAACCTCCAAAAGCTCAGAAGTAACATTAGCAAATGTAGAAAATTTTATGCCTTTGAGCTTGATCACGTGGTGTGAAAACGTCCACAATTTGCCGTCCACATTCGCCGTTGCTGCGTACACATTCGCAGACCAATTCGCGGTTGGTCTAGAAGGTCGTACAGTCTCCGCAAGAAGCGGAATTGCAGTGAAGACGGAGCTCTACAAACCAAGATACGACCAGCTGCATAAGGTATCCTGTACGGAACATTCCACTGGAGATTTAGTACTGCTACATGACGATAATACGCGTCTAAAATATACAAGCCAGTGGAAAGGTCCTTTCAAGGTCGTAGTTAGTAGTTGATCGACAGATATCACGATTCTCGATTTTGCCAATCGCCAAAAGCGACAGACAGTTCATATCAATCGCCTAAAAATATATGCACCGCGTTCAGAACCAGCCAATGCTTCAGCTCTTATAGAAGCTTCTTCATCGGAAAGCTCAAGTGAAGCATCGGACAGTTCAGAACCACCCTTACGGCGATCTCGCCGGTTGAAAGAAAAATATACTTTAGCAAGACGTTCTATGGACAATGGAGAATATTCTACAACTTGATCAAGTTGCAAGAATTTGCATATGTAAGTTTGAATCTAACCTCATTGCCGCCACAGCGCAAAGCCATACGAAATATTCTTTGAACGGGCGATTCAAAGAATTCTAGATGTGTCATCAAAAAAATAAACATACCTTTTTTCTCTAACTCCGCCCTTGTGTCAACCGCACAATGAATTTTGCTTGAAAATTCAGGTTCACACTTGAAAACCCGTTTCTTATATGATACATAAAAATGCCAATGATGTCATGTATTTTTTGCGCCTTTCAAGAAATATGTCACAGAAATATTTCACAAATGTTCAATTTTGCATTAGGGCAATTTCTCCAGGTCATTGCCCAAATTGTGTATTATCAGAATGCCCTCTTCAACATTTTGAATGTCCAGCCATCATTTTATTTCCTAGAAAACTTCGTATAATGTATAACGTAAGAAGTAAGTTTCTGTTAATCAACATGTTGACTTTACTATCATAATCTTCTCTCCTGTACTGTAAGGTAATATTTTATGCAATAGTTTCTCCATCAACGTAAGCGTCATCGACGACAAAAGACATAGAACTCATCTACATTCAACTCCACCATTTATCCTCACACCCCACGTGCCCATTTTCCAAGACGAAATACTTGAACATCGTCTCATTCCACCTTTAATCTCCAAGCTCGAGGACGAGCTTATTCTCAATGAATGTGCAGATCCCTCCTCCTCCTGGTTAGGCATCGAACCAACAATATCACATTGTGACACCTTCTATCCTCAACTTCCATCATGCAGTAGAAGCTAATAGCGTAACTACTTTGTAGTTCCTATTTTTCCGTCTTCCGTAAATATGCGGAATATGCTTTCTCTCGGATATGAAACAACTGTCAACTCGATGGCGAAGATCCCAAGCTCGAGGACGAGCTTTACCGAGGAATGGAGAATGGGGTCGGGTCAAGACAGCTGTCCGTACACCCAGCTGTCCCGTTACACCCGCACCTCGTCTACGAAGACGAAGCCACGCCTGGCTTCGTCAGTCTCGACTTCGGCTCGCCCACGGCAACTCGGTCCCGGGCTCGTCAGCCCCCAGACAGCTGACGAGTAGGCCTCGTCCTCTCCTCCTCCCCCTCCGCTACAGTACCCCATTGCTTTATCTTGATAAAGATATGAACACACGTGTATGTAAGGACATAGGAAGGGAACTCCCTGCTCTCAAGTAAGGAGTAATCAACAAATAACTTGATAGGTCCTTGTAGCCAGAAGCACAAGGGAGCCTTCATGAAATAGCAAGTGATTACAAAGCGGACGATGAAAGTGGGAGAAACAGGTGGAATACAGCGCAGAATATCATATCGAGCCCATCGATGGTAACAGCAGCTGATGGCTGGGAGGAGGCGGAGGAGGCCCGTTCTTCCCCACAGTCCGCCGAGCGCGTGAACTCGTCCGCGATGGGCGCTCCTCGCGCAATTAGCGCCGCCCCTCCGCATGCTGGGGGGAAGAACGGCCCCCTCCCCCCGAAAATATGGGTGTTCTGGTACTGGAATACGGCGCATCACGAGTTTGGCGGTCTTGTACGCCTGCGATGCCTCTGCGAGCAAGTGGCTCCGAGCGCAGTGGATAGAGTGACGTTGCTTCATGCGAGAAGGGTCGGGGGTTCGCTTCTCCTGACCCGCTGCATTTTTTCATTTCAACTGATTGGTTGAGATTTGAGGGATCCTGACGTCTTTACCGTTTTCAGAGAATTAGCGCGCATTTCTTTCAGCGCCATACTGGCATATTCAACATAATGATGTATAAACGTTCAACATCAGTGATACACAAGCACAAAGAGGATGAAGCAGCACTGGTCGCAATATGGACAGCGTCTAAAACCCACAGACTCTTCATAGTTTGTTTCCCTACGTGGACCATTCACTTCGCGGAAAACTTCTACTGGACTCAAAAATTATTTTGGACTCATGGGCCAGCATTTCGAATCACGTGGCAATTGAAGCTACTATCCCCGAGGGAACACCTCTGATTCAAAGTTGGTTATATGACGTCACATCCTGGTCCCTTTGAAAACCCGAGCTGGATGGTTTTTCTCGATGTCATTAGTCCATATAGGGCAGCAAACTTTGAGGAGGCTGTAGCTTTCCTACGCTGTCCGCATTGTGACCAGTGCTTCTGTTTCATGCACTTTGTTTCTGTGTAGGTGTTGAACGTCTATCCATCATTATGTTGAATACCACTGCATACAACTGGAAAATGTGCGCAGAAAACGTCTGAAAATGATATACCATAGACGTCAGGATGCCTCAAATCTCAACCAATCAGTTGAAATGAAAAAGTGCAGCATCACAGAAGATTCGAACGCGCCATTCCATTGTGATTTCACGGACTCCTCTACTCCTTGGGTTTAACGATTTGGCAAAAAAGAAATACATTTTGATACTAATTTAGGAGTGGGGCTTCTCCCTATATGACTCGCCGTCCCCGTTCATACATCAGACCCTACCCTTTTCTGATAGAAGAACGTTGCAGTCAACAAATGTTATTCTCATCGTAATAAAAGTCAAACAGGTGCCCAAAGTAACGGCTGATAAATAAGCGGAGCGTGCGCCTATTATACGTTACCGCACATTTTACGATTCCCCTCTTCAGCCGAAGGTGAAACTATCCAACTCAACATCACCGAAGAAACATTCGCTAGAGCCAGAGAACCTGCTCGGATGATTGTCTACGGTACTTTCTCTATTTCAAAACAAGGTAAACCAAAGGTGGCAGTAGAGTGCTTCATGACTCACTGCGTATGGAAAGTCGTACGCGAGCGTGAAGGAGGTGGGGTAGCCGAATCGAGTGCGCGTAGCCGGCGCTTTTTCGCGACTGCACTACCACACAAAAAGCAAGCTATGTATTGACTTGTAATGACCATACCATGGTCTCAAGAAGATGGCTGTTCTCAACACCCATGAGTAGTTTTCAAACTTCACAAAAATTAGGAACTGTGAATAGGCAAAGCCTCATCTGGATCCATCATCTGCATGTTGTGCGTGGTTCGGATTCCGGCCGGGCAGCCAAGTCTTCCATCACTGGTATCAGACCTCTCTGAAGATGACAACCCGCCAATTTGACCACCACAAGTTAGGCTAAAATTTATCCAAGATGCTTCACCGCCGCAATTCGGTTAGAGGTAACTATTAGGATGACTCATTTTCCTTCCTTACTAAAGTTTACGGTTTTAGCGCAGTACTGCGGCTTCGCTGGACCACCTCTAGGAATGTGAAACGTTCGATCCCTCTGTAGCTTGTGTAATCAAACCAGGCCTGAGGAACCAAGCACTCCTCCAAACCGTATTGCGCAGAGTAACTAACTCCAGCTTTCTCCTCTGTGGGAGATGAATGCAAATGCTGATAGATCCTAGTCTAGCACTATGTCACCAACCTCACTCAATAGCCGGCGGCACAGGTGCTGTCTGGAGGCTACCGTACCAAACGGGTTGGAAGGCAGCTTCCCTTTCACTCGGCCGGATAAGTCCTCTACAAGTGGAGTCATGTTTGATGCGCTATCATATCCGCTGAAGGCGTCAGGAGACGAGAGCTCCTCATTCTCGTAGTTCAGCCATGGGAGGCGCCTGTGCGAACCTCAGGCGGATAGGTACGTCAAGTTTAGAACGAGATAAAAGGTGCTGGTGACGCAACAGAGCTGAGCAGAGCTAAAGTGGGAGAGAAGAGGCATGGGGAGCATTCTCTTTCTCCTTTACATCACCACATCCCTAGAATTTGTACAAAACTTTCGAAACCAAGACGATAAGCTCATCTGCGCATACAATAAAACAGCTGGGGCCAGATTCATCAACGACTTATCCGTGGGTATAGGGGGTAGAGATACCCACGATGAAGCCTGCATCTCCGCTTACCTTATCTCTATCTGACTTTTATCTTATCTCTACCCCTTATACCTCGCATACCCACGGGTTTAATTGTTGATGAATCCGGCCCCAGGACATCCGTTTCGGGTAAAGCCGATAGTTCTGGGGCTAGTTTCATCAACAATTAACCCGTGGGTATGCGGGGTATAAGGGGTAGAGATAAGATAAGAATCAAGTAGAGATAAAGGGCCGGATTCATCAACATTTAAACCCGTGGGTATGCGGGGTATAAGGAGTAGAGTTAAGATAAGAGTCACGTAGAGATAAGGTGAGAGTCAGAGACGCAGGCTTCATCATGGCTTCATCATATCTCTACCCCCTACACTCACGAGTCAGTCGTTGATGAATCCGGCCCAAGGTGGGGGTCAGAGACGCAGGCTCCATCGTAGGTATCTCTACCCCCTATACCCGTGGGTTAGTCGTTGATGAATCCGGCCCCTAAAAAGATACAGATTCGAATCCTCGCTGGGTATGAATCCGTATGTGATACTACGCCTACTTCAAGACACAGTCTGCTGGATCTAAGTAGTTAGAGCTCCAATGGACTGGCCCCTTGACTTGAGCAAACATGCGCATCGTGAATTGCGTCGAAAATGTATGGCTGGGAGAGAGAGAGAGAGAGAGCGACAACGCGGCGATTGCTTTCCAGAAAAGCCAAGGCGACGTGGACGACTAAAGCAGAACCGTGGACTGGAGCTCTCAGCGGACAGTGGGCCTCATCCTGCCACCGCCGCGGACAACGCGCTACTGGGTAGAAGTCGTCGTACAGGGATCTCGACAATCTTCGCCAGGTTAATTATTCAGAAGAGATTTTAGATCAGTTTTACTGCAATAGAGATTCGCAATGTTCTAGGAAACATCGAAGAAGCCGGCCTACACAGTCCCCAGTGTGAGAAAGAAACTGTGAGCAGCAGACCGGAAGAGAAGGAAACGAGTGGACACCAATCTACTATCTATATTTAAAATAAAATTTTATCAAAGTAACTAATTAATTTTTAAACGGCAGTCTGCTCTTTGACTATCAAAAAGTGCGTCATTCTTATCGCTGGTGGGTATGGAGCAATGCCTAAGTTCCTGGGTGATAGCTGTGTCTTCCACACGCTAGCACCCTGCATCGTGGCCACGAATATGTCCAGGAGCCCTCATATCAAGCGACGAAAACTGGAGCTCTCGTGCGAATTCTAGGGAGAGGACGGTGATGCACGACAGCGTGTGCCTTCTTCCTAGGTCTATCCAAGATTGTTTCAGCTGTGCTCGCGCTGTAGCGCAGTTGCAGGAGGCGCCGCCTGTCGTGAGCTCTCCCATTCGAAAATCTTGACTCTCATTCCACTCACTCATGTCAGACCAGCCAAGAATTCCAGCCCTTACGGTGGTAAATTGGAATCACTATCAGGAAGGAGCAAGACGCTGGCTTGTTCATGGGTGGGGGGGGGGGTGGGACTGATACTCACTCAGGCTGCCTCCAAGAATACTGTATGTAACCCAAAAGATGACATCGGCGGCAGCAACGCCTTCTGAGGAGACTTTTGAACCGGCGGTTTTCTCTTCATCGTTGCAATCCAGAATCGTCGTTCTCTCAAAAATACCAACGTACAACTTGAGAGAGAGTTAATGGTCTTGAGTAGAGAGCCAGATAAGATCTTCGAATGTGATGCTGGCGTGGAACTTTGAGCTCATCATCAGGCGTTCAGATTCGCAGGATGTGTTAGCAATATCGCGGAATGGGCATCCGGATTCAGAAGCCCTGTCGCCGACGCCGTTCCATGAGCATGAGAGGACCGCTAAAGGGAAAGACCAGTACGGCGAAACCCGATGAGGGACCAGAAGAACGACCGGGAAGGTGGATCTTAGAGGTTGGTCCAGGAAGGGGAACCAGCAGGAAGAGACCATTAAAGCCTTGAGCACACTTCGCTGCCGCAGCAAACCCGGCTCGAGCAGCAAATGAGGGTGCACGCTGCTTTCGCAAATGATACGGATAATGATAAGGATAGCAAACAGCAGCCGCAGCAAGAAATGTCGGTCGACATTTCCCGCTGCGGCAGCAAAACCGCCCTCGCTGCCGCAGCAAAGTGTGTCCATGGCTGCGGCGCTGCCTTTGCCGCTCAGCAAATGCAGCAGCAGCTCGATGACATCCTTCATCATTGCTGCCGCAGCAAAGCAGCGAAGTGTGCTCGAGCCTTAAGGGAGGTCAATACGGGGAAAAGGGAGGGGCCAGAAGGGGGACAACAAATAGGACCAATATGGCTACGTCATGGCTCAAACAACTAAACCCGAGCCCCAGTCCTCCGCGCACCGGAGGAGGTCTCCTACGACGTCGGTTGAATCCACCTCCGGCGAGGGGCCATCTAATCTCGGTGCTAAACTAATAGGACGTCATAGGAATCGGATTACCGGAAACCCCTTCCCACCACGACACGGAAACTGCCTATTCGTCTGCACTTATGACTGTCGTACGATAGCATCTGAGCAGGATCTTCGGATACTGCTTTACAGAAGCCGCAACATCAAAACGATGCTATCGCCATGCAGGAAACGAAAGGCAGAACGGAAACCATAAGAAGGACCGACGACAGCGAGCTTCTCATTATCGGAGCAAAGGTGGACAGAAAGCATATTGGCGGAGTTGGATTTCTCGCAACTCGACAGTGCACCACCTAGTTGCATCATCAGTCGGCCAATAGCTGTTTTGCGTCTGGAAACCAAAAATCAAGGAACGATCTCCATCATAAATGAATATGTTCCAACATCTACGGCCACAGACGAAGAAGAGGAGTAATTCTACAGGCTACTCGAAAGGACTGTTAACGACAAGAAGAACTGCTGCAAAGTTGTTGTTGGGGACTTTAACGCTACCGTCGGTACGAACGATCACGACGAATGGAGGCTAGGACCACTTGGAACTTCTTTAAGGAACGAAAGCGGAGAGCGCCTGATAGACTTCCTATCCGCGTGCAGTCTCTTCCATGGAAATGCTATGTTCAAGAAACCTTCAAACCGGCGATGGACCTGGGAAAGCCCAAATGGAGAAACACGTTCGGAGATCGACCATGTTTTTACAAACAGACGCTGGAGTCTATTCGACGTCTCCGTGCTGCCTTCATTTGACACCGGCTCGCATCACCGTCTTGTCCGTGCGAAGCTGACTCTCAAAAAGAGGATGTTCAAGCGTGACACTCATAAACCGGCACCGGTGAGGATCCCCACATTCAAGTCTGAGGAGTTGGAATATGCGATAAAGTGGTATTGTTGGAATCTTCTTGAAGATCCATCGGAAGACTACGACCTTTTCTCTTAAGGACTGTTGAAATGTGCTAGCAGCTCTTGCGAAGCCACATCACTGTCTGCTTCAAGACTTAATGCACATGCGATTAAACTCTTGGAGCAAAGAAAAGCTGTCATACTGGATCCTAATGCTTCCCATCTGGAAAAAAGTCACCATCTTGAAGGCCTGTCGAATTGCAGTAAAGGAGTCCATTCAAGCCTACAGAAGATTGAAGCAGTTAGAAGCAGCTGGGAAAGGTTCAAGCATGAAGCGCCACAAACGAGATCTCTGCTACCAGAAGGCAATAATGTGAGCCCTTTTGTATAAGAATGGAGCAACGCAAATTTCTCAAAGAGCGATGGAGGTCATCGTTGAAGAATTCTACACAGATCTGTTTCGTTCTTCCATCACTGCCCCGGAATGCTTGTTGCCACCAGCTGAGGAAGTACCTCCCAGCTGGAATCAGAAGTTGCTCATGCCAACAGAAGGATGAGGCCAGGCATTACTCCCGGACCGGACGGCATTTCTGCTGATCTCCTTCGTGCGCGTGGCAGTGCCCTCTGCTCGCTTTTTGCCAAGCACTTCAACCACTACCTTCGTCTTGCTAGGATTCCGCACTCACTGAAGGAGTCGAAAACAGTTCTATTCTTAAAAAAAGGTCGGCAGGAGGATATCAGCAACTATCGACCTATCAGCCTTCTCTTGGTTGTGTACAAGATCTCCACCAAGATACTGCTTAACCGCATGGAGCGTTGCTTGAATAAGTATCAGCCAGTGGAGCAAGTAGGGTTTCGCAAGAATTTCTCCTGCATGGACCATATTTAGACTGTCTCACAACTCATCGAAAGGAGCCGCGAATACCACCTCCCACTTGTCCTTGTCTACGTTGATTATCGGAAAGCATTCGACTCTGAGGAAATCAACGCCATTCTAAACGCCCTTGTGCATGCTGGTATACCATCGCCCTACATCCGACTTCTCGACGAATGCTTTTCGAACACATCGACTACCATCCAGCTGTTCGATCGAAAGCTTAAAATTCCTATCGGGAAAGGAGTACGGCAGGGTGACACGATTTCTCCCAAGCTATTCACAGCGGCACTCCAGGATGCCATGAAAGACTTGAACTGGAACGATAAAGGCTACCTTGTCGACGGTAAACGGATCAGCAACCTTCGCTTCGTCGACGATATTGTTCTCATCTCTACAAGCACGGCAGAAGTCGAGGAAATGCTAAAAGAGCTCAATGCGGCAGGTATGAAGATTGGATTGGACATGAATATGTCCAAAACGCAATTTATGGTCAACCAGTGGTGTGACACGACCCTGGGAAGAAGGCATAGGTTGTCGTGCTCCACCGTCCTCTCCCATGGATTCGCACGAGAGCTCCAGCTTCCTTCGCTTGATATGAGGGCTCTTGGACATATTCATGGCCACGATGCAAGGTGGTAGGATATGGAAGGACACAGCTATCGCCCAAGTTTGACTTTCGATAAATCTTGGCAACATCATTTCATACTACAGGGTACTAGACTTGACGAAAACAGGAACGTGATCAGACACCACAGCTTCCAACGACTAACCTCAGAGGTGGATGCTGAAGCGAACCACCAACACCCGCAGATGGACATAGACGTGGGTGAATGAGCTTTGGCCCCGAGACAAACCGAACTGGATAAGCCTGTGGATAAGATCACGAAGATCGAAACCCACAGAGCTGTGCGAGGGGTGTCTATCAACGCGCCAGCATGGCGAAACCTGTGTCCCCCCCCCCCCAAGGAGTCTGAACCTTACCTTTTCTAAGGCCATCCAAATGCTCTTTTATTCTAACACGGAGGGGTCTTCCTATCTCCCCTATGTATTTATCCCCACATTCACTTTAATTTATCCGACATAGACAAGTCACAATCTCCACCTGACAGAGCTATCACCCTGGAAATTAGGCATTGCTCCCTATCCACTAACGGTAGGAATGACACTATTGTGATAGTCAAAGAGCAGTTTGCTGTTTAAAAATTTATTAAACAGTTTGATAAAATTTTATTTCAAATATAGATAGTAGATAGGTGTCCACTCGTTTCCTTCCTTTCTAGTCTACCGCTCACAGTTTCCTGCTCACACTGGGGTCTGTGTAGGCCAGCTCCTTCGGTGCTTCCTAGAACATTGCGAATCTCCATTGCAGTAACACGGGTCTAAAATCCCTTTTGAATAACTAGCCTGGCGAGGATTGTCGAGATCTCTGAACGACGACCTCTACCCAGTAGCGCGTTGTCCGCGGCGGTGGCAGGATGAGGCCCACTGTCCGCTGAGAGCTCCAGTCCACGATTCTGCTTTAGTCGTCCACGTCGCCTTGGCTTTTCTGGAAAGCAATCGCAGCGTTGTCACTCTATCTCCCAGCCATACATTATCGACGCAATTCACGATGCGCATGTTTGCTCAAGCCAAGGTCCATGAAACTCTAACTATTAAAACCCAGCAGACTGGGTCTTGAATTATTGACATACAGATGGATACCCAGCGAAGAGTCCTCTAGTCCGGTCTAGCCTACTCTGTATCTTTTTAGAACTGTCAGCTTTACCCGAAACAGATGTCCTGCTGTTCTATTGTATGCGCAGATGATCGTTTTGGTTTCGAAAGTTTTGTACAAATTTTGGAGAAAGAGAATGCTCCCATGCCTCTTCCCTCCCACTTTAGCTCTGCCCAGACTTGCGTCACCAACACCTATCTCGTAGTCTAAACTTGACGTACCTATCCGCCTGAGGTTCGCACAGGCGCCTCCCATGGCTGAACGACGAGAATGAGGAGCTCTCATCTCTTGAGCCCTTCAGCTGATATGATAGCGCAGCAAGCATGACTCCACTTGTAGAGGTCTTATCCGGCCGAGTGAAAGGGAAGCTGCCTTCCAACCTGTTTGATACGGTAGCCACCAGACAACACTTGTGCATTTATGGAAGCAAACTACGACTCTGTAGCTGTTATACGATGTCCGTGTTGTGACCAGTGCTTCTGTTTCATGCACTTTGTGCCTGGTGTTGAACGTTCATAATATCATTGATACATTATTAATACATTGCTATTATTAATACGTCATTATGCTGAATAGATTTCTTATTGCCTTTTAGTTAAAAAAGCGGTCAGTAATAACAACTCGCCAGAAAGTTACTCTTCACAGCAAGTGCAAGTGAAAAATTGCAGAAAGACCTCTGAAGACGTCAGAACCCTTCAAATCAAAGGAGTCGAGAACCAAGAAGCCTCCTATGATGTCCAAGCAGCTAGAGAAATGGACAAATACCTGGGAACTACCTGTTTCTGTTGAAAAATCGCATTACCTTGTGATACAGTCAAAATCTAAAAGTCACCTTCCAACCTACACGCTCTATGGATCAGTTTTAGAACAACTTTCCAGTGCACGAAATTTAGGGTTCCATTTTTCCACGAACCTAAACTTTGAACAGCATTTTAAAGCACGTATTGGTCCTACTTGTTGTCCCCCTTCTGGCCCCTTCCTTTTTCCCCGTATTGACCTCCCTTAATGGTCTCTTCCTGCTGGTTCCCCTTCCTGGACCAACCTCTAAGATCCACCTTCCCGGTCGTTCTTCTGGTCCCTCATCGGGTTTCGCCGGACTGGTCTTTCCCTTTAGCGGTCCTCTCATGCTCATGGCACGGCGTCGGCGACAGGGCTTCTGAATCCGGATGCTCATTCCGCGATATTGGTAACACATCCTGCGAATCCGAACGCCTGATGATGAGCTCAAAGTTCCACGCCAGCATCACATTCGAAGATCTTATCTGGCTCTCTACTCAAGACCATTAACTCTCTCTCAAGTTGTACGTTGGTATTTTTGAGAGAACGACGATTCTGGATTGCAACGATGAAGAGAAAACCGCCGGTTCAAAAGTCTCCTCAGAAGGCGTTGCTGCCGCCGATGTCATCTTTTGGGTTACATACAGTATTCAGATGCCGCTTAAATTCGGAAATAAGGTGTGACCAACTCGATTCACGAATGTAGGTGCGACGTTCTGATCGACAGCTCCAAGAGCGGTGAGCGGGAAACACTGCTCTACTGATATCCCTTTTCCCAGTATTGAGCACTCTACGAGTGGCTGAAAATGCTAATATTTTGGACTACACGAGACTTTTAGATAGTTTTACCATAGCTGCCCGACGTTCAGACTTCTCGTCCTTCTCAGCTGTCGAGAAGTGGGGCACGGCTTCAGGTGTTCGCGCCACTCCGCCAACCATGCTGTCGTATAAAACGATAGAGATCGAGACAACCTCATTGTGGTGTGCGCTACATACTCTACTAGAATCTTGGAGGCAGCCTGAGTGAGTATCAGTCCCACCCCCCCCCCCCCCCACCCATGAACAAGCCAGCGTCTTGCTCCTTCCTGATAGTGATTCCAATTTACCACCGTAAGGGCTGGAATTCTTGGCTGGTCTGACATGTAGTGAGTGGAATGAGAGTCAAGATTTTCGAATGGGAGAGCTCACGACAGGCGGCGCCTCCTGCAACTGCGCTACAGCGCGAGCACAGCTGAAACAATCTTGGATAGACCTAGGAAGAAGGCACACGCTGTCGTGCATTACCGTCCTCTCCCTAGAATTCGCACGAGAGCTCCAGCTTTCGTCGCTTGATATGAGGGCTCCTGGACATATTCGTGGCCACGATGCAGGGTGCTAGCGTGTGGAAGACACAGCTATCACCCAGGAACTTAGGCATTGCTCCATACCCACCAGCGATAAGAATGACGCACTTTTTGATAGTCAAAGAGCAGACTGCCGTTTAAAAATTAATTAGTTACTTTGATAAAATTTTATTTTAAATATAGATAGTAGATTGGTGTCCACTCGTTTCCTTCTCTTCCGGTCTGCTGCTCACAGTTTCTTTCTCACACTGGGGACTGTGTAGGCCGGCTTCTTCGATGTTTCCTAGAACATTGCGAATCTCTATTGCAGTAACACTGATCTAAAATCCCTTCTGAATAATTAACCTGGCGAAGATTGTCGAGATCCCTGTACGACGACTTCTACCCAGTAGCGCGTTGTCCGCGGCGGTGGCAGGATGAGGCCCACTGTCCGCTGAGAGCTCCAGTCCACGGTTCTGCTTTAGTCGTCCACGTCGCCTTGGCTTTTCTGGAAAGCAATCGCCGCGTTGTCGCTCTCTCTCTCTCCCAGCCATACATTTTCGACGCAATTCACGATGCGCATGTTTGCTCAAGCCAAGGGGCCAGTTCATTGGAGCTCTAACTACTTAGATCCAGCAGACTGTGTCTTGAAGTAGGCGTAGTATCACATACGGATTCAAACCCAGCGAGGATTCTACTCTGTATCTTTTCAAAACTATTGGCTTTGCCCGAAACAGATGTCCTGCTGTTTTATTGTATGCGTAGATGAGCTTAACGTTTTGGTTTCGAAAGTTTTGTACAAATTCTAGGGATGTTGTGATGTAAAGGAGAAAGAGAACGCCCCCATGCCTCTTCCCTTTCACTTTAGCTCTGCTCAGACTCGCGTCACCAACACCTTTTATCTCGTAGTCTAAACTTGACGTACCTATCCGCCTGGGGTTCGCACAGGCGCCTCCCATGGCTGAACTACGAGAATGAGGAGCTCTCGTCTCCTGACGCCTTCAGCGGATATGATAGCGCATCAAACATGACTCCACTTGTAGAGGACTTATCCGGCCGAGTGAAAGGGAAGCTGCCTTCCAACCCGTTTGGTACGGTAGCCTCCAGACAGCACCTGTTCCGCCGGCCATTGAGTGAGGTTGGTGACATAGTGCTTGACTAGGATCTTATCAGCATTTGCATTCCTCTCCCACAGAGGAGAAAGCTGGAGTTAGTTACTCTGCGCAATACGGTTTGGAGGAGTGCTTGGTCCCTCAGGCCTGGAGATTTTGATTACACAAGCTACAGAGGGATCGAACGTTTCACATTCCTAGAGGTGGTCCAGCGAAACCACAGGACTGAGCTAAAACCGTAAACTCTAGTAAGGAAAGGGACAGAAAAAGAACATAATCTCAATAATGACCCCACACTATGGAAGCAATTTGGATGCGTTTTTTGCCTTTTTGTGGTGGTCAAATCGGTGGGTTATACTCTCTAGAGAGGTCCAATACCAGTTCACGCCGAATCGGGGTGCGCGCGATAGCCAGTGCTTCTTGCGATTGTGCTACTACATAAAAAGCAAGCTGTTGACCTATAAAAACCATACCGTGGTCTCGAGAAGAGGGAGATTTTCAGCACCGGTTAGTAGTTTCCATGCTTTACCAAATGCTGGAATTGTGAATAGACAAAGCCTCATCAGGATCCGTCATCTGCATGTTACGCCCATTTGCCAAAAAGAGAAAAGGCAAGGATGAGTCAGTCGAAAACAAATCTGATACCTCCGAAATCACAGCGAACGTCTTCCAAAATAAAACGACCTCCTTCCAAATCAAGCTGGAGATTTTCCAGAAAAGATTGAGTAACCTTTGTTCATGGAAAACTCAGTATCTTTCTTTGAAGCTTTAGTTCACCTGCCCAACAAGTGAAAGATTGTTTGGAATTTTATAAAATACTCATTTTTGAGGAAAAGTAATGGTTAATACTTGTCTTAACAACCAGGAAGGCTATTCTATAGTGCTAAAAAAGAGAATTCGCCACGTCCTTATCGAAGACATTGCGATTTCTATTCGATTGTCACCGCTGTCGGGGTCGCTGTCACCTCATTTGCGAACACAATCGACAAGTATTGATTTGACGCGTCATCAAAACACGCTCGCATCGTTCTTAGGGGTTCTGTATAGGCTGATTTTTGTTCTTTTCACAACTTTTACAAATTCTTCTGACCAATGCCATGTACAGTGTATTTATCTACTTTTACTTGGTCTTGCTTTGTATTTCTTCCAGGCCGCTCTCGCATACACTCACGTGAGATGGTCGGGGCATTGCAGATAGGAACACTTGTACTCAGCCCAGTCCCTCGACACTTGAGGTCGAAAAACATTTTTCGTCCACAATTCATCTCTAGAGCTATTTCGGATGTGGATCACCAATCTGGCAACCATTTTCGGTGAAACAGATTGTAGAAGGTTACGATGGGTATGTGTAAGTGAAGGAGTATACGCAGAATAACCGGCACTGCTGCCTTTCAGGACTGCAAAGGTCGAGGATAGGTCGAAGGAAAAGAATTCACCCAAATATCGCGCACGGAGTTAATTGGGGTAATGACCACGGATCAGATATGATTTTTGAAATTTCGGTCGATTACGGCAGTTTACGGTAGAAATGGATGAGTAAAGTATCTAGGTTAGTAGTTGTTAGTAAGATCGCTTTCTTCTCCAATGTGGTCAGACTCATTTTCCGATCTTCGACTTCGACATCCGATGGAAAGTAATGCAAGAAAAGTGATAATTTAGCAAAAGTGAGTGTCGTGCTTAGCAGCTTAAACAGTTCCCAATGGAGAAATCGGTGGTCATGCCCTAGTCGTCCTTATTCATCGCTACCCAATAATACGGTACCCTATTGAAGCCAAAACGTACTCCTCATTCGCGAAAATGTAAAAAGTCCACCTAACAATTGGCAACACCACCCCGTGAATTGAACCCTCAACCCCTCTTGCAAATCCGAAGTTCTGAGCACGGCAGAGCTATACCAGGTGTCAATTTCAACTTATCAGCCCGCTCTGAAGTGATGCCGTTTGTCATTTTGCACCACCCAAGGGAAATATTAGGGTGTAGTTCCGTCCACTTTAGAATTTTTTTTTTATTTTTCTAAGAAGCAACCTACAATCAGTCAATAATATAATGACAATCACTATTGAGCACTGCTGTCATCTTCTTGGCAACTGTTCAATGCCGCGTCTGTAAAACTCCGGAGGTTTTGACGAGAAGAATGCATTCAGGTCCCGTTCCAGGTCACTTTTCTCATCGTATATTTTACCATCCAAGAAATGCTGCAGAGAGCGGAAAAGGCGAAAGTCGGGTGGTGCTAGATCCGGTGAATAAGGAGGATGGGGTAACACTTCCCATTGTAGTTTCATCATTTTCCTGCGCGTCTGGAAAGCAACATGCGGGCGGGCGTTGTCGGTGTAGAGAGCAAATCTTCTTTGGTTTCTCGGGTCTCCGATAAAGTGCAGCGTTGACACGTTCCAGCTGAAGACTGCAGATGTCGTCGGTCACTATGACACCATCTTGTAGAAGCTCCCGGTTCACAACTCCAGAGACCGGCCACCAAACGACAATCACTTTCTTCTCGTGAACTTTTTTACAACCGGTTGAGGGTCCTTTCCTGTGTCCACCCATTTCTTACATCTACTACGGTTAATCAAGAACACGATCTTTTCATCGCCTGTGATTACGTTTCTGAGCCACTCGAAATGGCTCTTTCTGGAGAGCAGGGAGGTACAGGCATCTATTCGCTGGAGTGTGGTCATCCGTCTGTTTGTGAGGCATCCATTTGCCGTACCTTGCAATTTGCCAAGCTCTCGAAGATGGCGGTCCACCTTCATGCGGCTGCAGCCCAACCTTCTTGCCACATCTCTGGTACTCGTTTAGAATCGGCTTCGACGAGGTCTCTGAGAGTCTGATCATTAACCTCCACTAGACGTCCCGACCTCGCGTCGTCTTCCAAACTGCGGTCGCCTGACTTAATACGGGAGAACTAACTCTTGCAGGCTTTTGTAGAGACCACCCCTTCGCCGTATCTGCTGCATATATTTCGACAGACGTCTGGTGCGGAGTGACCTCCATCCAGCTCATACAACAAACAGTGTCGAAGGCGCTTGCGGTCACAAGCCATAATTAGCCACAATTGCTGCCTCGTGCAAATCTCAGTCTTAAATAGTGAACCAAGGGCACTGCAGAACATTCTCACAACCCGGTTTGCCGCGTGGCTCAGAAGCTGATCCACGTTTGTCCAAGGAAATGGGCAGAACTTATGTTACACCCTAACAGCAAAAGCGAAACAGTTCTGTGATCTTACGATGTCCTACAAGGTTTCGTTCAGAATTTCCGGACCAAGTCCACTGACGCACTTGAAGCGCTAAATCATTGTTGTCTTGTTGCGCTTCAAAACCACAAAGTTGTTCACACTCATTCTGGCAACTGAACTAAAAATTGCACCAAATTTTCCTTGAACATTATTCTAACCATCTTAGAGAGACTGCCGTTTAAATTGTAGGAAGCTCGTTTCGATGTGGAAGACGTTCACTTTGACTTCAGAAGCTTCAAGCTTGTTTAGAAGTGTCCAATTTGACGTGAAAACGGTCATATATTATATTTAGGGCACAAGGCATGATCTGGAGCTGTCGAACTGAATCGCATCGGCAACTTCGACTCTACTCAAAACAGTTCCTGAAACTGACTGAAGCGTAAAGGAAAGACGGCCAAAACGTCTCGAAGTCGCTCTCCTCCATGACGACGCCAGACCACACACGGCGAAGTTGCGATTCTCCAGAGAAGATTGGCTGGAGGACAGTGCCTCATCCACCATAGTACTGACATGGCGCCGTCAGACTACCTCTTCAGATCCCTCAGGCAGCATCTGCGAGAGAAAAACTTCGATAATTACGACCCCCCTGAAAATGGGATTTCCCTCTTTTTTGACTCTCAGCCCCGTTCTTTCTGGAGCATGGGCAATCAAACGTCACCTAAGCAATGGCTCACAATCGAAACTGGTTGCGATTACATTGTAGATGGATTTGTTCCCTTAAAGGAAATAAAACTCTCGGACAAAAATTCTGCATCAACCCTACGTTCTATAAGGTTGTCCGGAAAGTTCTCAGCGTTGTGTGTTACTAACTTTCGTCTATTATTAAGTAGAAATTCAACTTGCATTGCGCATTAATGCTGCTTTCTAGACAGAATTCTTCGCTCTATCTGACTAAATACTTTGTTTCAATGTTGATTTATAGTTCTGTTATTGAAAGGCTTATTGAAGTATGTCGAAGAAGTAATTCCGAACGGTATTTCATTTTAACATCAAACTGCGACAATCCGCAGCCGAAACAGCTCGACAAATCAGTCAAGTGTGGGGGCCTAATAGTGTTAATAGTGTTAGGGAAAGCACTGTGCGCCAGTGACTCAGTAAATTTTGGACCGGAGATTTCAGCCTCGAAGATGACCCCCAGCGGTCGATCTAGAACAATCCTGGACGAAGAATTGAAAGAGTTGGTGGAAGCTGAACCGTCCCAAACAGCTCGCGGGATCGCGGAAGAGCTAGACGTCAGTAAAAATGCTGTTGCCGATGCTTTGGAAAAGTGAAATAGCTCGCAAAGTGAGTGCACCACGAGTTGAGTGAGCGGCAAAAATTGCCACGTTTCGACATCTGCTCTTCTCTACTTCACGCAACAAAACTGACCCGTTTTTGGATCGAATCGTCACTTGTGATGAAAAGTGGATTCTGTGTGATAACAAGAAACGTTCCGGACAGCGGTTGCGGTTGGACGTCGAAGAACCCCCTAGGCATTTTCCAAAGTCGAACCTCCACCAAAAAAAGGTACTGGGTAATGGTCACTGTGTGGTGGTCGGCGGCTGGTGTGATCATTACAACTTTTTGGTACCAGGCCAAACGATCACATCAGATTCAAATCCGTTTCTTTAAGCCTCAATTGGCTGGTACCGAGGATGTAAGCTGTTACAACAATGTTTTGTAGCGATCAAAACTTCTAGCGCCAGGCGAGACTCGAACCCGCACCTCCCTCTGACCGGGCGGGAATGCTCTACGCCATTACATCACCGGCGCTGTTTGATCGAGCGCAACATCCACTCCTCGTGGGACCCATCAGCACTCACCCGTATATCGGGATGGGCCGGCCGCTGATATCAGCATGGAGACGGTTAAGCTGTAGGTCTAGATAGAAATGACTCAAATCCGTTTCTTTAAGCCTCAATTGGCTGGTACCGAGGATATAAGCTGTTATTGGAGGTGCGGGTTCGAGTCGCGCCTGGCGCTAGAAGTTTTGATCGCAACAAAACATCGTTGTAACAGATCACATCAGAGTCCTTCTGGAAGGAAATCGGCGAAATGCACCGAAAATTGCGCCAACTTCAGCCAGCATTGATCAAAAGAAGAGGCCCGATTCTTTTGCACGATAACGCCCGCCCACACCTTTCACAAGTCACTAATCAAAAATTGAACGAATGGTTGACCCGCTATATTCTTCAGACCCCTCACCAATCGACTACCACCTTTCCAAACACCTTCAGAACGTTCTCGCTGGTAAAACCTTCACCAATCAGGACCAAGCCGAAACAGCTTTCGCGGATTTTGCCGAATCTCGACCAGCTAATTTCCTCGCTGATGGAATACGTCGACTGGTCTCCCGTTGCCAAAAGAGTGCCGATTCGAATGGTGCTTATTTCGACCAAATCCGATAAGATTTGAGAAAGTTATGGCAGTTCGAAGTGAAGCACTCAAACCGCTGAGAACCTGACAACCTAATAAGTTGCGATTTTTCGTCAACCGTTCAACATACTGTTACTATAGGTTCTCTAGGAACAGCGCTCTTCCCCGCCCAAATGCTCCATTCAAAACCATGATAGATAGATATAGTACATTCACCTGCATCTGAAAATAGGATGCGTTTTCTTCCATTTTGTTTCATACCAGTTGCATTTTCCGTTGCTCATTTGATTCTTTCTCAGGTACTTCTTACCATTAGGGCCTCAACGAAGTATTGCTCCTTTCTTGTTTTCATGGCTGAATTATTCTCTTGCTCCCACATGTATCATTTAGCGAAGCAAATGAAACTATTCAGTGTAAACAACTCGATGAAAGCGGCCAACATTGAACACAATACGCTGTCGCGATGATTGCTCGCCAATTGCTTCGACTGAACGTGCCCTCCCAGCACTAGACATTAGTGCTTACAAACAGCTTTTATTCTCCTAAACTCCAAGCTCGTATATGGTACAGGTGACGCGCACGACGTACTTCAAAACAGTAATGTGTGCGAGACGAATCGTAAATGGCCACTGGAAAACGGGTTATGCTAGTGTGAGTCGTCAGTTTAAGGCTACGCAGAACATGATTAAGTAGTTAAAGTGAACTGCAACAATGAGCAGCGGGCAATTGCTCATGGCAAGGCCTGCGAACGGCGACTACTGCTGAGCACAGCGACTCGTGTTGGCCTTGCCCTCCGGGGTTTCGGCCAGTTTCGGCGTCTTGCCCATCTTCTTGTACAGCGTGGTGTGCAGGGTTCGGTTCGGTGTCGGTGCGCCCTCAACTCGGGAATCCTGAAAAGGGGCAACCAATAACGGTCAGCAGCATGACATAGCGCCAGATCCGCAGCTGCAGTGGCAGACTACTCCTCCACTCTAGACACTAACGTTTTTCTCCTTTTTTGCGCATGGCAACAAACTTTACTCCTTGCGCCATCACGGGAATACGCGCGCTGCGTTCCCAGACAGTGACGTTCGCTCGAAACTAACCAGCGAACTGTTTCAAGCATGTCTGAACGGCGAAAATGAGTACTACTATGAGTCTCCATCCTTGAAATAGTAGAAAAGTAGTTTTGTTGCGAAGTCCTCGAACCCAAGGAGCTAAGGGCCCTCAAAGTTTACTATGGGATGGCGCGCATACGTGCTAAACTACCGTAGTCGGCCGAAATTTCAAAAACAGATATCATATTCAGCGGCCTAGAAAACTCCCTTAAGGCCCCCACAGAGTTCTGCGGCAAGGCCGCTCGCCGCTATGGTTAAGGATAGAGCAGGGACGCCGCCGGCGGCGAGCTCTGCGTCTCTGCCCTATGGTTAAGCAAAGGGCCGCGGCGCTGCCGCAGAACTCTGTGGGGCCTTTAGGCAAGATTTGGGTGAAATTCTTTTTCTCCCTCTTCTAGACCTCGACCAAGGAGCTAGGAGTCGTGAAAGTGCAATGGTGTTGCTTCAGAGTTGCCCATGATAACCGCATACTCAGAAGAGCGTACACTCACTCACGTCACGGCGAACCATCGAGATCAACTGTTTGAAAGATATCTTAGCAGCCCTATCATCAATTTAAAAAATCTGTGTCTATCTAGCACTTTTTAAATGGACGGCTCACCAGATTTGTTTCAAGAACAACGCGCCGTCTAGCGATACGCTAAATGATGACGGTGACCTATTTATACACGATAGCCTGCTGGGCTGGGACTACAGTAGCTACCTGCCCGTCACCATCAGTGTGCCTTGTTGTAGGCCTTTGGCGGGCAGTAGGATGCAAGTGGACTTGTGCAACGACCGGCTGTCCTTTGAACATGTGGGGCTCACGATAGGTGAGATTGACTGGACAAATCAAATACCAAATCGCTGACTAAATGTTACAGGTTTTGCCTATGGAATTCGTTGGAACCAAATGAAAAGCGACATGAAACCTTTCCCCCTCATTCGATTTCTTTAGGCCTATGCAGACTGCCAGAACGTTCTCAGACGTCATCATCACAGAAACAGTAGGCAGCAATCATGTCCTCAACTGACACCTCCCATACTATGATCAGGGCATACTTCCTTCCAAGATCAAAGGCGTTTTTGATGCCCTACCTCCCTAGACGACGAGACTGTGCGCTATGCCTTGAAAGAGATGTCCAGGGCCAACGGCGACACTTGTACGCGACCAGAAGCCCACAGCCGATGAGGATATTGCTGTTGGGAACGAGAGTTGGAAACCTAATGCCAACCGCATGTGACACCGCCATAAAGGGAGCCCAGAGGTGATTAACAAGAGGAGACTTCTAAGGAAAGCTCTACTTCGAGTTCCTTTCTGCTATGGCTAGTTGTGGCCCAAGTGTACTCTGCTCAGCTTCACAGTCTGGGAGACGTCACTCGCCTGGAGCACTAGAAGCGCCAAAGGTCTTTCTACCTCACAGTGACGCCGAAACTCGAAGTTGAGGTCGTCCGTGTTTTTAGCTCGCAGTTCAGACCCAGTGGCATCGAAAACTACCGGATCACTGGGTGCATGTTTCCGACAGTGATGGAGGCAATGAGGTTGACTGAGCTCGTAGTATTATAACACTGACTTTTTTTTATAAAAAGGTAAATTCGGCCAAGACGTCTTTCCCAAACCCAATGCAAAGTTGTCTATGTGTGATACCAGAATTCTCATTGTAATAATACACGACTAATTCTCCCAAGCTGTACCCTTCTACGTACGCAGCAGGGATGTGCGTTAAATTTCTGTAGGTAAATTTATAAAGACCATTTTTAACGAATGATTCTTGCATTAACATCGGTAACCTTGACTGCAGTAGGTTTGGCTGTATTTTAGCATTTAAAAAGCGGGATATTTTCCTTTAGTGATTTATTCGACCCCAACTACATGGCAATTTTGCGATTATAGGTCATGCCTTCATTTTCACAACAATTAACAGCAGCCCATCTATTATCAAGAAAATTACTAAAGGGGAAAAATCATTAAGATTCTAAAACCAAACAGTAACTAAAACTACTAGAATAACATATTCTGAAACAACACATTTCTTACTATGTCTAGTTGTTTTAGCTTGTGGAAAGTCGTCCAGTCTGTGAGGAAATCCAAAATGCTATGCAGCGTAGCACGGCTCATCTTTGAGCGTTTTCATTTTTTCTTATGAATCTTTTTACAGAGTTTGCGCAAACTAAGTAGGTCACAGTCCAACATCCTACTATATATAAAGGAGCAAGCGTGTGTGTGTGTGCGTGCGTGTTTCCGTCACAACTGGAATGGGGGCACTGACCAGGGAATGCCGTCAGCTTCCCATGGAACTTCGGATTGAGACCTATATTACGTGAAAGGGCTCGAGACGCTGATCATAGATATGTAGACCAAATTTGCTAAATGGATCTCCTAAGCGAGTTATGGCCGGCGGAAGCCGCGATGTCTTCCATGTGTTAGGCGAGCTCAATCAGCGTAGGGCGCAGTATTGCGCGGAAATCAACGGTTCGGCTATCAGCGCAGCCAGAAGCGGCGGTGGCGCAGTGGTAGAGTGCTCGCTCCAAAGGATTGGGTTCATTGGTTCGGTTCCCGCGGCTAACGGATTCTTTGAATTTTGTGATCTATCTTCGACGAGGACCTATAATCTCATTTTTAGCACATTTTTGAGCGAACGGCTAGTGGCGACTTGCATTTAGGTCTATTTGAAGACGGAAACGTGTTTCAGGTAACATGTTTCATTCATGACGTGAAGCAAGTCAGAAATTCAAATCAAAACAAAATAAAAAGTAAAAATAAAATCAAAAGTCAACAAAACTTAATAAACATAATAAATAAAAAGTAAAGGCACTAGTTAAAAGTTCCGACTCCACCGACAAGACTTCGGTCGAAAAAAAAATTTTCGCTGAAACTTCATCCGGGGGGGGGGGGGCGGGGTTATTTGAGGTGCTGATCACAAATCTGACATCCGATTTTCACGATCCGGTCGAAGAGCACCTATACCTTTAACAAGGGTGGTCCAGGCAGGGTCACCGATTTCGCTGAAACTTCGTCTACGGGGTTATTTGGAGTGCTGATCACGAACCTGACATCCGTTTTTCACGATTCGGTCGATACCACCCATACCGTTGTTACAACCGTTCGGCCCAAGTCGTGTCGGTGGAGTCGGAACATTTAACTAGTGCCCAGCGAACTCGGTGACTCTGCCTGGACCACCCTGGTTAAAGGTATGGGTGGTCTCCGACCGAATCGTGAAAAACGGATGTCAGATTCGTGATCAGCACCCCAAATAACCGCCCTAAACGAAGTTTCAACGAAAACATTTTTTTCGACCGAAGTCGTGTCGGTGGAGTCGGAACTTTTAACTAGTCCCTTTACTTTTTCTTTACTATGTTTATTAGGGCGCGTGTAGCGCAGTCGGAGGAGGCGCGACTGTCGCGTGCACCCGATACCAGGTTCCTGGTTCGGATTTCTCGCCCAGGCCAACCAAGCCTTCCATCCCTCCGGGGTCGGTGAATTGGTACCAGACTTGTCTGGGAAGGATAAAGTGCTGACTTGTTCATCGGCTGGCCACCGCAAGTCATTGTATGGCCAAATACGCATTCAAGTCGCCTCCACGACATCCCGTAGAAGTAGAATGCGCTGGCGCATCCCAAAAGAGATTGAATAACGCCGTCCTTTATCCTTTATGTTTATTAAGTTTTGTTGATTTTTGATTTTATTTTTCCTTTTTATTTTGTTTTGATTTCGATTTCTGACTTGCTTCACGTCATGAGTAAAACATTCAACTTGAAACACGTTTCCGTCTTCCAAAAAGACCTAAATGCAAGTCGATACTAGCCGTTCGCTCAAAAATGTGCTAAAACTGAGGTTATAGGTCCTCGTCGAAGATAGATCACAAAATGCAAAGAATCCGTTAGCGGCGGGAACCGAACCAATGAACCCAATCCTTTGGAGCGAGCACTCTACCACTGCGCCGCCGCCGCTTCTGACTGCGCTGATAGCCGAACCGCTTATTTCCGCGCAATACTGCGCCCAACGCTGATTGAGCGCGCCTAAAGGCCCCCACAGAGTTCTGCGGCAACGCCGCTCGCCGCTATGGTTAAGGATAGCGCAGGGACGCAGCCCGGGGGCGAGCTCTGCGTCTCTGCCCTATGGTTAAGCATAGAGCCGCGGCGCTGCCGCAGAACTCTGTGGGGGCCTTAACATATGGAAGACATCGCGGCTTCCGCCGGCCATAACTCACCTAGGAGATCCATTTAGCAAATTTGGTCTACATATCTGTGATTAGCGTCTCGAGCTCTTCACGTGAGATAGGTCTCAATCCGAAGTTCCATGGGAAGCTGACGGCATTCCCTGGTGAGTAGCCGAACACCTCGGCAACCGTATGTGGCGAGCCGTGGACGTGCCGAACATGTCGGCAACCGTGCATGGCGAGCCGCAGACGTGCCGAACACGTCGGCAACCGCGCATGGCGAGCCGTAGACGTGCCGAACACGTCGGCAACCGTGCATGGCGAGCCGTGGACGTGCCGAACACGTCGGCAACCGTGCATGGCGAGCCGTAGACGTGCCGAACACGTCGGCTTCAGCCCCGGAGCAACCGAGGTTGCTGAACACGAATCTGGAGTCGACCAATCGATATCGATCGATATTATCGATTTTTGTGGATGTCGTTCGGGCGGCACGAAACTTTAGCTCTGGGGTAATCGAGGTCGCCGAACACGAATCTGAAGTCGACCAATCGATATCGATCGATATTATCGATTTTTTGAGGATGACGTTCAAGCGGCACGAAACTTTATCCGTGGGGGTAATCGAGGTCGCTGAACACGAATCTGAAGTTCGTTTTTGAACTGTCGATCGCCATCAATCGATATTGGGCAAATAAGCGTTTTTGTGGATGTCGTACATTTTTCGCTTTTTTTTCTAACTTGCCCTAATCGACGTAGTTAAGATGTTCTTCCTGAAAAAACCATAAAAAAGGTGTCAGATACAATTGATGATGAGAAGTTATTGCCACGGCGAAGCCGTCAAAAAGCCGTCGGTGCGGCCGAGAGGCCGCACGGACGGCTGGTTCTTCTATAATGCCACAATTATTTCGGAAAACTGCAGGTTTTAATGAAGAATTTAGGTCAGGCAGTGACGACAGTAAATTCTTTGGTAAAGTTTGCCTTTGGAAGATAATCAATAGATCTGCCGATTTCATAGAAGGATTCCCTTTATCGCAAAAAGTTTTGTTCTTGCTGCAGAGGACAGCAGAGAATAAAATAAACAGCCACGGACCGTTGACCAAATTTTAACCGAATCGAATTTTTGGGCGTTGAGTATCTTTGTCTTCGTCACCTAGGTTACGTAAATTTCAATCGCTAAACCCACTCTGATTTTCTTCTTGGAGCACCTGGTACCATACTGTACTGCACATTTGCTTGACGTATGAATATGTTTTGGGTTTCTCAAATTCTTACTACTTCTGTAGAGCACATCTTGGATTGATGAACAGTATTATAGTACACAAGTGCTAGGACACGCCTAACGACGTGTCTAGCACTTGCCCGCTTCGCGGGGTCATAGGCTTAAGCTTTGTTCTGAGAAAATACTCCCACACAGTACGTGAGCGAGCAGGAGGAGGCTGCGCTTCCTCTAATGCAACAACATCCCATGTTGAACGGCAAACGCAGAGGCGTACCTCGCGCGGGTAAGGTTTTCCCTTCAACATGGGATAATGCTGAGTTCTGAATGCGAACGGTCGTCGTACGACGACGGGGTGACCTCTGCTTCCTTTTTGCTGCTTCTTCTGACTCCAGATAGTTATTATGCGACAAAGGGGACCCGTCTTCTGGATCCAGGAGCTCAGAAACGTGCGCAGACGCCGTTGTGTCAAGCAGGAGGAGGCTGTGCTTCCTCTGCTGCAGCAGCATCTCATGTTCAATTCTGGCGGCGATCGCTCGTCGTAGGACGACTATGTCTCCTCTTCTTCTGACTTCCGACGCTTATTAGGTGACGTAGGGGACGCGGTTTCTGGATCCAGGCGCTCAGAAACGCGCGCAGACGCCGTTGGGTCAAGCAGGAGGAGGCTACGCGACCTCTACTGCAACATCCCATGTTGAACGGCAAACGTTGCCCGCGCGAGGTATGCAGAGGCGTCGCAACGGGTTCCACAAGATTGCTCGAGGTTCGCATGGTCAGTGTTTCGTAGCGCTTCCTTCGCATTTTCTATGACTTTTCAACCCCATGTGAAACAAATATCAAAAAACAGTGAAAACGAACTGCTTGGTAACTACGAAGAATTAATATATAGCAGTCAAACGCGAGAAATGGCAAAGGCAGTCTAAGAACGCGACTCTGCAAAAGGGACAAGTAGGGGCGCACGCAAATAAATTGGTCACGAAGCAGGAAAAATGCTAACAATTCCCTCAATACGAGGACGGTGTCGATTGCCTAGTTCCACAGATTCAAGTAGCCAAAGAGTTTCCTCGGTATCTCAACGATACTGCAAAACCCCATCCAAAAAAGTCGTTTGAAATATATTATCATAAAGAAAAGAAAAATTTCAAAAATGACGCCCAAAATGTCGCTAATGCAATCTAACAGAAATTTTCGTCGTTAAATTTCGTGAAGAATTTTTTTAACGAAAAATGCCGGTAAATTCGGTAAATCGTTAATCGCTGAACACACTCCCCTGGTACGCAGCTAGGGCGAAACTATACGGCAGATCAACGACGGCAAGCCATGCAATGGACAAGGGTATTGTCACCAAATTCACCTTCAGTAAATGTCTCCAGCTATTTGCTTCCGGAGGTGAACCTTTTTCAGATGCGAGATCGCGAATGACTGTCGTGGAACTTGAAAAATCGAAGGCGTTGCACTACCTTCTGAAGAGTTCCGATGTCTAGCTATCATCATCATCATTTTCATTAGCGTCTGTCCCACTTGGTGGCGAGGTCCGCTCTTCTGGTGTGGTGACGCCAATTCTCCCGATCAAATGCTTGATCAGGGTTGCTTCGGGCGTCCTCTGGGCGGCTTTCCAGGGACCACAAGATTCAGGCCAATCTTACACACGGTGTCGTCGTTAGCGCGGAGGACGTGGCCGTACCATCGAAGACGAGCTTCGCGCAGCTTCTCGGATATCGGGGCAACACCGAACCTCTGTCGTATGGTGTCGTTACGAACGCGGTCCAAACGCGTAACTCCAGCCGTCCACCGTGGCATCTTCGTCTCCATTACACTGAGGCGGCTTTCAACTTCCTTCGATGTCTAGCTATCAACCTAGGCATTAAAGTGCACTACATTCGCTACACCACCTCAGAGGGTCCTAGTCAATTACTGCTCGTATGATGATGGCCCACCACATGACCTCCTCTAACAAACACTCTTCCCTTCACTTGACGGCCCTCTATCCTCCGCTCGGATGTGTTCTACCGATCTGGTGATGGGAGGCAAGTTAGACCTGCTTTAGAAGAACTGTTAGGGGTGGCTTTCTGTGTCCCTCACGAACGGCACCGTCTTGCGCGACCAAAACGCTGACCTACTCAAACGGAAGATAGGAGTGGAAGGAAAGAACAAAGGGAAGAAGATAAAGGAATGAAGAAAAGTGGAGGTCAGCTTTCTCCGTATGCACTACATCAATAACCTGCCTCCTACCTAACTAGGGAAGGGTTTCGACCTCCCATGGAACATCAAGTGGAGACCAGGGTCATTAAGAGGAGCTAGGAATGCTGATTGCGCAGTGATTATGCTGGAGGTTATACATTATTGAATAATCATGAAGTAGGAAAACAGCCTCAAGTGTCCTGTTACTTTCCATTTGATTCGAGACAGATAGAAGCCACTACTGCGGTCCAGAACATCGCGCTTTGAGGAATATCTCTTCCCAAATGAAGTCTCGGTCAACTACCTCATACAGCGCACCATCCGCAGTCTCGAGAGATCGTTGCAGATGTGGAGATGTCGGCGCCGACTCGTACGCATCTTCCTGAATGCAAACCCATCAGTAGAGATGGAGTGAATCTGACATCTCCTTCCTAATATGCATGAATACATACCTTGTAATGTTCGTCCATAGCATCTGGCGATCTCTCACTGAAACTGAGCACACTGTCAACATCAGGCCAACAATAATTGGAGAAATAGATGCCAACAGAGAGGAAACCGAATAACCTTTCTCGAAGAGCGTCCAGCAGACATGGGCCTGTCGTTTTGATAGGCAGGATTCCTTTTTGAACGGCTATCTCCTTCTCCAACTCAGCTATCCTCGACCTGAGCCCTTCCTCCGATGCATCAGCTTCGTCACAAATCTAAAACTTGTGATGAGCTCATGCTGAAACACACACTGGCAGCCGTTGCGGTGAAGTCAGGACAACACGTGGTCATACGGCTCCAGGGCTGGAGCTACATTCAAGCTGAAACATCTTGTCTCAGGGGCAACTTTTCAGTCGGGTTTTAAAAAAGCGCGGCGGCTAGTGTTTCATGAGTGCAAAACATTCAAGACTTCTAGGGCCGACGTGTTCACGAAGGCACTTTTACTGTTGGCTCAATACCTTCCCTACATCGTAAATAAGAGATGTAGACACCATTTATTGAAGTGATGTTTAGTTCTTGAGTTGTGGTGCACAAGACTGAATTCAACCAGATCTCGGAATGCCGACTTTAAGGTGCTGTCTGGCATCATTGCATCGTTGAACGTTTTCATTTGACCCGACAACTAAACTTTCCTTTCTAAACTTGCAGCTACAGACTAATCACCAAGGTTGTTCCATACTTCCGTAATTGATTAGGGTAAACTACATATAATATATTCCAATGAAGATTTCCTATTAATCAGTCAGGGCAACTACGTTATTGGTGCAAATTTGCCTTCGTAAAATATTTACGAAGCCCATAGACCCTCCCATTCGCTAAAATTGTTCCTGCTCTCGCAGAAGATGCACTTTACATAGTAAAAACGGTAATGCAGAGAAATCAACAACAAATGTATAAAATGAGAGCGAATTCCTCTTAATTCTGGGTGCTCATGTCACGTACACCTTCCCAAGAGTTCATGGCTGGCTGGGAAGAAAAAACGTTTCTGGAGTGAGTTGGTCCAATAACACCAGCTCATAGAACCTGCCTTCTCCAATTCAAGGATCCGCTTCTCGTGAGCCTTGCACTGCATTCGAAGCTCCTCGCGTTGCTTTTCATCAAGGGATCTCATCTGCAATGCAGTGGACATAAGGTCGCGAGGTTAACAGGAGTTCAATTAACAGAAAACACGCAGCACCGAATCCTCCTTTTATGAATTCGATGCCAAACAGTCAAGAAACAAAAAGATTCCCCGCCGTACCTTCTCTAGCCTGACCTTCTCTTCCGTCAGCTTCAAGAGTTTCTGCTCTAGCTGTTTCAGCTTTGACTCGGTCTAAAAAAAGCGTATTTCAGCAAAAGAAGGCAGAGCTTGATAGAAGTATGATAACTCACCCCATCACTCTGAGCAAGCGAAACGTCTGGACTGAGCATTTTCACTCTGAACATTGAAATTCATCAAGCTATTCAGTACACCGGAGACTGAAATCTCACCCATCGTGGAGAGCTGCTCTCAGGTTTGGAACAACCGGAACACTAGACGGGTCGAGCTGAGCCTTTAGTTCATCCCTCTCTCTAATCAGAGAAAACATCTTCTGTCGGTAGTCCGCTTCAATCTCGTCGAACTCGTCGCACAGCTGAATCATGCTCGAAGCCAGAATCAACCGATTCTCCAGTCAAGCGAATGCACGAAGAACACCACCTACATCTCCAAGGCGATTAACCTCTCTCGTCTTTATCTCCAACAGCCGTCTCAGTTCCTTCATTTCCTTCTCGTCGACTCGGGAACTCTTAAACAATTCCACAGTAGAGGCGAACTGCACCTTATTCAGTGACATCTTGAACGGAACTCGAGAACTACGGCTACGGGCAACTCACATCCTACAAGCGTAGAGAATATCTAGTATCGAAGCATCCAGCTCACAAGACTCAGTCGCGTAGGCGGCACAGCAGTTAAAAAGGGGGTGAATCAACTTCCCGTGGAGATTTCAAATATGACCTATTGGTGTTTTGGGGGACTGTCTGAGAAGCACCGCAGTTGTTCTCAAATCTCCCGCAGGCAACTGGGTAGGTCAACAACTACAAAAAACAGCGGCACTTCAACGTGGCCTGACAGGGCGAAAGTGATGCCTGGAGTTGTCTTGTCGTGCTGCGGAGCCAATCGAAACGTCACTTTTGCCTTGTCAGCCCGCGCTGAAGTGCTATTTTTCGAAATTTTTATCCTACCCAGGACAAAACCATAAAAAACATTGCTGCTCCCCAGACAATCCTCTACAACCCTAAATGGGTCACTCCGGAAACCCCCGCGGAAGTTCATTGATCTCCTTTGTAAGTCGTGGCGCTATGACAGGAGCCGCCATCTGCACCCTCCCAAAGAGAATTTGGGCCAGTTACGCTTCCACGTTAAGCTGGCCGCACTCACTCATCAAATTTCCAATTACCATCACAATCATCAGACGGTCATCCAATGTACTATACATTGGACCCGATCCAAAATCCTCGGATAAGCGAATGATTCGGACAACGCTAATTTTGCGGAGTTCGGATTTTTGAATGATTCGGATCGTGATATCCGAATAGGATATCGAAAATGATTCATTCGGATCCAATGTATGCAATCCACTGTTAGAAGATAGGGAACAAAAACCCTGCCTTCGAACTACCGCAGACCCTTCAGAGCTCGGATATGTTGGTCAAGGTAGTATGCCCTCTGGTTCTATTAGAAAGCGGCAAGAGTGATAATGGAGTTCTCTGCCAAGGTTTCACAGTCAAGGGAGACTACGCACTGAGTGGCAGCGAAAAGCATATAAGTCACCAACCTCTGCTTGAGCGTTAGCCAAGGCCTCTGCAAGTCTCGTTTCTAGGCTTTGCTTTTCCAGCAGCAACTCGTATGATCGCACGCTGAACTCAGTCAATTGTCGTTTCGCCTCTGCTTGCGCTAGCTTGTTCTCTTCTAGTTCGGTCTCCAGACGCGTGACTTCGGAAGACACGGCATCGAGCTGAAACGCAACACTTGCCGTACTAGTCGAGAGTTTGAGGAAATGTAACCTCCAAGTGGCGACCACTTGCGATCACATTTATTCACATCACTCTCTGGACATACTGATTACCCAAACACTGTTCAAATCTACCATACCTTCACCTTAGCGGCGCTTTCTTCAATAGTCAGCCGGTCTTCGAGATTCCTCACCTCTTCCTTCAATTCACCTGCGATCTGCAACCTAGCAGTTAGATAGATGAATGAACCACATAGGGGCAAAAACTACGGTTATATGTGTCAGATAGACCCCAGCTACCTTCTTCGCCGAGCAGATTTCCAGATCAAACCGAAGCTTGGCCTCCTCGTATTCCTTCTCCATTTCCCTTTTGGCTTGTTTAAGAGAGGAATACTCTTTTTCAAGGGCGCCGAGGGCATCGGATGCCTAGACATAAAAGAGTCAGAGGAGCAGTTTGCTTGCCGTTCATCGATGCACTCACCTTCTCCTTCAGTTCCGTTTCTGACAGCAACTTTTTGTTAGCAACGCAGAGCTCCTCGCTAAGGCTGTGCGCTTCCGTCTTCAACTGCTGCACGGTCGACTCGAGTTCAGGAATTGAAGAAATGGCCTGAACACCCGTAGTTTTGTACCATTTATGACTACCTACGGACACAGCTGTTAGATATTCTGATTTGTACTATTGCCACGTCAAACACTTATTATAAGAAATATGACTTCATCTAAACAAGCCTGACGCTTTTGAAATCACGCTGGACATCTTCCAAATTACACTAGACTCTCCGAAGGGTAAGAACAGCTTTTGTCCAACGGAAAATTTAGCATCGCTTTTCCAAAAAAAATTCAAATTCACCTGCAGTATCCAGAACATGAACATGACTGTACAAGGTTTCATAAAATGTTCATTGTTCAAGGTATAAATGGTGATTTAAAATTTAGTCCAGAGAACAAAATGGCAGCAACTGTTCAGCGTGTTGAAGGAAGAGGTCGCTCCATGTACTCGTCTAGCTCGATGAGATTTTAATTTGATTAGTAGTGTAAATACAGCATAGTTGAACCAGAGGTGGAAAGATAAATGTGGTTACTACTATTACTGTAATGTTTTTGCTGTACCGATTACAATTCCACGCAAACAAAATTTTCGCTAACAATCAGACTAATCAGACTACAATCGCGACATCGTGGACGGGTGCGTGGCACAGTCCCTCCTTTTAGCACTAGAAAATCACTGTCTTCCCACATCTTGAAACAAATTTTAGTCTATTATTTCTTCTTTTAAAAATCAGTTTCTATAAAAATTCATACGGTGTATTGGTGTGTTCGCTTACCAGGGCAGGTGAATTTAAAAAAATCAAAGAAAGTCGTATCAAATCTTGTTAAATAACAAATTATTTCAATATTTTCGGAGGGTCTCCAGTTTAATCTGCAAGATGCTATTTAGTTATTTATATATTGCTATTTACTATTTACTCGTAGGAATTTACTTATTTATATATTAGTTATTGAGCTAGACTTCAAATGCGCTACGCTTGTCCGTAAGAGCGTCCAATTTGGGTTTAAAAGTGCTCAGTTTGATATTGATATTTATTACGTGTTACATCCATACCAGCCATTCAGCGGCCTTTCGGCCGACTCTGCGCTATTAGTACTGAGGTCACCACCTAAGGAGGACTGCCCCATCGTAAAACGGTGCTGAGGTCACCAATCCCATCAGCTTAAGAGTTTCTCCACATGTCATGTGAGGCCAAGCGCGCCTGGAGAGCTCTAGAGAAACCAGCTCTGGTGAAACACTTCTACAGCACCGCATCTCCAGCACGTTTGGCGACGTGTTCGGCATCTACTGGATCGCCATTCACGTTGGTCAACGTGCTCGGCACGTATACTGCGTCGCGAGGCACGTTGCACAACTACTACAAACCTCCCCAACCCCCATCCCACACTTTCTCAACACACTTTTCCAGCACTCCCGTGCAAACAAACAAACACACAGACAGACAGACAAACGTCGGTTCTCGGTTATATATAGTAGGGCGTGCGAACACAGTTTGACTAGGAAACTGTTCGATTTCACGTGAGAACTTCATAAAAGCAAATATCTACACGGTCTAGGTATGTATGTATACCAATGACATTGGAAGGAACTTATACAGTTTAGAAGGAACGGCGAACACTTGACGTTCTCCGGTGGTTTCTTGGCACGACATGGCTACTACCACTGAGAAAAGCCAGCTAGGTGATGGCTCAGTTTGGCATAAATACTGCAAAGATCTCACTAGCTGCGCCAGGGTTGAAAGAGCCCCCGTCTACTATTTCTGAATAGCATTTCGCTCACGTTTTCAGCAGCCAAGATTCTCCTCAAGTAGTCCTTCTCCTTATTCTGCCACTCGGTCTCCAACTTCTCCTTCACCGAAGCAAATGCCATCAATTCGGCTTGCTTTTCTGTTACACTCAATCTCAGCTGAAATTTCAATGAGGAAATCGCAGAGCTGGTTAATAGGAATCGTATGAAGGGGAGAAAAGGAAACCTCAACCATATGCTTCTCGATGTTTTCCCTGAGTTCCTCAGCTTCGGCCAACTGGTTGTTAAGGTAATCCCGCTGATTTGTCAGCTTGGCGATCTCGGATTTAAGAGATTCTATCGTCTGAAATATTGGCGGTCAGCAACTAAGAATGCTAATATCCCCTCTTGTGGGGTTTAAATGTCTAGCAAATGACATTAGTGTGGTCCGATACCGTCGCTCACAAGACAATTGTTTTCTGATCCCATAGCTTATATAAAACAGTTTACCTCCAATCCAACATCACACCAAACGTGAGGTGAAATTATAGGCTATGCCTATACCTGATTGGGCCCTATACATAAGTACTTAAGTCGTAAGAATTTCATCGAATTATTATATTACAGGATAGGTATGTGCATAAGGGGCAATCAGTTTATAGGCATATGTAGGTGTATGTGTAATCGAGGAGTAAGGGTGATAAGAACTAGACCACTGATCTCGCCCAAAATTCGTGAAAGGGTCTTCTTTGGACTGCTGATCCCCAAATTGACATTCGTTTCTAACTCCCTTTATGTCGTTCTTTTAGCCAACACGGCCAAGCAACGGCCGACTCGGTCGCTCCACTGTACCAGGTCACAGGTAGACTCTCACTAATAGTTGCTTGGTTCTAATATCCGAAAGGGAGTTCTTTCTTCTGTGTTGCGCTCTATAGCAAGACCACACGTCCTTTACGAACTCCCAAGAAGAATTTGGACAGAAACCCCAGAGGAACGGAAGACTTTGTTGACCGCGGAATATTCAACACCTTCGTTGAACATGTGGTAGATGGCGTGTTCTGCGACTGGTATCACACCGCTACTCAACAAATAATTGAGAAAACCCTAACCATCCCAGCAAATTTTCAAGCTGAAGATATTTTAAGCAATGTTATTTTAAACTACGTTGTCAATAATATTCGTAAAATGCCCCGGATGTCAAATGTTTCCCAAAAAATACATTCTCCTACAGAGAAACTAAGGGTCGCGAAGGTTATGACGAGAAACCACAACAGCTAGTCTGGTTCTTACTTCCGCTGAAGATGCTTCGCTGAGACGCAGTTTCTCGTTAGCAGCCTCCAACTCCTCTTTCAGGAGGCTGCGCTCAGATTCCAGCACCGACATGGACGATTGCAGCACGCCAAAATCGCTTTTGACCTGAAGCACAATTGCTTGCCGATCGGTAGAATCCCAACTGGCGATAAGTAGGGCCCCTACAAACCTTCTCCGATTCGAGCGCCTTTGCTTCGTACAGCTGCTTGCCTCGTTCGAGTTCTGCCAGCAGATCATAGTTCTCGTCGCGGACGAAAGACATGTCCGCTTCAAGTTTGGCGACCATCTCGTTGGACTGAAACAAGAACCGCTAGTAGTACAGACTTCTCAATGGAAGGCCCAAAATTTATCGGAACAAAGCCAAAGCATTTCTGTGGTCTAGTTTTCATAATTAGGAGGGGAAAGAGAATATCGGCAATAGCCAGTCACTTTGCAGTATGCGCCACACATTCTCTATAGGACTTGCGGAGGTAATTTCAGTGCGCTTTTGGGCATAAATCTAACCATGATATTATAGTAGAGAGACGGAGCGAGCAACAGAAAGTAGATGCGCTCAAAGTAGAGCCGAAAATGACGGAAGAAGCTGTCCCTTCTGTAACTGGAATAGAAGCACGTGCAAACCGCAAAGCTGCCACAAATGGATCGATGAGTATGGCACACAGCTCTAAGAAGATACCAACGGTGTTTTACAACTGCCTAAGCGAGAATGTGAACGTAATTCAGCTTCTCAAGAGATTCACCTTCCTTAGTTCTTCGATCGTAGCTTGTTCCTTCTGTTGCTGTTGCTCGAGTTGTGCGCTTAGGGCGGTTTTTTCGGCAATGTACGCGGCCACCGCATTCTCCAATTCACCGACTCGAGAGTTGAGCTCCTGAGAAGAGATATAAGGAGGGCATTTCGAAGAGAATCACATGTTTTTGAGAAAAACATGCCTCCGTATGGCATCGGACATGCTCCGCAAGATCTTTCTCGGCAGCTGCTGCCCTCTCTTCCGCTTTCTGAAGAGCAGACTTGGCCTTATCTAACGTCTCACTGAGTGCCAGACTGAAATAATCAGGACTGTTCGTCTCTAGAGTTAAATTTAATCGTCGAGCAGATCCTTAGGTGTTTGAACCTACATGTCCTCACGTAGTTCTGCCAGTTCTCGAGTTGCCACATCACGAGCCAGCTGTTCAGTTACCAGTTGCTCCTCTAAGGTCTTGCACTTCAAAAAGAGATGCTCAACTCCCTCTTCAAGAAGTATGAAGGACGCAGAGAGGGTAACCAACTTTGCTTTGCAGATCGACCGTTTTGGCGACTTCACCATTTAGCTGGGCGGACTTGTCGTCGAGCTGAGCACGGACGGTGGCGAGCTCTTCCTCATACTCACTGCGCTGAAGACGTGCTTTCGTGCACGACAGTTCACTTTTTTCGAAAGCTTCCTGGACTGCCTTTAGTTCGTCCTAAACTAAGCAAGCCTAGCTTCGTCTCGTTCACGAAATACCGCATCTTGTATGAAGACCCACCCTCAACTTCATCAACTCCATTTCGCTGGATACCTGTATCTCGCGTAGCAGACTCTTTTCACTGTCTGCGTCATTCAGCTGGTTTTTCAATTGCGCCACTGACTCTTCTGACTTTTCCTGAAAGAACGAAAATTCAAAGAATTGTGAAGACTGAACGGTATTTAGCTGCGATGCTGCAGCACTCAGTTTCGCACTATATCGATGTCTCCTCATTTGGTACACTCTATTCCACTAGTCGTAAGCATCTTATCTAAGGCCTATGTTATACTTCGGCGACGCTGTGTTGCGCGAGCTGCTACGCACTGCGCGGCAGCCCACGTAACACTGTCGTCGACGTCGCCGAAAACAGCGTTGCCGAAGTATAACATAGGCCTGACACATCAAAAAGCCAGCTTTGCATCAAATAACATGCCGCACCACATCATACAAAATTCACACACTGCAGTGGTCGGTGTCCCCTTTTCAATCCTTAGGCCACAACCTCCCATCGAAGACGTCCGTAGCACTCGATGTACAAAACATGCATGAACCTCGCTCTGGCTTAATATTTACGACGGGTTGTTCTCCGTCCTATTTCCTGTAAGGTCCAAAACCTTGTACAGATGAATCCTAGCGTGTTAAACGGTATATAAATAATCATGCACTACGGCCTAGGTTGAGCATCTAGCACCCTCATTCTCTCGCTATGCCTTCCAGCAAATTTCTACTCCTTATTTATTTATTTATTTATTAACTGAAGTGTAATATAAACACACGTAAAAAATCTAAAAAGATACGTGTCAAAAACAAACATCAGACAAACAGTAACACTTAAAAAACCAACAGGAGACGGAGAGAAGAAAAGAGAATTTAGTTAGCCTTGTTGGGATAATATAAGCTATTGACAAACAGATCTGAACAGAGCAGCAACCATCAAATTTAACCAAACATTTTGCGAGTAATAAGATTTTGAAAAGCTTGAACAGATAGTCCTAGGATATCTTCCTCTTCACTAAGTAATTTGTTGAACTCCCGTAGGTTTCTATACGTAAAGAAATTTGACCTAATCTGGGATTTTGCCACAGGAATATAAAGTCTGAGCCTTCCCCTTCTTGACGTCGTCAGTGGTGCACCAAAAAAAGTTACTGGATCAATTGAAACGCTTTTTGTCAGGATCTTAAAATCATAATCAGATCTGCTTTCTTACGTCTGTTCTGAAGGGTTTGAAGGCCAAGGTGCCTGGCCCTCCTTATGTCGTTAGGAACGGCGTTATAACCTCTTTCAAACATCTCATATATAGCTTCCGAGTGAAACTATTTTGGACACTTTCGAACAGCTCTATGTCTTTCTTTCTAAATGGGTTACATACTGTTATTCCAAACTCCACTATCGGACGAACGTAGGATTTGTATGCCTGTAAAAGTAATTTTGGGTCATCCGTACGCAGAATCTTAAACAACAAGTATATCTTGTAATTTGCTTTCTTCACGATTGCGTTGTAGTGGTTTTCGAAGTCGAGGTTGTGCGATATCAAAAAACCTAAGTCGCGAACTTCCTTGACAGGTTGTAGAATAGATCCCTGTAAGTTGTATAATATCATTTGATCTTTGCCTCGGGGTGCAACTATGAGATATTTGGTCTTTTCCGCAGAAAGCGGTAGTTCCCAATCCCTGGACCATTGATCCACGTAGTTAATTGCTGCCTGTAGGGAGTCTGAATCTTCCTTCTTTTTAACGGCCTTATAAATTTGTATATCGTCAGCATAAACCTTGCAAGAGACACCAAAACGCGAAATTTCAACAGGAAGTTCATAGGTATAAATAACAAACAACAAGGGAGAGAGAACTCCACCTTGTGGAACGTCACCGTAAGTTGAAAAAACCGACGAAAATTCGTCTTTTACCCTGACTTGGAACGTTCTGTCCGATAGACATTCTTTCACCCATCTGACAATCATTGGATGTATTCCTAACATATTCATCTTTAAAAGTAACTTAGGTATGGGAACCTTATCGAATGCTTTCATAAAGTCAAAATAAACTACATCAGTTCGTACTTTATCTTCAAGGGCACTGGTCCAATCATTTAAAGCTGTAAGCATCGCAGTTTCAACAGACCTACCCTCTAAAAAACCGAACTGATTCTCAGATATAATACCTTGTTCCTTAAGGTGTTCCGTGATATTCTTTTTGACAATTTTTTTTCGAAAATTCTAGCTAGAACCGATGTAATGCTGATGGGCCTGTAGTTTTTTGGGTCAGAAGCCGGAGATTTATTTATCTATTTATTAATTATTAATATTATTTATAATATTATAATATAATATTATAAATAATAATATTATAATTATTATTATATTATTTAAAAATTTATTATTTATTTACTTATTATTTATCTTATATGCGACTGGTTATAAATGTAATAAATATAAATACCCTCTTTATGAAATTCTTCTGTTTAGAGACAGAATACTAGTATCATTTCATACACATACCTGTTGCGCAGCTTACTAGCCAACTGTGCTAGGTTTCGACAGCTACACCCATAGCCGTTCTATACTAATTCTAACCATAAGCATCAGTAGTTCACACTTCCGAGGACGTGTCAGCTGTCGTTTGCACCACCAAGGCTTCTTGACCGCGGTGCCATTCAAGCCCTCCATCCCTCCAGGGTCGGCTAGTTGGTACGAGACTTGTCTTGGAAGGAACAAATGCAGGCCTCCCCACGTTGCTTATTGCGGACACATCTGTAGACCAACTACACGTTCAAGCCGTCTCCGTGATGTACCGCTGAAGATGAATGGCTGGCACATTCTACAAAAGGAAATGTCAAGCTTCACCCTTTACAACCCCACGGTCCAACTCAATACTTCACTTCCCACATTTGATCTATAGATATTGAATAGAAGATCACCCGCTCACCAGTGCAAAGGCGGTTTCGTTGAGTTTTTCCTGCAGCTTGATATAATCCTCATTTCCACGCTCTTTAGCAGCCAACAGAGCCTCATCCTTCTCGCGAATCTGTAAAGACAACGCTTCAAGCTAGACATACTCACCTTTGCACAAGCCAAACCTAATGAAAAGTCCAACCTGCTCCTCTAACAATTGCACTTTATTCAACGCAGCAGCAAGATCCTGATTTTTAGCAGCAATCTGAGAAATAGTTATGCATGAAGATGCTCAGACATAGGGAAAAGAAGTCACCGCTACCTCTTCCGAAAGGGCATATGTCGTAACAGCGGACTTGGACGCGAACTCGAGTTCCTATAACAACGAAGACCTCTTCAATGCTCATTGTTGCTGCTCCTACTGCTTCCCAGAAGCAGTCACAGCTCTCAGTTAAAGCGCCACTTTCCAAGACACTTTTGAGTATTTGTAAGCAGAAGGCCACGAAGCTACTGACCTAGTAAGGTGGCACAAGATGTTTTGTTGCAAAATATGGCAGGAACAGATCAGAAGTGGTAGGAAATCTATTCTATTCAGCGTGAATAGCGTGAATACCGAACTTCCCATCACATGCTGATAGACCTGTACCAATTACCCTCATCGCAAGCCTACCTTCATTAGCTCTTCGCATCGCTTCTCAGCAGCTTCTCTCGCAGCTTCTGCCATACACAACCGCTCGTTGGTGAGTGCTAAATCTGCAGCAAGTCCCGCAGCAGTGCACGACGTCTCCGCCTGCAACACTTTGAGACCTGTGTGCGCATATCTGTTAGGTAGTGGTCGAACCAAAAACGCACCTGCTGCTGTTGCTGAACAACGAGTTTCTCAATTTCTTCTTCCTGCGCAATCAGCTAAACGAGGAATTTTCGGATACGTAAAAAGCATTCACGAATAGCCAAACAGTGTCAACCTTTGCTTGAAGCTCTGCTTTCTGTTTAGCGTGTCTCTTCTTGACATCCTCCATGACAAACTCGTAGTCTGTCACGGACTTCTCGGCGTTCTCCTTAGCCTTCTCCAGCTCCGCCTATAAAGTGAATTCACAGACAATCGGACAGAAGTACACCTTAAATCGCAGTCACTGCATGCTGTCCTCCCGCTTCTAGGTGCTTCATTCAAGTGACGCCGACCACTTTTTTAATGGAAGTGTGTAGTGCAATACGCGAAGGTGCGAACTGTCGCGAATTGATTCAAGGCTCGGATGCACATAGACATCATAACCCGCCAAGGTTCGTGAATTGATTTAAGGCATTGGCCTGCAAAATTTACAGGCCAATGCCTTAAATCTGCAATTTGCATGGCAAAATTTGTAGTGCAAATCGACAGGCCACTGGAAGTTGTTTTAAAATAATTTCGCCGTTAAAACCGATTACCCATTTTGTATGACCTGCTTGTACTTGGGCGAAAACGAAAAATAGTGTTGTTCGATATTTCTAGGCGTCCTAAGCACGGTGCTCGCAGGCTTTGCAAGTTCAGTACGAATCGAACTCAGCTTTGTCGTAGCAGGACAGATAATGAGTATAAACTGCCGTGCATCTCTTCACATAGATGGGCATCAAACTAGGTGGCGCTGTACCACGACAATGCTCCTATCACGTCATGATTATGGGAAAAGATTTAGTACCAAACTCTACTTTCAAGAGTCTTTGTGTAATCCTGATTTTCCTCCCACCGACAAATTTTTGTAATATGGCACTCGCGAAAAAAGAAATCTAGAAGAGTGGTGTGTCCTAAGACGCTGCATTGTTGCATTTCCTGTATAGCTGTGCTCTCGAAATTTTTTCGAATATTCGAATTCGAGCGTATTCGAAAAACGCGGCTCTCTGAACATTCGAATTCGAATGAAAATCATTAGAATGCCTATTCGAATAGGCCATTCGAGCAGAACTGTAACATAATTTACCTGCCAGAAGCCGTCAGTAAGATACGTTTCTCTAGACATGATCCACAGAAGTAATAAAGAACGGCGCATATACGACAACAGATTTCAACTACAAAAGGCTGCGCACGTGCTCTTTCCACAGACCGCCTTATCAACAATTCGATGTCGTCCCTGCAAATACGGGCACATTCCCTGTAACAAAGCGCCCTCCAAAAATCTACGCCCCACCTAAGGTCTTACGATTTTCGATTTCTACAGCAGCTACAAGGCCTTTGAAATAACAATTTAATCAGAAGCTTTTATTGTGGAAATCAGAATTTTATCAAAGTTGACAAGGCAGTACAGTTGAACGAACACTCATGAACAACTCCGAGCACATCTCCTAGCCTTCCGAGGTTTTAAGGCAATTGGTGAAGTCAAGACTTCCGCTTCCGTCCGACCGGAATTGTACAAGACCTGCCTGGACGCATAGCGTGCTGAACTAAATTAACTTCAACAGTTTCCACGAAATTTTCGCTGCTCTCCGCGAAATTCTGGAATCTCAAAAGATTGCATGAAGCTAGAAATTTCTTCCGTAACCAGCAGTATGATCAGATCAGCAAAACACAGAACCCATTGCCTAGCAGCACTACCTCAGCACTACTTCATCTGTCTATATAACCATTAGTCATGCAGATCCTCCCTTGTGCGCTCTAGCCTAGTTTACTTTATTAAAGACCCAAAGGTAAGAACAATTAAGGTCTGCGCATCTGTCTTGGCAATGACGAAGTGTAATCAAACTTTAGCAGGCTCACCACTTTCCTGCTCGCGTCGAGTAATGCTGAATCCTTTGTAGCGACCTTCTGCTTATACGTCTCCATTTCCGTTGTGAGTGCGCGAACCTTGTTGTGTAGCTCCGCCTTCTCGATCTCCAGTTGCGCTAGGTTCTTCGTTAAACGCTGCAGCTCACAGGGCGAAGTCGACGACTGCCTGTCGGCGATATCATACGCTTTCACTTCGTTGAGCAAGAACGAGATCCTGAAGTTGAGACATGAGCTGGCCATTGTGGTATGTGGATGTCCTGGATACACTGCTCACTAACTCGGAATCGTTCATGTTGTATTTCCGCCTCTGAGAGCCTGTCGAAGGCGATGGAGACATGTAGCTTGGAGCGCTCGATCCAGGGGATATGACCCCTGACCTGGAGGCATTGTCCTTCGGAGATAGTGGTACCTTGAAACCTAAATAACCTGGGTCAAACCGTATTGACCAAGATTATGAACACATAAAAACGAAACCAGGGAGGAGTCAACTTCGATTGACACTCTGCTAGCTCTCACAGTGAAAAGAGCCTACGGGTGCCGACCAAAGTTTCCACGACTTCCAGCGTTTTGTATCGATCACGTCATTGTAAGGTAGATGCGAAAAATATATGAATAGATGAAGGAAGAAGAGAAAAAAGTGAAATTAGACTGGAATAACGAATGAACGTGTAGATGGTATACTTTAGCAGTACCAAACAATCAGAAATTAGACTGTAGTTATATCCAAAATTGAGCACATTGGTACTGATGACGCAGATTTGTGACGCAGCATAGTGTTAACCTTCCCTAGCGAATGCCCTCAACTCCACAGGTGCGTCTCTTCGCTCTTTTCACACCTCACTAAACGGGGGTCCAAATCCAAGCGTTTGAGAAGTCAAAAAACGACGCTGAACATAATTAATTATAGAAATGGACTTAAAATATTTTCGAATTAGTATTAAGCACAATCCACAGCAGATTCGTTAGTAGACGAAGTATGCGCTTTACGGGTCCATGAAATTTTGGTACCAAACAATCAAAACTAGACTGTAGTAATTCCTTTAAAAAAACAGTATTGAAAACTGTAGACGTCAGCTAAGTACACTAAATCTACTAGTCTCATCCGATCCCCAAGCAGTACAGCAAACGTCGCATCAAATACAGGAAACGTGATGAACGCATTATTTCGCGACTACATTACACGCAGAACTACTCAGGTTCCAAATGCAAGAGAACATGAGACCATTTCATCATTTCATCATCATGCTGACCGGAAAGTTCCGACGGTTTTTGTACAACCGTGTTCCATTCGTTTATTACTCAGTCCGCATTTAACTTACTTCGCATCTTTGTATAATGTCTAATACGGAATTCTTCGCTCCATCTGACGGAATAATTTGTGTTCCACCTATGCTTAATAAATGTGTTTCTTCTAAGGCCTACTGAAGTATGTCGAAAGAGCGATTCCGTACGACATTATTTCAATATTGGCCAATCCACCACTGAAACGGCCCGGCAAATCAACCATGTGTGGGGACCGAATAGTGTTGGAGAGAGGACCAATGGCGGTTCGAGAAATTCCGCTCTGGAGATTTCAACGTAGAAGACGCTCCCCGAAGCGGCAGCCTAGAGCAATACAAGACGACGATTTGAAGGCCTTCGTATAAGCTGATCCATCGCAGGCACTCCGTGAGATTGCCGACGGTCTAGAATTCCAGTAAAACAATGATTTGAAAGTTTTTTTTTCGCTAATAGAACTATTCAACCAGTTTCGCATGGGAAATCGTGTGCTTAATCGAATGGTATTTATTTCGACTGAAACCGGTGAGTATAAAGAAAGTTGTAATCGTTTGAAGTAGACCAGTCAAAACCGACAGAACTTTCAGGTCAGCCTAAGGTATCATCACCTATATATAAAAGAGTTTGTCTGTCGAGTGATCTAACCTAAGTGAGGTACGCCGCATCATCTACAGCGCTATTGAACGTGGGATGTTGCTGCAGCAGGGGAAGCGTAGTCCTTTAATGCTTTACACAACAGCATCTACACGCGTTTCTGAGCGTCTAGATTCAGAAGCCACGCCGCCGACTTCGTGTCATTAGCATGAGAAAACTACTAAAGAGGTAAAGGTAGAAGGGGGACTTTGAGGGTGGAGCCGACAGCGATCAGGAGGCAGCGACCAGGAGGAGCATCGGGGTGGTCGATGGGGGGAACAAGGAAGCAGGCCAGGAGGCCGCGCCAAGAAGGGTTTAGGTACTAAGGAGGGACCAGTAGGGAGTTAGAAATCAGGGGGGGGGGGGGGCAGCAAGAAGGATCAACAAGGGGATCCATTACCAGTAAGGGAGGCCGGATTCAGAAGATGTGAAACCGATGTCGCGCCATGGACGTTCGCTCGCCGTCGTCGTGTCGTGGGCATGGGAGAGCTACCTAATTGGGGTAGAGTAGTAAGGACGATTCCGAGGATGGGGAGGAATCTACCTCGAAGAAGGGACCTCGAAAAGGGACCAGGACGGCGAACCAGCAACAAGGGAGTCGCAATGGAATTCGTACGGAGAAGAAGGAATCTGTCATATGCATAGCCTCTTCTTGCTCGACACAGCAGCGACTGCGCGCGCTTCTGAGCTTCTTGATCCAGAAAACGAGCCCCTTACGTCGCGCAGCAAGCATCCTGATTCTGAATACGTGTCACCGACCGTGCTGTGAGCATGGGAGGACCACTAAAGGGGTGGTGGAGAAGGGCGGTAAAGGGACCTCTATGGTGGACCAGGAGAGCGACCAGGAAGGAAAGGAAAAACCCGGAGGAGCGGTCAGGACGGGAAAACCAGCAAAAAGAGACCAGTTGGTGTCAATAGTGGAAACAAAGAAGTGGGCCAGTAGTCGGGACCAGGAAGGTGGAGACTAAAGAGAGGAGGGAAGACCTGTAAAGGCGGACCAGCAATTAGATCCAGAAAGAAGAAACGAGAGAGGGGAACCTGGCTTCGGAAGACATGTCGACGACAACTTGAAACGCTAGCTGTTGAGCATTAGAACGATTACGGAGGAAGAACAACCTGAAGGACAGAAGTACTGCGCAGCACAAACCAATGACATTACTGGCCGGTTAGGAAAGAATGCCTGTGATAAAGGTACCGAAGTGGTGAATGGCTTGATGCCGATAAAATACGCACCAAGTCCTAGATGCTAGCAAATTTTATGTTTAGCAAAAACTACTTTCCATAAGTCAGTGATGCTACAAAGTCGCGCCAAGCGCGCAAGTGCGAGACACGCCGTTAGGCGCGTCGGAGCACTTGTATGTTATACTTCGGCAACAGCGTCGGCGACGCGATCGGCGGTGCTACGTGGGCTGCTATGCACTGTTGGGCGTCTGCTGCGCACTTCGTAGCACCCGCCCAGCACTGTAGCCGAAGTATAACAGTATACCTAACAGATTCCACTCATCGTTTCAATGAGTTTTAATATCGACTCAATGATAGCCAATGCCTTTGCACCAGCTCACTCTGATCAATGAACCGAAACGCAAAATACAGACAGTTCTCAAAAGACGCGTGCTGGCTTCACGTGAACGCAAACGTAACCAGGAAGTAGAAACCTGCAGTGCTTTGAAGAATTTAAAGCGAAACTCCTAATGGATTGAAAGAAGAGTGAGGCTTAGTGATTCAGCAATTAAGTCAAATAAACTAAATCAAGAGAAAGCCAAGATAGAGGGCTTCACTGCACCAACAGATAAGCTGATCCTGAAATATGACCAACAACAGTGCAGAGTAGATGCACAAAGAGCGTGAGGCTGCGGTTCGTCAAGTATGATAATAGAAACCGAAAAACAAATAAGCGAAAAGAACCACGACACGCCGAACAAATAGCTCGAAAATACGGACGAAACACGGGCAATGCACTTTACAGCCACTGCACTTCTTCAAGCTAATACACTTGGGCCATTCGTTAGAAAAAAACGGCTATGAAATGAGAATGGAAGTGTAATATGAGGTCTAACAGCTTACTTGTTCTACGTGCAGCTGTTGCCAAAACATCTTCAACGGGTGGTATGTCACACTCCTCAAAGGCGAGATCTCCACTTTGTTGGCATTCAATATTGTCTCCAGCAACAGCTTGAGGGACAGCGTCATCACTTTTATCTTCCATTACCGTGACCTCCCCCTCGTATTCGTGGACAATGTCCATGTTTTCATCGGCGGTTTCGAAGAAGTCGCTTTCCAAAGACGCCTCCAGGGCGATCGCCGTGGCCACACTATCGGGTCTGGACGAAGGTCGAGCATCCACCTCTGCAGAACCGTAATGAGCTGGGAATACGTCACCGATAGCGTCACGGTCTTTCGCAGTCTGGAAGACCATAAGCGTGTCATCCTGCTCTGCATACGCACTCGTTTCGAAGTCAGCTGGCAGCGCCTCATCAATGTTTTGCTGTATACTAGCCGCTATTCCACGGAACACAAGCTCCGTATCATCGGGATTTCCACAAATTGCTGAAATGTCTGCATCCTGGAGCTTCTCTTCTTCAGTGTGGCTGCTCTTCACCGCAGCAGAGAATGAGAAATCCGATGGACGGTCGGACACACAAGGCAGATCCTTCTCCGGCGTGCCCACTGGCAAACTTAACACCGACACATTGACAGATCCCTTGAAAAAGAGTTCAATAAAATCGTTTCTATTCTTGAGTATCAAAGCCATTCAAAACAAAACAAACCTCAATTTCAGTGCCTGATGCTTCATCCAACTGCACTTCCAACTCCTTCATTTCACTGGCGAGGGACGCGCCCTGAAAAGACCTCAATGCCTGAGTTTTCAGTATATCCGGCAAAATAAAGTGAAGGCAATATGAAAAGACAGAGAACGAAAGTATTTCTTAACACCGTAAATCGCTCTATTTCACACCAAATATCCTAATTAGCAACGGTTAGCCTAGGCTCTCAAGCATAATTGCTGTGGATGAAACTGTACGCATTCTTTGAAATCTCTATACTAGCGAACTTACTACATAATTCATCTGAATCACCTGCCGCCCTTCGGTCATCGAGTTAGTTGAGCGAGCGACAGCAACGTCTCCATTCGTCTTCTCGTGTGCCAAACCACTCCAATGAATCCTCTTCGCTCGAAGGACACGAAGAGCGTCATATGAGTCGTTCAGGGACATCACATGGAATCCGACCAACGCGTTGGTGAGCGCCTTGACGTACTTTTGACAACCCGTGGAATCCAGTCAGTGATGGCTTTCGTCCAGCTATTATCCATAAAACATGCTAAGTGGCTGGCGCACCTAACTTTCGGAGGTTGGCCCATATGACGGCGTCTCTGATCCTTGAACGTAGACGAGGCTAGAAACTTCGGAGGCCTTCTCCCACTCTCGCCAACCCTGTTACTCGAAGCAACGTCCTTTCATTTTCTCGCTGAACAGATGTTCCTACCGTTTTCGTGAGGTCAACGTCTCTGATACGTCCATATTCGTATTCATTTCCCCTGCTCAGCTCTGGCACTATGTTATTGGTCATGCCGTCCTCGACCTAGAGAAAGTCGTTGGAGCACTCGGAGATGTTCGTTCCATTGAGCGAGAATGGGGCATCAGAAACTTGTCCGTTCCTCATGAACATCTTCCTCGTAAGATGCAGCTGCAGCCCATCGTTCCCATATTCACGATCGAAGTAGACCAGGATTCGCTCCGCCTGACTTATGCTTGGAGTGATTAGCATGATGCCGTCAGCGAAGCGAAGATCTTGCAGCTTCCTGCCGGCCGTCGACCTTCACTCCCATGTTCTCCCACTCAAGTACGTGTTTTCGAGCCGAAGAGCTTCGGAGATATGGTATCCCTGCCGAACCGCTCTCTTTACATTGACGACAACGCTACTGTGTAATTGTGAGGTCTCGCGAATCCTCTATAGCGCCCGAAACACCCTGATCTACTGAGTAGAAAGGCCCTCACTGACCAGGGCTTCTATGAGCGTCTCACCTCAGTCGAATACCTTCTTCATGGAAATGTCAATTTCAAAAGAGAGATAAGCTCCTTTGATATTAACATTTCCATTAAGAAGCTATAGCTACCATAATGCGCAATATGTTAGATGGCTAGCAGTCTATTTAAATTTGGAATGCGTTTGTTTCGCGAAGGCCAAACAGTGAAAGAACTTTGCTTCCAAGGAATTGCTTATGTGACTTTGCATTGACAATCTTGTCCCGAAGAACTTTGGCTATTGACCTGTACCGAAACCGAAATGTAAAACGTTTTTCTTATTTTTTAGAACTTAAAACAACAGCGCGATCTAACTGTATTTTTAAAAACAAAATATATCATCTTAAGGAAAATCCATATGAAATCTTTCTTTAAAAGCTCCGCTAAAGAATATATAGAATATATAGTTATGGTGATCCGAATTTAATGCTCACTCCTGATGGTTACCCCGCCCCTCGCTTAGTGTAAGGCATTTGACCAACATCTATCGACACCTACACTAATTACGAACACTACCGATACTGCAAACGGAAATATACAAGAAAGTGCCTCAAACCGGACCTCATCCAAATTCACTGAACCACTTTGGCGTTCGCAGACAACAACTGCTTGGACGACTGCATGCACTGCGTCACCCCTGGATAACGCCTTTGAAGGCGGAGGAGGAGTCGCGTCTTGCGTGGCGGCCTCGCACAGAGTCTTCTCCAGTATCCGCTCAGCCGGTGGTTGAGCCAACAATGGCTCCTCCTGAAACAGCGAGATCACTAGATAATGGGGATGAGACAGAACGACTGCTCAGTGTGAAGCATTTCTCAGAGACTAGACGATAGAGCATTCAATGTAGTCCGAGGTATTCCCGAACCCTCTTTTCACGAAAATTGATTATATGTACCGGTTGGTTGATTTTGCGTCGTACTCCTAGCTGTTCTCCAGTCAACTGTGGCGTGGAAAGACTTACGGACGGAATGATCGACGGATCAACTCGACTACGTTGAATTGATAGGATATCAGCAATGTTAGGTTGGACTCTCACGCAGTGTGTATTTGTGGAAAGCAAAACACCTATGATCGGGTCTTGGCCCGACTTGCCCCAGAGTCCAGTTAGCGATCTTTATCTATATAGCGTATCATTTCCTTTCCCGTGGTATAGGTCTCCAAGTATCCCATGCTTCAGAAGCCCAAACATCTTCACCCCTATAACTGTAGTACTGCTTCATCCGACGCAACATTCAAGCCCTTCTCCATTGCATCAAGCAGCGCTGGTAAGGCCCCGTTTATACTTCTTCGCGACGCGAACGATGGCCATGCAATGAGGCGAAACTGATCGATCGCGTCGCACAATCAATATGGCTGCTATACGTCGCGTCGCGTGGCGCCGTGACGAAGTATAAACGGGGCCTAACAGGAAATCGAGAAGGTTCTAGCCCATATTTACGCGGACTCAAACCCCGTCCTGCGCAAATGTTTTTATCAGACTGTGACACTATCGAAACACTCTATAGTTTGGCTACCCTATTCGCTTCCATTCATGTAGATGAAAAAAAAAGTGACGATTGCTCTCTCACATATAAATCTGGATGTCACGTACATGTTCCAAGGTTTTGTCTTGAGAGTCATCCAGGCGCAGCATTTCCCGAAGAATATTGTTAGCCGTTACATTCGTCTGAGTGACGTCCATATCGCAGAGCGTCGAATCCGCTGCTGTTTCGTCTAAGTTCGGGTCGGCGAGACGAGCAAAGCGATCGCATTTCTAAAAATCATATGTGAGACGAGATTGTCTACGAGAGAGAAAACAGCCTGTGAAAACTTACATTTACAGGTTTGTTGAGTGGTATGTTAAGCTCTTCTGGTAAGCTAAGTGAGGTTCCCAAGGCCGATGCGTTCAGTGTGGCATCAAAACGTTGTAAAACGCGGCGAGCGTCCTAAACGAATAGGAACAGGACGGCCTGTAACGAGCCGAAGGTTCGATCATTATTCCGAGTAGTAGTCTAACCTTGATCCCATCGCGCATCATCGTTCGTTCCAGGAAAGACTCCTCGATGTTAGCATCGCCGACACACACCGCCATCATTGAGGTATCTAAGAAAGGAAAACTTATAAGAAGGTGAAGTTTCAAGGCAACGCGTCGATAAGCCTTCCCAGCCCCACTTCTTCCCCGTAAATTCCGATCTGAAGAAAGGCTTAAAGCTAGAAACCATGCCAATAACGGATTGATCGAGTTGAACTTCATTATTGCAAAGTTGAATTTACGTTGTTAAAGCTCAGGGAACCAACGACGCGCGCAATTTGAAGGTGAAGTGTAAAACCACATTTCACGTACCTTTCACAACAGTCTCATCGAGCTGAGCTTTCATGCACGACAAGTTGAACGTCTCGTCAATAGCTGCCGTCGCGTCCAAGTTCTGGTCTCCCAGTTCGTGGAGTGGTTTCCCCTGAACAGTAACTCTGCTATGAATGGAACATGTCAAAAGGTACGTATTTGGAAGTTGCTGATATTTTAAACCAAGAGCCACTCTATAGTAGACGATGGTCCCCACCTCCCAACCAAATGTAGTGATAGGCTAAACGAGTTTAACCACATTGAAAAGACTCTCCCCACCCGTGTAGAACATTGAGCCAGTTGCGGCCGGTGAAGCATGCGTCATTGAAGCGGAACAGTGGAGATTAGACAGCATACGTCATTGAAGCGGAACAGTGGAGATTGGACGTAGTCCTACTATCACGTTCTTGTCCAGTTTTCTCTCTCACCAATGTAGCGGCAAGTCGGCTCAACGGATAGCGTAGGAGGAGCACTTGGGTCCTGCGCGGGGCTTCTTCTGCATTTTAGCAGAACTCAAGTTTTGAAGGACAAAGGATGAAGGACCGCGCTAATCAACCCCCTTAAAAAAGCGCCACGCATTCTACTTCTACGGAGGCATTTCCAAACAAGACTTGGAAGGATAAAATATTGACTGGTACCAATTTGCCGAACTCGAAGTGACGGAACGAATTGTTGACTTGGGCGCAAAATCCGAATTAGAAATCTGAAGAGGATGGACGCAACAGCCGGTATCTCCTACGACTGCGCTCCACGCGGCCTTATACCTACACGAAATGTGTAATGTTCAACAAACCAAGGTTATCCTCCTTACTTGCCCCATACGTAGATCGCTCAGTTGACCCACCCAAGACATAATACGGCCACAAAATATCTATCTATCTGCCACTATATAACTGAGTTGGCGGTCGATGACGCTTGAGTGATCTAACCTGTGTGAGATACGCCGCATCATCCACAGTGGGGCGGTCGAGTGATCTAATCTGAGCGAGCTGCTTAACAGCCCTTTACTGCTTAACACAACAGCACCTGAGCGTCCAGATTCAGAAGCCCAGCCGCCGACTTCGTACCATTAGCATGAGAAGACCACTAAAGGGGTAAGTGTAGAAGGGGACTTTGAGGGTGGAGAACCGACAGCGGCCAGGAGGGAGCGACCTGGAGGAGGTATCAGGATGGGGCGGGGGAGGGTCGATAGGGGGGACAATGAAGCAGGCCAGGACAAGGCACCAAAAAGGGTTTAGGCAATAAGCAGGAACCAGTAAGGGGTTACCAATCAGGGGGGGGGGGGAGGGGTGGGGACAGTAAGTAGGATCAGTAAGGGGATCCATTACCAGTAAGGGAGATCGGATTTGGAAGATGTGACACCGATGTCACTCAATGGGCGTTCGCCCGCCATGGTCGTGTCTTGAGCGCGGGAGGGCTACTAAATTGGGGTAGAGTAGTAGGGAGGATCCCGAGGGGGGAGGAATCTACCTGGAAGAAGGCGGGACCAGGACTGGGAACCAAAAAGAAGGGAACCGTAAGGAAATTCATATGGGGAACAAGGAATCTGCCATATGCATAACCTCTTCATGCTCGACACAGCGGCGACTGCGAGCACTTTCGAGCTTCTGAAGTCGGAAGATGGGTTTTCTGAGCTTCTAGATCCAGAAGACGGACCCCCTACGTCGCGCAACAAGCATCTTGATTCCGAGCGTCCTGATTTGGTGTCACCGACGTCTGCAGTGAGCATGGGTGGACCACTAAGGGGGTGGTGGAGAAGGGCGGTAAGGGGGACCTCTAGGGTGAACCAGGAGCGCGACCAGGAAGGAAAGAAACAACCTGGAGGAGGAGCCAGGACAGGGAAACCAGCAAGAAGAGACCAGTAGGGGTCAATAGTGGATACAAAGAAGTGGGGCAGGAGTTGGGACCAGGAAGGTGGAGGTGGGAGGGGGAAGACCAGCAATTCGATCCAGTAAGAAGACACGACTGAGGAGGAACCTGGACTCCGGATTCGGCAGACGTGTAAACGATATCTGGAAACGCTACCTGTTGAGCATTGCGGAGGAGCAACCTGAGGACAGAAGTACTGCCTAGCACAAACCAATGGCGTTACTGGACGGTCCGGAGAGAATGTCTACGATGAATGTACGGAAGTGGTGAACGGCTTAATGCCGATAAAGTACGCACCAGGTCCTAGATGTTAGCGAATTTTATGTTTTACAAAGACTACTTTCCATAGGTTAGTGATGCTGCAAACTCGCCCGAAGCGCGCAAATGCGAGACACTCCGTTAGGCGTGTCGGAGCACTTGTAGGCAAATGTCTGGTGTAGTGTCGATTGCTGTACCTAACTGGGGAAGAGTGAAGATTCGGTCTAAACATCCTATCATTTCGGTTCAAGAGTTTACGCCACTCCCTATTACTCCACATTTGCTACAGCTCTTTTCTCTACAACTCAGTGTTTCATGCCTCGTTAAGCAGTGCTAGTTTTTGGTTAGTTAGGAAGTACACTCATAACTGTTAAAAGGTGCATCCTACACGTGGACGAACTGACTTACATGTGATCCTTACTATTTTCCTTTCTAAACCCTTGTACCTCTATTCTAATGTTTCTCCCGTTCATTCTGAAAGTTAGTCTACTGCGCTGTTGGTGGTTCGTTGTCTTTGCCTTCGATGTGTTAAATTAAATTAGTTTTAGTTTAAAAAAGTAAATCTAAGCAGCGTTAAAGAGAAACGAAAAAGGCTGCCACGACAAACGTCAGGCCAACAACTAAACGTACGATTTTCTTTGGTGCAGGGCGAGTACTTGGTGTTGCAGCCGTATAGGGAGATTGCAACGAAGAACGCTTTCTCGCCTGCAAAAAAGGGGAATCGTTGCTGCTCACACAAGGTCCGCTGTAAGCCACTTACGTCATTGGCCTTGGGCGTCTTCAGGTTCTCTTTGCCCGGCAGCATTTATCAGCCTGGAAAGCTCAAATATGAGAAGAAAATAAACAAAGGAATGAAAACAGAATCCGCACCGAGGAGCGAGAAGACGAAGAAACTTCGTGAATGTATAAAGAAAATATAAAAAGCCCTATTGAACGAGAGAAGGAAGGGGAAGAACCCCCTACCAGAAAAGCTTTTCAATTTTCGATAGAACTTTGAAAGTAGATCTAGATAGGTGGATGGAGCCTGGAATGCTGATTAGAAAAATGTAGCTTAGAATTTCTCATCTGATAATGTTTATTATTGCGACTGTTGCATTTCTTTTCCGGGGTATAGAAGCTTTATTTCAACATATGTAAAGTTGAAAACAGATGCTGAATTAGATGTAAGGACCCCAATTAACCACCACTCACAAATCTTGAGCGAAATCTGCACTTCTACTCTCATCACCCTTACCCATGCATACTGCAACGTTCCGTAATACGCCACCCTTTCAAATATGGATGTCGGATTCGTCATCGGCACAACGAATTACCCCTATACTCCCAATTGTGTGAAATCAGAATTAGTGCGTCAAGGCATGAGGAAGACGTTAGTGGAGTTAGTATCGCCAATTTTGGTGCTTAGTGTTGTATATGTAGGTAATTTAGGGTGCTGACCCGTCCGCAAAATACGTAAGCAAGTATGTAAGTAGTATTGTTAGTACAAGTAGCAAGTATTTTTACCCTGCTTACTGAAATATGTATTGTATACGGGGATGAAAAGTATTATCGAAGATAAACCACAGCATACAACAAAAAGAAACTTCACTGGGAACTGAACCTGCAACCTATCTGTCATCGAGCAAAATCCTTACCACTAGACTACTGCGGACCAGCATGAACAGGATAGTAAACTGCACGGGCAGGCAACTCGGTGCAATCCCAATAAGAGAGAGGGGAGGGTAGTCGTCCTTATACACGCATTTCAATAGTAGTTGAAATGGGAACGCATGTAATATAATGTACAACGTAGGGCAGTCACTACACTCTCGAGATGTGCTTTCGAAGCCCAGAGGGTTGGGGGGGGGGGGGGGGGGCAAGACGACGAGGACGAGAGATAGAACGCATGTCCCGTTATAAGAGCTAGCTTTCTCACATCGTTTCAGCCTATGTCTTGGTGTGTAATGGTGATGGCGACGACACAGAAGCATTGACATCAAAGCTCTTTTCTGCTGCTCTGCTTTCTTTCTGCTTTTCTTTTTGTACTGCGGCGCAAATAGGGTCGGAGGGGTGGGGGTCACCCCACAGGTGTCACAAACCAAAAAAAAAAAGACAAGACACACTGGCGGTAAAGAAGAGGAGCAAACAATGCTATGGCTCTGTTCTGTGCTTTCCTTCGCTAACGCGGAGGTGAGCACAGATTTGTGCAGGGGAAGCGACTCCCTCCATGGTATGGCTCGAGTGACGCGTCCGTGTTAAAATCGCCTACATCCTGGAGTTCCCTCCCTTGCCCAATTCGGAAGTATATAAGACACGGAATCGAAGGAGATAAGAGTGTATTAACATTCGCTATATGCAGAGACGCACAATGGGTGTGAGCCACGGCATGGTCACCCCCACTCCACCTCCGACCCTATTTACGCCCGTACTGCTGTCGGTGGCGATGTCCGTTCCTCCACGTGGTGCCACTGGAAACTGCTCGCTCTGCGAGCTAAGCTAATCACGGACACTCGATTGCAGGCGACAGGCCCTTGTGACAGGCCGGCCTACGAAGACCCATGTCACATCACATGGTGTATGATAAGTCAAGTTTCTCGAGACAGTGCTACGGCGTCCGCGGGAGCCGACGCGCACTGGCAAAGCCCGGCGAGTGTGAGAAGTATGCGAGGGTCCCTGGTGCGAGGACGGCATCGGGGGGCAACTGAGCTAGGCCGAAGGTCCCGTAACGTAAGCAGGACCCGCGTGGCTACGCTGAATGTGGGTACGTTGACGGGCCGCTCGTGCGAGTTGGTTGAAGCACTGGAGCGAAGAAGAGTTGATTTCTGTGCGGTGCAGGAGACGAGGTGGTCCTGCCGCAAGTCAAGGGACATAGGACGTGGCTTCAAGGCCGTTCTATGTGGAAGTCCCAGGACCACCAGTGGTGTCGGAATAATCGTCTCCGAACGATTTCGTGACTCGATTGTAAGCGTCGAGCGCTTTGACGATCGATTGATGAAGATCGTTGTCGCCGCTAAAGAGCGACTCTATCACTTCTTCTCTGCGTATGCTCCGCAGACTGGCTGCTCCGATCAAGCCAAGGATGAGTTTTGGAACCTGCTTGATGAGAAGACAGCAGAGGTACCGTCGAAAGATGTCATCATAGTCGCTGGTGACCTTAATGGGCACGTAGGTGCTGCGAAGGACGGGTACAGCTGTCATGGTGGTTTCGGATACGGGTCTCGTAACTCCGATGGTGAGCGTATTCTTGAGTATGCGGAATCGCATAGCCTCACCATTGTGAACACCGTTTTCCGAAAACGCGACTCCCACCTCATCTCATATTATAGTGGGAGCTCCAAGTCTCAGATAGACTTTGTGCTTGTGAAGGATCGCGACCGGAGCCTTGTCACAGACGCGAAGGTCGTGCCGTATGAGACGGTCGCCCCACAGCACCGACCGCTGATCTGTACTTTGAAGATCGCCTCTCCAAGGCTGAAGCAGGTCGAGCGATGCGGTGCTGCAAGAATCAAGTGGTGGCGAATGAAAGAGAAGGAAGCAGCTGTGATTTCTCGCGTGCGGTTACCGACAGTTACGACTGTTGATGAAGCTTGGAAGAAAGCAACCGACGCGATACGCCAACCTGCAAGGTTGGAACTCGGCACTACGAAGCCTGGACGACGCAAAGTCGACAAGCAGGCATGGCTGTGGACAGACGATGTGAAAGCGAAGGTTCGAGAGAAGAAGTCGCTGTATCATGTGTTTCTCGGCGACAGAACAGCCGACAACTGGCAGGAGTATCAGAAGGCGAAGAAGGCTGCAAAGAAAGCCGTGGCTGTTGCGAAAGCCACTCATTATGGTGATGTCTACCGAAAGCTCGAATCGCGCGATGGTGAGCGGTATTTGTACCGACTTGCTAAGACCCGCCATCGCCAAACCGAGGACATTGAAAAGTTTGTTGGCATCAATGATGAGAGCGGCCATCTTCTGACAGACCGCAAAAAGGCGCTGAAGCGATGGCGTGATTACTTTGGGGAAATTCTCACTATGGAATTTTCTCACCCGGCCATCGCTTCTGTGGGTTCTGTTCACGGTCCCGTTCACAAGATCACCGTGGAGGAAACAGAAGCGGCTCTGAAGAAGATGAAGCCTGGTAAGGCGACAGGGCCGGATGATCTGGCAGCCGATGTTTGGAAGTCGAAGCTCTGGTATCCTGCTGAGTGGTTGACTGAGTTCTTCAACCAGGTAGTAAAGGAGAAGAAAGTACCGGAGTGTTGGCACAACAGTACGACGATTCCGATCTGGAAGAAGAAGGGCAGTCCTGCGGACTGCTCCAATTACCGTCCGATTCGCTTGCTTTCGCATAGCATGAAGATCTTCGAGCGAATCCTCGATAGAAGGATCCGTGAAATCGTCAAGCTCTCCGACAACCAGTGCGGCTTTGTGTCTGGTTGTGGGACCATTGATGCTATACACGCCGCCCGCCTCCTGGTGGAGAAGCATCGCGAGAGACAGAAGCCGGTGCATATCGCCTTTCTCGACTTGGAGAAGGCTTTCGACCGCGTACCGCGTGAGGTTATATGGTACGCCTTGCGACGACACAACGTACCTGAGGAACTTATAGAGTGGGTGCGGGTGCTCTACTCTTGCCCAAAGAGTAGAGTGCAAGCTGTAGCTGGAACCTCAATGGAGTTTCCCATCTCTGTTGAGGTGCACCAAGGTTCAGCGATTTCTCCGCTCCTCTTTGTTGTCGTCATGGATGCCATTACGCGAGATCTTCAGCAGCCTGTTCCATGGACGCTGCTTTATGCTGATGACGTGATGCTCGCTTGCGAAGACAAAGACGATCTCGAGCGGCAGGTGCAAGCTTGGTGCGACCGTCTGGCGAGGTTCGGACTCAAATTGAACGTCAAGAAGACCGAGTACCTAACGACTGACGTGAACGAGTCCGGCTCCATTAAGATTAACGGTACTGAACTTGCACGCACTTCGGTGTTTAAATATCTGGGATCAGCAATAGCGTCTGACGGCGGTCTGATGGTTGAAGTGAACTCACGCGTGAGTGCAGCTTGGTCCAAGTGGCGTTCGCTGACTGGCGTGCTCTGCGATAGGAAGATCCCAGAGCACCTGAAGTCGAAGATTTACAGAGCCGTCGTGCGGCCAGTAGCGATGTACGGCGCTGAATGTTGGCCTGCGACTAAGGAAGTTGAAACGCGCCTCAGCGTCATGGAGACGAAGATGCTGCGCTGGACGGCTGGAGTCACCCGCATGGACCGCATTCGAAATGATGCTATTCGGCAGAAGTTCGGTGTCGCGCCGATAGCGGACAAGATGCGCGAAGCTCGCTTGCGATGGTACGGCCACGTTCTGCGTAGGAAAGAAGACAGCGTCCGCAAGATAGGCCTTGAGTTGGAAGTATCTGGAAAGCGGCCTAGAGGACGCCCGAAGCAGCGTTGGTCCGATACGTTACACACGGACATGAAAGTAGCTGGAGTCCACCCTGATCAAGCGCAGGATCGGGAAAGGTGGCGTCGTAACACCAGAAGAGCGGACCCCGCGACGATGCGGGACAAACGCTGAAGAATAAGAATAAGAAGAAGAAGACTGCTGTCGCTATATTAATTTCGCCTCTCTCCAACTACTGGCTGTGAGTTTGCTACGATCTCAAATCTTAAATTAAGATTCTTAAACATTTAAAATCAAAGGCCCGAAAAGCACTCAGACTCAGCATATGTTTTTGTCCCTTCCTACTGCTGTTTGTTTAAGGTGCACAACTTGTGCAATAAATGAAGCGAATTGAATAAGGTGGACCCCCCCCCCGCATTGGGATTGCACCAGCAGCTCAACAAACATTCACGTAAAAAAGCTAACTTAAGCATTAAAGGGGCAGAGAAATGCCTTTCAGAACTGTATTCCAGACAGTTGTAATCAGAATCCCACGCTCCATTCGGCCACTCAAACCTTGTTAGAGAATGAGACAACAGGAAACATGCTCTACCATACCACAACGTAGCCGAGTTGGTCTGTCGTGACGCGTTGGCCTTATTTGATTGCAATGGCGCCAGCCGGTTGTGTTGTGAGGCTTATCATGAGGAAATACCGTGGAGTTGAAGACTGGGTACTTGCCCAATTACATCAGAAGTGGCCTAGTTCAGTTCAGCACAGGGTAGATCACACCAGAGTTGCGTGGTCTTTAATTTTGTGCAAAACCAAACGTCGTTAAGGGCTGCCTCCATCTGAGCCACTTAGCGCTCCAGTCTTGCGTCACTTCTGGAAATTTACGCTACGTCGTGCCCTGCGAAAGAGAAACTCTCAAAATCGCATCTCCTCCCCCTTCCGCAAAGCGAAGAAATGCGAGAGGCGCATCCACACGCATCGGAGCAATAGTGTCATTATGCTTTAGAAATAAATCGAAGTAAACGCAGCCGAAACCACGAAGCTGTAGAACTACACGAGTTAGAGCGGCGCTAGCTAGATTCAAACGGCCTAATTCGACAAATCTAAAACGGCCGATCTGATCCATCGAATGAATTCGTCCGGCCAGGCAAACACTTTCTCGTCTCCTTTACTTGACACACTTCCTCTTCAGAGCATGCTGCTCCCCTCTTCTTTCATTTTCTAACATCACAACGCAGTCACTCATGAGAGTTCTATTTCCACCATTCCTGACATTGTAGAGCACCACGACACGAAGTCTTCATTGTGACATATGGTTCTGTGAAAAAGAAAAACGGGGTAATACCCTCCAACGAGGAAAATCGTACCAAGGGCGAGATGCCTGCATGGTCAGATAATATCTGACGCCTTTGCACACAGCTCCTATCCGCCCGGACTGCTAAAATGTGCGAAGTGTCTCGCCTATGGAGCTCACAAAGAACAAAAAACTCCAAGAACTCTCACGGTCCGTTCGCAGGTAGAAGACGAGAAATTGTCAAAATTTGAGGGCCGGAATTTTCGCGCCCTTTAATTTCGCGCGCATCTTAACAAGTGGATTGGAGCGCGCCATCCGACGCAGAATGTGGAAGGAGCCAGCTGCTGGCGACTATACATTGGATCCGGGTGAATCACTCTCGGATATCCGATTGGATACACCTGATTCGAATTATTCAAGAATTCGCAAAGCAGCTCGGGGGGTGGGGGGAGAGGTCACATTGTGTTGAGTGACAATTCGTCTGGGTAATTAGGCACATGAATACCCAATTATATCACTCACCACTGAAGAAGAAGACCGACACCAGTGCCGTATAAGAATTTTAGATTCTTGCGACACAGGTCGTATAGTGCTGCCTCACATGGCGACTCCCCTCGAGCCGCTTTGCGCTTTCAAAATTTCGGGGACCGCAAAATTGCTGTTATTCAAATCATCCGAAAATCCGGTGTCGGTGAAATCAGCGTAATTCAAATCATCCGAAAATCCGAGGATTCTCTATCGGATCCAGTGTATCGAATGCATCATTTTCGGTTATCCGACCCGAATCCAGAAATCCGGGATCCTCGAAACTAGAGTGATGCGAATCATCCAATTATGCGAAGGTTTTCTATTGAATCCAGTCCGTACTGCCGAGTAACGATTCTGCGGATCGTGCTAGCCCCAAGGTTAATAGGATATGTAGCACAGTTCTACTAACCTTGAGTTGGGGAGGTGCACTCTTACGATGATGATGACGCACTTAGCGAGCTTGTAGCTGCACCGAGACTGTGCATATTCGTCGAACGATCACGCAACACGGTTCGCCAGCCGGCCTTCGCCTCAGCAATGGAGCACATAACAAGGAGAGGGAGGGGACTAATGGATAGGGTTGATCTACCCTACCCGCTTCAAGACAACTGGCCAGAATCATGTGGGCACAACCCCACCAAGAGCTCATTTTTGTGACCATCCTCAGTACTCTACTAATCGCAGGCTCACAAATTTTCAGGGTGAACCTATCTTGGATTATGAAAGCTTTCACAAACCACCCTCTAGAGCGTTCTCTGTGCTTATAGATCGAGGGCTTAAATATGCTCAGTAGGCTTAGTTGTCAGCTTTTCTTACTGTATTTCAAAGAGATTGGTTACATACTTTCTTCGCTTATTAGATTTGGTGGCACAACTATGTATACTTTCAGGACTCCAGAGGACTCGAGGCAAGGTTGAAAAAAATTTACTCAGACTTCGCTCAGGGATGTTATTTAGGGTGCTGATCACGAATCTGACATCCGTTTTGAAATTTCTGTCGATTACAGTAGGTTACGTCAGGTACGACCGACAAGGCTGGCGAGCCCACAACCACCGATTTCGACCACACTTCGCCTAGGGAGGTTATTTGGGATGCTGATCACGAATTTCACATTCGTTTTTCGTGTTACGCTGGAGTGCGATGCCTACGGGTAAGAAACGCTTTGGAATATCTGAAGAAACATTTTACCTTTTGGTGGCCATGGCTTCAGTTACCCGGTACTGCTGGAGTACCGTAGATATGAAATGCGAATAGCGGATGCATAATACGAAAAATAGATGTCAGATTCGTGACCAGCAGCCCAAATAATCCCGTAGCCGAGGTTTGGGCGAAAACGGTGACTATGACCTTAGTTACCCGTACCTACCGTAACATACCGTAATCGGCCGAAATTTCAAAAACGGATGACAGATTCGTAATCAGCACCCTAAATAATTTCTCCCTTCCCCCTGAGCGAAAAGTTTTTTCGACTTCTCCTCATACTCCTCATAATCCCACCATCCCACCACCCCACCATCCCACCATCCTATATAATAGAGGAGGGTTTTTTTTTTGTCTCAACGTGACCGTGGGAAACTTCGTAAACTCCGCGGGCTCGATGGTTTAATCACCCAAGTTTGGGGCAGGTTCTCGACTTCTCTCTCCGAAGGGAAGCGCAGGGAGGTGAGCAATGGCCGCTGCCGAGGAGGACACGTGAGGCGTTGCGAAATAGGCCGGCGCCGCGACTCTGCCCGCCCACGTGTTGGGTGGCTACTGCTTCGAACTGACCCCCTTGAAGGCTCCTGTCCTTGCTACCGGTCAATTACTGCTTGCAATTAGGTGCTGCTACAGTTGTGTTACCGCAGGGTACAACTCTGCCGCCTGTGTGCATGGCCGAGGTCACTGCTCATTCCTGTTCTTGCTACCTTCTCTGTGTTCGGGCATGTGTTAATCTATACTGCCGCTCTTCGTTACTGCCTTTGCCACCGTTTCACTTTGTTTCTTTTCGAGAGCCTTTAGGTTGATGTCAGTGTTGTGGTGAGAATTTACGGCCCTATTCTAGTGCTCCTCGCTCTACACGTTAGAGTATGCCCCTTGGTAGGAAGGCACATGTATGCCCATTCACAGCAGAAGTGAACTAACTTGGTTCACCATAGGGCTAGAACCCACCAGTGCTGCTGATAATTTTCAATTTCATGCAACACAAAACGACGGATTGGGCGTTCCTACATCGTGGCCCTCCCGCCCCAGCCTATTTGATCCCCACTGCTAGTTGTAGCACTTATATCCACTCGTGTGCTTCTTAAAGAGGCTGATAACCACTTAACACGATGAGCCCTGTCCACCCGAGCCGTTTTGCGCCTGATTCTGTAGGATGTAAGCAAGATTCTCCCATTCTAAGTTGGTTGGATTGAGCCCATCAGTTTCTCCCGCCCACATAAATTTCCTACTTTCTACACCCTTCCAAGCTGTTGGATTGTTATTCGAGTGATAGCAGAGATTGAACAACAAACACAACGGTGAGGAACATACATATCCCACCTTTCTGATTAAGCGGCTTTTACACTATCAGTCGATTAAAGGCTGCGGTGAACTTTTCGAGGGCATGGTGCGATCTCGTCTTTTATTGCGCTATATGCTTGCTCATAGGCTGTAAGTAAGATTCTCCCATTCGAAGTTCGTTGCGTCGAGCGCATGCAACAGTTTCTCCCGCCCACTCATGATTCCTATTTATCGCTTGGGCCCCCTTCTAAGACGTCGCGATATTTATTGATAGCGTAAGTTTAACAACAAATACAACAGTGAGGGACACACATATCCCCACTTTTGGAGGATCAATTAGGTAGCATTTTTGGAGAACACGGCGCGATCTCATCTTTTAATGCGCTATATGTTTGTTTCTTGGCTGCGGGCTGTAAGATTCTCCCATTCGAAGTTATTTCGGCTGAGCGATTTTTATTCGATTGATAGCAGAAGTTGAACAACAAATACAACAGTGAGGAGCACACATACCCCCACTTTGGTGGTTCAATTAAGAGGCATCTACGCTATCAATCAAATAACCAGTGGTGCTATGGGTTTTCTCTCAGACCTTACCGATCGGGATTGGAGTTGCCTGATTATGTTGGCCGACGGGTGCGTTCCACAGTAGATTGGGCGTTTTGATCAGGCAGTCGGTATCGATCGACATTATCGATCATTAGAGTGGTGCTATCGGTTTCCTCTCAAACCGAACCGACCACGATTTCTATCTGACACATTGGAGGAGCTACGAGAGTTGGAGGGGCACTCCCTCCTTTCCGTGGATTTCTGCGACGCACAGTTCAGGACAGCATGTTATGCCTTTCTTACGTGGTCCACCATGGCCCTAGAATTCTGCAGGAATACCAAAGTCACCGCCACAACTATGCAGCTTCCTATTACCTCCACACACTTTCGCGGCAAAACGACAGGCCTACCCTTAAGCATAGCGCAGATCTCAGAGATCGCCGCCAACGGGAAACCTTGCCGCGTTCATCTAGCAGCAGATACGCTGCACTCGCGACAAGCAAATCGCCACAAAAGTGTCAGTGGCAATAATGAGGCAGGTCATTATTGCTGCTAGCGCCCAACAGCTGATGGCAGAAATTTGTCCGGGCTATAGCTGATCGTGGTGGGATCTAGATTGGAAACTGAGGCGTCCTTTAAATCCGATCAATAATACTGATCAGCTGATTAATTTTTGGGTTCTCCGTTTGGAAACTGCTCTTCTTCGTGCGGTTCTCCCGTTTGGCAGTAGTAGGCAGTATTTGCCTGACTATGTTGGCCGACGGGTGCGTTCCACAGTAGATTGGGCGTTTTGATCAGGCAGTCGATATCGATCGACATTATCGATCATTAGAGTGGTGCTATCGGTTTCCTCTCAAACCGAACCGACCACGATTTCTATCTGACACATTGGAGGTAGGGAAATCAGAGACAGAGAGTCTCACCATCCTATTATATAAAGCAGAGAGGCATGAATCACTGACGGGAGACGTCTGTCGCTTTCTGCCGACATTCCGTCGACATTTCTGCCGACAGCCGTCGCTAGACCCAGCCGTTCGTCGTATCGCCGCCGCCAACCGTAAACACCACAACATGGCAGCATGGCAGGCAGCCATGACCGCCGTTGTTTACTACCCAGGCAGTCATGACCGCCGCTGTTGACTATCACGACGCCTCGTACGTTCCCTCAAAATTAGTGGCTAAAGAAGTCACCTCCGGAATTCGCCACACCTAGCGGCTCGAAGCACGACGACTGGACAGAAGTGTCAAACATTTCTTTAGGCTTGACAAGTTGCAATAGGCTGTGAATTCAACGCTAGATGAAGAAGGAGTGCTGAGAACATTCTTCTGCGTGCTATACTGAGTAAGTGGTACCAAGCTAGGAATCAAGCTAGGTTTCGGCTACGTCCCTAGCGTGGCCCGCGGATGCGATGCCGGCGAAGCCGGCTAGCCTGGCGTGGCCCGCACACTCCAGCGTCGGCGCCGGCGGAGCCGGCGACCGACGCTGGGTGAGGAAGCATCCGTAGCTAGGTTTCGGCTACGTCCCTAGCGTGGCCCGCGGATGCGATGCCGGCGAAGCCGGCTAGCCTGGCGTGGCCCGCACACTCCAGCGTCGGCGCCGGCGGAGCCGGCGACCGACGCTGGGTGAGGAAGCATCCGTAGCTAGGTTTCGGCTACGTCCCTAGCGTGGGCCGCGGATGCGATGCCGGCGAAGCCGGCTAGCCTGGCGTGGCCCGCACACTCCAGCCTCGGCGCCGGCGGAGCCGGCGACCGACGCTGGGTGAGGAAGCATCCGTAGCTAGGTTTCGGCTACGTCCCTAGCGTGGCCCGCGGATGCGATGCCGGCGAAGCCGGCTAGCCTGGCGTGGCCCGCACACTCCAGCGTCGGCGCCGGCGGAGCCGGCGACCGACGCTGGGTGAGGAAGCATCCGTAGCTAGGTTTCGGCTACGTCCCTAGCGTGGCCCGCGGATGCGATGCCAGCGAAGCCGGCTAGCCTGGCGTGGCCCGCACACTCCAGCGTCGGCGCCGGCGGAGCCGGCGACCGACGCTGGGTGAGGAAGCATCCGTAGCTAGGTTTCGGCTACGTCCCTAACGTGGCCCGCGGATGCGATGCCGGCGAAGCCGGCTAGCCTGGCGTGGCCCGCACACTCCAGCGTCGGCGCCGGCGGAGCCGGCGAGCGACGCTGGGTGAGGAAGCATCCGTAGCTAGGTTTCGGCTACGTCCCTAGCGTGGCCCGCGGATGCGATGCCGGCGAAGCCGGCTAGCCTGGCGTGGCCCGCACACTCCAGCGTCGGAAGCATCCGTAGCTAGGTTTCGGCTACGTCCCTAGCGTGGCCCGCGGATGCGATGCCGGCGAAGCCGGCTAGCCTGGCATGGCCCGCACACTCCAGCGTCGGCGCCGATGGAGCCGGCGACCGACGCTGGTGTCTATTATACAACAGTGCCGATTTGATGCTATGAAATACATCATTATGTATTAATTTAGTTTTTTTTCATGGTGCTTCTTCTCTAGTTACCTTACTTCCCCAATTAAGAGAGTCCTACCGATTTGTCGCAGGCTCGGGGCAGATCCCTATTCCAGAGTCGCACGTGCAGCTCAAGAACCGTCTGCAGTTTTTTGAGCAGTGAGTGTGGAAGACGGATGTGCAGTTGGTTTTTACGTTCCAAAGGGGAACTGAGAGTTCAGAGCGACCATGCATTAGTGCCAAGCTTGCTTGTACTGATTACGGTTTGGGGTTATTTAGGCATGGCGTTCTCACATCAGACATATCGGCTGTAAACGGGAGTTCGGAGCTCGTGTTTAGTAAAGGTCTGCTCTATCTCTTTGAGGGCGATTGTTATCAGCAAAGGAAACTGCTCCTCACTGAAGGGTATCAGAAACGCAGAAATAGACAAGAGTTTATAAAATACAGAGGAAAGTTTAGAGGTTGCAAACGGTGAGGGGTGTCTAATAAGGATACGAATAAGGATAAAGGACTGTGCTAAGCCTAAGGTATACTCCCGTGGGAGGGTCCGTCCAGGGCGACGACGACCGTCCGCGGAGCACTTCCCGTCCATAAAGTACACTTCCGCGGGAGTATACCTTATGCCTCAGTCAATCTCTTTTGGGACGTGGTACGCAGTCCACCTTTACGAGATGTCGTGGAGGAAATTTGATCTAAGGCTTCCTGTCTGATAACTCCGAACCAAGAGCGTGGAATAGGTTGCGTGTGTCAGCCGGCGTCTCTTCCGACTGCGCTCCCACGATCCCGGGTCTAATACCAACAATGAGTATTTAGATTCGAAGCGCCAAATAGGTACCTTGATTTATTCCCTGCTCGCGGCAGACCAGAATTGCTGCAGAGCTTCCTGTCGCCCCCGGACAGCAGCGTGCTTATCAGGCGCCTCCCATCGGAAAATGCTTCAGCTTCTGCTCTCAACGACAATGATGACACATGTCGCGGAGGAATTCACGCTCAGTGCTGAGAGTCGCGACGACTGAAGAGATTCCGATGGAGGTCGAACTCGAGAGATCTCATTTAAAAGCCGCCGTCATACGGTAGGCGGCACTCAGCTGCAATGTCGGCGATTGCAGTGGTTCTGGTAGTGCTTGGCGCTAGCCTCATCCACGCAGACGAGGTCGGTCTTCTCCCGCAGAGGAAGGTTTTTTCATCCATTAAAAATATTCTCATGGTTTTTGGACAGCTTGCGACTCTTGGTATTTTGCTCAGTGTCTATTATATCTTTAAAAAATCGAGAAAAAGGTTCAAGCCGTAAAATACGGAAACGTTGGGAATTTGCTCTTTCGCCAATAATCACGTTCTTAATAGTGGGCTGCATTAGCGTCTCTCTTGTGGATATACTTTCAAACCTTGAAATTACTGATTACGAGTAGTTTAGTAGTGGTACGTGTGCTAGGTTATTGACAGCTTTTTTGTGATAATATGGAGGTTAATTTTTTCTCAGCAACACGTCACTGCAAAAAACGTGTAAAAACAGCTATGGTTTGCTACGTGTATTTGTTAGAAGTTGCTATTCACTTGCGGTTGAAGCACAGAGCCGTCGTTATCACAGGCAGACACCAAGGAGTCGCATGAAAATATCTACGTGGAGAACTCGAATTATTTTCAAGGTTAATGGATTAATTCTAAGCTTTAGATTACAGCACAGTTGCGGAGGCTCTGGCGTGTTGTGTGCTAGTACTAAATTTGCAGCGAAGTTTCAGAAATTTCCCTGATGCTGGATTTAATAGATTTAAAAGCTACCCGAATTTAAGGGTGGTAGTTCAGTCACCATTTCAAATTTAACAGAAGAGTCTCCTTGAACGCCGCTCTTTGACGACTTCAAAGCAAGAGGCGGTTACGATTAAAAAGTTCTTTATTCTACATTTCTTCGAAAGTTCTTACATAATTATCACCTCTGATTTATGTTAGGTTATGCCGTCAGGCACTGCATGGAAATCCATAAATGTTCACTCTAGCTGACAAGCAACATAATGACCGTGGTCGTGGAGGCGGACCATTGTCTGATTTGGCTAATGGGATTTGGGTCGAATTTTTATGTGCGCTTTCTAGAATGTGAAGAACGCGACTGCGGCTGGAAGCTACGGCTACACGCCGCCGTACTTCGGTCCGAATTTCTACGGCGGCTTCAATCCGTACTTCTTTGGAAGAGGCTTTCTGCCACTCATAAACAGTGCGTCTTCGACGTATTGCTCCTCTAGTGAGGACCGTCGAGTTACCATAAAACTGCGGTGTTTCAGCGCATGTATGCAGCGTTGACGCATCGTACGCCGTCTACACCACCGCATCTCACCACAGGAATCGTAAGTGACTGTGAGACTACTGACTCTTTGCTCAGCAGTACTACATGAAGCTGTCCAATGTTTCTTATTGTGAACAGAAGTCGAGCTGACTGTTGTAGGTCTCAGAACGCAAGCTAGCTCACGCAGTGTTTTGACAATGAGGGTAGGTTTTATAACCCGTGGACCTCGTAAGTGGGGTCAGATCTCTGCGCTACGAGAACAGTATTCTGAAAAGCATGTTCTGCAAGATAGAAACTCTATGAGTCGCAAAAGCGTTCCGTCAGCTTCACTAGAAATCTTGTTTTGTGCTTCTTAGCTCGAACTCGATCCCGTTTGCGGTCATGTAGGTCTCATCTTGGGGTACGGTTAATCCAAAAAGGTCTAATTGCGTTAATTACATAGCAGTGAGACGGAAACTTTGGTCGCTAGATCCCAGAGACTTGAGGGATTTTTCCTTCAAAAACAAAGTGGACATTTTAACAGCGATGTTCCACGTGAAGCTCGCCTGCACGTAGCTATGTTTCATATTTGTGCTGCCTTTGCCAATTTTTTCCGCTCGCTATCCGCTTGCTCCTAAGGCTCTTTATCTGATTTCACGCCAATCCTGCGGAGCAGAATACATCGGGGAAACTGGACGTCCTCCTCATGTGAGGATCAAAGAACATCTCGACGGGAAGGAAAAGCTCAGAGCCTCGAATGCTCTAGGCTATCAAAGGCTTCATTGCCATGAAGGGGAAGATTTTGAGGTCAAGGTGGAGATTCTGGGGCATCCGCGCGCAAAGCCCTTGAGGCATTCTGGATATACTCCAGAGACCCCAAGGTCAACCGGAAGGAGGAGTGCCTATATATAACGCGAGAACTCAAGCCCTACCTTAGACTCGCATTTTGAACTGGGGTAGCTGCTGTCCCACACCCCTCGTCTGTCCTGCGCTGCTTCCATTGGTCCCTCGGTGGACTACGGTCAGAGGTACGGCACTCGAACTCCCTCTCTATTGGTCCCATCTACTAAATGTGGCACTGAACTTAGTAGGGTTGAGGAGCAATTTGGTGGGATAACTTCTTATTGATTTGGTCCCTTTCAGGCTCTGAAGAAGGCGATCTCGCCGAAACGTTGGCCAGTAAATAAATCCGTCTACCAACCTCGTGTAGAGCTCAACACGTACAACAGCTCTTTATTTCGCTTCTATGCGGTATTGTTTGTACAAAGATTCAATTCATCTTCGTCAAAGTCTTTGTCTTTTGTCCTTCATTACTCACAGCCAGCTTTAGTGCCTTGCTCTTCTCCGTCTTTTCTTACCAAAAACCTTTGATTCACTAGCAGTTTTGCATCTGCTAACAACTGCTACCGTGGCGAAGCCGATTTCCGTGTTCTCTCATCGATTCTAAGTACTAAGACCATGTGCGGGACGACGAAAAATCACAATGGACTACACATATCTGCGCTGGTAGTAATTACTAATGGATACTAATGGACAGCTTTGTTGATCCTTAAAGCTCCTTTGACGTCATGACCTTCATAGCGTCAAACCTTCCTTTCCTCTTTGCCTTCTCCTCCTGCAGTGTGTTTATATTAAGTACTTATCTACTCTTTTTCCCGAACATGGGGCACGACTAACAATCGTTTAAGCCTCGAGGGCTTTCGGTATTGTTCCATTCCTTGCAAGGTTGTTTGCTGTAAAGGACAGAACTGGGTGACTCCTATGATTCGATGAAAAAACTAAGCACTAAAAATTAAACTAGGCCGCCCGATGCCGTAAATTCGCTACTGTAAACTGAGGAAGATGTAGACCTCATGTGAACCACCATTCTCGGTGAGATGCCTTATTAAGTTCACTGTGCTGTTTTCCAGATCGACGTCCACATATTCTGGACTGCGCGGATGCCTTCTCCGGTGTCTATAATCCAACAAAAGTGCGTCACCGCAGGATTCTGCATTGCCTCCTATAGAGACTTAGAACTTATGGTAGACGACATGCGATTACATAGGTGGACAAGCGAGTTAGCGTTTCTCTTAATTATTAGAAGCTGTGCCATGGGGTGAACGATTCATCACCACAAAGCGACGTGCAATGGCTAACCTTCTCCCTGTGCATTGAAATCAGAACTGATACAGGAAATGCCGGGCTTGTTGCTCAATTGTAAGCCCACAAATATCATTTTCAGACTGACCATGGCTACAGTTCCAAGAGCTGCGACAAGTGCTGCAAAAAGGCCGCTCATCTAGACGCAATGACTGGAATGACTGAGGTACGGTGACTGCGTTACCTTTACTAATTCGAATACATGCCATTGAATCTAGTTTCGAAATTCATGCTAAGCATCAGTTGTGCAGTAACCGAAAACTTTGCGTTTGTGCACCTTAGAAGAACTGAGTCGAGAGAATCCACTGTTAACCAGTGGAACAGTCGTTGGCTCAATGAGGCGTATGTTTTAGCATGAATAAATACTATTCAATCTCTTTGCGGGATGCGCTGCAAGTACCGGTTCTGCGAGAGATTGTGGAAGCACTTGGAATTGGCTAATGCAGAGACCCGTGGTGGGAAGTCAGTGGACAAGTCAGTGCTTTATCCTTCTTATCATTAGGCAAGTCTTCTATCATTCAACCCACCTCGAGGCGAAGGAAAAGAGTTTTATTGGCGTAGGCGGGATCCGATCCAAGAGTCTCGATTAGGGTGCAACTGACAGCTGGCGCTTCTTGGGACTGAGCTAGCGCGCTTGCTTCATTGTGCAACTTTCTGAAGGGAGCTCCCCTTTCAAACTTCTTATGTTCACGAATGCTCCTATAAAATAGGCGGAGTGGCTAGCAAAATTTGTTCCCTAACACAGGGACTAAAATCTCCATGCAAGACCTGCGTCTACTAAGCTTGCCTGATTGTGGAGGAGGCTAGGCCTTTTGCAGATCACACCCACTCATGTCTGAATGCCTTTTGACTTATATTGAAATTGGTGGAATCTACAAGTATACCCTCACATCCATAAGTAAACTCCGGGAGCTTCAACTTTCAAAATATTTTAAGGTGATAACGTTAAGGCGGACGCATATGCAATTTCAGTATTACATCCAAGTGTCCTTTGGCTAGGATAAGGCTGCTAACTATGAAAAAATAAGTGTGCGCTTCTATTCCAGAATCAATCTTCAAGTGAAGGAGCACAGCTTTCTGGGGTATCACCCGATTACTCGCTACGCTCGGCTAATACGTTGTAGCGCGTACTATTTGTTACAATAGTCACTTACGTGCATCGAGTATTGGGAAACTAAACACCTTTTGCAGCACCTTTACTGAACCACAATACGTCCAGTTTGATTAGATTTTTTTTGAATTCATTAGAAACTATGAAGAATTTTTTTAAAAAGTCTGTGAAAGTTGGCCATTTTTTTTGCTGTTGAATTCTGTTGCATATACTGCTATGGATTGCGGAACCTTCAGCGTATCATTCACCAGCAATAGAAACAGCGTGTTGCCAGATGTTTTTCAAGGTATCGGAGGTATCGTCTTCATTGGATGCGTGAAGCACGGTCGGAGAAGGAGCCGGCTGTCCCATGCATCCGATTCCAGGCTCCCGGTTCGGCTTTCCCGCCCAGGCTACCGTGGATTCAGAATGCCTATAGGGCCTCTAAAGCTGCCATTGTTGAGCTTCGACTGCCAGTAAGGGGGCGTTCAGAGTAGCATCGCGGCGCGACGCGACGTAATGATAGTCTCCCACTAATGATAGTCGACCGAGCGACGTCGCTTTGCCCCGTCCCGAGGTGGTGATACCTATTCTGCAGCGAACACTTTATTACACGCAATTATCAACACCTCTACGCGATTATGCTATCGCTGTTCATTGCTGAGCGATTTGCTCATCGCTCGGTGATTAGCTATTGAATAGCGATATTATGCTTCGAACGCATGGTGTTCATAGCACCAACACCCTCGCAGAACAGCGCGACGAGATAATAGCGTCGCACCGAGAGTGGGCATTGGCCTATGTTATACTTCGGCAACGTGTCGGCGACGCTGTGTTGCGCGGGCTGCTACGCACTGCGTAGCAGTCCACGGAACACTGTTGCCGACGTCGCCGACAACAGCGTCGCCGAAGTATAACATAGTGCTTCGCGTCGCTACGCGAACGCTCTAAATGCCCCTAACATGACACTGATCTCGAAGTTCTTACCGGCGTGCCCGTGGAGGTGCCCCATAGTGACATATTATAGCAAACACCCTTATTTCATCAGTGGCCAGATTCATCAACGACTTATAGCAATCTAACTGTGAAACTACTGCTGAAATCCCTGATAGCACGGCTGATCAACACGCGATATGTTGAAATGTTTCAATGTTTCATATCCTTTTTTATTTTTTCTTCTTCTGGGATAGATCCGACCTTCAGCTGCTCTTCCATTACGCGATGGCTTTTATTTAGATTCAGGGTATGTGACTGTGTGCCACAGGATGACGTGCGCAGCTGACGCTTTACTGCTGCCCCCCCCCTCGCTCCGACTGAAGGGGATCCGAATTTTTCATTAAAAGGTCCTGCGTCTTCAATGACGGGATGGGTTCGAGGCATTTCGTGCCTCAAGCAGTTTGCTGATTTGCTCTTACTGGCGCTGTGATACTTGGGTGGGGGGTGGGGGTGGCCAAGTTCGAAAGAATAAACTTCAGTAACGCGGGCCAAGATAAACAAGACATGCTGTTTGTGAAGAAAGCAATCAAAGAATAATACTGCCGTGTACAGGTTTGTGTCCAGATTCCAGAATTTGATTCGGATTTATGTCCCCCTCCCCCAACTAAAGCAGATTCCAGGATTACAATGCGTCTCTTCATTTCAGAACGAGATTCTCGGCATGGTGCTGGTGCTCCACGGAAAGCCCAAGTGCGCGTGCTGTGCTCCGTATCGGCCCTACGAGAGGGTGATGGCCGTGCCTGTTCAGTACCCGCCGCCTTACTCGCCACCACAGTATCAACCGCCATACCAGCAGAACAGCTACCAACAGCCGCCCTTCTACCCGCCGAACAACAACCAACCCACCGGCTACTGAGTGTCGACGCTGCAGTGATCAAGTGAACCGCACCCGAGATCGTTTCCTTCGAAAAATATGCTCCTTTCGGCAAACAGTAAACCTGTTTTTATGTAAACTTCAAGAGCAAGAAGTTCATTTTTGTGCGTAGTGCGATATAAAATTGCCGCAGATAAGTCCTAGGAAAGCAATGCCTGCTCATGGAAGGCGTTCTGTGCAACATGAGGTAAAGGTTGAGTAAGCATGGGCCACACATCCTAATTCCATGGAAAGCGTATTAGTCCATAAAATTACTGGCGCAAAGCGGCTAGGAAGGGGTCACCTTGTATTAAAGGGTTATCCGACTTGGTAAGAAGGCACATGCATTCTTAGTAGCATCTGAATTGGCCTAGCTCAGTTCACTACAACTGGGGTAGAACACACCAATGTTGTGTAAAATTTTTAGTTTCGTGCAACACAGAACGTCGTATAGGTTTGCCTTACATGCTGACCCCCTTTCCTCCGAGCAGCCTTTTCGAAAATTACTTGCGGTGGCCAGTCGATGGACAAATCAATGTTTTATCCTTTCCAGTCAAGTCGTGTACCAATTCATCGGCCCTGGAGAGAAGAAAGGCTTGTTTGGCCTAGGCCAAAAATCCGAGCCAGTAAGTTGGAATGGGGTGCACGCAGCACCCTGCGCCTGCTCCGACTGCGCCACCACGTACAACTAACTGATACCAATAAAAAGGAACAACGAATGTGAAATTGCAAAGCGATGCATTAACAAATTCAGTTTTGGCTCAATTACACACGATTCTGTTACGTTGTGGGAAAAAAGTCCAACCAACTGAATTCGATTTAACTTCTTGCCCTTCCTACTTTTTACTGCCTACCTTTTGTAACTGGCTCGCATGTGATACAAAATGAATAGTCAGAGGACAGAAGCTAGCAAGAACGAGTGCACTGGCAGGTGGATCAGTCACATGTGTATACATGACACTCACTTTTCCACATTCTTCGGTACGGATCACACTTCGATTTCTTCATTATGTCGGACCGAAAGTTTCCGCCATTCTTGACTTCCAATTTCTATTCTCATCTGCCTTCATTGTTAACCACTTCAGTTATGGGAAAAGCTTTTACACATAGCGAGTCGCTGCGAATAAAATTCTCTAATAACTGTCTACAAATTGTGAAAGCATTTTTGCGCGCCACTTGTACACGTTCAGAACTCTCCCGTGAAAGATTTCCAAAAATATGGAAGCTGATGCCGTGGAGTCGAATGGATGGAGACCACATGAAATCGAAAACAACTTTGAATTGAAACTGCACAGTTTTTGTATTTATGAATTTAACGAAGTGCTATTCGAAGGTGCCGCTTTGAGGGGTGTAACTGTCACATTCTTATGCTTTGCTTTCAGGCTTTCAGGACTAATCTGCTCTAATTGCTAGCTTACTGATTAGCTCTCACTCGAACTATATGTACCAGCTGCAAATCATCAAAAACCTAAAGTGATCATTTGAATATGACCCAGAAATTTCGCGATGGTTATGGAAAGCTAGCTCCTTTCCATATGTTTGACATAATGCTGTATTAGGGCGCGTGTAGCGCAGTCGGAGGAGGCGCCGGCTGTCGCTTGTACCCGATACCAAGTTCCTGGTTCAGATTTCCCGTCCAGGCCAATCAAGCCTTCTATTCCTTCGGGGTTGGTGAATTGGCACATACTAGTCTGGGAAGAATAGAGCGCTGACTTGTTCATCGGCTGGCCACCGCAAGTCATTGTATGGCCAAATACGCATTCAAGTCGCCTCCACGACATCCCTAGAACTAAAATGCGTGGCGCATCCCAAAAGGGAGTAACGCCGTCCTTTATCCTTTATCCTAATGCTGCATGCTATTTGTCGACGATCCGCTTTTCATAATAGTGATTACTTTTTTTGAGGTTCTCTTCTTTCCCTATGTTAGAGGACGTCTCTTGAGGAGAGGTTTTGATACTGCAAACCTTACGTTCAACGCCTACTAGGCTTTTCTTCTATATTTTTCTCTATATGGTCGTCTATTGTGAGCATGACTGCCCAACGAGTTTCTCTACCCCTAGTTGAAAGTGCCTCGTGTCCACGTTTCGCTTCTATTTTCTAGACAACGTCATCCTGACCTAGGCCTTCGATTTAGTCCCGACTGCGCATGCCATGTTGCTCCTTGCCACGGAAATTGACCTAAAAACTTTGGTATCGCTGTCTCTTACACATATCAAATGTATGTGAGACCACACGCTCTTCTCTACGTAAGACTATCAACATCTTTTATGGACCGAAGTCCAATACTTGAACAATGACGAGAAAAAAGTAAAAAGTAAAGTGAAAAAATAAAAAATGGTGAAAATATTGAGGTGGAAACTTTCGGTCCAATCTAATACTTAACTCCGTATTCGAAAGCTCTCAGGGTACACCGGCCATTTCGGTTCGGATGCGTAGTCATACTTGGGACACATTTCCACCCTCACTTACAAGAAATGCAATCTGAGTGTTGGCTGCTGATCAGTTTTCTTCTTCACAAAATGTGTACACATCTGCAACACAAGAGATAGCAGGGTGCAGTAAAGGCCAAGTTTAAGATGCTTGTCTTTTTTCGAAAAATTTCTTGAAAAAATCGCACCTATTCAAGTCTAGTTAGATCCCAAATTGTAGCAGTATTCAATGAATTAGTCATGACAGTCGACGACGAAGGGATCCGCCCACTGAGATGTGCCACGACGTCTTGGAGATAGTGGCGTCCAGAAAACATCTCTTTAAATATATATGTGTGTACACGGTGACGAATAACTTCGCCCCTCAGTCCCACTGTGTTGTCATATCAACATTATCTAGGTTTACATTCAGCTCTGTGGACTTATACAACAAGCGAGATGTGTTCATGGACAGAACGAAGAAAGTAGCAGCCATGTCCACGATTGTTAAACAGCTTCAGTCATCTATCCAAAAAGAATGCACACAGTTTGGGAAAAATCCAGTTCTACCAAGATACAGTAGCCGAACATAAGTTGTAATTCGACCCTCTCAAACTTGAATGAAATTCATAACTTTACTATACATACGCCACTATGTATGTAGAAACTTGTCAAGAAGAACTCAGCCCTTCGCATCCACTCACATGTATAAAAATCCATCTGTCTAGAGGTGTACAGCTACGCTGCTGGAAAACCGCCTTAGAAATGCTTCCAATCCCTATGCGGCACTGGTCATCAGAGAAGAAGGATTTTCTTCTCCAACGACAATTATTTCATACCGGGTGAATGTTACAATGGCCAGAACGAGACAGTACTGATTGTTCTGAAAAATATACCATTTTGCGTCGAACTGGACACTTTTCGAGTCAAACTGGGTACTTTTCAAAACAAACTGGACCTTTTTCACGTTGAAAAAAAAACTCTTCTGCACTAGACTAAGATTTTTGAAATCAAAGCGAACCCTTCCAAATCTAAGAGGGCTTCTTCTACATTAAACTAGAGACTCTCCAAAAAGGCTCGAATAATTTTTGTTTAAGCAAAATTTTAGGAAAACTTTATTTGTAGTTTTAATTTACCTACCCAACACATTGTTCGGAATTTTATTTAATTATTTATTTTTCCAAATTTATTTTAGGAAAAAATATTTTAAAACTTGTTTTGAAGACCGAAAAGGCTGCCATTGTTCATTACCAAAAGGGGGGTTGCGCCACGCCCTCTTCCGAGACATTGCGAATTTTATTCTACTGATAGCAAAATGTCTGCTTTCATGGAGTTTTATACCTATCAACGATACAACTAAGACGACTGTAAAGAACACACTTTGTTGTGCTTTAAAGCAAAAATTTAAACAAATATCTTTGCTCAAAAAATAAAAAATTTACACATACTAGGGCAGGTGAATCAAAAAGTTTCGGAGAAAGTTATACCAAATTTCCCTTCAACAACAAGTTACTCTAACGTTTACAATGTTTCTGTGCCTCGAGGTTGTACAACTAATTCGCTACCGGTCTACTAAGCCGAGTGGTAGCGAGTCGCTACACTCAAGACTGTGGAGCATCGTGTGAGTTCGTCTTCACCTTTCGGGTTTTCGCACTGTGTTTCAGGTTTTAGAACGGAAACGCTAGCGCGGGTGAGGCGCTTGGTCGGGTAGTTTGTAAAGATAAAACCTCGAGCCATTTTTTAGGCCTCTGAAGACGACGAGACAGTCGAAACGTCAGGCCAATAAATATTAGGTTGTAACGAATTAAATGGCACTGGCTCGCGCCATTTTTTGGCGCGTCTTTACGCGTTTGATCAAGAACAAACCGTAACATGTGGCATATCATTTAGAAGCCCAAACTTTGCTCTACCGGTGAGTACCAAATTTTCTATGTAAAAGTGGGAAAACTTTAGAGTTTTATTGACTTTTTGCAGATGTACAAAAGGGTAATCCGAGGCATTTACTTGTATGAATTCAAGCTGGGCACTACAGCTAAGGAGGCGAACGAGAAGATCAACGCCGCATTCGGTCAAGGATGTTCCACAATTCGGACGGCGTGTCGTTGGTGTCAGAAGTTCCGGAATGGAGCTGAGAGCTTGAAAGAACATGAAGGTCGTGGGAGGCATAGTGATGTTGATGAGGACAAGCTGAGAGATGTGGTAGAGGAGGATCCACACAAAGGTACCAGGGAGGTAGCGAAGGTTCTTGGCGTCAGTCACAGCACAGCTGCCCGGCATCTGAAGGAAATTGGAAAGACCAAAAAGCTGGAAAGATGGGTGCCTCACGAGCTATCTGAGGAGCAAAGAAACCGACGATATGAGATCTCGTCCGCACTGCTTCTACGGAACGAAACGGACCCATTCCTTGATCGCATCGTAACTTGTGACGAGGAATGGATAATGTACGACAACAGGCGACGATCGGCACAGTGGGTGGACAGCGATGAGAGCCCCAAGGTTTTTGCGAAGCCGGAATTGCACCAAAAGAAAGTAATGGTGACAGTATGGTGGTGTTCCCTGGGAATTACTCACCACAGCTTCCTCCCTCCCGGTGAATCCATCACGGCAGAGAAGTACTGCATTGAAATTGAAGAAATGATGAAAAAGTTTAAGGATATCCGGCCGGCCTTGGTAAACCGAAGGCGAGTTCTCCTTCTGTACGACAATGCTCGCCCCCATGTAGCACGAATGACGTTGCAGAAATTGAATGAGCTGAGCATTGAAACTCTACCACACCCTCCGTTTTCTTCCGACCTCTCCCCAACAGACTACCATTTCTTCAAGCATCTTGGCGACTTCTTGGTAGGGAAAATATTCAAATACCAACAGTATGCCGAAAGTGCCTTCGAAGATTTCGTCAATTCCAGAAGTTCTGATTTTTATGCTATTGGGATAAAAAAGCTTGTATCACGTTGGCAAAGATGTGTAGAATCAGAAGGTTTTTATTTCGATTAATAAACTTGCCTACAAGCCGAGATATTAACTGTTTAAATTTACAGTGGTTCAGTGCCATTTATTTCGTTACAACCTAATAGTTCCACCTAGCAACTTCGAGGCACAGAAACATTGTAAACATTGATAACAGCAATGCCGATGTTTCAAGACGAGAGGACATAGAGTTACTCTAACCATCTTAGTGAGTCCGTAATTTAACCTGACTAAAGGTCATTTCAACTTGGAAGTGTTGAGTTTGGTTGGTTTTGAATTGAAAAGTGTCCAATTTGAGTGGCACAAGGCAGTATCTTCTTTTAAACTTTCTACAGTTATGCGAGGTAATCCTCCACGTCTGAGATGGTTGTGAGTGCGCGTGAATGACTGGAACTGAGCACTACATGTTGCACGTCCTTCACAGGTGTACCGTGGCCGGGTGATTGATGATGTGGAGAGACTTGCGGACGTCAACAGAGCCGCTCTCGCTGCAACAAAAAGCGAACTTTCGGGGTGTTTTCGCAGCGTTTCGGTGACGTTTGTTGCCATGCGATTGTCGCACGTGCGGGTAGCAATGGCGGAGGACGGCCGTCGGCTGTCGCCGGTCGCCGTGCCTCTCGTGATCCTCGACCCTCGCCTGGTCGCTCCGACTCTTGGTGCCCTCCTCCCGTCGGCTTTCAGCGGGTCCTCCTCGATCACTCTCCGGCATTATGTGCTTTGCTTCGCCGTGACGCAGCAGAGTCAGAGTCCCGTCTGCCACCAGAGTGCACGCCGTTTTTTGCCTGTTTCCCCGGCCAGCCGCAGCTCTCCTCTCGGCTTGATTCTCGATGCGCCACGTGCTGGATGGGATCTGCCATTAATAAAACCTTGTGGCCGTGTTGTTGCAGCGCTCGAACTGCAACAATACGCACTCGAACTCACAGTGCTCTCGTTAGACGTATAAGCACCATCCTGAACAAAATTCCGTTTCGAACTAACTAACGAAAACTTTCAATTCCTACGCATTGTCATACAAAGATTTTTCTTAGATTCCTTCTGAAAGCTTGGTTATTCTGATGCTTCACTTTGCTTCTGTTTTGAATTTGCAGTTATGCCCGTCTGTGGAGCGTTTCACAAAGCCGATTCTTCGCTGGTGTTACGACAGGGAAGTTATTCACGTTGTGAAAGAGATCTCGTGTGCAAGATGTATTTAAGTAGTGACAACAGCATTTGCGTGGGAACAAGATGATTGTAAAGTGTACTGTCGTCACATCTGAATCAGGATACAAAATTGCTGCTAAGAATTGCTGACGGATAGGAGTAGTTCTAGTACCAGCCTGCAAGTTCTGTCAGTTTTCAGTTTAGTTTTCGCAACCTGACCCAAAGGTACCTTATCATTTATGCCTTATGATGACTAAAACACGTTGTTTTGTCACATCTGTGACAATGAGTGTCATATATGGTTATATCTACAGATCACAGCGGCTGGTGATTTTCCTTCCTCGATGTCGTTCATCGTGGATTCGACACCATGTTGGTCGATGTGATACAAATCGTTTACATTAAAGAGATTGGAGATTGTTCCCGGGAGGGAGCAGTCTATCAGATTGAGTGTCAAGCATGTAACTCCACATATATAGGGGAAACAGGGAGAAAACCAGCCATTCGAGTTAGAGAACACATTACGAATGTTTTTCTGCCGTTTGTGCCAAAATGCGAGCTGTAGAATGGAGGGGCGCATGTGCAGTGCAGTTGGTTACCTTTCCTTTATAGTATCCAGCACCGCACAGTAAGCCTCATTCGCCCGGTCGTATTAACAGAGAGCTGCGAAGGCGCTCAATAGGCGGACCAAACGTGAGTTTATTCCTCCTTGAATGGGTCTTCAGGGTGATTTCTCCAAGGAAGAGGAAGCGCTAGAGTGAGGATAGCGTTTGGTGGCGTAAATCGCTTATCTAATATTTGCACCACGTTCAAGCCTCTGAACAAGACGGGAGCGTTGAAACGTTAGGCCTGGCAAATACATAGAGATCCACCGTAACTACCTCGAGCGGCACAAAACAATGTTGACAACTATGTTTACATTAGGGATGTTAAAAAACGTCTTCAGTCAGCAGTAGGTTTGCAAAATATGTTATGCCCCCTTTTGCGCTACTGTTTACTGTTACGGAGTCCATCAATTGGAGTTGGGTTCGATTTGCACTTAACTATCCATGAAGGGCCCAGAGATGCACTGATGAACCTTCACTTCTGATGCAGGTCGAGTGCTCGCTCTGCATTGCAGTGCTGTGCTAAGGGCGCACTCAGTTGTCTAGCCTCTTTATTCAACCTTACTCGAACTGCACCAGTTCACAAGCAGCGACCATCTCAGCCATATCCAGGGCCACCTTCTCCAATGATTGTCATTTGTCTTTCTCACGACAGCCGGCGCCTCCACGGACTGCGCTACAACGCGCCCCCTACTTCCCATCACGGGCCGAAATTGTGATATTCCTCTCTTACAGCGTGCTGGTACTCGACGTCACATTAAACGGTTGTTTCACAATTCATCACTCAGATATGGGAATAGTGAATTTATTTAGCAGTGAGTGGTCACTTACGCCATACATTGTTGTTTTGCTTTTTAAACATGTCCAGGCTTAGAGAAGTTTGGGAAATGCATTTAAACTACTATCCTAGACGAAAATCTTTCCTTCCAATAAAGAGAGGCGAACAAAAAATGGTTTGCAGAATTTTTCTATGGTGGGTATGTGCGGATGAGTATGTACATACTTCCTCGTTACTGCTTTGTGCCTGGCGAACATTTGATCACTGAGAAATACACGAGCATAACAATTTCTAAGCATTGTAATCCTTATTGTGGTGCATTACATAGCTTCCACATTCTGTTCGAGTAGCTACAGTACTGCATCATGTTGCCTTCTAACATTTAGAAAATCGTAAATGGCTACTAACCAGTTATGCAATAAAATCTGCTAAAAGGTGCTCATAAAGTACACTATAAAGGAAATCTCCCAAAAATCTAGCGGGCATTGACGGAGCAGTTCAGTAACTCAGAAGCGTAAAGTGTTAGCCACGTTTGGATTTTTGAAAACTTTTTGGTGAGTTAGCTTCTTCTATTTGTTAGCGTCTTAGCGGGTTACTTAATCCGTATGAATGCGAGGTCTCATTCAGAAAGCCGGTCATGTTACCTGCTTCTCCTCCCAACGACAGCTTTCGTTATTCCCTTTGGGAGTATAGCGCGTATGGAGGCTGCGCATAACAGTCGATTCATAGTTTTTGGTGGATTCATGGATTGTGGTTCAATGGTTTGGATTTCGTTCACGCCATTCCTTATGCAGCCCATCCGTCCCTATGGAATCGCAGAGCTGGTACCATACTTTTGTGAGCAGTCGAATGCGAGGCGGATCCCATAAAGGCATTATACAGCGCTGATCTTCGCACTCAATCCTTTTCATCCTTCTCATTTTTAGGAGCTTTAGTACTTTACTCCTGAGCACGATTTAGTTCTAGGTTTGTTACCACACTCTTCCATTCCTCTCGTTTTTTATTATTAACATAATATAATATCATACCTTATAATAACGCGCTATCATCATACTCTACAATAGCGCACTAAGCGCTGAGTTATACTATCGATCGGCGCCGCCGCCGCAGAAATTAGTCATAAAATAGGGGGGGGGGGGGGGGAAATTGCGGCACGAAGATAGCGAAAAATGCCCAGTCGTCTTCTACCTGCCTGGGAACTTCAGCCCTGGGGCAATCGAGGTCGCTGAACACGAATCTGAAGTTCGTTTTTGAAGCATCGATCGCCATCACTCGATATTGATCAAACAACCGATTTTTGTGGATGTCGTCAAGGCGGTCAAAGCTTTAACCTGGAGGTAGTCGAGGTCGCTGAATACGAATCCGAAATTCGTTTTTGAAGTATTGATTATCATCAATCGATGCTGATCAAGTTACGGGGCGCGAAAATAGAGGAAAATACTCAGACGTGAAAATACCCATATAAAGTGAATATAAATATTTAATAATGAGAAATTTTGAAAAATAATTTAAAAATACAATTTAAAAAATAATAAAATTTTAATATTAAAATTAAAAAGAATATTTTTTAAAATTGAAAGGATTAAAAAAATAAAAATAAACAAATAAACACGGTTATGTATGAAAAACGCTTATTAACATTAGTTTCTTGTCAAGTGTAAGGTATTACACGGTTTTAAGGTTTTACATCTGCTGTAATATTAAGGATAAGAATAAAGGACGGCGTTACTCAATCCCTTCTGGGATGCGCCAGCGCATTCTACTTCTACGGGATGTCGTGGAGGCGACATGAATGCGTATTTGACCATACAATGACTTGCAGTGGCCAGCCGATGAACAAGTCAGCGCTTTATCCTTCCCAGACAAGTCTGGTACCAATTCACCGACCCCGGAGGGATGGAAGGCTTGGTTGGCCTGGGCGGGAAATCCGAACCAGGAACCTGGTATCGGCTGCACGCGGCAGTCGCGCCTCCTCCGACTGCGCTACACGCGCCCGCTGTAATATTAAGTGAGACATTATTAAGTTAACTGTTTTATTTTGTTCTGTTGATTTAGTGGGTTAGAACATAAGTTGTTAATTTCATTTTCATTTGTAAAATTTAGTTGTTAAAACATATGTTGTTACAGGATGTTTTGTTGCGATCAAAACATATAGCCTCTCTACCAGCCGCTCCACCTAATATTGTACTAACAACTAAATTAATTAATTACTTTCTTAACTGATGATCCTCGGCGTAACTAATTATAAGCATGTTTTGTATGAAGATAGAGGCGAAACAAAACATGTTTAAGTTATTGTTAGCTGTCGTTGTTTTGGGTGATGTTGTTGTCATTTGTTCAAGATTGTCGTGTCATTGTATCCTATGTTATTGAGGAGCTATGAAAATAATAATTTTGATTTCAATAATTAATAATATAATAATTACCTAAATAATTATGCGCATACATTTATACCTAATTCTATTGAGCAAATGAGTGTTAAAACATTGAACACACTTTTTGGAGAGTCTCTAATTTAATGTCGAAAAACCCATTTCAGCTTAGAAGAGTTCGGTTTGATCTCATAGGTCTTAGGCTAGCTTCGAATAGTGCCCAATTTGATTTATAAAGTGTCCAACTTTATTTGAAAGATGTCCATTTGGTTTGAAGAGTGGCCAGTTCGACGTGAAAATGGCATATATATATATATTTATTTATTACTGCACCTTAAATGCTCTCAAAAACAGAGTAAAACAACAAGGCAAGCTTGCACAAATTCAGTTAGCACACATGGACAACACAAAAAAGCACAATATCCCTATGCACTGCAAACTAGCATTTTTTATACTTTACGCCATCAGAAGCTCAAATACAGGTAGCCTGAAACAATGAATGAACAAAAAATTATAATAAATGTAATAGATAAATTGAAATAATCAAATTTTAAGGAAATAATTTGATTGTATCAGAACGGTGCAGAGGTCTGATAGGCAACCAGTATAGCTATGGTGTGATTCCAATTGTATGAGTGAATCACTTTCGAGCAGATTGATGCACCTAGGAGTCCGGTCTTAATTCTGGTCATAACTAGGAGGGCCACAGCCTTATTACGCTTCCATTCGATGCTGCTTCCATAGGAACTACGTTAACTTAACTGACCTGCAATAAACCATTGTCTGAATATAGAGACTTATCTAAATTGAGCATAACAATGTAAATATGTGAATAAAGGACAAAAGTATCAGGGATTCCTCGGGCTTCTCCGTACTTATACTCCTGACAGCCGCTATCATCAGAGGAAAAACAAGAAAAGAAAGCAGGCATAGCGACTCAGTAAAGAATGTTAAGAAGAAAAAAAGAGGACAAAATAAGACAAACCTTCAATTCTTGAGCAACATATAACTTAGATGGGATGTATCTTGAATAAGAAATAAGGCAACCACAAAAAAAGGAACCATAAACGGAGAAGAGAGCAAAGAGCAGGAAGGAATTCATGAGTTTTCTGCGCCTGACAGCTTTGTAACTAATGATACACGTACTAGGGCAAACCTGGTCGTAACCTGTCATTGTGGACGGTCTGAAAAAGTTGCAAGAAACTCAGGACTTCAAAGGCTAATTAGCTAGCAGACTGCTAAAATCGAGTTTTTGAAATTGACTCTTGAAGGTGTTCCCGCTGGTAGCCTCAAATAGAGATGCCGGTAGTCGCTGAAACCTTGCACACCTGACAAAAATGCTATTGAACATTATATTGTACCTTTTATTGTGGGTCTTTGAATGAAAGATGTTGAATCCATCTCTTCTCGCACTGCATGGCTTAAAGACCCAATATTTACTTGGAAGCATTTTCACTTCTCTCTGAAGAAAAGAGAGTTAAATTTAAAACTGCACGCCTCTCTTCCAATGTCTTTAAACCAAACTTGTTCAACCTTTCAAGATAGTTGAGCATGTTTTGTCTATTACCAACAGGAGTTATACGGTACCACAGTAGGCGTGTAAAAACTTGTTGAACTCTCAATTTTATCAATTTCTTTTCTTAAGTGTGGGCTCCAAACCGGTGAACAGTATTCCAGATAAGGTCTTACGTGCGACTTGTACAGCCGTAATTGTATGGCCTCATCTGAACATCGTATGCTTCGAAGAATAGAGAACATGACGGAATATGCCTTTTTGACAACGTTTTCTATATAATTAGAAAAGCTAAGACTAGAGTCGAGTCGTAACTCGTAACTCCCAGATCTTTAAATGGATTGATGCTTTCAAACAAGCCCATTAATAGAGTACGATAGGGTGTCAGTGATTCCTATGTGCGTCACAGCGCACTTGTCGAGGTTCAAAGGAATTCCCCATTTTGAAGCCCACTTATACATGTTTTCAATGGAAACCTGAAGGGCTGAGCGCACTTCCACGCAATTTGCTCGCTCATAGGCACAATAGAGTTTTATCTCGTCGGCGTAGGCTTGTAGTTTGACACCAGTCGTCATTCGAAGTTCGCGTGGAAGGTCAGAAGATACTTTACTTTGATACTTTGATGGTCCTTTGTCGGCTGGAGGTCTTCTCAGCGGGGACCACAACTCTTCCAGACCGCTCGATCTCTGGCTGCTTGCATCCAGTGAGGCAGACTCCGCTCTCTGAAAGATCTTGAGAATGAGTCTGCCCATCGCGTTGGCGGTCGTCCCAGTGGTCTCTTATGGTCTCTCGGGAGCCATTCTGTGACACGGAGACTCCATCTATCGTCCTTTCGTCGAAGCAGGTGTCCGGCCCAGCGATATTTGGACTTCTTCATGTACTGCAGCGGGTCTGCTAATTGCGACTTCTCCCGTAGCTCCGAGCTTCGTAGGCCTTCTTGCCATTGCTGACGAAGGCTTGTCCTTAGAAGACAACTCTCCAGTGCACGATGCGTAGTTTGCATCGCTCTGGCGATTGTCTTGTTGTCGGGCCAGGTTTCCGTCGCGTAACACATCGCAGGCAGTACAGAGGCGTTGAATATCGAGGCCCTGAGGCCGGGATCCTTGACCTGATCGGTGACTTCGCGAATCGAACTGAAGGCTGCCCATGCTGCGCGTCTCCTGCGGGCGATTTCAGGAGCGAGGTCGTTATTCATGTTCAGCTCTCTTCCTAGATAGACGTAGGAGTCGACCTGTTGCAGAGCGACTCCATTTAACCTTACGAGTCCCGTGTCACACCACTGGTTGACCATAAATTGCGTTTTGGACATATTCATGTCCAATCCAATCTTCATACCTGCCACATTGAGCTCGTTCAGCATTTCCTCGGCTTCTGCCGTGCTGGTAGAGATCAGAACAATATCGTCGGCGAAGCGAAGGTTGCTGATCCGTTTACCGTCGACAAGGTAGCCTTTACGTCCCAGTTCAAGTCTTTCATGGCATCCTGAAGTGCCGCTGTGAATAGCTTGGGAGAGATCGTGTCTCCCTGGCGTACTCCTTTCCCGATAGGAATCTTAAGCTTTCGATCGAACAGCTGGATGGTAGTCGATGTGTTCGAGAAGCATTCGTCGAGAAGTCGGATGTAGGGCGATGGTATACCAGCGTTCACAAGGGCGTTCAGAATGGCGTTGATTTCCACAGAGTCGAACGTTTTCCGATAATCCACGAAGACAAGAACAAGTGGGAGGTGGTATTCGTGGCTCCTTTCGATGAGCTGTGAGACAGTCTGAATATGGTCCATGCAGGAGAAATCCTTGCGAAACCCTGCTTGCTCCACTGGTTGATATTCATCCAAGCAACGCTCCATGCGGTTAAGCAGTATCTTGGTGAAGATCTTGTACACAACCGAGAGAAGACTGATGGGTCGATAGTTGTTGATATCCTCCTGCTGACCTTTTTTGAAGATTAAAACTGTTTTCGACTCCTTCCATGAGTCCGGAATCCTACCAAGTCGAAGGTGGTGGTTGAAGTGCTTGGCAAGAAGTGAGCAGACGGCACTGCCACCCGCACGAAGGAGATCAGCAGAAATGCCGTCCGGTCCGGGAGCAGTGCCCAGCTTCATCCTTCTGATGGCATGAGCAACTTCTGATTCCAGAATGGGAGGTACTTCCTCAGCTGGTGGCATCAAGCATTTCGGGACAGTGATGGAAGAACGGAACAGATCTGTGTAGAATTCCTGAACGATGGCCTCCATCGCTCTTCGAGACGTTTGCGTCGTTCCATCCTTATCCACAAGGGCTGACATTATTGCCTTCTGATCGCAGAGATCTCGTTTGCAGCGCTTTATGCTTGAACCTTTCCCAGCCGCTTCTAACAGCTTCAATCTTCTGTAGGCTTGAATGGACTCCTTCACTGCAATTCGACAGGCCTTCGAGATGGTGACTTTTTCCAGATGGGAAGCATTCGGATCCAGTTTAACAGCTCTTCTTCGCTCCAAGAATTTAATCGCATGTGCGTTGAGTCTTGAAGCAGACGGCGATGTGGCTTCGCAAGAGCTGCTAGCACATTTCAACAGTCCTTTGGAGAGAAGATCGTAGTCTTCCGATGGATCTTCAAGAAGATTCCAATCATACGACTTTATCGCATATTCCAACTCCTCAGACTTGAATGTGGGGATCCTCACCGGTGCCGGTTTATGGGTGTCACGCTTGAACATCCTCTTTTTGAGAGTCAGCTTCGCACGGACAAGACGGTGATCCGAGCCGGTGTCAAATGAAGGTAGCACGGAGACGTCGAACAGACTCCAGCGTCTGTTCGTAAGAACATGGTCGATCTCCGAACGTGTTTCTCCATTTGGGCTTTCCCAGGTCCATCGTCGGTTTGAAGGCTTCTTAAACATAGAATTTCCATGGTAGAGACGGCACGCGGATAGGAAGTCTATCAGGCGCTCTCCGTTTTCGTTCCTTGAGGAAGTTCCATGTGGTCCTAGCCTCCATTCGTCGTGATCATTCGTACCAACGATAGCGTTAAAGTCACCAACGACAACTTTGTAGTAGCTCTTCTCGTCGTTGACAGCCCTTTCGAGCAGCTTGTAGAATTCCTCCTTTTCTTCATCTATGGCCGCAGATGTTGGAGCATATCCATTTATGATGGAGATGGTTCCTTGATCTTTGGTTTCCAGACGAAGAACAGCTACTCGCGGACTGATGATCTTGTAAGAGTCTACTAGGTGGTGCACTGTCGAATTGACGAGAAATCCAACTCCGCCAATATTCTTTCTGTCCACCTTTGCTCCGATAATGAGAAGCTCGTTGTGGTCGGTCCTTCTTATGGTTTCCGTTCTGCCTTTCGTTTCCTGCAGGGCGATAACGTCGTATTTGATGTTTCGGCTTCTATAAAGCAGTGTCCGAAGATCCTGCTCAGATGCGATCGAACGACAGTTGTAAGTGCAGACGAATAGGCAGTTTCCGTGTCGTGGTGGGAGGGAGTTTCCGGTAGTCCGATTCCAATGACGTCCTGATAGTTTAACTCCGAGATTAGATGGCCCCTCGCCGGAGGTGGATGCAACCGACGTCGTAGAAGTCCACCTCCGGCGCGCGGAGGACTGGGGCGCGGGTTTAGTTGTTTGAGCCGTACCGGTGGTCTGGTTACTCACATGCTCCTGGCCAGGGATACAGGAGAGCCGCCCATACACGACAAGCGTCGCGTACTGCGTGACCGTTTGTGCCGTTAGCCATCACAAAGTGATGGTCAGAAGAGTAAATCAAAAATAACAACGTCCTAGTGTTGTTTGGTGTAGTCCAAAATATGTCTGCAGGACGGATAACGTCGTCGTTCCACCTAGTTTTAGACGACTCATCCCATGGACGGCGTTTCTGATCCTTGAACGTCAACAAAGGTGGAAAATGCTTTTTCTCACTAGTGTGAATCTTGTCAGTCTGAGCGTCACCTCTCGACAATTCGTTCCGCGGGTCCCATCCCATGTTCACCTTGCTTTTATGGAGACCAAATCTGTGACCCGTTTCTCGTGAGCATCCGTGAGTCATCCGCAAGATTTAGCTGCATTTCAAAATTTGCACACACATAATCTAAAGTCTACCAGCATTCGCTCATCTTGGTCGATGCCCGAGCCATGCTTGCCAGCATTAGCAGTGTTAAATGCATAAGTTTAATGCAGCTTATTCATGTATGTCATCCACTTCCTGCTACACGTAAAATTCCATTTTGACAACCTGTTAAGGAACAAAAAATTTAGCCGTGTGTAGTCAGATGGGTTGACGGTTTACCTTCGCCATGAGGATCATCTTCTAATGACTCCCTTTTCGTCGTATGCGACTGCCTCGTCTAATTTGTGAGAAGACCTTGTTTCCTGCGGCTATACCTGGTCGACGTCGTCTTCGGTTCAGCCGTTGTAGCCGTATTTTGCCAAGTCATTCCACTCGTGCCATTTTCCCTCGACTAACCACTGCATGTTGTGCTCAAGCGGAATCGATAGAGCGACCGACGACGATGGCGACGGCGACAGAATCACTGGGCGCAAAGAAGCTCTGCGGAAGCATTGCCCACGTGCGCTCACTTATGTTGCGCCTTCTTACCTCGTGCTTCCTGTTCGACGCCTCCGGAAGACTCTCGTGATGTTTATTGGAAGTCCAGCCTACCACATGGGTGGAAGCACGTATAGTCCATTTTTTCGCGTTTCTGCAACTAATGAATCACAACTCCGCACGTGCAGATCTCAGCGGAGATTGTAGAGTGGAAACACTCCGCGACACGGGAATGGTATTTTTGCGGCAGCCGTCACTGCGCGCTCTGTGGACGGGTGTGCACCCCTAAACCATTTCGGTTGGGCTCCGTTTCTCGAAAAGAATTTACGATGGAAATCGCTCGGGGCTTCAGGTTCTGAAAATGCCGCAGTGCCGAAAATTAGTCCCCGCGAAGCGCTGCTTTACTGACAACCTGCTTGCTGTTTTCTCGTCATCAATCACGCATTTTTGCCTGCAGCAGTTCTTGTAAAAATTTCTGTTTATGAACTGGACACGCGGGTTGTTATGTACATAGGCGTTGAATGAGTTTTCTTTTTGTGATCGTGGGTGGACGAAAGATTCTGCTCGCATTTACCTACTCAGACTCTCTGATGTTGCGTGATCTTACAGGTTAAACTACAGACTTTCCAAGATGGCTAGAATAATTTTTTGTTCAAGGAAAATGTGGTATAACTTTCTTTGAAATTTTTGAGTTCAGTTGTAAGAACTAGCTTAGTAAATTTAATTTTTTTGTTTTTGAGAAAAGGTAATAAAATACGTAAATTAATTAAATTAATAAATTACGTCGTAAAGCGCAATAAATCAGTAGTCATTTCTTGTATCAAAAGGCGAGGCATGTCATGCACTCGAAAAGCTGGTCAGTTTCTTTGATTCACAGTGTAAATGCTGTTTACATGAAGCTTTCTTCTTTACATTGAGACAGTGTACTATGTATGTACTGCAAGTTCGGCTTGACTATTTCAGTTCCTATTTAAGTAGGGTCGAAACCGGAATTGAGGCCGGACTCCTTGGTGCTTCCTTCTGTTGAAGCTGCTCCAAAGTGATTTCTTCGCTCCTCGGAATCACTCCATAGCCATACTGAGTGCCTCTGCACCATTATCACAATGAAGTTATTTTCTCAAATTCCTATTCAGTTGATAAAATGCTTTTTAGTATCATTATCATACGTTTGTTGTTTGTTTCAGTCTCCTTGTACTTAGCCTTCTGAAATGTTGCAAAACACAAGTCCTTACAGAATTGCATTGCATACTGATATCATGATTTACATACTTTGTTCCACCAGTGAGCTTTTTAATTGGCCACTTTGTGAGCAAATGATTAAATAACTAAAGCGGTAAATGTGTGTTCTTCATAGTTGCTTTGTTGTATCGTTTAGAGGTGTGAAACTCATGCAAATAGAAACCTTGCTGTCAATCGAATGAAATTCTCAATGTCTTGGCGAGGGTATTTCCTTTTGGAGCAGGAAATTAGCGCCTTTCGTGCTCTTTAAAACAAACCTTATACCATTATTTTTCCCCAAGAAATGAGAGTTTTATAAAATTCCAAACAACACCTTCACTTATTGGGTAGGCGGAATAATACTTCAAAGAAAGTTATACCAAATTTTCCTCGGGAAAGAATTGTTCGAACCTTTTTATGGGTCTCCAGTCGGCTTGCTGAAGCATTTCGGTGAAAGCTTTGCTGCTCTGTGCCATCCTCAGCGTAGTGCGAGCCGAATTTTAAGTTTAACCTTTTGAATAACTGAAGCATGTTGAAAATGGAGAAGGTCATCCTCGACTTCTACTCCGATCTCTTCGAAAATAGTTCAATATGGAAAAAATTCGATCGTTTTCCAGACCCTTCAAGCTACACAGCTCGCTCACCCAGTTTGCGATGTTTAGCAGAAATATTCTGTTGGAACTGCTCTCATTTCCCGCTTTTCAAAACTTCCATCGCCCTACGCTTGTTCGGCGGGAACTCTTCCTTTAATGTGTTCGGCGCCCACCTTCTTTTTAGCCCCACTCATTATTTGCGCTTTAACAAGTACACGTCCTAACTGTTGCGACGGAGACATCCATTTGCCACGGTTTTTGACGGTCCAGCGAGAGCCATTGATTCACGCGGAATGGAAGGGGCGAGCAATTCCGACGGCAACGGCTGTTGTTGTGTTGCGCATTCTGCTGTCTGAAAGTGCTGGACAGTGTGGTTCATTTTGTATCGTCTCTCCTAGTAAGCCTACCCGTTAATGATAAGTTGCATTCTGCCGTGCCTCGTTTAAATTTGCAGTCTTCTCTGGCCTAAACGGCGACGTTGCAGATCCCCGTCAAATGGGCTTGCGCCTACTAGCGGCTCAGCAGCGGGCTTTCTTTCGCCTAATTCGCAGTTCTTCTTCCGGTGAGTCGTTTCGTTGCAGTGGGCAAGACGTGGAATTAGAGGAGCACCGTGCTGAGAAACGCCGCCCTTACAATCCTTTTCTGCACTACATTACAGGAACTGGTCACTGTTCCACTACCCTAGACGCTAGCCTTCTCTTTTCGTACAGCTGAAAGTACAGCTGTCAATATTGAGCATTTGAGTTTTAGCTGCCTATTCTCTAGTCCTTATACTTCGTTGTTTGGATACCTTTTGAACTCTCATTTGAACTCTCATCCCTCCCACCGGCACTCTGCATTTCCGGGCGGATGGCTGAAGATCGTCTCCATTCATTCGCTCGCACAGCAGTTCGGTCGATTCCAGTCCGTGATGAGCGCATGTCATTTTGCAATGAATCTCATAGTGAGGTTCAATACTGACTGCTGTGGGTTCATAGTCACTTTAAGTGAATACTAGCCTTATTGCATCGAGTTATACTGCAGCAAGTGAAGTACATCCAGAAGAAAAGCGAGCGCACTGCCTGCTGCTGTTTGAGCAATTGTGCATCCAGACGCAGACGATTAGGTTCGGTTCAATAAATATGTTATGAATTGTTGTAGAGAGTGCAAACAATTGTTTTCAAAATTGCCTTGTATAGAGCGGTTAGCTCTGTCCGAGAAAGTAGTGGGCACATTAGGTATAGTCCATCAGGCGTTCACAAAAAGATTTGGACATCGTACTCACTTCTGTCAGTACATAACTGACGGCTCTCCAATGTCGAGTGTTCTAACCCAAACCGCTGCCGTCATTCGAGTGCTACTGAATGTGTCAGGCATCGTAAGAGGAACGGAGAGTGCAAATGGAGGTTGTGGGGCCTTGGTCACTTTAAGCATAGGTGTATATATAGCATATCCAAGGTGAATCTATTAAAATTATCAGTTAAGAGTAGAGGAGAAATCGCGCACATTGCGCCTTTTTATCTCATAGGTTGATTTCAAGCTGGAGTCATTCGGTGGTGAGGTGTCTGTCGGTTCGCTGCTCTGCGTGATCCGAATTGTCGTCTAAATGTTAGAACACTTGCCACTCGCTGCGCTCCCTCGATGCTCGATGTTGCAGCAACTCCGCAACAGAAATTCGAGCCGGCTACTCCTGAGTTGGCTGAGGAGATCAGGCGATGCTACTCGAAACTCGACCTGTCGTTTGAAAACACGAAGGAGGCTTTCAAGGTGGGCTCTACGTCTATAGTTTTCCCTCTGCTTTTTGTATTCAGTCTGCTCTTTTTTACTTCATTTTTGAATACCTCCACGTACTGACAGTTATTTTAACTTTCAGACATGCTTGTAATTGAATCATTGTCGTTCGAGCTTTCGTGATTGATCGAAAACCTTTCAATTTCTGTTTGCTTCTCTCCTCACTGCCTATGTTTTTATAAGTTTGTTGCTTCATTAACTACATATACTGTGATTGTCTAACCAAAAGATCCAAAACTTTGTGGAAGTTCGACAAATAATTGTTGACAAATAATTGATTGCAATTTATGAGCTGAACTTCCGTCGAAACTGGGGGATTTTTTTGCTGTCGGCCTCATCACGAGAGTAGTCTTTTGCTCCTTCCTGCATTGACTCAGCAGAAGTTGGCCATGAGAATGCTATAATTCCCACCCTTCCTTGCTTACTATGCTCGTGAACTAAATATCTTTCTTATACTTTCTTATTATTTTCTTTCAGCGTTTACGTTTTTTCGCAATGCAGTTTTTTCTTTGCTCATTTGTTCCCCATTGGTTGTCCTGTGGTTGCACTGGCACGAATAAATAAATAAATAAATAAATAAATAAATAAATAAATCAGATTTCCTAAGCTCTCTATTATTAGGTGCCTTGACATTTAATACCTTATTTTTATAAAATACTGACGAAGTCTGGGGATCTGACTGCTTTGTATTGATTACATAGATGTCCAAGTCTAGAGCGGGAGTGCACTCCGCTCCTTCATGGCATTTATAGAATTAAAAAAAAAATTACCGACGGAAGTTAAGCACGTTTGCGTTATGTGCCTAAGGTAGCGCAGCCAGATACGGAACCCATGAGGTGTGGATCTTTTCTCTTGACTTGAGCCGAAATTAACTTTCGAATCCGCCTCATAACTTGACCATTCAAATAACTCCGGATGGTAGCTCTCAATTTATTTATATTTTGTGTACCTCCTTAAAGTAATATTTTATTCGTGTTCCGTTTTTTTTCGTAGGTTAACAGTTCTGGTGTCGGTTGACTAAACCTAGTTTAAAAGCTAGGAAAGCGTTTTTATATGTAGCAGTGGAAACAGCAACACAGCGAAATAATTGGCTCCTGTGCTCGTTGCTTATCATCGGCATTTTGGATTAGGGGTCTATTTCTGTACAATTTGGAGATTTTCTCCAATGTGTTCAGAAATAAATCTCTAACCATTTTTTCTCTTTTGTATGCTGCAATATTCAACGCCTCTGTACTGCCTGCGATGTGTTACGCGACGGAAACCTGGCCCGACAACAAGACAATCGCCAGAGCGATGCAAACTACGCATGGTGCACTGGAGTGATGTCTTCTGAGGACATGCCTTCGCCAGCAATGGCAAGAAGGCCTACGAAGCTCAGAGCTGCGGGAGAAGTCGCAAATAGCAGACCCGCTGGAGTACATGAAGAAGTCCAAATATCGCTGGGCCGGACACCTGCTTCGACAAAAGGACGATAGATGGAGTCTCCGTGTCACAGAATGGCTCCCGAGAGACCCATACGAGACCACTGGGACGACCGCCAACGCGATGGGCAGACTCATTCTCAAGATCTTTCAGAGAGCGGAGTCTGCCTCACTGGATGCAAGCAGCCAAAGGTCGAGCGGTCTGGAAGAGTTGTGGTCCCCGCTGAGAAGACCTCAGCCGACAAAAGGACCATCAAAGTATCAAAGTAAGTAAGTATGCTGCAATGAGGGCGGCAGCATAACTAGTCAGTGGCGGAAGCATTCGGTACTGGTCTACGACTATCGTTGCTCGTCTGCTATGTATCTAACCTTCCAGGTTTCCTCATGCCGTGGATCGTCATTTAGAAAACCTTCCAAATCTTCCTTTCATTCTTTCCTTTCATATTGAAAATTTCATTGAATTTCGACCAATGCGTTGATGGGAGTCCTGGTTTTCTTTTGCCGTCCTGCGGAAACCAGTCGGTGACGGATCTCTTCCAGCTGGTGTCTGCGAAGCGCATTACTTTACCGGCCCACCTAATTTTAGACGACTTAGCTCATGCGACAGCGTCTCTAATCTTCGATGAAGCTCGGAACCCGGGGGCCTTTTCTAACTTGCTCGTGCCACTCCGAGCATCATCCTCTCGATTCCCCGCTGATCGCGTGTTTATCCTGCTTTCTTATGGATCAGGTCTTTGAGGCATACGTTAGTGCAAGAAGAGCAGAGGAGTCGAATATGTTAGCACGGAGTCGGACGCTTTTCTTCTTCTCCACTTGTTCTTCGACGCTCTTGAAAGCTCCCCGAGCCACTAGTTTCCTTCTGCCCAGCTCTGGCACTATGTCTTTGGCCACGTTGACTTCGCGACCAGGAAACACGTCATTGGAGCGTTCGGAGCGAAGGGAACGGTCATCGATCTTCACTCCTACGTCTTCGCATTCTAGATCACGCATACGTTTTCGAAGGTGGCGCTGAAGAGCTTTATGGTATCCGCTTGTCGAAACGCTCTCTTCACTTTGACGACACCGTTGTGTAATTGTGAGGTCCTGCTCATGAAATCGCTCTACACACTGCAAAACACACAAAAAATAACACCTGGAGATGATCGGGGAACCATTTTTGGTATAAAACAGAGTTGACTAGGAAAGCTTCAGTTAAATCCAGATGTACTCGAGGAAGAGCACTCAATCGGAAATGAAAGTTCTCGTGTATTGTACACCGATGGTTATTAACGAGAACGGCAACAAAGCGTGGGACTTCCTTGTTTTATACGACTCCTTGTTTTCTTGAACTGAAAACATATCCAACTAGTTCTTATATTCAGCGAAGTTAGTCAAAGATCAGATCTGAAAGCATTACTGAAAAATTTTCGTGATACACTATACTATATCCTATTTAGGAAAAATAATCGTGTTGTAGGGAATTATTACTTTACAAAAATGTGTAATTTAAACAGATTCGAAACAAATTCAATTCGTAATAACTGGAGGTTTTTCAGAGCAAGACGAACTCGGACATTATCCGAGCGCTAGTGGTTCTTCGAATATGCGGTATTGAACCGATCGTGAAGAACAACCACAGGATACTCGCTGTTCTTCGGGCAACTCTTGGACAGACGCTCTTCAAAAAGCTGTTGAAGGCCACCTTTTTCGGCCACTTTGTTGCTGGTGAAGACCAAAAAGAGGTTTGTATGTTTATAGCAGTATGTCTTGAACTCAAATTTGATGTTACCGTGAGGAATCGTCGCAGTAGACGGAATCATATTTATGGCATCCTTTTATCCAGGACATAGTGACGTGAAGTAACGGTATAGTATGTAGCTACTTGTTCAGAAGAAGCAAAGAAGCTTGCACGCAAATGCTATCGAATCTGAAGTGCGCTCCCGTTCAGATTGATTTCAAACGTCAAAATCTTTATGAAATGGCTTATTCCTAGCTGGATTTTAATAAAAAAGCCATTTATTCGTCGCCATGAACTGCGAACAGGTTCTGCTTACAACGAATAACGGTCAGCTTCATCCAGAGCAACATCATCCCGGTCGAGCCTTCATTGACCCCCTTCTTCTTTGTTTAACCTTCTGACTAAACCATGCATATCGATCGGAGCTTGAGCTGGACTTCTCATGTTTTCTACCTCATCCTTGCCATCTGATAAGCAGTGGAAAGTGCTGTAGCGGAGAGAGCGCGGAAATATCGTATCTTGACCGCTCTTCAGGGTCTGCTGTCGGCGGCGTTCTCTGATTTCGTAGCGAGAGTAACGGATAAACAATGTGGTTCTCAAAACGGATCCACCTCACATGGACGAGTGAGGAATTATAACGGATAAATCATAAAGCGCAGTGTCGCTCAATTCCTTTTGGGTCCGCCACGCATTCTACGTCTACGGGATGTCGTGGATGGAGGCCAGCCGATGAACAAGTCAGCGCTTAGTCCTTCCCAGACAAGTCTGATACCAATTTTCCGACCCCGGAGGGATGGAAGGCTCGGTTGGCCTGAGAGAGTAATCCGAACAAAGAAATCCGGTGCACGCGACAGTCTCCAAGAATGCACCACGCGCCTTAGAAAAGCTGTACGACAGCAATACGAACTGGAGTCGGTTACGGTGGCGTGACTTTTCTTATTTTGGACATCCTCCGTTGCCTTTCGGTTCATTTAAAGCTGAGTTCCACTACGGAGCGATCAATGTCACATCATGCCCTATATGAGAATGTATGGCGAGCTGCACGTACAGAATAGCGAACAAATGAATGAGGAGAATTCGCTGCTACACTTTTGCATCTATGGAACCATCTCTAGTAGCATTGCTCATAGAACAAAGCCCTTGTGAGTTTATAAATCGTCATGCGACGTTTATGGGAACATAAAGATCTTGCATATTGCTAGGAAAAACCTATTTTAGAGTAAAACACAATTCGTAGCCATTGCACGGAGAATTGTCGGTGATCTAGCCCCCTCTCTCACCTATGTCAACCTATTTCATACGTGTGCGTTGACGTAGGGTAGCCGCTGTAGGCCAGTTGAAATCAAGTCTCTGAGTGCGAAGGGAATTCTAGCGCAAAAGGATATTTTCAAAGAAATAAAGGCACAAAGGCGAGAATAAAAAGCTGAGACTCATTGACGACCAATACGGTTTCAGATCGAGCCAGTTGTTGCTCGCCTCAAGCGGTTTGGTGTGAAGTCGATCCTCGATTACTCGGTCGAGTCTGATCTAAGCAGTGAGGAAGCCGTGAAGACCGCTCAAACTTCTCAGTTGAAAGCGAAAATCGAACCAGCGGTTTGTGAATCCGAGATTAACTTATGGTGGACATTTGATTTTTCACTCGTTTTTTCTTCGTTGCACTTTTATGGAGTTGTTAATAGGATGCTACTCCGCCTTGCAGTTTCATTTAGAGCAACAATTGGAAGAAAAAATTCAGTTCATTTCGTGGATTCGAAGGGAGTAGAACAAAAATGCAGTTTCTGAATTCAGTTCATTTCGTGGATTCGAAGGGAGTAGAACAAAAATGCAGTTTCTGAGGGAAAAGATGGTAAATTGATGGAAGCGAAAGGTTTCTGAAATCAAGAGAAGAGAGGAGAGATTAATTGTGTTTTTTCTTGAATCGATAGTCTATGTTCTGATGGAAGAGATCCAAGTGCTGAAGGATATTTTGGCCATTGAGGGAACCAGCTCCAGGGTAACCAGAAGTTTTCCTAGGCTCATAGTGGGAGATCCAAAGTATTGCTTCTCTTGTTAGTTTTGATCCAAGGACTTCGTGAATCAAAATTTCAAAAAAAGCGAGGAATCAAGCTGACTTGACGTCGTGGTTAAACATCAAATGTGCGCTGTAATTAGTATATGCCCCAATCAGCGTATAAGATCAATTTTTAACAACGAAAGAACAGTGAAAACTAATGAGCTGGCTTTGTGGGCTTGTTGTTTAGAGCCCATCTCATTTTTGGAGATCTTATAGGTTTCGCAACATTAGATCGGTGTTTTGCCCGTCTAGAGTTGGTTCATGTGCGCAAATCGCGAACTTTAAGAGATCCAGTATAAGGCGTGTGATAGCATTTATCTTGGAGAAATTGAAAGACTCTTAGGAGATCACGTCGAAGAACACCTGTCTGGTAAAAACCTAAAAAACCTCGTTAAGAGAAAAATTTAAATGAAAGGCGAAAAAGAAATCCTGGCGTTAATTAATCTCTTTGTGCGATGCGCAGCGCATTCTACTTCTACGATACATTTTATAGAGTACAGGACCAGATTAGCTTCACGTGAAAGCTAATGATACGCATACTGGCACCCGCTATAGCCAAATCTTCTTAAAAAGAGCAGAAACCACAATTTCGAATTAACAGCTCAGCAGCATTAATACATTAGAAGGAAGCGAAATGACGGGCTCAAGAAACTCCTGAACGTCTATTTGAGTCCATACAGTAAATAGCTGCCTTTAGGCGTTGCCTGCAGGTTGGTTACCATCTATTCTCCAGTACTTCGCAACATATTTTGCTGCTTTCTGTCATTGTTATACCATACCCGAATATAGTCGTTTATTAAACAGTAATAATAGTGGCACTGACCCCCGCTCGAGGTCTCTGCTTCGGGTTCCGCATCGGCCAAACAGGTCTTGCTACTTTAAGAGATCATCCGACCACCGTCTGTTATCGCTGGATGTTCTACGGAGTCAATTCAGGCCATCAAAAATCGCCTCGACCCGAAAACCATCCACGGAACTCAGCAACAGTACGCAGTACACGAGGAGTTCGCCGATCGGCGGAAAGATGTCGTCAGCGCGAGGTAAGCCTGCGCTATCCTGTTGTCTGCTGGCATCTCCAAGCTGCTCTGCAACATGTTTCAGTCATCAATACTTTGCTGCCGATCTTCGTTACTGTGAAGCTGATTTCAACAAGTAGATAGATGCTACCACCTGGCCTCATTCTTAGCAATGACTAATCGAAGGCGCATGTGTTGTAGCTCTAGATATAGGATGGATTTGCAGCTGAATAGTCATTAACAAATAACATAATCAGCAAACTAGTCGTGTTCTTCGTCGGTACTCTCGGAGTTCGGACCGGTAGCCGTATCAATAGCTATTCACGCTTGAGAAAGCTTGTGACAGTGCTTAGAGAAAGCATTGAAGGATTAGTTGTGGCTCGTCGGTTCATTTTGCTTTGTTTACTGGGTGCTTACTCCATAATCAGATGTCAAAATCGCTTTCACAAAGGAAAGCAACCGTAACTCTGGAGTCAACGTTCGCCTAAGTAATAGCAACATTGGGAGATCTTTCCCAGAACTTCTTCGTCTTATCTCAATGGACTTTTATGGCAGATTTTGGCTGAAAGTAAATTATCTTGGTCGAAGGAAGGGTGTCAAGTAGTCTTTGTCTAATCTGCTTTCTTGCATTACTCACACAGCCCAGGGATTCTGACCTGCGGGGCCTGACGTTACGTAATTTAGGACGTATTTATATGAAGGAGAAGAGGTCTGCGACCGAAACCGTGACATCTTCCTCGAGACGGTCGACGCCGTCGCCAATGCGACCCACGGTGAAGGTTTCGCCGCGATTAAAGTGACTGCACTGGGCAGGCCGACGCTGCTTTTGAAGCTCTCAGGTGTGGACGTTGTGCAAATGAATACGTGTGTCCAGGGGCCGGATTCATCAACGACCTACAGCAATTTAACAGAGAAAATTACAGCCGAAATCTCTGATAGCGCTGCTTATCAAGCGACATGGTGAGCGATAAGCCGCATTATCTGAGTTTTCCTCTGTGAATTCTCTGTTAAAGTTATGTAAGTCATTGGTGAATCCGACCCCAAAAAGGCAGTGTGAGAGAGAAATGGGCGCAGAACACTGAAGGAGAACTTTACGGTCAGGCTTTTTTCTTCAAATTCTAACTTGATCGACCTGGACGTCACACCGGAGGGACCTAGGAGGCAAGGAAGCATGCATCATCGTGTGGCAGCGACATCGCCACTCAGTAGCGACAGCTTCGAAAAAATTGATAATTGTTTCGGAGATGCTACGGTTCAGGCTTGGTAGTGGTCATCTAATGCGCACATTTTCCAGAGTCGATTGCACAAACGCACAACTTTTTCAAGACGTTGACTGGAATGCAAAAGATCCAGTTCTGTCGGCTTGGCGAAGAAAATCTTGTGGAAAAGCTGAAAGTGAGTTTATTCGCCTTAATCTGTTTTTTTGTGAATACAACTCTGTGTCACCTTTAACTTCCAGTAGTCAACCACGAGTCCATCAGCGAATTCGACTTTCCCATCAACCTCTTATGATTAGTGGTCTGGACGTGGTAGTTATTGGATAAATAAATAAATAAATAAATAATTAAATAAATATATACATATATACAAGGTGTCTCAAAAAATGTAGACACTGCTTAAAAGGTGATAACTTTCTTCATAGTAAAGGTACTGAAAACGTTAAAAAGCTCATATAAAAGCTTAGGAAAATAGAAATGTTCTGACACGTGAGTGATATGGAATGCGCCATGCACTCGTCTGAAATTTCGCATTTTACACACGATTGATTGTGCTTCGCTTGAATACATGTTCACAAAATGGCCGTTTTGATTGATTTGTGCTTCAAATAAAGCTTGAAACTTAAAAACACACTGTGGCTTGCGAAAAATGCAAGGTTTCCTAAAAAAAATCAAGGGACTATGTGAAAGGTTATAACATTACTGCTAGTGAGCCTTTGAAAATTTTTGGGACATCTATGAAAGCACAGGGCAACAAGATTGCTGTACCGTACAAATGTTCAAGACTGCGCCATGTTCCCGTCTGAAATCTTGCATGTCAAACTCGATTGATTGTGTATGGACTGAATGCTTGTTACAATCTTGTTACTACTTGGCCTTATTAACGTGCGCTGTGCTTCTTTTAACGTCTAGAACTAGGCAATCATGTGAAGGCGCCTGACATGCGAGCTTACTCATTACACGATTTAAATGTGAGCAGAATCCCCATTTTACAAGATGGATCCCGTAGAATGATGAAGCAACATTCAAGATGAATAAAAAGGATAACCGGATAACTGCAGCTACTGGACGAAGGAAACGTTAAAAGAAGCACAGTGCAGGTTAATCTGGCCAAGACAACAAGATTGTAAAAAGCATTCAGCCCATGTACAATCAATCGAGTCTGAAATGCATATCTTGACTACTTGTACGCTACAATAATCTTGTCACCCTGTACTTTCATGTAAGTCTCAAAATTTTTCAAAAGATTCACCAGCAGCAATGTTAGAACCTCTCAAATAGTACCTGCATTTTTAAGATACCCTGCATTTATTATTTATATATTTTTAAGGTTTAAAAGGTAAAAACACACCACTGCAATTGAAAGTGTGTGTTTTTACCTTTTAAACCTTAAAAGAAGCAAAAAACGGTCGATACGGCCACTTTGTGAAGAAATTATAACAAGTATTCGCGCGGCACACAATCGAGGGTAAAATGGTAAATATCAAACGAGCGCATGGCGCATTCCTACCGCTCATAAGTCAGAAAATTTCTATTTTCTTAAGCTTTCATAAGAACTCTTAACTTCTTCAGCAGCTTTACTGCGAGCAAAGTTATCACCTTTCAACCAGTGCATACATTTTTTGAGACATCCTGTATATGCACGCTTTTTCGCATAATTTAAAACCAATTTCTGGTTTAAGTGGATGAGAAGAAAGGCCTCATTGATACCTTTGGGTGGCCGAACTGTACGAGCGTTCTTTTTAACAATAGGTTAAAAAGGTTGGCGTTAGGGTGGCGCTCCGAGTAGGCAATTTGTTTACGTGTTTGATGTATACAATGACTTGCATTGCTTGGATATTTCTTAGATATTCTTTGCCGCAATCCTGCTATCTGGGAAAGGTAGACAGTGGGGCTCAATTTTTCGCCGAAGATCGAGGAAAAGTCAAGCCCTTTCTGGCCCACATAGGAGATGCTGCTTATTAGAAGCTGCTTCTAATTCAGAAGAATTTTCTTTCCTTCTGTTTCGCAAAAATTATTCATCGTCTGCAAATTTTCGAAACGCCAACCTCAAATAGTTTTCGTTGTAGTGCGACATGTGGGCGATAGGGGCAACCTACAGAGAGTGTGTTCTAGCTCGCACCCAATGAAAATATGAACATCCCCTTCAGCGAATAGGTTCCTCCTGCGTGACTGAACTACCAGGCTGTCCAATAATTCTTGTCCGAAAATTTCACCATTTTTAATTTTCTTCAACTTTATTGAAAAACAAGTCTAATCAACAGTATAATCACCACAGTTATCCACAACAGTGACCCATCGATTGGGCAGCTCGCCGATGCTCTTCTTTCAGAACTCCGGAGGCTGCGACTCGAAGAAGTCCGCGATGTCGGATTTGAGGTTGTCGCAGTTGGTGAATTTTCCTCCGGCCAAATGGTGCTTCAGCGGGCGGAACAAGTGGTAGTCGGAGAAGGGGGGAGGTCCGGGGAATACGGCGGATGGGCAACCGTCTCCCAGCCAAGCGTCGCCAACTTCTCCTGGGTCTCCTTCGCCACGTGGGGGCGCACGTTGTCGTGCAGCAGGTGGACCGAGGCCCGTCGGGGACGCTTTTCTCGGATGGCGGCGGCTAGTTTCTCGAGCTGATCGGTGTAGATGGAGGCGGTGACCGTCCTGTCTTGCGAGAGCAGCTCGAATTACAGCATGCCTTTGGCGTCCCACCAGCAGCAGAGCATGATCTTCAGCGGGTGCAGGTCGGCTTTCGGCGTCGTCGGCGGCTCTTCTCCGCGCGGGATCCAGACGGCACGGCGGGCGAAGTTGTCGTAGAGGACCCAGCTCTCATCCCCAGTGAAAAGGTCACCAGGTCCTCGAGAAACTGCTTGCGATGCGGACAAAGGAGGAGGGACTGGCAGACGGCCACGCAGCTCTGCTTGTTGGCGTCCGTCAGACGGTAGGGGATCCAACGGGCCAGAACTTTGTGGTAGCCGAGTAAGTTGAGTCGGTTGTGGATGGTGGACTTGCCGCAGCCGAGCGTCGTCGCCAGTTCACGGGTGGTGGCTTCCGGCTTCTCCTTGATACAACGACGGACTTCGTCAGCATCCACCGTAGAAGGCCTCCTGCTGTGCTCCCTGTCCGCGAGGCTCGTGTCGCCGCTCTCGAAACGATTGAACCAGCGCCTGACTGTGCGTTGGGACACTGCATCCTCCTTGCACGCTCTGCAGGTGTTGGCGACCGCGGTGTCCGTGTCGTTGCCCAGCAGCCACTCGTAGTACACGAACGTACGAATTCGACCTTGGTCCATTTTAGCTTGTACTGGTAGCTAGACGCGGCAACTGCGCCTTATATACCTCTAGAGTGGAACTCTGGAGAACCTTCTAGAAGGTTTTTACACTTGCCTGATATTATAACACTTCTAAGGAAAATTATAGAATTTTGAAAATTTTCGGGCAGGAATTGTTGGACAGCCTGGTATTTATTTTCCAACAATTTGCTCCTCTACAGTTTCTTGCAAAAAACCACACCTCCAGATCATATATAACTCGGGTTCATTTAGGAAGGATCTGAAAGTTACGTTTTTTGAAGAATTAGGAAAAATGTTTTTGTTTTATGTTTTTAGAGAATTAGCGGAAAATATACTGCTGCCGCTTTCAGCTCGAATAGATTTCCAGGAACTGGGAGTGAAGGCGGATTCGAATGTGATCCGCGACTGGTTCAAAACAGTCGATTTCGATGGTGACGGTTATATGGACTACCACGGCTGGAGCAAAATTCTAGATGATCACGTGAAACTTGGAGGCATGTTCAAGGTAGTGATTGGTGCTAAGTTGAAACTTCATGTAAGGTTAGACGAGTAAATCATTTCAGATCCTTAACATTAAAACCGGGCAGCTAGAGCCGCTTATTCAGAATCTTACGGAGACAGAAGAACTGGAGGTACGCGTCGCTTGTTCTCGGTGTTTAGTGAACGCGCTTGGCTTCGTGTTGTCCGCAATTTTGTCGAGTTCAAGGTCTGAGAAAAGCCCTTTTTAATTTCGTCTTGCAGTTCAAAAATATGGTCCGTCGGCTGATTGACGTCGCAGAGTACGCCATCAGCAAAGGTGTACGAGTGATGATCGACGCCGAACAGACCTACTTCCAACCGGCCATATCAAGGATTGCTCTGGAGATGATGAAGAGGCATGCTTTGAATTTCTGTTGGCACTATTCTACCTGCTCGATTCCAGAGGTCGTTAGGAATTTTTCGCCCAGACACCTCCTCGCGGGGGGGGGGTTGGTTACTTGGGTTGCCGAGTAATCTGATAAGGGGACCGTAGGTTACAGTAAGTATGAAAATGGTGGAGTCGGTATCGCAGGCTTCGCCTGAACTTCGCCTTTTAAAGCTGGGGCGAACCCATGCGCTATTCACGTTTCTGTCAACTTCACATTTCTGTTGAAAATTAGTCCGATTACGGTGGGCTCTGATACGAATATTGTTTCCTCCAATTCTCCCTATTCTAATACCAGTCTTCGGCAAACCAGGTCGTGATGTGCTTGAGGACATCGAGGAGATTCTGTCATCAGAGTGATCGCCATGACGCCGTTCTAGGTACAATCGAGAACGCGGCAACATCTTCAACACCTACCAGGCCTATTTGCGACACACGCTCGACGTTATGGAGTGCGATATGCAGTTGGCCAGGAGGGAGGGATGGCACTTCGGTCTGAAGCTGGTCAGGGGTGCTTATATGGAGCAGGTTAGTCAATCTTCTTTGATGACGGTCTCGTCCGCTGCTTTCTGCTCACATCGCTTTCAATATGTCGTTCCTACTACATCCAAAATGTTGTTACAATATGACTCTTCAGGAGCGAAAAAGAGCTGCAACCATTGGCTATCCAGATCCGATTAATCCAGATTTTGAGGTAAGATTTCAACATGATTCGTCTAGAACTGGATCCAAGATAGAACCGATTTAAGGCGGTCGATTTCCCGCCTACCTAAAATATAATAAGAAAAAGAAAGAAGAGAAAATAAGTCTTACAACACTTTACGCTGCTGCCTGTTAAATTTGAGCTAACGCTCTTACAGTATTGATCTTGTGTGGTGACGTTGCAGTACATTCTCGAAGCTTCCTCTAGCATACTATATAAGGCCTGGTTGAGTAAGAATGCAGCAGCAATCTCAACGATAAGTAGCAGCATGCTACGACCTATCGTCTACTACGAATTTCTGCAAGGCTATTCCGCAAGGACTGCAGCCTCCAACATCTGCGCTGCATTCAAGGAGGAAGTCATTCACTATTCTACAGTGGCCCGTTGATATCAGCACTTCAAGGCTGGATATATCTCTCTGGAAGATCGACCTGGTTCCGCACGCCCCTCTGTTGTTGAAGAAGACAGCTTGCACGAAGCCTTCAAGGTGAAGCCAAATTCAACCACTCGCGAATTGGCGGCGACACTTGGATGTACGCAAAGCACCGCAGTGAGGCAGCTGAAGATCCTTAGGTACCGCAAAGTTTTGTCGTCTTGGGTACCACATGAGCTGTGGGACTCTGACAAGGCATGCCGAATCTGTGTTGCTGAGTCGCTGCTTCTTCGCCCGCACAGAAAGGACTTTCTGAAGGACATTGTTACGGGTGATGAAAGCTGGGTTCTTTCTGTTAACCACACTCGTAAGAGCCAATGGCTCCCACGCGGGGAACCGGCTCCAAGGAAACCGAAACGTGGACACAACGAAAAGAAGGTTCTTCTGTGTTGCTGGTGGAACTCAGAACACATGCTCTATGGTAGTTGCTGGATAGTGAGTCCACAGTCACAGCATCTGTCTACGCCACCCAGCTCCAGAGCTTGACCGACGCCATGCGCCAGAAACGTCCAGAACGGGAAGATGTCTCCCTGCTACACGACGACGCGCGAAAGTGAGTCGCGAGAAAATCCAGGGGTTAGGCTGGGAAGTTCTGCCCTATCCACCGTACTCTCCAGACCTATCTGCTTCTGACTACCACCTGCTCAGAGCTCTGAAGCAGCATCTTCGAGGTAGAGAGTCCGATGATCGACGTCAACTGGAAATGGGGGTTTCTGAATACATTTCGTCACAGCCCTCGCAATTCTGGCGGAAAGTAATTGATAGGCTGCCTGAAAGATGGAGCACGATCTTGGACTTGGATGGAGATATATCGTGGACTGAGTTTTTGTACATTGTATTGTATTGTATTGTATTGTAATATTGTTGTGCTAGTGTTGCAAGACTTTTTGATCAACCCAATACAATGCCTGAAACGGGAACAATCGTAGCTACGAAAAATTGACCAGAAATTGAGGTAAGATTTCAACATGATTGCGGTGGTAGAATAGGCCATTTCATATGCAACGACATAATAGAATCCTATCTCAATAAATACCGGTCTCCCTATTCCTGCAATACTTTTAAAATTACAAGGAAAATTCAGTCATCGATACTGGCGCATTGGATCAATGCTTCGGCTTTCAGTAGATTTGCACTTCCAGACCACTTCTCAAATGTACAACAACTGCCTGAAGCGAATCGCCGAGGAGTATGCTCGTCGTGGAAAAGGGGCCGTATCGGTGATGATCGCCAGTCATAACGAGGACACTACTAGGTAGGCGATTCGAGACCGACGGGTTCCAAACCCACGCAGATGCTCCCGCTTCCCTTATAGATTCGCCGTCAACCTGATGAAAGACTATGGAATCGCTCCCAGTGAGAAGATCATGTGCTTCGCTCAGCTGTACGGAATGTGTGATCAGGTCCGTTTTGAGAAGTCGATTTCTTCGCAAACTTCGCGGGACTAGCCATCTATTTCCTCAGGGCGGCTGGTTCGAAATTAGTTTTATGTACTGCGGATGAGAGCAGTATCAAACGCACCCGCTATGCGCATAAAATTACTGGTAAAGAGAAAATTGTACTCTTCCAGGTTTCGTTCTCGCTTGGTCAGGCAGGGTATTCGGTGTACAAGTATCTACCCTACGGCCCAGTTGAGAAGGTGTTGCCGTATCTTTCTCGAAGAGCCATCGAGAACGGAAGTATATTGAAGAAGGCTAATAAGGAGAGGGTGAGCTGGCTCTTCTACAATGAGATCGCGAAAGTCTTCCAAACTGTTGTATGACTAATGGTCTTGGCTGCCAAATTTGGTGAGATCCAGTTCAACCAACTCTTGATGTCCTTAGCATTTTGGAGAATATCGAGAATTGCTTCATTTTCGCTTCAAGAGCATTTTCGTAGTTTTCAACCTTACCTGAAGGCCTACATAGTCCAGTATCACTGGCAGGGAACTCTTGGCCGTCAGCGACGATGTTTTCAGGACTTGCTGAGGTCAGAGCTGTGGCGTCGGGTCTCCTCTGGTCAAATTGTCTACAAAGTGCCGCTTTCATAGCTTCAACCCGGGCCGACAGTTCCTATAGGATAGCCACGACCGCGAAGGCTTTCATCTAATTTGTGTGGCTTTTTCGTGCTTTCATCATATCTGTTTTTGATTCTCGTCCCGTACATCGTTTGCCGTTGTGCTGCGTATATCTTTGAATGTTGTCATCGCAGAGTCTGATGTTCCGGTTCTAATTCAAGTCGGTGATTATAAACAGCGAAGCTGGTGGTATTCATGCAGCTGTGATCAGCTTATTTTATGTGTTTAGACAGTATAGGTTTAGAGGTAGCTAGAATATCGAGCTTTTCCAATTGCCGTAGCAATGAGTAGTATGTATATCACGTTTTGTTAAGTAGCATTTCTATAGCTACAGTTAGATAGATGTTAAGAATAGACATTCGTAGAAGCTGCACGTCATCTGTACGCGTCGTTAAACGTTTAGAATTTAAGTCTATGATAAAAATTGTTTATATCCTATATCTGCTTCGTTATTCTGAACAAAGTTTTCGAGCATTGCGTGCTTATGCTTTATGCTCTCAATAGAGCTGTTCCGCTCTAGCCTTCGACTAATCTAGTCTCTCTAAGGAACCGCTGCTTGATTTTAATTCTTCAAAATGTGATAATCGAGAGAGTAGGGGTAGTTTGAATAGTTCTCTGTATAGTAGAAGAGGTACATACAAGGAGAGAACCTGGACGGGTTTTTGGTTTGCAATTGTCAGAGTCACAAGACGTTTTCGACATCCCCTTAGTTGCAGAGACGTTCGTGTTCTGGAAGCTTCCAACAGTTCTGGAAAAATCTCTTAATACTATATATTGTGAATGTATGGAATCAAACGGAGAAATAGGATCTTTGCTTACCATGGCTCATTACATTTCGCATGTGCCTCCTCGATATCTTATCGACTTTGCAAAGCCATTCTTTGAAAGATTTTCTTCACCATTGGAAGAGCACTCTACCGAAGATTTTCGGGTTTCACCTCTGTGATCCACCCTAAAATTACTCAGTGTAAAGCTTCTTAGTATTACAAATATTTCACTGCAGCCGTCACACGGTACTGTGTGAGAAGCCCTGCACATACAATACCGCTCATGACTGGTGTGACTGCGTCGAATGTAACTAGTGTCGCATTTGGCGTCGGAATCGTTGGGAGCAGGAAATTTGGGAAGGCGAGGACACCGCTGGATTCGGCTAGTCGAGTAGAGTTCAGATAACTAATCAACTTCCACCCAACTCCAAAATTGACCTAGTTGCACTGCTTCTTCGCTTCGTTTGTTGTAATTCCTTCCAGTTTACACGGTTCAAAGTGGTCTGCTTTAGAGATAAAGTAAATATTCGGAATCCTCGTTTAACGGCCTTTCCGAAGATGTAAAAAATAAACAGCAGTTTTCAAGAATTCTCCTAGTTCACCTCTTTATTGCATACCACAGCAGGTTCTCGTCCTCGCCTGAGATAATTACACCCACAGGATACGTTCGGCCAAATACCCGCCTGCTCTACCAACAACTAGTAAAAGTTTTCAATTTTCTCAACATTCTTCAACAAATTTGGCTTCATTGTTTCACTGCGAACTTGCTCATAGTAAACACTGCGAAATGTAGTACTTTCCGCCACTAGATCCAGTAAGCGACTTCTTCGCTTTAAACTCCCCATTTTCCCGGTAAGAAGCTATCCAAATGAGTTCACTTCACCAATTTCTTAAAGTGCAGTAAAGTCTCTTAACTGTGATAAAGAAGTACGTCTCGAAACTCGAATGGCCTTCCTAATTTGGATCCACAAACCCACCCGTTTCGTCTGTTGCACTGGATTTCTTGAGTTTAGGAGTGGTTGTAACTGTGTTGTGAAGAAGGATGAAGAAGTGGGCTTTTCCCGTTGTGTGGTATCTTCTGATGGCTTTTGTATGGTTGCAGAAGGTAGTATTGATATCTTTCAGATCGAATGTTTTTGAGCGCTGAAATGCAGCGAAAATCTGTGAATATTTCCGCTTCCTCCCTTTACACACTCAGTTTGTATTAATTTGAAAAATAGACAGAGGTCTTATCCAAATAGAGAGCTATCCGCTGATATAAGATAGTTGGGTTTTTGGAATTTCAGGTTTTCCATCCTTTCCATCCGCCGGAGTGTTGACAGGGATTACTGGTCCACCTTCGGGACTCGCTCCTCGGCCGGGTCGCAGACCTGCCGCCCTCGCATCTAGGTGTGAAAGCCAGGTACTGCGACATCTGTGCTCGGCGATAAGGCAGACAGCAGTGAGCCAGACGCGTTCTCAGCGCAGTGTTGTTGGCCACAGTTTTATGATAAAATTATTCTAGTTTCATTCTTTTCTTTAAACCTAAAATTGCACAAATTCTTTGTTTATAGTGACCAGTGAAAGACGCCATAGTGGTATTGGGTTGCTTATTTTTTGCATGATAGCTGATAGTCTGTCGAAGCGTAAGAAAAGAATGTATACCTTGCAAAGATTTAGAGGTCCACAAATTTTGAAACCCCTATGGTTCTGTAAATGTATGTTTCAGCCATATCATGGGTACTCCTCCCTTCTTCCTGTTAATACTAGTCAAATGCTGCTTATCGTGATAGCTAAATTTTGCAAAGACGGTGATCCTAGGGATTTCTATGATAATAAATGAATATGAATGAATATTATTAAATTTCATACTAATAATTTAATTTTCGTTTTTAAATTATAGCGCTCTAGAGCTCCACGATTTGAGAGAAGATCCACTGCTGGAACTACTAGTGAGGATTTAAAAAGTTATCCCACGCGAACAGTTGCTGGTAGCTATGTCCAACTCTTGGAGACGACAGATTGTTTTTTCCAGCATTCTTCTATTATTGTTAGGCAGCACCAAGAATTTCCGTTTTGCTGCCTTCAATGTTCCGCAATTGCTTGAACATGTCGCCCTGTTGACCATCGAGTTGTTCGAGCGCATGCCAGCAGCGTCTCGATTCGTCCGCGTCGAGTGCCAGAGTGTTCCAATGGATCCTCTTCGATCGAGGACACGAAGAGCGTCATATCGCTCTTGTCCAGGCTCAGCTGTCCAACTGGTCATAACTATGATAGAAACTCGTTACGAGCGAACTTTTTTCTGCAGAGATAGATGAAACGTAATTTAACACGATTGACACAACTAACAACACCATTGAACGAGATTACTATTATTTGAAATTAAAAGTCGAAAACGAGGGCTTCCGGTTCGACCTCATATAATCAATGGAATTGACCGGACTAATATTGAGTCATAATTTCCAAAATTAAGTGGTCACAGGATATCCCTTATGTACATCGCTATGTTGCTAGGGAAGCTCAAGCTGCTGAAAATGATTGTAAAGACCTCGCTAGAGGTTAGCATGTATGTACACTGAACCATCACCCTTCGTTGGTAAAGGCCATCTGCAGATTTTAGGTTAATTTTGAAGAACTACATAACCAGTCAGCAATCATCTAGAGTTTCCATCGAATTCTCTTTCCAGTGAAGGCATGAGAGGTGTATTCTTGCGAGACTAAAACAGTATTGCAGCAAGTCTTCTGACCTGTCCGAGATAGTTCGTATCGTTCAGTGGGTTTCTACTGGTTTTTTGTCCTCTGCCTGCTGTACGTGAAACTTAATCAAAATCTATCAAAAATCTGTCATACTTGTTGAGAATCGCTCCAAATTTCATCTATGGTTGAGCGGGAATTACGTTTGTGCTTTGTGCAACATTTGAGTGTTCACTTGATTTCGAACAACGAAAACTTGCATACCATTTCACAAATACATTTTTCTTTGGAGGGGGGGGGGAGGTGGGCTAAAAGTGGCTCGAATTTGCTAACTCATGAGTTAATTCATAAACTACGTCACCAAACATCCGCGACATCCTCGAGGTCTGTCAGCACCCACCCGTGATACGGGATGAGCCGGCCGCTGATATCAGCATGGAACCGGTTAAGCTGAAGACCTTACTAGTAACAATGCTTGAACACATTTGCTTAAGCCTGGAGCGGCTGGTAGAGAGGCTATATGTTGTTACAGGATGTTCTGTTGCGATCAAGACTCTTGCGCTAGGCGGGACTCGAACCCGAATCCTCTGCTTTCCGGGCAGCGATGTTCGCCTTACACCACCGGCGCTGTTTGACCGCACGTAACATCCGCGATATCCTCGAGGTCTGTCAGCACCGAGGATATCGCGGATGTTACGTGCGGTCAAACAGCGCCGGTGGTGTAAGGCGAACATCGGTGCATGGAAAGCAGAAGATGCGGGTTTGAGTCCCGCCTGGCGCAAGAGTTTTGATCGCAACAAAACATCCTGTAACAACATACGTCACCAAACGCCTCATCCACGCTGCGATTTTTGATCAAAGTGAAGAACGACGCAGTGCTCCGAAGCCACGAAGGCGAACTCATTCGACGTTCCTTTCTACTTCGAATAGTCAAAAAAATCGCGTTTTTCGAATGCATGTTTATGAATTTGTTTATAAATTTATGAGTTGGCAAATTAGCAAATTCGAGCCCCTTTTAGCCCCCCCCCCCCCCAAAAAAAAAAAGCCGAAACGTTGTGCCTGTTATATATATGCTCCAACTGCCAACCTCGGTGACACAAAAGTAACATCTCTCGTCACAGGGTTTCCCGTTCTTCTTTTTCAATAGTTCCGAAACACCCGTGTTGCTTAGGAACGCAACATCCTGTGAGAAAAAGGTCCACGAAGCGACGGAAGGAAGAAGAAGCGTTGAGTGATGGTTTAGTGGCGCAGTAGTCGAGGAAGCGCTGCTTGCAGTTGTTGGGCACATATGTAGCTGTATCATTGGCTAAAGCCTTGTGCTCGTAATTGCAAACTGCGTTTTGAGACATGAACTGGTTTTCTTCTTTTCTTCAGTGGTTGGTGATGATAGGTGCAATCCTACGGTTGCTTTATTTCACAATGCATTTTCTCGGGCGTCTTAACAAATTCCAACAGAACTACATTCCAAGCTGTCACAATGATGTTTTGTTTCGATCCAAACTTCCAGCGCCAGGCGGGACTCGAACGCGCACTTCCCTCTGACCGGGCGGGAATGCTCTACGCCTTTACACCACCGGCGCCGTTTGATCGAACGCAACATCCACACCTCGGGGACCGATCAGCACTCACCCGTATCCGGGATTAAAGAAACTGATTCGAATTGTTACATCCCAAGCATTTAAAGACTTCAATGTGCAGCAATACACCGATTTCCTCAACGTAACAATATTGCATTCGCTCCTAAAATCGCTTATTGTAGACATTGGAGGTGCTCGTAAATGGGTGCTTTTCTCTGACAAGGAAACGGTTTGAAGCGTCCGATTCCTCCCCCTTGAAGCTCTTGTTGACTATACGCTTGTACAATGGGACCGCTGTAAGCGGAGTTAAGTTGCGTCTTGTATTATCTCAGTGGAGCGTTGTCTAAACACCAACTTTCCAGAAACACACTTTCCGAAAACTTCTCGCTGAATTCCGATCGAGGTCACCGTACTGGTGCGCGTTAACTGTAACTACCTCTACTCAGTTGAAGGTCAGGAAGGCGGTGACAAAATGGCCGCCATTAAAAAGCTTCCCATGAGGAGCCTCGGCGTCTTACTTTATTGTATGCAAAGAGGAGGGAAATACGCACGACCGGTGGAACGCGACCTGTGGACCGCAGCGGTCGATCTTTATGATGGCAGTGTCGATTCGATTTCTATTCCTATCGAGTATCCATGGTTTCTCTTTGCCATCTACATCACAGGTTTTCCCCGTTTTACGATCCAGAAAAGAAGAAATTGACTATGCTTTGGCCTCACAAGGCAAGGGTCTGAAGCGTATGTCTGAACAGGGGGAGCGAGTCGCACAGAGTGAATCCCCACCCCTCAATTTGTATAAAAATACGTTTATCAAGTCAAGTCGTTAAACCCAAGGAGTAGAGGGTCCTTGAAGTCTCAATGGAATACGGCGCACCACGAGTTTGGGAGTCTTGTTCGCCCACGATGCCCTACGGGCAAGTGGTTCGCAGTGGAGGTGGCGTTGACTCGTGCGAGGAAGGTCGGAGGTTTGGTTCTTCTGCGCTGCTTCATTATAGCATCTCAACTGAGTAGTTGAGATTTGGGGGATTCTGACGTCTATACCATTTTCACACGTCTTTTTTGCCCAATTTTCCAGCTGCACGCTGTGGTATTCAACATGGAATCTTCAACACGAGTAATACACATGCACAAAGTGCATGAAGCAGCACTGGGCACAATACGAGCAGCGTATAAACGCTACAGGCTCTCACAGTCTGTTTCCATACATGGACCAATGAACTAAGGAAAAATCATCCTGATCGGATCTTCAAAAGAGACCAGGATGTGACGTCGACGGTGGTTCAAGTGAGAAACGCGGTCTGTGGATCCCGCAAATTAACCTAAACGGCATCGATACACTCTTTCCCCCATCTTTGCCTGTCACCTGGAAATCAGAGGCCTGCTGGGGTTTTTCTAAAACCTAACACCAACAATGTCTGCTGATGCTCGAGTGGTGATCCACCTGCTCACGCTGAAGTGTGGCCCATCTTTGGACAAAGAACCTTCGAGGTAAGAAATCAAGCTGGCCGAACGGATGGACGGCATACTAAAGGACTTCGAATTACGTCAACTTGAAGTTGACGAAGACGTTGTGGTTAAAAATCCGTCAGTAATAAACAAGGCGCAAGAACGGTACTCTCCACAGCGTACAGCTGGAAAATGCGCAGAAAACGTCTGAAAATGGAACAGACGTCTGATTCCACCAAATCTCAACCAGCCAGTTGAAATGCCAAAATGCACAGAAGAAGCGCAGAAGAACCAAACCCCCGACCTTCCTCGCACGGGTCAACGCTACCTCCACTGCGCTCCGGGAAAACCTGTGATGTAGATGGTAAAGAAAAACCATGGATACTCGATAGGAATAGAAATCGAATCGACACTGCCATCATAAAGATCGACCGCTGCGGTCCACAGGTCGCGTTCCACCGGTCGTGCTTATTTCCCTCCTCTTTGCATACAATAAAGTAAGACGTCGGGGCTCCTCATGGGAAGCTTTTTAATGGCGGCCATTTTGTCACCGCCTTCCTGACCTTCAACTGATTAGGGGTAGTTACAGCTAACACGCACCAGTACGGCGACCTCGTTCCGAATTCAGCGAGAAGTCTTCGGAAAGTTGGTGTTCAGACAACGCTCCAATGCGATAACACAAGACGCAACTCCGCTTCCAGCGGTCCCATTGCGCAAGCGCATAGTCAACAAAAGCTCCAAGGGGGATGAATCGGACGGCATTAGTGGTGGTGGAAAATGATTTCACGCAGTGTCTAAATTACACAAAATCCTTTGATACACGTATGTTTACCACACTGTTTCCTAAAGGATGATTTTTTATAGATTTTCCCTATAGGTCTGCTTTACAACCTGGATTGTAGTCTACACACTTGGAGAGGATAAAGATGTAAAAGGCGGCGTTAGTCAGTTCTATTCTACTTTTTTCGTGGGGGAGGTTCGAATGAATATTTGACCCATACACACAACAACTTCCTAGGGCCAGACGATAAAGAAGACAGTGGAATAATCCTCCAAAACGGAGAGGTCTGGTACAAATGGAAGGTCTCTCTTGGTTAGGAAAACAACTATCGGCATCTCTAACCGCGTGCGCCTGTCTAGTGGACATTTAATTGTTTTTGATGCCGTTTCAGATTTTTATGTTTGCAGTTGAATCCTTGACAGTAACGCTAGGCTCAATCTGTTCAACATTGAGAAAACACCACAAGAGGCTTGGCTTGTACTTTCGCGATGCTTCGATGAGCTTCGTAGTGGTGTGTATGGGGTCGACCGTGCCGAATCTTCTCCGAAATCCTGCTTATTCGCATTGCCGTCCTTCGCTCAGCGTACTGCTGACCCTATCCAGGAAGACTCGAGTGAACAGCTTGTACGGACGGCAGCAGGCAGATCAGGCGATACTTGCCAATGTCGTGGACGTCTCCCTTCTTGTACAGCAAGAAGGTCATGCTGGTCTTCCACTGAGATGGAACCTTGCACTCCGGCAGATAGCGTGTGAAGAACTGTGCCAGGCTGTTGGTGAGCGATATTTTCAGGTGTTCAGCTCTGTTCTTGTCGGACCGGGTGCTATGCGCTTCTTCACCGCGTAGATGACGTGCAGAAGAGATCGGAATAAAAATCGAGGATGACCTTCCCCATGGTCTTTCTGGAAGGGGTGATGGTTGCATCAGGACGTCGGAGAGCGGTATTCTTGGTCTTGAAGTTGGCGAAGTTCCGGCGGGCATTGCGGATGCTCAAACCTGCCTCTGCAGCTTCAGCCAACACTTACGCCCTTCTCTTTTTAAGATCCTCCTTTATCGCCGCACTGCCTAGCTTCGCAAGGTCGGACGCCAGTTGGTAGTTGTCTGATACCCGTGTTGCTCTACGCTGGCGTATAAGCACCAGAGTTTCCGGAGGCAGACCTCTCTTGATAGTCTTCAATTTCTCGGCTTCCTTAGCACAATCGCGGAGATGGTGCACGAAGTGGTCGTATTCTTCGTCAATGTTGCCCATGGTGGCATTTTACCAAAGGCCGGCAAGAGAGGTGTAGAGGTCCCAGTTGGTGGTCTTTCTGGGACTCCTCTTCTTGTGCTTCGCGGCCTTCTCTCCTTGACGCGAAAAGCGGAACCTCGTGTGAGAGAGGCGGTGATCCGATCCCGTGTAAAACTTGTGTAAAAGCGCTCTTCCTAGCGTTCGTTAGATCACACTAAAAACTCTTCTATTTATTCACTTATTAATTGCCAATTCTAACCACGCACTATAGAGAAAGAAATTCGCAAAGGAAACCAATTAAATTGGCTATTGAAAGGCAACATGAAAAAAATAACAGAAAGAAAAATAACAAGGAATAAAAGGCAAAGGCTAGGATTCGTGAATAACTGATGAAGATGGAGGAAAACTGAAAGCGTTACTGATGCACATATCGCGGTCATGCAATACTTGCTGTTTAAGATGACGTGGCCGATCTCTGGAACTGTGAGTTCCACGGACAGTCTTGATCAACAGGAAAAACTCACGAACTCAAAAACTCGGCGAACTCAAGCAGCCTTTCACCTTGCTCGTTCCACTCCAAACCGTGGGTTCCGATGTGAAGTTCTTCCGGCGACCTTCGTGGCCCGATCTTGGCATTGAAGTCGCCGACGATCTCCTTGTAGAAGGCGTAATCTTCCTTATAGAACTTCTCCAGCTCCACGTAAAAGGCTCCGACCTCTTCGTCATCGTAGTCGGATGTGTTACGCGAAGAATACAGTCAAAGCTGACGCGGAGCCACATCGCTTCTGTCGCAGACGTCCGATTCGGGTTGTCAGAGACTCTTACGAATCGATGCTCATGGCCAAGTGCGTGTTGACGAGGACAGCAACGCCGCCTACTCCCCTGCTGTCGCATGTTCCAGGAACAGTTCTTCTCCGGAGCCCTAGCGGCGTGTAGGGGTGGTGTCTTTTAGTCTCGATCAGTCCGATGACGTCGAAATTGATCTTCCTGGCTTTCATCATCAGGTCCTGGACGGGTGCTTCCGACGCGAGCCTGCGGGCTTTGTAAGCACAGATCGTGATCCTAGTCCTTCCCTGGTTGCGCAGCCCGTTTAGCCTCAGAGATTCTAGCAGCCTTTCTGTACTTGTCTTTCCCATCGCTGCAGAAATGGGGACTCCTTTGGGATCAAGGGAATTAGCCCCTTCCAAGGGAGGTCAATGAACGTCCCGTGGCAATTTTCAAAGTGACCTAGTGAGGGTTGTAGGGGGTTGTCTGAGAAGCACCGAAGTGGTTTTCAAAATTTCCTGCGGACACCTGGGTGGGTCAAAAATTGCAAAAAACCGTATCACTTCAGTGCGAGCCGATAAAGCAAAACCGACGTCTGAAGCTGCCATGTCGTGGTAGATTCTATCCTGCAAAAGGTTTGGGGCTGCAACAGTAGCGGAATTGCAACGCACTCACAATGTGCTTGTTAGCGTTAGATTGACCAAAGCGGAACATTGAAGTGTGCTGCTCACGACTCCTGCTGGATGGCCGAGTGGGCATGGGGGCGGACTTGCAAGAAGAGGGTAGCGGTTTCGGATCTGGGGGTTGAGATTCTGCTTTGCTGGGCTTGCCGACTGCTCTGTTGCCGATGTAAAGTGTGTCTTTTACATGATAGAGTACCATAGTGACGTTATAACCGCATTCTGTGACTCCAAAAGTCGAGGAGAGGTCGAAATTTTTTCGCCCAAACATCGCCCAGTACTGTCATTTTGGATGCCGAGCACGAATACGGTATCAATTTTGGAAAAATCGGCCGACCAGGGTAGGTATCTGTGGGTGTCGTGAGTAAGGATGGCGGGGTAATGATCACTGATGTGTCACATCGTTTGAATTCACCCGACATCAGTGACACGTCTTCTTTCCTGATCATGACCTTTCCTCGCCTATGGAAATTATTTAAGCTGCTGATCGCGAAACTGCCATCGTCAGCCTAAAAGACGAAGTATGGGCTAAGATTCTTTCGATCTTCAGGGTCTCTACACCGTCGATTAGCTGAGAGGGGTGGAGGAAAATAGGCACCATCGTTGTTAAATCGTGTCGTACTGGCTAAATTAAGGCTATAACGTCAGTATAGTACACTACCGTGTTTAAGATACACTTTACATAGGCAAAAGAGCAGTGAGCAAGCTGAGCAACGCAGATTCCCACCCCGGATCCGAACCCATGACCCTCTTCCTGTAAGTCCGCCCCACTCAGCGATCCAGTACTGCTGCCTGGATCGTGAGCGGCGCACCTCAATGTTTCGCTTTGGTCACTGCATCGCTAACAAGCAAATTGTGAGTTCGCTGTAGTTCCGCTGCTGCTCCAACCTCAAACCTTACGCAGGTTAGATTCTAATCACGACATGGCAGTTCCAGACGTCTCCCGCACTGAAGTGATTCGGTTTTTGCAATTTTGATCTACCCAGATGTCAGCAAGAAATTAGAAAACCACTACGGTGCTTCTCAGGTAATTCCCCACAACCCTCAATAGGTCACATGGAAAATTGTCACGGGACGTTCATTGCCTTTCCTTGTTAGTCTGTTTTTGACTGGAGTGCACACGGATAGTTAGTCAGGCGCTGTCGTGCGGCGAAGAACACCGGGCAGCCAGCCAGACTGCCCGAAGGGACGGGCCGAGACTTTTAAGGCGGCCTCGAATCGCCTTACGATGCCTTACTCCCAGTCTACCGAGTGCAAGCTTTTGGCCGAGCCGACACAGTTACAATCCGCACAGTCACGGACACATCCACGCACACTGTGCACGAACATGCCGCTCCCACGCACAAGAAACGCGTCGACCCGACACAGCAGGAGCAAGGAGTCCATCCCCTGCATCCCACCTGCGTCTCTGGGCAGTACACGGTCGCATTTGGTTCGCATTTCATTCCCCTATCCACCACCCGGGGACGCGCCACGTGGCCCTGCGAAAAGCGGCCCGAGATCCCTCTTAACAAGAGAGCGAGAGGGCTTTCTATCGAGGAAGATCCGTGGAAAAAGGTGTAATATCAAAATAATGTCATGTAGATAGAGGCCGAGCAGAGCTAGTACAACCCTCTGACAAGGAATCAGTAGTGTACTTACTAGAGAAAACTTACAGTTAGGCATTTCGCTACCGAAAAATCGCGAACTCAACAACATGTTATACATATAAATATATGTTTTAAAATCATTTGATAGCTGAAACCAGCGGCCGGATTCATCAACGACTTACATCAATTTAACAGAAAACACAGCCGAAATACCTGATAGCTCGGCTTATCAACAAGCGATATGGTGAAATGTTTCGCCACAGTATTTTTTTATTGCTGTAACTAGTTGATAAATCTGGCCCCAGTAGGATGGCGTTGGCCTAGCTTCGAGTACTGATGTCGACAGTGGCCTTATACCGTCAGGGATAAATCTGTGTCGCTGAGCCTGATCAAGCAAGGTAGCGAAGCGAAAAAATTCTGGAGGAACTTTTTTCAAACGAAGTTTTTTCTCGCGTTGTGAGGGAATTGTAAAAATATGTGCCTATATACATATTACCCCTGAAACTAACATCCAATGGCTCAACGGAACAAGGGCATGGACCATGGCGCTCGCATAAATTAAATTCTATGGGCACTTTGGACGGCAATCCGGATCCCTTTATTTCACTAGAAAAACCAAGTGAATGGCCGCTCAACAGAACCTCAATTTTTCGACTCGAAAAGGTCACTGAAAATGTTCTCCGCGAGACCAATTTCTGTTACCAACGTCTCCTTCGTGAGCATCACAGCCAATTCGGCTCCTTCCAGTGTACAAGGAGAGAAAATCTGTTGAAGGAAACTGGCACTAGTTATGGCGTGCACATGACATCGATTTCAGGTTCGGTTCACACCCAATCCAAGCAAGGTCCCCTCGGTTCATGGTCGGCGATTTGGTATCAGTCTTGTCTTGAAAAGCAATGCACTGATTCATCACTCATACTCTGGTTGAATGGTAATATATCGTTGTATAGCCAATGCTCACACAAAAGGCGTGCACGATATTCTCCAACGATCTGCAGAATGAGTGTTATATGGAGACTGCAAGCCAATTGTATAGCTCTTCTCCTGTCGATCTCTTCTTGTCAACTTCGGTCAATTGGGTGGAAGGGAGGAAGGGATGGCGTCGTCATCGAGAATTCACAGAATGGAAGGCAACATTCTGTTCCTCGTCTTGTACAACGGTCTGTGGAATGATCGAGCTATAGGGATAGTGGAGGGATGGTTTAAGTTGGAGCGAAGTTCTCTCCGTTTTCAATTTTTTATTTCAAGGAAGGATGGCTAGTAATCCTTACAGTTGATGAGGTGCGTCGTCGGCTTAGAGAGGAGGCAATGGCCAGGCGTTTTTGCGAGCACAGGTTGACGTACACCGTGTTCTGCTGATTTATTCGCGTCTGATTAACGGCTTTCTCCCGACTGGCTCCGAATGCGACTGCTGTTTTATGGCGTCCGTGAAGACAAAGCTGTGTGCCGTTGCGCGAGTAATGGTTTCTGAGCAGGTTGAACCAACTGATTTGTACGTTCATACGTACTCGTTTTCGCTACCTTAGGATGGCATGCTTTATCAATCGGCTCACTCAATCGAAGGCTTTTGAGCGATTTTAAATAGTTTTGTCTCATTTTTTATCAACACCTAGTTTCTTTGTTTTCACGTTTCCTTTCTTTAGTTAGCTGTCGATGGGTCACAGCAAATCTCATTCAATAAGGGTCCGACGAAATAAAACATATTGGGTGTCTTTTGTCCGTGCATATCACTGCTCCAATGGCAGAGAAAACTTCGAGTAAGGACCAGAGTAGTTCAATGAACGAGAAGGCTAAATCGTATAGACGTGCTAGCTCTCACCTACTAGCCGCTTTTCCAAGGCATCTCTACCTACAGATGAGGAGCAGTGGGGTCGACGAGGAGGGCCAAACCAACGGCTTCTCGTGCCGTCTACTTTTGGGTTGTTGATTACGGTCCGTGCTTTGCGCTCAAAGCGTCTGGCGGCAAAATCAACCTCCGCGCTGCCGCGCTCCAAACACTAGGATCATCATTGGAATGTACGCCTCGAAAGCCTTAGGCCATCCTGAATCCATTGTATTTCGTCCAGCACCGAAGCAATATCTTTTTTCTCGCCCAAATTTTCGTACACCATGTTTAGGTTGAATCCAGAGTACGTGAAACACTCCTTCTTTCTCTTCTTCATTCTTATCTGTATTATCCAATTCCAACCAGCCCTACGTTCACCAACAGAGCCTACAAGCGCTAGCCTAATTATCTGAAACAGATTTGATTCCGTACCTCTAAAATACGGCCCAGTGTGTCAAAGAATAGGAGAAGCCCACTGTCGATGCCCTCCTACGTTTCGCCGGTGCGGATGTCCTCAAACGTTCAAAGGGTGTGTTGAACAGAAACGAATTCAACACGCGGAAAATATGATAATAAGAGGGCGCCACGTCAAGGGGAGAATACCAGGGATATCAGGATTCTGCGGTCGTCCAGGGCGATCGTGATCTTCATGGCTAAAATCTCGAGAAGCGAATCGAGTGAATCACGCACTGTGGATTTGTTACCTCAACGACTGCGCCGCTGATATTGAGAGCAGTTTACGTTGCAAAAATGCCTCGTAGAAACCTGTGGAAAATGAAAGCATGACTAAAAACACGTCCAAGGGTCGGTAATGACCACAAGAACCAGTAGAAATGCTCGTAATGCGCAACGAGCTCTCGATATTGCTCCCACCACACAGTCCTCCGTACTCCTAAACTAGCACACAACTCACAATCAGAAGGTGTTTTGCATATCCGTCAGCGCAATTCCACAAACCAGTTGTTCGCTTAGGTTTGTGAGAAGAATCTCATACCTCTCCCCATGCTGAGATGCCCTACCTAGGCAAGTGCGAAGAGATGAACTGGTTTCGCCTAGTAGAAAAACAGAAACAGAACAGGACATTGTTTGTCTTGACGACGAGCAGTCGCTTCAAACCAACTCCTTCTTTGTCCTAAAACCGTTTGTGGGATATAAGAATATTGCAACCCACTTGGTTCACTAAGATGCTTCTATTCCCATTAGTGAGCAGGACCTTGGCCAGCATCCGGTACAGGCTTCGTACTCTCTCCTTTAAGTAATCGGCATGAGAGTCGAAAATGAATAATGATTTTTTTTATCGTCATGACATGTCATGTTTTCCTAAAATCTTAAACCGAGAGACAGACCCTCACGTTTAGAAATGGAAGCTCATTTTCCGTAGGTTCTTCTTCCTATTAAGCCTCCATACCAAGTTCTTCCATGTCATATTCGCATTGTGCGCTTGAAGCCGTCTACACTGTAGTCAAACTGATACTTACTTTACTTTGATACTTTGATGGCCCTTCCGTCGGCTGGAGGTCTTCTCAGCGAAGACCACAACTCTTCCAGACCGCTCGATCTCTGGCAGCTAGCATCCAGTGAGGCAGACTCCGCTCTCTGTAAGGTCTTGAGAGTGAGTCTGCCCAACGCGTTGGCGGTTGTCCCAGTGGTCTCTTATGGTCTCTTGGGAGTCATTCTGTGACACGGAGGCTCCATCTATCGTCCTTTCGTCGAAGCAGGTGTCCCGCCCAGCGATCCTTGGACTTCTTCATGTACTGGAGCGATCTGCTAATTGCGACTTCAACTATAGCTCCGAGCTTCGTCGGCCTTCTTGCCATTGCTGACGAAGGCTTGCCCCAGAAGACATCTGTCCAGTGTACGATGCGTAGTTTGCATTGCCCTGCGATTGTCCTGTTATCGGGCCAGGTTTGCGCCGCATAACACATCGCAGGCAGTACAGAGGCGTTGAATATCGAGGTCGTGAGGCCGGCATCTTTGACCTGATCGGTGACTTCGCGAATCGAACTGAAGGTTGCCCATGCTGCGCATCTCCTGCGGGCGATATCAGGAGCGTCGAAACCCGTGTTCAGCTCTTTTCCCAGTTAGACGTAGGAGTCGACCTGTTGTAGTGCGACTCCATTTAAGCTTACGAGTCCCGTGTCACACCACTGGTTGACCATAGATTGTGTTTTGGGGCAGCGCGACAGGAGGCGCACCCGCCCCTGCTGAGGAGCGTGGCGTCAGAAGGTACAGCCGCTCTTCTGAGGACAGGAAACTTTTGTTTTCCGTGTCCAAGGTTTCGTTAGGCAGCCGTTAGACTCTCGGCGAAGCCTAGGGGGTTGGGGGTGGGTGAGCAAGGGGGATGAGAGGAAGGTCGCACGCCCCCCCCCCCCCCCCCTCCCCATCCAGCAAGAGGCGGGTGTACCTCCTGACCGTCGCCCTATTTGGAGATATTAATGTCCAATCCTATCTTCCTACCCGCCATTTTGAGCTCGTTCAGCATTTCCTCGACTTCTGCCCTGCTGGTAGAGATGAGAATAATACCGTTGGCAAAACGAAGGTTGCTGATCCGTCTACCGTCCACATGGTACCCTTTATTGTTGCAGCTCAAATCTTTCCTGGCCTGGAGTGTCACTGGCAATAACTTGGGCGAAATCGTGCCTCTCTGCCACACTACTTTCCCTATAGGAATTTTAAGCTTTCGATCGAACAACTGGATGGTGGTCGATGAGCAGAGTGGCGTTCAACCCCCGCCATTTAAACAGAGGCGTGGCAAATGTCTGCATCTCCACTATCTCGTAAGGCAGCCACTGGACTCTCGAGCAAGCCCAGCGGGTTGGGGTGGGCGGGCCAGGGGGACGAAGGGTAAAACGCTCGACCCCCTGGTCGATGTGTTCGAGAAGCATTCGTCGAGAGGTCGGATGCAGGGCGGTGGTATACCAGCATGCACAAGCGCGTTCAGAATGGCGTTGATTTCCACAGAGTCGAACGCTTTCCGATAATCCACGAAGACAAGGACAAGTGGGATGTGGTATTAACCGCTCCTTTCGATGAGTTATGAGACACTCTGAATATAGTCCGTGCAGGAGAAGTCCTTGCGAAACCTGCTTGCTCCACTGGCTGATACTCATCCAAGCAATGCTCCATGCAGTTATGGAATATTTTGGTAAAGGTCTAGTACACAACCGGGAAAAGACTGATGGGTCGATAGTTGTTAATATCCTCCTGCTAACCTTTTTTTTTTGAAGATTAGAACTGTTTTCGATTCCTCCCATGAGTTCGGAATCCTACCAAGACGAAGGACTAGGTTGAAGCGCTTGGCAAGAAGTGAGCAGAGGGCAGTGCCACTCGCACGAAGGAAATCAGCAGAAATACCGTCCGGCCCAGGAGCAGTGCCTGGCTTCATATTGGCACGAGCAACTTCTGATTTCAGGATTGGAGATGTTTCTCAACTGGTGGCGTCAAGCATTTTGTGAGTGATGGATGAACGTAACAGATCTGGGTAGAATTCCTTAACGATGAGCTCTACCGCACTTCGAGACGTTTGCGTTGTTCCATCCTTATCCTAAGGGCTGACATTATTGCCTTCTGGTAGCAGAGATCTTGTTTGCAGCGCTTTATGCTTGAATCTTTCCCGGAGGCTTCTAACAGCTGCAATCTTTTGTAGGCTTGATGGACTCCTTCACTGCGATTCGACAGGCTTTCGAGATAACGACTTTTCCAGATGGGAGACGTTAGGATCCAGTTTGACAGAGTTAGACTTAGTTCATTGTTTTTTGCCCGAAGAGTTTAATCGCACGTGCCTTAATTCTTGAGGCAGACGCTGACGTTGCTCGGTTTGAAGGCTTCTTGGACATGGACATGGAATTTTCATGGAAGAGACGGCATGCGGATAGAAAGTCTTTCAGTCGTTCTCCGTTTTCATTCCTTGAGGAAGTCCCATGTGATCCTAGCCTCCATTCTTCGTGAGCAATCGTACCGACGCTGGCGTTAAAGTCTCCAACAAACACTTTGTTGTGGGCCTCGCCGTCGTTGACAGTCCTTTCGAATAGCTTATAGAATTCTTCCTTTTCATCGTCTACGGTCGCAGATGTTGGAGCATATCCTTTTGCGATGGAGATGGTTCCTTGACCTTTGGTTTCGAAACGTAGAACAGCTATTCACGAACTGATGTTCTTGTAAGAGTCTACTACATATGTAGGTGGTGCACTGTCGAATTGACGAGAGATCCAACTACGCCCATATTCTTTCTGTCCATCTTTGTTCCGATAATGAGAAGCTCGTTGTGGTCCTCCTTATTATGGTTTCCGTTTTGCCTTTGTTTCCTGCAGTGCCATAAGGTCATGTTTGATGTTGCTCCTTCTGTAAAGCAGCGTCCGAAGATCCTGCTCAGATGCGATCGTACGACAGTTATAAGTGCAGATGAATAGGCAGTTTCCGTGTCGTGGTGGGAGGGGGAGGAGGAGGTGAGGTTTCCGGTAGTCCTATTCCAATGACGTCCTGATAGTTAGCTCCGAGATTAGATGACCCCTCGCCGGAGGTGGATTCAACCGACGTCGTAGAAGACCACCTCCAGCGCGCGGTGGACTGGGGCGGGGGTTCAGTCGTTTGAGCCATGGCGATGGTCTGGTTACTCACATGTTCCTGGCCAGGGATACATGAGAGCCGCCCATATACAATCACTAAAGTGATATTCCCCCCCCCCCCCCCCCCCTTCACCGCGATGAGGTGGCACATGAAGAGGGAACACACTATGACGCAGTCAGCTGTGCATCAACAGTAGGATCGACCGCAGCCTAACAGTATGAAGGGAACGGTTGGAGGAAATGAGGACATCTTCCCGTGAGCTATCTGAAAATCATTTACCTTCTTAACTGCAGCGCAATACAGAAAGAAGTACACTCATCAAAAAGCAGGCTTCTCTTTGTTTGCAGAGCTACTCTCACATTGCTCCCAATTATGAGGTTTTGCAGCGGATTTACTATAACGACAACTTATCTGTATTATGTATAATGTCACATCTTCATTTTGGGTCTTCTTAAGTAGCCAACATTACTATTCTGCAATATCCTTGCCGTTTTTACAGCTGAGATCGATCAACTGCTACTCTTGCTGTTTTCTAATTTACTCAGCATCATCCTTAAATTTAATATATCAAATCGATTAAGACGTGGAGCATGTGGGAGCACTGGTCTTTGTGTAAGTGTCGGTCTACAGTAATTGTGAATCGTTCAAGGTCTCTTTAAAATCAAAGGATCATCTTTGTTCTAAAGTACAGTACATAGTGTCTTATTATAGTGCTTTTTCGGCAGAGAATGGCATGGATCCTTCTAGTTTTCTTGTTTCCTCCTTATAGATTCTGTATTGCTTCGATGATAAATATTCTTCTGCTGATTTTTGATGAGTTTACACTTCGGTAATTAACGAGCCACGCCTGTTCAAATGTTCGCTGAAGAAAATAAAAGGAAACATCCACCCCTCGAGAGATCCATCAGAACTCACCCATATGCCGTATTACCAGCCATTGAGGCTTTGAGATAGTGAAATAGATCATTTCTATACAGACCTTCCGCTTAACTGGTTTCTTGCTGATATCAGCGGGTACTGATGGGTCCCTCGAGGTGTGGATGTTGCGTTCAACCAAACAGCGTCGGTGGTGTAATGGCGAGCATAGAACATTACCGCTCGGTCTGCAGTAGATGGGGGTTTGAGTTCCATCTGGCTTTAGAGTTTTTATCGCAGCAAAACATATTGCTCACTCCCTCATTACCAACCATTTCTAGCATGAAAATGATTTGAAGAAGAAACAAAATCTAACAACCTCATTCTGCGCTGTTCTACAAGATATTGGTATTTATAATAAAAGTGATAGGAGGCAGTAGTCTCATGGCTACTGAGATTGGAGGATTATCCATCAACTATTATTGTTCTGCGCATTCCTACCATAAATATACATAACTGCAGCCATTATTCCTCACTATTCATTCATTCCTCACTATTGGCTAGTTGGAGGAATTCAAAATAGAATAGCAGCAGAAAGCTAGCAGCACCCAGTTTTGAGGCACGCAAAGGTTAGAGCGGTTAAGATCAAATGGGCGGGCACGTCGAGATCGTGTGCTAAAGCAGAGCTCTCAAAGGAGAGGGGCGAACTTCTCGAGCTGTGGAAACTCACTCGTTCTACCTGCGCCGACTCTCCCCCACCTGACCCCTTTCTCGGGCTCGCTTAATTTGCGCTTCGTAATCGGCGACAAAACACTGCGCCGTCCCCAATACGGCCCTCCCTTTCCACACTGCACCACTTACTCAACCGTTACGAGCTCCTTCAACCACCACTTCAACCAATACTCACTGAAACTTTCTCAGCAACGTTTCCCACTAGAATGGCTACATTCACTGATCTGTTGTTCAGGAAATCATCATTTTCTGTGAACAACTCTTTGCCACGACCTTGAAAATCATCATCATCGAATTCTTGAATCGTGCAGACTGCACTGTCGCAGGAACAAGACCCGTCCTCTTCATCAACGTTGTAATGTTGCCCAGAGTTAATCCAGTCTTAAAAGTTTCGGAATAAAGACGGGTAGCAAGAGTATGGAATTTATAGATTTCGGGGTATCCATCCTGTAGAGTGGAATCGAGCCCTTTTACCATCCGAAGAGCCTTGTGATTTGTCGACCTGCTGAGTGCCTCATTCTCTCGCAAGAAATATATATAGGCACTGATATACACTCAAATTAAGCGAGCTCGAGAAACGGGTGGAGAAAAGGCGGCGCAAGCAGAACGAGTCGGCTTCCGCAAGTGGAGAAGTTCGACGATTTGTTTTGAGAGCTCTGCTTTTGCGTATGCTCTTAACGTGCCCGTCCCCTTGATTTTAATCGCATCACCCTGAACTGTCTCTCAAAGCTAGACACCTGCTAACATTCTGCTGCTGTGTCATTTTGATTACCTCCAATCTAACCAAAGGTAAAGATTGAAGCGTTATATGTGAGCACTGTATGGGAGAAATTAACGTTATGGTTCAAGAAATCTAGGCGATAATCAAGAGGGGGAATAGAAATTTTGTAACATGTGAATGGTATAGCTGCGCCATGGGCTCGTTCAATGCATTAAATTGTTTAAGGTTGTTGCAAAGGTGATTGCCAAAACATAACTCAGCACAAATAGAAGTTTATTTATAAAGATAGAACCACTCGATTCACCAAGCTTTCCCAACGTTTCTTTGGGGAGTATATCCCTCTGCAATAAACACCTCGATCCCAAGAATCAAAGAACTTTGGAGGGTCCATATTACAAAACTACTACTGTCGCAGGTTTGCATCGAGAGCTCGGAAAGGGGATGCCAAGAGAGAGGTCTGTAGAATAAGGAGGGTGAGGGTGAAGCTCGAAGCCCGTGTTACCTTCAACTGGGTGGCTTCCGAAGAATGAGGCATGGAGCCTTACAGGCCTACTGTTCACCACTTCCAATCACGCAAAATGCTGTAGCGGATCAAACATTTGCAACACCACGAAGCAGCTGACAAACTTATTTTAGGCTGAGGATACTGTTTAGGAGGGTTTGATGATGGGGGAAGACTTATCTATCTGGCTTTTCGTTGTATATCCATTTCTCTTCTACGGAATCAAGGTCCTTTTCCAGCGACAAGAAGGTTCGATAGATGTTGAAGCGAGTCAGGCGCTGCTCGTAAGTCAAGCCACGGGGTATCCACTTCTGCTTCTTTTTGACCATTCCAATTGAGGTCAGATGCCTTGAAATTGTAGCAGAATGGACACCCATATCCCTTATGTACCTTTCGGATAGTTTTGTCCGACGTTGACTCAATGCTCCAAAAAATATTCTCGTCTTGCAACATCTTTTGAGCAGGAGCAAGCCTGTCCTCGAAGTTAAAATCTCCAGAGGAAAGCATTCCGAAGCAATACTTCACCGCACGTTCAGAAGGCGATTCCAAGCCCATTGCGAATACTTCGAATCCCCTCAGCTGCAGGATGTCGCAGCTTGAACCACCCGAAAATCGCGTCGGTTCGTCTCCTTCAAAACTCTATAATAAAGTACAGAATGAAGACGAGCGAAAACTAAAACGGAAGTTGAAGGAGGAGAAAAAGCTACAACATAGTTTCTCACAATTTGGACTGAAAATGTGGTTCCTCACTAGAAACTGTCTATTTCAACATGCGCCGAAACGGCAACTACCTCTACAAAAACCTAGTTGATTCGACTGGCTGTGCGTGGGCTAATTGACTCGAGAAATTTATGAAAATTTAATGGTATTGGTGCCTTACAATTATTTCATCATCTAAAAATAAGCTATAACGGATTACAACTTGCAGCAGAATAGGCATAATCGAAAATGTGACCACTGATCGAAGGACATTAACTTAGTCACTGGTGAGGATATGCGTAGAAATAAAAGAAAAGAAAAGAAGATTGAAAAGAAAGGGCGGGAAGACAGAAGTGTCATGAACCACCGACTGAGAATACTGAAAGATATTAAAATTGAAGCAAAAAAACTATCCAGCGGATTTTTCTCGCATTGCTAGATCTGGATTTGTGAAAAAAATTCTTGGAATTCATGCCCCGAAAAATCGTAGCAAATTGAAGGATGTTTGCAAGGTATTCAAAATAGTTTCTGAATTCTTGCGTGACGAGGATGGTACCGCTTTCCGTAAGACTGTATCGTCGAGAACCACTGCTGGCAATGCAAATTGAAGCCATTTCTTGCCTCGGACTATTGTTCGAGCTCGCTCATTTGCAGCGAGATCTGGATGCGCATTTACATCTTCAGGAACTATAAGAAGACACTCCTCAACAGACTTTATTTTTTTCGACTGGTGTTGAAAAACATCCTTAATTTCTGTTTGTCATCATTAATACCATTAAACGTGTGCCTCACAGCTTTTGCATAATTATTTTTATCCTCAAAGTGCTTCTGCCTGTTGCTGTTATCTTTTCTCGGAGTTGTGTTCCGTTGTTCGTTTCCTTCACGACGGTATTATAGGTCGCAATAAATTAATATTATTAATCCCATTATGAAAACTGCTTTGCACACTCCGCAAATTTTAAAATTTTAACGATGCACGCCTAGGATGTACTTCACGATTTCAAACCTTTGTAGCCCCGATTATACGGCTGAACGTCTGAGTCCATAATTGTAGCCAAAGATGAAATGGCTATCACATCCTGTTCTGTAGCGCCTACTAAAAGACAGTAGGAAGCACTAGTTGATGCTTGTCAAATTTCTGTTTTGATTCTTAAATTTTTTGAAAAATCTGATTTGATTTGGTAACGTTAATTATGCCTTTTCGACAGAGCGGAGCCAACTAAGCTGCGGTTTCTTTAAATTAAACTCCCACTTCTCCACTCTTCATTTTTTGTCTTAGCTCTTGCTGACATGTTCCTCAACAACAAACTTAATTCACCTCGATCAGATTCCCCATGTTTGAGATTACGTATTCTGCCGCAGGCTGTGGTGTGCTGCTGTTTAATTCTTAATTTAGAAACCTAAGGAACGATATGTTTAGTTCTGCAGGGAGGTGTGGCAAGCAGTCACCCCATATAAACTTAAAAATGGAGCTTTGAACAACTGCGCGAAGCTTACCGCTCACATGCCGCCAAGTTTTTTTTTCTGCGGCGGCTTCATACAAGATTTCTTCTTCAACAGCTTTATTACCACTGTTGTTAAACCCTATTAAACAGTACTTACACTTTTTGGGACACACTCTATTTCGGGCGTTTTACGACGCTGTTCTAGCGGCCCCCTTACAATGCTCCTCATCTAAACAAGGCAAAGCAGAATTAGTCCAGCAATGAAGTTCTTCTGAATGGTGCCGATGACATAATTTAGCCGTGAAGTGCGGAGATTACCTGAACGTTACGGTGTCACGCTCTAATTGGGGCGACGACCGCGACCAGCCATCACTGAGGACGTGCGCGACTGGTGTTTAAGACACGAAATTGGCGTCTGTCTGGGTTTAACCTATCCAATCACCTGCGGTAGTCAGGGTGGACGGCTCGCACTTCGAACTCAACGAGAGCGAAGAGACGTCGTGTTGATTCACCTGGTGTTTAACAACTAGTGGTGACGTAGTAGCAGGGTGCAACAAAGAATGGTGAGGTGAAATGGTTGTGGAGTGGGACTTGAGCTAAAGACTTCATCTAAACTAAAAGACTTCCTTTGAGCTGATTCTGCAGCTTTTTATATTCATCTTCATGTCCTGGCGCTAAACTTTTGCAATTCTGCTCATCTCCGCGAACAAAACGTCATAACAGCTTCTTCACTTTCTGTTCTAGTTACTCCCGTCCATAGACAGAGGTTAAAAATTCCTAATCTCTTCTGTCCTCCAGCCTTTGGGCCCTTGATTCCCTCTATGCTACGGTCAGTCACACACGTATTACTCGCTTTATGAAGAAGGTGTTCCTTATGAATAGAGCAATAATCGGTGACTCAGGTAAATGGACCAACTTCTAACGTCTCGGCTCCTCCCTCTCTGGAAATATAACGAAGTATTTATTGCACGTAAGCTGCACATGAAAAGGGCAACACTTGCAAACATTATCATAAAGTGCATTAGAAAAGAGAAAAAAGGAGGAAAAGTGAATTAGGCCGAAGTGAAGCCCTACAATGTGCTCGTTATCGTGCCGCTGTTTTGCGTCGCTAGAAAGCCACTAGGAAACTGATAGAACGAGGCTAGCAAGAATAGAACCGGCCAAACAATAAAGTCTGGCAAATTGAGGTTGGTGAGGTGAAATGCTTAACGAGAATATGATGGATGCTTCGTTATGGTGCTGGACTTCAAGACATGTCGCTCGACAGACACCTGGGGCTAAATTCTCAAAAGCATGCCGCCCTCCAACGGTGAAAATGCCGCCTAATCCCCTGATATGACATTCACTAGCACAGGTTTGGCTGTATTTTCACCGTTTGAGGACAGTAAACGGTTGATGAATCTGGACCTGATGCCACACCCTTACCTCACTTTCATTCAGTTTTCCTGATACGTAAAAAGTCTTGCTAATACTGTGCCAACAGGAGGCTTCGAAGATGGAGCTTGATTCGGCCTAATGTTTCGAAGGAATCGTTGTCTAAAGAGGCCCGAGTGTGGTGTGGGGTTTTCGATTACAATTTGCACCACCTAGCTTTGACTGCGTTACCCGTTTTGGCGTTAACCTATGACCAAGCGTAAAAAGCGCGGAAGTGGGAGATGAACTCATGCCTAGCCATTGCAAGAAGCAGTCGCCCTCTATTACAAATCCAGTAATAGTGAATGAAACACACTGTGCAGTCATCGTGCAGCTGGTCATTCCTAGACATACACATTGACGGACCAGCCGTTTTGCAGTTTGTGAAACAAAGGCTAGGAGTTCATATGTAACAGGCATGGGTTCATTTCCTCTGTTCCTTACCGAATTCCTTGTAAAAAAGCGGAACGCTTCTAACACCTTCCTCGCAGACGTCTCCTCCTTAGAATGCGGAAAGAAAGGGACAGATATCCGCGGTGCACAACAGAACTCAAATGAAGGTAATATCTGATTCACCTCGTTGTCCCATGCAGGATATTGAGGGCAGCGAACAGCTACTATTTCTCCCTTAGATCATCAACAGTAGCACAGGGAGTAGCGGTAAGCAAGAAGTAAGGAACGCATAAGGGAACTATTCCTACTTATGTCAGGACAAATTCTTTGTGGGAAAGTGCAATGAGCCAGAGCTATATATCTGAGAATTAGAAGGCCACATTGTATGTCTAAAAAATGTGTTTCAAAATTTTTTATACACTGTTTGAAAGATGATAACTCTGCTCACAGTAAAAGTACTGAAGAAGTAAATAGCTCATGCTCGTCTGAAATCTTGCGTTTTACACTCAATGGACTCGTGGTTCGCTTGAATACTTGTTATAATTTCTTTCTTACACCGTATATCTACGCCGTATTTTTATCAAATATTCTTATTATTTAGAATGCATGAAAGTGCAGTCGAATTTTTTTTTACAACGTTCCGGATTGGGTAAGATACTCACTGGGATGCGTAGCCTGCATATAAAGTCTCATTTTTTCGTTCAAACCTAAACTACGCTAAGTGTCAGTAAGCATTAGAGCTTTTTAAAAAAGAGTGATATCTTTTTATAAAACATCCACTGATAGAAGGATGTTAGGGAGCAGAATAAATCATGAACGTCGGCGCTAGTCAATCCTTGAAGAGGATGCGCCACGCATCTTCCTACGGGATGTCGTGAAGGCAATTTGAATAGGTACTTGGCCCATGCAATGACTAGCGATGGCCATGTTTTCATTAAGGGCTAAAACCCAAAAAACGTTTTGGGAGAGTCGTTCGGCGATCAGTTATGTATACGTCTATCTATCTATCTATCTATCTATCTATCTATCTATCTATCTATCTATCTATCTATCTATCTATCTATCTATCTATCTATCTATCTATCTATCTATCTATCTATCTATCTATCTATCCATCTATCTATCTATCTATCTATCTATCTATCTATCTATCTATCTATCTATCTATCTATCTATCTATCTATCTATCTATCTATCTATCTATCTATCTATCTATCTATCTATCTATCTATCTATTTATCTATCTACCTATCTATCCATCTACCATTATATAATTAAGTTTATACGTATCGAACGGATAAAATAAGGACATGGTTCACTACCTTTTCGGTCCATTGCTTAGAGGAGATTAAGCAAAGGGTGTTATCACTTTCGACTCCTTTGGTTTACCTACGCATATCTGACGTCTCATCACGTCAACTCAGCACGTCAGAAACCAAATCCAAGCTCTAGAACTGTTCCAGCTGAGACCGCAAATTCAACAGGCACAATCGCGCGTCTAAGGAATGCATGTGAAACGTCGGAAGCGGAACGAAACCCCCAAAAAGATTCTCAGATCCTCTGACTTCACAGTTTCAGCCGCTTTCACTCGTTTTTTGACTGCAGAGTTATTCAGATCTGCGTAGTAAAACAATACACTTGTGAGTCTGCAGTTCGAGCCATCCCATAGCTGTCGAGGAGCACTAATGTGTTTTTTCGAGAACCGATACGACTTTAACAATATGTTTTACTTAACTTAACGCAATGTCTCTATAGAATTTAACAGCTACTCCCCAAAATATGTGTGGGAATTGTCGTTGCGAAGAATGTGATCCTAACAAGGACAACGAGAATCTCAGTATTATGCCAGGCAGAAGGCTTTATGAAGGAACCTTGGCCATTTTAATGTGAACTCCAAGGATATCTAATAGAATAAATATGAATAGGGGTGACAGGACAATTACTTTCCCTTATCGCTGAATTTTAACTCAACATATAGGGCATTAAAGCAATGAAACGAGCAGCATGGGTCTTGTACTTTATTGTTGTCCATTGTCTGAAGCGCAAATACTTAACTTAACATAGTAGATCCCGGAATACGGGTGAGTGCTGATCGGTCCCATGAGGTGTTCGATCAAATGGCGCCGGTGGTGTAAAGGCATAGAGCATTCCCGCCCGGTCAAAGGGAGGTGCGGGTTCGAGTCCCGCTTGGCGCTAGAAGTTTTGATCGCAACAAAACATCGTTATGACAGCTAATGTACACAGTAGGGTACTACAGCCGCTGCAGCGGAACCAAGTACAGAGCTACCTTTGAAAGCGTGAGATTTGGAAGTTTTCCGAGGGCATGCACGTGAAAGAATTTACTTTGCAAAGCGAAAAGCTCAAAGCGCCTGCTGTCTCCCGAAGGTCCACCTTCTCCTAGTGCATCAAAATAATGTAATTGTGAGCAACGATAGGCCGCTCAGTAGAAACTGATCCACCTTACAACCTTGTTCGACACAGAAGCATTGATGCAATTTGCGAGTTTTGAAGGGGCTTCCTAAGACAATTTCAGGCTGAAGAGGCACACGTAATCTCAGCCTGGAAATGAAGCTTCTCAACTTCATAAACAAGACTGCAGCCAACAGCTTGAGGATAAGATTCGTCCAATCCCCCAAGTTTCCTCTGTTCCATGGGCTTCTTTATGCGGATCAAGTTGACGGTGCCGACCAGCGGTGCACATTTAGCGGTTAACGATTTAACGAATTTAACAAATTAACGGCATTTTTTGTTAAATATTGGCTTAACGACTTAACGGAAATTTTTAGAAATTTAA